>PPMC03000010.1:0-623044 GCA_003707925.3 Daia ofunaensis | reverse complement strand
AGTAGGGAACAAGTTTAGTGCCGGAAGTAGATGACGCAATGACAACTTCGGTGGTGTGTTGAGGAAGTGTACTTGGATTCCAAGGTTGACCGGAGCTGAGAGTGACGGTGTTAGTCTTGGTATGATCCGGCTTTGAACTAGAGCTGGAAATACTGGAAGAACTAGTAGTCTTTGCGGAGCTAGAACTTGAGCTGTGAGATGGGTTAACAATGACAGTTGAGTACACCAAAGTATCAGTCTCAGTAGACGTGAAAGGAACCAACTTAGTACCGGAAGTAGAAGACAGAATCACAACCTCGGTGGTGTGCTGGGGAAGTGTACTAGGATTCCAAGGTTGACCGGATGTAAGAGTGACGGTATCAGTCTTGGTGTGATCTGGTTTTGAACTAGAACTGGTAGAACTGCTAAGTCCAATCCAGTCAGTTTTAAAATTTTCAGGCACATCGGTGGTCTTTGAGAATGGAACAACCACGCTACCAGAAGTAGATGATCCCACTATCACTTCGGTAGTGTCAGTAGGAAGTGTACCAGTGTACGGAATACCGGAAGTAAACGTAACAGTGTGTGTTACGGTAGGGGTAGTCATTCCAATATACTTTGTCCTCCACACTTCGGGTTCCGTTAATGTTTCAACATAGGGAACAGTGGCCCCATCACTTTTGGTGGAATATTTTACTTCAACCTCAGTGGTAACAGTAGGAAGGGTACCTGTGTACGGAATACCAGAGGTAAATGTAACTGTGTGGGTAACAGTAGGAGTAACCGGACATGCTACTTCACCAGTAGATATATGGTGATAGACATTGTAGTATCGAGAAGATGTCTTAGATGATGGCGTAATGTACTTCAAATTAAGCTCATAAATATTTCCTATTTGGACATAGTGCATTCGGATAGGATAGTATTGGCCAGCATTTAAGTAAACACTTCCATCAAATTCCCGAAAAATACTGGTTGACATAAGCAAGTAACGGGAAGAATTACTTGAGGTATTTGTAGCCTGACAGCAGCTGTAAGCAGGTTCACCCATCCAGACAATCATCCAATCATCTGTTTCTGCTACAAATGTATAAGTACCAGTTTCTTCAGCCAAAAAATAACCAGTCAACTCAAGCGAGAAATTTGATACAGATATATTTTGCCCGTATATATCACGATAGTACACATCATGGAGGTGTTTTTCGGTTATTTGTACGAAATTAATATCGGTAACACCCTCAACTGTTAAATAAGCAGTCTCTTCCTCATAACCGTAAGTCATGTAGGTCTCATTAAAAATGGGGATATTTGGTACAATATGTGGATAATCACGAAACTTTGCAGTGAAGCCTATATCCAGGCCTACAGTTGGAGCACAACCAGCAGGAGCGGTCACCTCTGCTGAGACCAGACTCAGTAGCGGCGTCAAAAATAAAGCACAGAGTGTAATAAAATGATTCATGACTATTGTAATCACAAATAAGGTCTTCACGTGTAAGGCTTACTTCTGATTCTAATATTTTCAAAGAAGACAGATGGCTATTTTATTTATATGCCTAGAAACTACACGAGTTTACATCATTTATATAGTTGACGAACTAGCTATAATGAAAAAAAACCATCTGTCCAAGTTCGTAGATTAGACAAGAAATTGTGGACAAAGAAATTATAGTGGAACAAAGAACTGTTATATATTTCACAAAAGCGACTATGGAATCCATAAGTTGGATATGTGGTCAAATAAAGAACCATTTGTTGAAAGATTCAGACAAAGAAAATGTGCTATGATACGTATAGCGATTGCTAAAGTGTTCTTAGACTAATCTCAGACGGATAAACCACCAGAGAGGTCTGGACACCTTGAACAGAATTTAAGAATGCCTTGTTAGATGCTATAACTAAGAAGATCATAAGTTATAGTTGTTATGTTTTAGCTGATGTTATAATTGCTTTTCCGCAAATCCATCCCAAAAAGAAAGCCCAAGAAACCCATGTGATTATAGTATGAGCGTAGCCTATTAACTCTTTTTTGTTTTTGATATAATTTATACAGTAGTAAAAACTGATGAATAGAAAGTAGATAAATCGTTTTAACAGATAGTTAATTATGCTCTAGCCATAGCTAAAACCTTTTTTATTTAAACGCCCTCAAGCTTTTTTTACAATAACCAATGACGTGAGAGCTACAAAATTGTTGCATCTGAAGAGTCATTTGTTTAGTAATTTGGTGGCTGGCTACAATGCGTACTTAACATTTTTAGGTATAACCTTCACCTTGTCTGTAAGAAGAGACAAAGGAATTCACTTCGAAGGAGTGCTATGAAGTATTATAAAGAACATAACACCTGTAATAAAGTCGTTTCCTTATAGTAGAGGAAAATCTGAGTTTGGGGAGGAGATATTAAGTCGTAACATGGCTAAAGGTGATTCGATAAAAGTATTTTTCACTAATAAAAAATCGACACGATCAACAAAGTCGTCGTCGGCTTCACCTTCTTCTACAGGCTATAATTCGAGATAGCTATTCAGTTTCTTATGACTATATTATGAGAGAATTTGTGAGACCCTGTAAAACTTGATATCTGTCCTATTATAGTCTCTTCCTTTTCTTTGTATGCGAACAAAGGAATGTATACAAAGAAAAATGTGCAATAATTCTGGGAATTCTGCTATTACTTAGCAGCCTTGAACAAAGTCCTATGATATGTATAATACACAATCAGCAGGGTCCAGCCATTCCTTAGCAGTCTTAGGGAAAGTCCTAAGATCTACATAGTGTGTAGCCAATGGTGCTCAACCGTTCTTTAAAAGTCTTAGGACAGTCCTATGATATGTATAATGCATAACTAGCAGGGCCCAGCCATTACTTAGCGGTCTTAAGGAAAGTCCTAAGATCTACATAGTATGTAGCTAATGGCGCGTAATCGTTCCTTAAAAGTCTTAGGGACAGTCCTATGATATGTATAATACATAACTAGCAGGGCCCAGCCATTTCGGAGAAATAGAGCGTTATTCTAAAAGCACTGTTCTTAGAGCGTGGAGATACAGATATATGCCCTCAGCTCCGGCTAGAAATTATCTAAAATACCTGCTTTAATGGGTCATTTGGGGGGTTTTTAGAAGTATGTAGCCAATGGCGCATTACCGTTCCTTAAAAGTCTTAGGGACAGTCCTATGATATGTATAATGCATAACTAGCAGGGCCCAGCCATTTCGGAGAAATAGAGCGTTATTTTAAAAGCGCTATTCTTAGAGCGTGGAGATACAGATAGATTTATATAGATATAGATATAGATATAGATATATGCCCTCACCGTGCCATGTCCTTGACATCCCAGAAATTACGATGTACTACAATTTTTTTTTTTTAATTTTTATTTTTTGAACACGTGTCGAAGATACTATGGGAGTCAAGATATGTCATTCCGGTGGCAGGGCCTTTGATTGTTGCGGTGCTTATCATTAGTCGATTCGGCTGTCAAACTGAACATTTTCCGCGCTATCTTTGGACCACCAGCCTAGCCTAACCCAATTAGGACAGAGAATGCAAGTCGCTACACTTGGTGGTGTATTTACTCCGGGTATTCCCTGATATCCAGGTTGCCTGCTCAACACAAGACAACACACTGAGATTTGTAATTGTGGGCCAAACTCTTTACAGATATGTAACGTCTTTTATTATTGGAATAGTCGTAGCCCGGGGCGGGCGGGCAATTACTATGGGATTGTGTTGCTGTGTTACTATGTTGCGCTATGATATGAGTGACTACTTAGGTTCGGTTCATCGTTTTATTTTTATAGAAATAGGAAAAATTCACAGATATTTTTATAAATGCGACGATGCCGTATCCTTGGACCTTTTTTTGGACCCTTCCTTGGATTCTGACTGTATTTGGAGCGTTGGAGCGAATTTCATGGGGATTTGTGGATAATGCGATAACCCAACCAATCTAACGGGCTGACGAGTGACTCTTGACCACGTATACGTAATTGTCTGTCGTAGGAAACAAGATAAAAAAAGAGATGCCTGGAATTTTATGTCCCATCAGTTTAGAACTGGATCAAGAATTAGATACGTGTTCGAAGGGTGTTGCAATAGGTGGCCTTTCCCCTTTGCCTTACGGATAGCCGTCCTCGTGGATGGCCGTCGTCATAGTAATCTTGATTTAAACACTAATTGGGGTCTAGAGTTGAGGGAGCATAGGCATGGACATAGGTTTATTGAGAATATGCGGAATTTCGACAGGACTTTTTTACAAAGTCATTTTGCCTTGTAAAATGAGTCTAGACACATAGGTGATTCATTAAGGCTGGAAAATCGTTTGCACATTATGATCCAGGCAACTTTGTAGGCCAATATGATGGTGAAATCTGGATTTGCAAATTAACTGTACAAATCAAATGGACAAAAAAAGCAATTGGAGAAGAAATATACCGCGAGTCTTTGTAAAGCAGCCGTATACTCTATACTTCATATACTTCTTTTAGTGGAAGACTTATAGTGGAAGACTGCTCTACGATGAGTTCAATCACACTGAAACAAAGTCGATTCTTGCAACTTGTCTATACAAACCAAACCAGCAACGCTTAGTCGACGCTTCCTTTTGTCTTTTTGCTTCTAAGTTCACCTAGCACCAGAATCAAGCCAAATAAATATAAATATCTCAGACTCAGCGGAACAGTGTGCCATCAGCACCGCCCTGTCTCCTCCAATGAGCAGCAGGAATAGTTCCACTTTCCTGCTTATAGAGCCTCCATGCTTCTCGGAGATGTTTCGGAAGAATTGGCCGCTCTATACTTGGATCATCGTCATCGTCACCAGTATTATTCTCAACATGATCCATTCTTAGTTGTACACTTCGAGCTTTTTCCACAATTTCTCCTACAAACACTTTGGACATACCGGACAGCGCCACGGCGACATTACCAGTGATGGACTGGTTGAGCACGGAGTTGGCTAATTTCTTGATCGAGCCTCGGTTGATGTTAGCTCGTCGATAAGCTTCATACCGAGCCATTTGGTCCTCGTTGAAGTTCGATAACAACAGCCGCATCTTTTCCCTTTCGAAGTCAGCGTCATTTTCATTGGATACAAGACCCGCGTTACTTTGCCCTGCCGTTTCTGTCGACTGTTCCTGGTCTTTGACGTTGTCATTGTTAATAGAAACAGCTGATCCATTAGTATTAGTAGTACTGACAGTAGCATGGCTATGTTCATGGCCATGCTCGTTTTCAGACCTCGGTTCATCCTCGACGGTATCCTCGAACACAGGATGATCCTCGTCGACGTGGACAGAGTCGCCGTCAAGTTCAAGCTTGACGCGTTTTTTCGCAGACATTTGGGGGACGGATATCGAGGAGTGAAGTCGAGAGGAGAGAGAAGTGAAGAACTGGGAAGTGAAAACGAAAAACGAAAAAACAAAAAAAAACGAAAAAACAATAAAACAAGAAACAAAAAAACGTCTCCAGGGCTCGGGTCGATAATGACGCGAACCAAAGCCTAGGTAGCCAAAGCCCAGCAGCTCAAAGCACCGGCCGTCCAGCTACCAGTCCGGTTATCTGCTTAAATAACCGGCCAAATCCTCAATTACCGCAATTTTGTAGTTTCGTCCACCCATACGCTCCAAAACACGGAGTTTCCAGCCTTTCTCCGCCGATCGTCATAATCTTTGACCCCCACTGTATGTTCCCTGTTCCTATATAATCCCCACGCTACCCCGCCAAATCCAGATCCGGACCCAAAAAGCATATATAAAGAGGTCATCCATCTATTTCCAAGATCCAAAGAAACCATAATATACGGATTACATAAGCAATAGAAATGGCTAAAGACCCGCTAGTTTCCGTGGCAGACATAGAAAAGGCTACCATGCCGCAAGCTCCTAAAGCGGCCCGAGATTTCTGGGCTGCAGGAGCGAATGAAGAGTACACTCTAAGAGAAAACGAAGAAGCGTTCAATCGCTATCGACTTCGCCAAAGAGTCATGCGAGACGTCAGTCAAGTGGACTTGCGACCCACATCCCGGTTGCTGGGCAACGAGTACTCGTTCCCTTTAGGGTTATCTCCGTCTGCGTTCCATGAAATGGCTCACAAAGACGGCGAATTAGCGACGGCAAGAGCCGCTAAAAGTAGGAATATTCCAATGTGTTGTGCGAGTTTTGCTAATAAACCTTTGGAACAAGTCAAACAAGTCGGTGGTGATAGTGCGGTGTTCATGCAATTGTATGTGCTTAGAAACAGAGAAACCACTAAACGTCTGCTAAAGAAAATGGAAAAAGCCGGCTATAAAGCGGTGCTTATGACTGTGGATACTCCTGTGGTAGGCCGACGTTATAATGACTTACGTAACGGGTTCAAAATGCCTGCGCATTTGAAACTGGCGAATTTCACTCAAGACGTCACCCAGGGCTCCAGAGTGGACATTGGCTCGGAAGCGGACTCCGACTCGAGACAAGCAGTCGACGAGCAGAAATCCGCGGGCAGTAAAGACAATTCCAGTATCGAGCAGACAAATGTCATTGATCCTACGTTGACCTGGGATATTGTCCCGTGGTTGAAATCAGTCACGAATATGCAAATCTGGGCGAAAGGTATCACCACTGGAGAAGACGCAGAATTGGCTGTAAAAGCAGGAGTAGATGGTATCATGGTATCTAATCACGGAGGACGTCAATTAGACACGTCTATTGCGACTATTGATTGTATTGAAGAAGTTGCGAAAGCCGTCAACGGTAGAGTACCTGTTCATTTAGATTCAGGGGTAAGAAGAGGAGGAGACATCTTCAAGGCTTTGGCACTCGGAGCAGATTTTGTATGGATAGGCCGGCCTGTGATATACGGACTACTACATGATGGTCAAGCCGGGGTAGAGAAAGTCATTGATATTCTAGAGTCGGACTTCAGATACGCCATGGCTCTTACTGGCACTACCAGTGTCAAGGAGATTAGTAAGGACTCGCTTGTGCGATACGGGCACAAGATGGAGAAGCTGTGAGAGTGTTACAATATATATACAGCTATATAATTCGCAGTAACTACATGTTATTAGTATTGATGGTGGAATCGGATCATAGATCATAAGGGTCCACAGAGAGAAGCCGGGGAAAGGTATACCAAGGCTGCACTTATCTGGCAGGATAAAAAAGGGTAATTCGTCAATTTTAAACACTATAAATACATCCAGACTTATTTCATCTATATCCATATATTGTTGTTGTGTTGTGTTGTGTTGTCCCTCCTTGTTCTCAGACTCTTATCTCATGTTCCTAACTTTTCACTCACCTAAACTTTTTTCCAGCAAAAACTCAACTTTCTTCTCTCCACACCTGAACATCATGCTCTTCGACGGCAAGGCGAGTAATGCTGCTGTAAGAACTCTTCTGAAGCAGCGTTACTGGCCTCACTACGTCAATGAGCGTACCAAACCTAGTGTACTCTTGTTATATAGACACACCTTAAAAGAATCACAAAAGTTCATGGATCCTCTGTGTAGAGAGTACCTTCGAGCTTATATTTACGAATCATTCAGTGCCTCGAAATACCAAACTAATGAACATAAAATACAGGCATTGATTAATATAGCCCAGCAATATCTTTATACCCTACAAAGAAGTAACACTAACGCTTGTTTAGTGTCCATCAATTCCGTCATGCATTTTGTGTTCTCGCAGTATAAAACTACCGAGCTACCTTTGAACACATTAATTAACCAACACCACAACCACAAACAACACCAACACAGGGTGGATCATAGTGATATAACATTCAAATTGAAGCATTTGCAACCACCGGGTAATGTCAGCTCGTTCCAGGAGCATTTCGATGCCGAGAAACGTAAGGATCATCTCTTCTACCGGTTCGTAACTATGCTTAAGCGCAACAAGGCGATATTCGGCTATAGAGGTCGCAAGTTGTATTTGAATTTAGCCACTGAAGACACTGTTACAGGCACACCTTTGCCATTATCAAGACAAAAGAACCTCGTAGCGAAATATTACCGCAAAATCCTCAAAGATGTCGTCCGTCCGGTGCATCCCGACGTTCTTGAGTACTTATTAAAACAGGCACAAACCCCTGAAGGAGTGCGCAATGCCAGCTCCCGGCGTTTTTATACGAGACGACTGGAGAATTGTCTCAAGACGTATTATACAGTGGTACAAACCGATGGAGAGCTACATATGCAATCTTCTAACGATATAAGAAGAAAGCTCTCGAGTGATATTTATAGACCGAGTCCTCAGACATCTGTAGAGGGATCCTCCAGATAGAAAAATGCATAGCGCTGGTTATCGCTGGCCAGAACACACCCCATTTCATGGTCCTTTTCTCCGTTGATCACCATGGCAGTCGGTTCAAAGTTTCCTAACTCCACCTCGTGATGAACCACTTCCTGAGAAGGCACCTGAGAAGACACATTAGCCTCAGACCCGCTGTATGGAAGCTGTATATAATTGATCCAAAGCAGCTTGGTTTTCAATAGTACTAGAATATACAAGTCGTTAACGAACTCCGCAGCTATAATAGGCTCCCCAATGTATATTTGAACCTTACGGATCATGCTGGCCTGATCCCCCAGCTCTAAATCTGCCAATGAATGATGTATAACAGTGAGTGAGTTCGAGGTCGCAGATTCTTGGATTAGCACATAAATATGGCCACCGCCACCAACATATCTCATTTTCGACCGATAATGGCTATTAGAGAGCTTGATTGGCTCATTTGCACGAATAATAGCCCGCAACGAGTCTTTGATCTTATCGAAAGCCGCAAGGCATGCCTGATCTGCCTGCCTCGCGTTAGAAAGCATGTCGTTGGCAGCATTGCTATTAATGATGGAGTTGTTGAAATGCTGAGTCAAGTATTTGGCCACCTCTCGCGTCTCTATCTCTGGTTTGAAGAACTTTTCCGTAGGTTTCACGACTATCCTATCCAAGCACGTATTGAAAACATAACCAAGCCATGATAAATAGGACTTGAAAAGCTCGAATTCCGTAGACACCCCCCACATTAAGTCGTTGCAGCTCCTGCTGAGCGCCTCCACTTGAGCTATACAAGAACTCAGTTTCTCGGTATCTAGACCCATGACAGATCCTCTATCCCACCATCTCGACAGTCCTCTTAACCTCGAAAGTAACATTAATGTACGTTCGCAAGCGGGATGCACTTCTTCAAAGAGAACTTTGCGACTAGTCTCGTAACAGCCCAGCAACTTAGTACTGTATTTCTTGAAGCCGCCTTCATTAATGCTATCGACCCATTCATGAATTCCCTGGTTGTAGTTGCACGTAAGAAGACACTCGAATAAGGCGGTACTGAGCTCGACACTCTGCGACTTGACATTTTTGTTGTCGTTGTCTACGCCATGAGGCGATGCTGGTACAGGAGTGTATTGCCGTACAATGCGGTCAGTCATTTCTTCGAGAGATTTGCACTCTCTAGTGATAGTCAAGAGACCTGATTTGATATATTCCACAGTATCAGTGATCATAGCAGGTACTAATGTGACTTCCGGTAAGTAATGCAAGCCGAATTTCTGGATCAATGGCGTACGAACAGGCACCAGAAACAATCCAGGACCTTCGCCAGGACCTTCAGAGGTGGATTCAAACAGACAGTAATGATCCAATAGTTTGGGGTTCGCCACTACTGTGGTTATATGGCCCTCTTTTTGTGCGAAAGATCCTTTCAGTTGAGACCCTCCAATAGGGAACAATCCGTAGATGTCCACTTTAAACGAGCCATCAAACGCTCCTTCAATCAGTAGTTCTACAGGCAACTTCTCCAGATCTGTCGCTGTGAGTTTTGACAAGTTCTGTTTACCTGTCAGTAAAGTAGGCAGCTTAGGCACATGTTTCAGAATATCGATATTCACAAGCGGTTGATCTGAGTCCTCGAGCTCTGATTCGAAATCACCTTTCATCCATTCGACACAATAAGCTGTACGCGGTTCTGATGAGTGAATAATTCTTCCGTTTGCAGAGGAAAAGATCTGATAACTACAGTCTTCATAAACCAAGGCTAATACCTTTCCATTGCTCTTCCAGGTGGATTTGATAGGCCTTGCACGCTTACGCGTATTAGACGACGACCAAACCTTTTGCCCGCTTACTCGATAAAGAGACACCTCTGAGCCATCCACTGATGCAAATACCACTACGTCCATAGTAGGACACCAGCTGAGAGCCGCAGGCTCTACTTTACCGGGGAGGTATTTGTCCGTGATGAATTCCATATGCTTGTGTGGTGTGATGTGGGGAGGAAGGTTTAGATCTACGCGAAAGAAAAGCCCAAACGATCTGGCCTAGAGGTAGGTTTGAGTAGGTTTAGGCAGTGAAGTGATTTGGAAAGGAGGGTCTCGAAACTGCTGGCTGGGGAGAGAAATTAGCTGTTTTAACCAGTGCAATCGCTTTTTCAGGCATTCATTCCTAACCAAGTTTGTAATTTGTTTGCTTGAAAGTGTCGTTAATATAGTGTCCCTGGTGATGTCTTGTAATTGTGCTGAGACTGTGCGGAGATCCAGTCATTGTGGCCTAATGGAGGGCCCCAGCCGAAGACCAAGACAGATATGGCAGGTAAAAGCGCGGTTCAGTGACATCAACTATGGATTCAAAAAGCATCAATTGCTTGATCGTGGTCAAGTTCCTAATGAAAGTTTCTGTTTCTTTACCCAATATCGACGTGAATATCGCATTATGCAAGTAGAAGTATTTTCTTACTAATGATGTGCCTGATATTCCATGTCTGGTATTCCAGTAGAAACGACCCAGAGAGGTAGAGCCCGATACTAAACACTTCAACAAACTCCTACTTTAGCACCTAGTTAGCTCCTATATTTTACTCAGGCACTCATAATATATCCTATGCACCGTTTTGATTACTTCAACTCTGTTTTTCACCTTCCTTCAGTCACGTGACTATATGGCCGATGCTGATAACAAGCCTAAATAAGCAACTACGACATTTGCAGCTCCGATCTACGTCTGCGATTCTCCACCTCCGCATGTTACGTTACATCGTGGGCCTTGATGGAATCGAACCATCTCTTATCCTCCTCCTATTACTGTTACTACAAATTTGAAACTAGCCACCTGCAGTTGTTCTAGACAAGTACGTCTATAAATACGGTTTCGTTGATTGTATTACATAAATATATCAAGCTTGCCTGTGCTAAATTATTGTCTACTGCACAAATCATGCCCGAACCAGTTGCTAATACCAAACTCACAGTAATAACTGTGTCGGAAGATGAATGGAAAACAGGCCGACTAACTTCTTACAGCATGGAAAAGGCTCTTACAGGGATCCACGAGAATGGCATTATTGCACTTGTCAACGCTACTGATACTCAGGAGGTGGATATTCTTGCTAACAAAATGGCCCAGGACACAGAGAGATTGGTCTCAGAGTCCAATACACATTTTAATTTCGGGTCTGAGAACATCCAACAGGAACCTCCTATTGAAAAAGATTATATTTTCGAAAGTATCTTGGCCAACAAGTTTGTAGGACAAATCACGTCTTGTGTATTAGGTCCTCAGCCGCAGATCAGACTATATTCATCCAACGTCCAGCTTAAGGGTAGCAAAAGACAACCTGTACACATTGATGTTCAATGGAAACCGCCTTCATATCCTTTTATGTTGCTTGTAAATACTTATCTGACAGACGTGTCTCCCGCAAATGGATCTACCGAGGTATGGCCCGGTACTCATTTAGTCCCTGGTTTAAAAGATTATTCGGACCGAGATAAATTGGAAATACAAGCTGGTAAAGTAGACTTGGATATCTTGGAAGCTAGGAGAAAGGTATGTCCACCTATTCAACCTACATTACCTAAAGGTTCCATTATCATAAGAGATATCAAGACTTGGCATGCAGGGATGCCTAGCATAGTAGACCAGCCAAGAACCATGTTGGTTACGGCGCACTTCCCTAAATGGTACAGAAACAACATGAAAGTGATTCTACGTGAAAATGCCAAGAGTAAATTACAATCGTTCACAGGGGAAGCTCAGGTAGACGTGTACTACTGTGACGATAAGTTCAACTACTTGAAAGGATCACACAACATTGACTTTGCTCAAGACAACGTCTGGAGTCCGGAGTGAATCGTAACGGCTTGAATATACTTTCAAATGTTTTTTGTGACTTTTTTAGGACTTGAGTGCCTTATTTTTGGGGTTGGCGGGTTTGTTTGATCCATGAGTTGGACTGTCTAACTGAAGTAATCACGATATCATCAACATTCCACTCTTTCAGCAGCAATATATTTATACAGAAATTCAGGTGATTTTTAAGATATTTAAATATATATCTGAAAAAATATAGGCGTCATGTCTTATTCAAAAGATTTACTCGTTCTTTGCTCTTTTAGGTAACTTTTTTATTTTTTGTTTTTTGTTTTTTGTTTTCCGAGATCGAGCCTGAACTTCTCTTTTTTAGTCCTCATCACCAGCTGGCAAAGGTCAGCAATGTTCAACAAAAAGTTCACGACCAAGCCTTTTGCTGCCGTAAAGTCCTCTGAAAGGAGGCGGTTATTGTCCTCAGCATGCAAACGACTAGGCATAGATGACTCTAAGCTACCGAAAGATATCAAAAACATAATGTTCCCTAAGGACATTAGTATCGCAAAGATCGAGCTTCATCGAGGTGAACGAGGGTCCTTACTAGTAGATTCCAGGGGCAAACCATTATGGGTGGAGTTTGAGTCTACTTTGATTCCTACTTTATACATGCTCTGGGAATGTTCGTTTCTATTGGACGTCGTAGTCACTCCAGACATGACGGTCCAGTTCCTGGAAAACGGAGCTGATCTTATGGTTAGAGGAGTCTTTGAACCTTATCCTAAACAATTGAGGAAGGGAGATCCTGTTGCCGTAGTGAGGATGAATAGTCCAACTGTGCCGATTGCTGTAGGTACTTGCTTGGTGAATTTCGACGAGATTGAACTGATGCAATCAGGGAAAGCTGTCAAGATTGTCAGTGTAGTAAACGATGCGCTAATGCTCAGTTATATCCGTGACAAGGTACCTATTCCTGAGTATCTGGATCGTTCGTTTCCCGTAGAAACAGAGCAGCCGGTAGAAGAACCGGTAAAAGAGATCACTGGAGAGGCAGATTTGCCTAAAGATAGTGTTGAAGATAAACAGCCTGGTAAGGATGATACTGTGGAAGAAAGCAACGTCAATATTGAACAGCACCCCAAAGATATCACATCTAAACAGAACGAACCTCTGGATGATGTAGACGAAATCACAAAAGATACAGCGGACCTGACGACTCTGGAAGATCTCCCGGTGGAATCTATAGACAACTACTTGAAGGTAGGGCTTCTTCAGGTCATTAAGAAAACCATAGGGGAAACCCCGAAAGAGATTACAGCCTCCGAGCTTGTCAGTCAAATCATGAGCAATCTTGCATCGTCACATCCTAGTGTGCAGATGAAGAAATCGTCGTGGAAAAAGGCATCCAAGTTCATCAAAGCCATGGACAAGGAACAACTACTCAAATGGAAGGACAGGCATGGTGAGCTTATCATAACTTCTTTATCTACGGGTAACCCTCTTGTCCAGCAGCATATTATCTATAAACCTAGGACTCCTAAATCTGATAAGGCTAAAGCCACAGTAGTACCAGATGCTCCTAAAGATAAGAACGCGGGTAAATACGTGGTACTAAAGTATTGGAGGACTAAGTCCAACGTTGCTCCATTGTTGAAAAAGCTACAAAGTGATTCAAAATTATATTACAACGATGAGGAACTGAAAAAGCTTCTGAATCAATACTTGGCCAGTTGTCTGGACACTTCTGTGGCTCAACCTAAAAACAAACGTTTCGTGATGCCCGACAGTGAGCTGGCATCCGCTCTAGGATTCAAAGCCAATCAGCCAGTGGAAAAAGTCGAACGTGGAAAGCTGTTAGCAATGTTACAGAAATCGTGTGCGCCATTCCATACCGTAACACCTCCTGATGGTGAGCCATCAAAGATGCAGAAAGGTGGAGTTCCCTCGCTAAAACTTAAGACAGAGAAACGAACGGGTACAAAAGTAGTCACTCTGGTTACGGGCTTAGAAGCATTTATGATCGAGCCGGTACTTTTTGCAGAAGAGTTACGTGTCGCCTGTGCGGGGTCCTCAACAGTAGGCCCGGCCAAGAACAATCCTAATGCATCCATGGTTCAAATCCAGGGCAACCAAATCAAGACTATCACCAAGATTCTTGAACAAAAGGGCATTCGACAGGAATGGATAGAGAAGTAGAATCATACAAAACAGAACAAAAAGGTGGGTCGATGGATTATTATTAATTTTTTTTTTTTGATCAATTACTTATCATCAGCATCAACTTGCTCTCCTCCATTTTTATATTCTTTCAACACCCTGACCATGCCTGTGAAAAACACTAATATAGCCGGTGCCAAAAGAGGCATGTATATAGCCAATTTATGTTCTTCCGGGAAAAAGGCCTGCTGGACCATCATTTTGTCGAAGAAGGCCCGCTCGACACTGGTGAATGCTTCTCCTGCAGCTTTGCTTGCCAGAGTCCATTTGGAAAACTCCAGAGCGTACAGTGTTTTCTTGATCATATGCAACGTCTTTTCTACGGAATGTAATACCGGTTCTGGGATCGCGATGTTAGGTAATGATTTGCTCAATCGGTGCAACGAGCCAAGAGTATCTGCAGCGTATTGTAAAGCTCTGACAGTCGATATTCTTGAAAGGAAGTCGATTCTGACCAGAGGAGATTTGGGCAACGTAGGCGTACCTAGAAGTGCCATGAATTGACCAGAGAAGATTTCCAGCGATGTAAGCAGGTCATTTGCCGACAGATGATGATTGTTAGTGTCGTTGCGATTATAAATAACCACGCCTCCCCATTGAGGCACGATGAACGAGTTAGACACAGAGTCTTTGATAGACATTGGAGTCTGGTCAGGCGCAGGAACGTATAGGATGAAATGCAAGGTTGGGTAGGAATGAATGCTGGTCAGGCTCCATTCCGCGTAGTTGACGAAACGTGACAGATCCGTCGTGTCAAACGTATAAGCACCTTGAGCGTCTTTTTCAGGCAAGTTAGCGACGTTAGAGTAATATTGAATCTGGGAGTCGATGGTGAGTGTTTTCACACGAGATAACTGGTCTCTCAGTGGTGTGAAATTGTCTTCTAAAGCTTGCTTGATATCCCATGATATAGGGTCTCCACCGCCGTAGAACAATGAAAAAGTCAAGTGATAGTTCGGAGAATAATCCACAATAAAGTTTGAGGGTAACAACATGTCATCATCGTCATTATTGTCATCACCATTTTTGTCCGAGTAGAATGTCTGTGACTTGAAGTAACGTTTCATGACTTCCAATTCCGGCTTGAACATGTGGTCTAATAGCACGCCAGCTACTAATTCAGGGACGCGTCCTAAAGCCACTAGATCAAGGTTATAAGTAATGAGGACATCACGTGAATGAGTAGAAATGGTATAAATGTTGTCGTCTCCAAGCCTCAGGCCTACGTTATAATCTTCCGGTGAGCCTACACCATGACGGAAATCGAGGCTCCAACCTTTGATACCCATTTCCTCTAGTTCTTGATCCACGACGATTTGCGTGGCTTCTACAATGTCAGGGAACTCCGTACCTGCATTGAGGTAAACAGGGATATTGACGTCTATTTCTTCGTGCATGTGTTGGTTGTAAAAGTCCATCTCTTTGTAGTTGAGAGGAGCCCTGTAAATGCTGGTGGTTTTGATCCATAGGGGTATTCCTAAGAACACAAAGGCCGCCTAGAGTTAGTTAGAGAGAGAGTTGGGTGTTTTGTTATTACACATAAGCAATTAGATAATCAAATGGAGCACTTACGAAATAGGACAGCAGGATCCAGCGGCGAAGAACAATCTCCTTGGGTGAGTCCTGAGGAAGGGCCATGGTTGTTCTTTGGTTCTGGGCTGGTCTTTGGGCTCAAAAGGGAATGATGATGTTAAAAAGGAGAGTTGGGAACGACCGAGGAAGATCTACGGAGGTAGAGAGAGATCAAGGGATATTCCACGACATGCTTATGTAAGACAGCCAACACAGAGGATATGTTGGCCATATTATATAAAGAAGCTTAGAATTTAGATCCAATGTTTATTTAATGCTTGTATAATATTTATATCACACGGAATGTGCATTTTTGGCACCGTCCAGGTCGAGCACTGAGATGAGTGGAGCGGGATAAAGTAGACCGATATAGTATCAGCCAAATATTATCGAACAGCCATTTATCTCATCATGTCCAACGTTTGGCGAATTTCGTCAATTCGTATCTCTACATTGTTACTATTACTGCTATTGCATTGCTATTTACATGTCTATACCTGGATGATAATGCCGGGACTGGACGCAGTAGTCACCACGGTCTTGCCGATATATGCATTCTTCTTGTTCTCAGAGGAGTCCAGCGACGTCCTAATAGCCTCTGTGACTGCGAGAATGTTCTGGACAATCTGTAAGTCCGTGAATGAGGCTCTTGCAACCGAGAACCGCAGCATATTGCCGTGCTGCTTGAACGTCGTCTCGCCAATGGCACTCGACACTGCATTGAAGATATCTTCAGTCACTGTTCCACGTCGCGCGTTTGGCATCAGACCTTTCGGTCCTAATATACGTGCTACTGTCAGCAGCCTTTTTGTCATATCAGGCGTCGCATAAGCCCTGTCAAAGTCGATTTTGCCTTCTTTGACTTGGTCTATAAGCTCATCTCCGCCGACTACAACGGCACCAGCACGCCGAGCTTCCGCTGCGAGCTCATTACTGTTGGTAAAAACGGCAATACGTTCAGACCCTATCGGGTGAGGCAACCTACAACTCAAATTCACCGGCGTAGCTCCCTTTTCGGCAACAATACGCATGCTCAAAGTGATGGTCGTGGTCTCAGGAGCATTGCCTACTTCCGCAGCTCTGATATATCGCAATGCCGTAGGAATGTCCATACAGAGCACACTATTACGGGCCTCTTTGGACTCCAAACGCAACTTGGCTTCCTTACGAGCTTCGTCTCGCTTTTGTTTGGCTCGGGCTTGTAATCGTTCACGCTGAGCAGCCAATGTCTTCGCATCGAGCTTGTTCTCAGACGACGAGTTCTTGTCCGCTTTGGCCGCGGCTTTTGCTTCTCGCTTCTTCTTGGACCCGTATCGCACTCCTCCTACAATGTTCACTATGCTTGTATTGGTGTTGTTTGATGAAAGATTCGGTCTGTGAGCAGCACCTGTCGCCAGAACAGCAGGACAGACGGGCCTGCTCAAAATCACAAGCCCCGGGATTGCCGCTGTACGTGCGACTCCTAGTGATCTGAGCATTGACAGGACTTTTGCAGGCTGTTAGTGTCGAATTATGAGAACAAATGTCGAGCTCTGATACCCAAGTGGAGTGAAGTGATCTGAAATTTTTCGTTCGGGACTTTGAGGACAAAAAACGAAAAACAAAAATGAAAAATGAAAAATGAAAAATGCAAATAAAAAACAAAAAACAAAAAATGAAAAATGAAAAACGAAAAACACCAATATTCGGTCGGTCCCTCTTGAAAAAGAAGCAAAATTTCGGTCTTTTTTTTAGAAAAGAAGCAAAAAGGTGGTTTGCGGATGGACACGAGGCCTACGGAGTCATTATGCTACTACAGATATAGAACTCCAGGTAGCTATAGTAACCAAAGTGACCATACCGGTAGTCTAATGTCCCTAGCAATCACTATGAACATCTTATAATTCTGACATTCTATCATTCTATTTACAATATGCGGTCGTTTATATGCCTCTATGAGCCTTTGTAAGCAATTATATAAGCAATCATAAGCTTTGTATAAGCCTTTAGTGACTCTTGTACTTCAATGGGTCAAGTACCAACGTCCTTTGAGTCTCCTTCGTTGCACGATTTTTCGCCCGGTACGTGAACGTTGACGAACAAGAAACCCGAGTTTGCGCTTTCTTCGCACAGTCGACGGCCTGTAAAAGCTACCTAGCGACTTCCAACGGCATTGCTGCGTATTCGGGCCTCCAAACGGAGAAGCTATGCTGCTAGTGGAGGGTTCCATTAGTGTACCAGCAGAAGGCTGGGTCGATCGGTGCTGTTGTCTGAATGCAGTAAGTGCATTCGAAGGAACGTTGCTGAATGCTCGGGTCTGCGTCCAGCTAGCAGGGGTTGATATACTGTGTTTTATGGTGGTGGTGCTGGTTATGCCAGTTGTTCTTATACTAGTTGTTGTCCCGGTCGCTCTTATGCTAGTATCTCTAGCAGTAGACAAAGCGACGGCTCCTAGTCGAGCGATGTTGCGGAACATCTGGCTATGTTGATTGGTTGACCAAAGTGAAGACAAGTGAAGAGGTGAAGTGAGAATTTATTATGGCTTTGACTTTTTGGATGGGTGGATGGTAAGTGAAGGGAGCGAGAAAAAGCCATATTGCGATTACATAAGCACCAGTAATCTTAGTGAAAATACCTGGAAAACGACCGAAAAGTAGTGCTTTTTTTGGCATTTCAGGGGTCAAACATAATGCATTTAGACAATTATGGTTTTTTCTGCTATCTTACATGACATGTCCTCTTTAAACTCTTTGAACTTTCTCCTCCTAAAAGACATATCGACTCTCATTTTCTCACGAGACTCCAAAACGAAAAACGAAAAACGAAAAAATAAAAAAATGCCATTCTTTCACATCATCACTTCACTTAAAACTCCGCTCTAACCGTCCTGCCAAAACCCTCCTTTCCTTATCAACATGGCTACTGTGCGATCTCGAAGGGAGCCTACGGCCATTAAAGTGACCCAAATGTCCTCTATGAGTAAAGACGACGCCGAGCTGGTGCTGACGGCGTACCTCGAGGACGTCAAGGACCGCAATGTCAACGGAGTCAACCAGCTTCTCAGAGTCCAGAGAGACCTACGAGGACTTCCTCCTGTGTTGGAACAAGCGCAGTTCCAACAGCAGACTTCTGATATCGGCAGTGGTGCTGGATCCAGTGCGGATATCCCCGTGTACGAAAATGAGTTGGATCAGTACCAAGATCAAATGGAAGTTGACAATGTAAAAGACACTGAAGACATTGAAGAGCATGAAAAAAATCAAGAGACTGAGGAAGACATTGAACAGAGTTCCCTCCACTCGGCCGATATAAAAGACAAGAAGGACAAGGAAAAGAAAGAAAAGAAACACAAGGATAAGAAGCACAAGGACAAAGAACATAAAGACAAAAAGGACAAGAAACACAAGAAACACAAACATGACCATGACCATAAATAGCTAGCCAGGTAGCTTGTCCGAGCCTATTTCTGAGCCTATTTATATGCTGTGGATCCGCGGATCAGCCTTCTTTATATAATAACTGCTATAGATTATCATATTTACACCATGCATGGGGTTCGTTTCTATAAGTATAGTATCACGTTTTTGATCCCGCCGCGAGTTCTCGTTTAAATTGTGTCAAACTCTCGAATTATTATGTTCCAAACGTATATAAATATCCTTATATATTTCCGGTAATTTTCTTCACCGGTGGTGGTTGTTATCTCGTTGCTGTTTCTCATTAAATCCACTAACATAAATTTTGATTTTGTGCCTATTTTACCTTCGATATTTCAACATCTTGACATCTTCACAACTTTATATCTTTTAACAATCTCTCTTCTCTCAACAATGTCCACCAACATCGACGAGAAAAGCCTCTCTCCCATAGAAAAAGAAGACCTGTATGTACATAAAGTTTATAACGACATCGCTGCGCATTTCTCTCAAACAAGGTATAAACCTTGGCCGATTGTGGAAAAGTATCTCCTAGGCCTCAGTAAAGGTGCAGTAGGGCTTGATATAGGCTGTGGGAATGGCAAGTATCTTAAGGTCAACAACGACATTTACATCTTAGGCAGCGATAGATCCATAGAACTCGTAAAGCTCGCTGCTACGGAAAAACATGGTACAGAAGTCATGGTCGCTGATGGTCTAAGTTTACCGTTTCGACCCAAGACCTTTGACTTCGCTATAAGTATAGCAGTAGTGCATCATTTCAGTACAAAAGACAGACGTCTGGCGGCTGTGGAGTCAATCTTAGACATGTTGAAACCTGGAGGAACCGCGCTTATATATGTCTGGGCATTAGAGCAGAAGAATTCTCGCCGAGGATGGGATAAAGGCATGGATCAGGATGTCTTTGTGCCGTGGGTCACTAAGAAGCAGACGAAAGACAAAGCGGATAACAGCAGCAAAACAGAAGACTCAGAAGCAGCAGCAACCGTTGTAAAACAACGATATTATCATCTGTATAAAGAAGGAGAGCTCGAAGAGGACGTTGTTTCGGTAGGCGGTGAGGTGCTGGAACACGGCTATGAGCGCGATAACTGGTGGGCAATTATTACTAGGTCCTGAGTTTTCCCGGCGATCTTCAACAATTTTCGCTTTTATCAACCTGCAAAGAAGCGAGTTACAATTTTTCAAGCTTCGGACAACCTGAAAAATATCAACGAAAGCCCCTTAAAAAACCTGTAATACCGCATATTGCAATCACTATTACAAGTTACAATATCTCACTTGGCTTTCTAATGTTCAGGGTGTCTCAGAATGCCGCGATGCGTTGCGCGAAGAAAGGCCTTTGTCGAGGGATCTTCTCATCAGTCTCGGTCTCAACATCGGCCTTGAGCACCAGCACTAGAACAAACAATCTTACGAAGATTCTCCAGCAAATGATCAAAGCTACCGGACCTTTGTCTTTGTCGTCGTATATGCGCCAATGTCTCACCAACCCGGAATATGGTTACTATATCAATAGAGACCCGTTCGGCAAGCAAGGTGATTTCATCACGTCCCCGGAAATTTCTCAAATGTTCGGTGAAATCGTAGGCATTTGGCTACTTACGCAGTGGATGGCTCAAAAAAAACCTTCGCGGTTCCGTTTTATAGAATTAGGCCCAGGAAGAGGTACTCTTATGGACGATGTGTTAAGAACGTCTAGACACTTTAAGACTTTTGACTCGGCATTGTCAGACATTTATATGGTCGAAGCCAGTGTCACTTTACGTCAAATGCAACACTCCAAACTTTGCGGTGATACCAACAGTTTGGACAAAACTGAATCTGGTTACAAGTCCACGACTAAATGGGGTACTCCAATTCATTGGGTAGAGTCTATAAAAGACCTGCCTGTTGACGACAATGTACCTTCATATATCGTTGCTCACGAATTTTATGATGCGTTGCCTATATATCAGTTTAAACGTACAGAATTGGGCTGGAGAGAGTTGTTAGTAGATGTTAATAACGAGGCGTCTAACGTCGAGAGTCCCCTTCCAGGCGTAACAATAACGAAAGCATTGTCTCCTGACAGCTCGAACGCTCTTGTGGGTACTAAGAAGGACAAGAAACCCGACGAATTCAAGCTTATAGAAGCAACGTCTTGGACTCCTGCTAGCAAAGTGGTTCCAGAAACTCATGAACGTTACTCCAAACTTCCCGTTGGCTCTAAAGTAGAAATCTGCCCGGAAGCTTGGGAAGTGACGGAACAGCTGGCTAGCATTGTGGACCGCAGCGGAGGTGCCATGTTAGTAGTTGACTACGGCCCCGCAGAGACCATCCCTATCGACAGCATGAGAGGTATCAGGAAACAGAAGCTGGTATCTCCATATGCATATCCTGGTGAAACGGATCTCTCTGCAGATGTCGACTTCCAAGCAGTCAAAATCGCCGCGGAGTCTACGCATAACGTCAAGGCTTATGGTCCTGTGCAACAAGGAGACTGGCTGCATCTCATGGGTATTGGTGCTCGTGCTACTGCATTGGCCAATACAATGAAGTCAGATGCAGAAAAGAAACGCATTGAGTCGCAGTATAATCGTCTAGTGGAGAAGTCCGGAGGAGCTATGGGGAAGGTTTACAAGGTAATGGCCATTGTCCCGCGACAGTCGCCCGAACCCGTAGGCTTCAGTGCTGTGGAGGTGGACAAAAATGTGGACAGAAATGCTGATAAAGCGGTTGATTAGTGGTGTGATTTGTCTGTTATGTAAATAGATTATTGTATAGTATATATTGCATGTTTGGCAGTTAGTTGTTTTCATATGGGAATTGAGCAAATGGCTCAAAAGGTACACGCGACCCCCAAATAATGCAGTAATGCCCTAACAGCAAATTGAGCTCTTCAAGCTCGTCAAGAATCTCTAGACGGTTGATCCTCGTAGCGTCGTCAGCAGAGATCCAGTTGTTATGAATGAAAATGGTCGATGCGCCGAAACTGTAATCTATACCCAACTGTTTGAGCCGATTTATCTGGCTCTCGATAGTTGGCAAATTCTTCAGTGAGTCGGTAGAGACACCTCTGGCAGACAAGTTTCTTGTCATGACCTGGCCAAATGAGTCGTTGGATGCAATGGGCTCGTAAAGTACAAATGCTAAAAGAGGATGCGTGATTTGTTTGCAGAACCATTCAATCACAGCATTGGACTGTTCTAATGGCATATAGCAAAGACAACATTCACTCAGTACTACTGTGGGTCTCGAAGGATCCATATACGGTATCGGATCAGCTTTTTCGCTGAGTTTGCGTAGATCAATAGCATGCAGATGATATTGGCTCGTATGAATCGCACTTAAGCCACTGATGCTACTATCCGCCGACTTTTCAGTCGGCTTTTCAGTTAACTTTATGATACTACCAAGTTGGTCATTGGCTTTTATGACTTTGGTTTTCCGATCCACAGCTTCTTCAAAGTCGATTTCATGATATACCACATTAGGATATTGTTCAAGCACGTTGAAAGGCCGCGAATCAGACCCTGCACCGAGTGAAACAATCTGTAGAGACTCTTTATGACTCACTAGTAGCTTACCAAGCAATTCGTCAACTGCAAGAATCCTTACATAAGTTCCTCTGTTGATTATAGGAAACTTCGGTATCATGATGTCCCGAGGAACTGCTCTTGGGGCCGTTTTTTTCAGGACATCCACCATAATATCGAGATATTTGTCTTGCACGTAACCTTTCGACATGGCCGAGTACTTTGAAGCCAGTGCATCAAAATCAGTAGCCTGGATTTTTTTGTCGGCAAACCCCCGATGTTCATATACTAACCGGCCTGACATTGGTGAAGGTGGTTCATATAATTTGGTTTGACGCAGAAAGAGTGGGTAGTACATATCCCAAGTCAAGTAAAGTAAAAACCGAGAAGAACTTCGGGAGGGAGGATCAACACAAATCAATACTTTTAAGATCTTAGAAAAATAGGGTGCGCGTGTAACTTTGACATCTTTATGACTCGTAAGTCCCTGAAGCTTGGGAACTTATATGGCCATAATTCTTGCAATTATCACGGATCCAGCTTATTTTCTATACTTTTCTTGATAGTGATGCATATCCATATAGATCGAACAGGCTTATCTGAACCAAAATTGCCTATTTGGGAGGTTCAGATAAGCGTCCATATATTCTCCACCAAAAACAGACATGAACACAAGTAAACCGGATTTCATTCCAAAACAGTCTCATCTGGCGTTTTATGTAGTACGTAGCATCTTCTAATAGTTTAGGTACAATGTGTCCCATTCTGTCGCTGATATACATCTTAAACCTGCCTCTTTCTGTAATGTCTGTGTCAGCTCACTCGATTAATAATCAGCATTTTGCTTCGGAGTGAAATTGAGCTCCCCATCCGACGATTACGAACCGCATTGATTACAAATATCTAAACACCATGACACTTATAAAAAGCTGTATATTTCTTCACCAAAACTTAATATTGTAAAGCTGAGTTATAGATTTCTCTTCTTTTCTTTCTACTTTTATCCAAAAAAAAAAATAATGGGTTTATCTTACTTTATTTTCGGTGCCTCTACAGGAATCGGTTACGAGCTAGTCAAACAATACAGCGATGATCCTACCAACATTGTTATTGGTACCATTCGTACACCAAGCGTTCAATTGCAGAAGCTTCAGTCGGAGCGTAAGAATGTCCACGTAATCAAGGTAGATGTATTCGGTGCTCCTGAAACTGTCGAAGCTCTTGCAAAAAATGTATCCGCAATCACTTCTAGCTTGGACGTGGTCATTTGTAACGCTGGCTCCGTAGAGACTTCTGGGGTAAGGATCCTAGATCATGATCCTAAACTTTTTCCCAAGCTAGTTGAAAACAATGTAGCTACTCATGTTGCAGTGATCAAGGCTTTGTATCCGTCACTCAAGGCTAATGGTGGAGGTAAACTAGCGTTTACAAGCTCTGCAGTAGGGTACATCCAGAGCAACGATGGGGGCTTCTCCGGCGGTGCCTACGGTGTATCCAAGGCTGCTTTAAACTTTGTGGCTAAGTCTTTATCTTTTGAGCTGAAGGATGATGGTATTATTGTTCTACCCTACCATCCTGGCCTTGTGAAAACAGAGGCTGTCACCAAGCTTTTGAAGGGCCTTCCTACCGAGATCAAGTCTATTTACGAGCCAACTGCTATTACCCTTGAAGAAAGTGCTGCGGGTATTATTCAGCTAATAGCTAACGCTACTCCAGAAATGTCTGGCAAGTTCTTTTTGTGGAATGGCGAGGAGCATGATTATTAGTTTACTACGTGACCCGAAATCAAGCCTTTATAGATGCAAAAGACTTTGTAAACTATACATGAAATATATATATAGAGTTTATAAATCATACACATGTTTTCTTTGGCCATCACATAGCATAGTCGAAAACCTTGATTTCACCCCGCCTCCTTTGCAGCTACTTGAATTTTTGCGGTGACACCAGCGATATCGAAACTGAGTCTGCTCTGTAAGGTCACTACTTCCCTTAAAACTGGATGACTTAGACTAATAATCAGGGTTAATCTTGTGGAGACAACCAAACCTCTGTTCAAACTGGAAGTGCAATACGAGCCATGCTAGATATCTCGGGGACCACTTATGTGATCTAGCTATAAAAGATTTACAGACTATTAAAACGGTATTCGCAATACAGGTGCCTAATAACTTCAACGGTTCTGCAGTTATTTGTCATTAAGTTGGTGTATTGGTGTAGCTGACTAATAAGATAGAGGTGTCGGAAGTTAATTTCATTTCCGTTCCACGATTAGCAATCGGACTGATTACAAAGTCACACAGAAAAATCTCTACGAAACACACTACACCGCATATAAAAGTCGTGATTCCTCCGGAAGTTTTCTAAAATTCCAATTCCTCAAATATATATTCCATATTGTAGTAATGGGTCTATCTTATTTTATTTTCGGTGCCTCTACAGGAATTGGTTACGAGTTGGTTAAGCAATACAGTGACGATCCTACCAACATTGTTATTGGTACCATTCGTGCTCCTAACGCTCAGCTAGAAAAGCTTCAGTCAGAGCGTAAGAATGTCCACGCAATCAAAGTGGATGTATTCGGTGCTCCTGGAACTGTAGAGACACTTGCCAAAAACGTTTCTACAATCACCTCTAGCTTGGACGTGGTCATCTGTAACGCTGGCTCGATTGAAACAACGGGACAGAAAATTTTAGACATAGAGCCTAAACTTTTTGCCAAGCTAGTTGAAAATAATGTAGCTACTCATGTTGCCGTCACCAAGGAATTGTATCAGTTGCTCAAGGCTGATGGGGGCGGAAAACTAGCGTTCACAAGCTCTGCAGCTGGGCTTGTTCAGAGCAATGATGGAAGCTTTTCTAGCGGTGCCTATGGCACATCCAAGGCAGCTTTGAACTTTGTGGCAAAGTCTCTATCTTTCGAGCTAAAAAATGATGGCATCATTGTCCTACCGTTCCATCCCGGTCTTGTGAAAACAGATATTGCTCTTGAATTTCTTGACACTCTTCCTACCGAGGCGAAATCATTTTACGAACCAATTGCTATCACTACGGAAGAAAGTGTAGCAGGTATCATTAAACTGATAGCCAAGGCTACTCCAGAAATGTCTGGCAAGTTTTTTTTGTGGAATGGCGAAGAACATGATTTCTAGTTTACAATCTTATCAGAAAGCTATTGTAGAACTTCGTTTAAGTAAAACATGGGATATATTTGCCGGTAACTCTACCAATGTATTGTATATGTACTTGGTAGAACCTTTTATATGAAGAAATAGTTTATTTTACGGTAAAAGATAAACTCGAAAGACAGCTGACCGCTTTGATATACGGATTGAATTCTGTTAATCAACGCTGTTATCATACAAAAGTTTGTTTACCGTATATCTAAAATTCCTAGAAAGAACTCCATTGATAGCGTTACCTGACTATACCATGTCACGTGACTTTGTCATTGCGATTTCGCTGGTGGGTTACCCTGCTGTAGACCCTAAATGTGCAAAACACCTTGAACTAGTACCTAATTAACATGTTGTGTCGTTGTTACTTGGTTTGTTTGAGTATTTGAATTAATCTTGGCCTAAGTTAGAGACTCGTGATACTAATTAATCGGTTATAGTGATGTCCCTGGTATTGTAGGGGGTCATTAGAAGTCTACTGGCGTGTGTTATAACCTAGCCTGATAATACATTACATTCTGTACTTTGTTATAGTAATATAAGATTGGTTATTTTATACCTATTAGATTCCCGCTGGTTACTTGTATTGAATTTCAGATGTACTCTTTGTTATATTCTGATCGTTACACTAGTCAAAACGCTACTGTCGGTCGCACTCCTAGAGAGATGCTAGCTAAAATCTCTAAAAGGTATTTTTGAGATGTACAGTGAAGCAAGTGGGGCTTAGGGGTGTCTATATTGGCGAAGCTGTCTTGATTTTTAACGCTTTCCAACAAAACTGGCTGAAAATATCTCATAACCACACAGGCATCACATGATTCAGATAAAAAATTGATCTTTAAGAAAAATTAAAGACCTATTTATCGAATTAGTCAGTATTCAGTCGGAGTTGTTGATTTTTCTTATAGTTTTTTTTTTGATTTTTCGTTTTTTCGTTTTTGATCTTTGGAACTTTTCATCGCAACGTTGACAATTTCACAGCGTCTCTATCTCTTTCCATCTCTCTATTGAGTCATCGAATCAAATCACGAACGATAACTTCAACACAACACAACACAACAACAACTAGTACTTGTGCTTGTCAGAAAGATATAAACAAAGATACAATAAAAAAACATGGGACTGAAAAAAGCCGGTGTACTTGGAGCCACGGGTTCAGTAGGTCAACGATTCATCCTATTATTGGCAGATCACCCTGATTTCGAACTGTCCGTTCTCGGCGCATCATCACGATCCGCCGGCAAAAAGTACGGAGATGTTGTTGATTGGAAACAAACTTCTCGAATCCCCAAGAAGGTACTCGATATTGTGGTCCAGGAGTGTACAGTAGATGCATTCAAGGATTGTGACGTAGTTTTCTCTGGTTTGGATGCTGACTACGCTGGTCCTATTGAAAAAGCATTTGTTGAAAGTGGTATAAACGTCATTTCCAACGCTAAAAACTATCGAAGAGACCCTGATGTGCCTTTGGTAGTGCCCACGTGTAATCCTGAGCATCTTGACGTTTTCAAGCACAAGAAACTCAATGGCAAAGGTCTACATGTGTGCATTTCCAACTGTTCTACGGCAGGAGTAGTTGTGCCACTTAAAGCTCTACAGAACAAGTTCGGTCCCATCAAAACAGTGGTCCTGACCACTTTACAAGCTGTATCTGGTGCAGGGTTCTCTCCCGGCGTGCCTAGCATGGATGTCTTGGACAATTTGATTCCTTATATCGGTGGAGAAGAAGACAAGTTAGAATGGGAACCTCGAAAGATATTATCGTCAGTGAACAAAGATGACCAAGTCACTTTTGAAGTGATTCCTCAGGACCAATTGACGGTGTCTGCTTCATGCAATAGAGTGCCTGTAACAGATGGACATACCGCATGTGTGTCGTTGAAGTTCGCCAACTCTCCTGCGCCATCTATTGACGAAGTGAAAAAAGCTTTGAGAGAGTTTACCACGGAATCGCAAGCATTAGGTTGTTACTCTGCACCTGAAAACGTTATTGAAGTCATGGAGCAGCCTAATCGACCTCAACCTCGTCTAGACAGGGAACTCGGAAGAGGTTATGCTGTGTCTGTAGGAAGAGTGAGACCAGACCCCGTTTTCGACATTAAGTTTGTGTCTCTTTCACACAATACTGTGCTCGGAGCAGCTGGGTCTGGCATTCTTATTGCTGAAATTTTGAAAAAGAAGAATCTAATTTGATGAAGTTTGTTGGAAAATGTTGGTGTACCAAATTCATCAGGATTCTTCTGGAAGTAAATAAACTGTAATGTATCTGATAAAATGCAAATAAATTCAATGAATCAACTAAATCAGGGGTAGTACCGTTATTTACAAAACATAATAGATCCTAGGGCAAGGCCCAAACCTCTTGATAGATAAAAATATACTTCTAAATAAATGCATATAACTTATACAGTCCATTCCGTTCTGTCCTTTCCTTTTTCTTTTCTTAAATAACTTATTCATGTTTTGTGCATCACCTCAAAAACTCCAAAAGATCAATTTCACCTTCGTCTTCAGAGCCCTCGAGGTTGTCTCGCGGCCCAAACGCGCTTTCCTCGTCATAGTCCACCCTACGGGCGGTGGTAGCAGCAAAAGGATCATTCCATGCCATGTCCAAGTACGGATCAGTGGAAGCTGCTCCAGACAGATTTGCAGAATTATAGTTCGCAGAGCTAGGCGATGCTGCGTCTGAAAAGATGGTGCCGTCTTTTTCACTCATGGTTTCATTCATATGTGCCCCTGTGGTAGATGCTTCTCTCAGCCGTCTAGTACTGTTCTCGTGGTTGAGTCCCGACGACGACGCACCTCTTGTTTTGGATTTAGATTTGGTCTTGGTCTTGGTCTTGGTTTTAGGTCTCGTGTTTGGCGAAGACGACGACAAGGTCGAGGACGATTGCGAGTCTGCTGCACTACTGGAGTTGGCAGAATCGCCGGACTCGGCACGCTCAAACGTTAATGCGCGCTTGACACGTTCCTGGTTTTCCTTGGTGAAGATCTTTTCTTCGTGTTCTCGGTAAGGTTTTTCTCTGATGAAGAACGCTATCGAGTCAATGACACAGTTAAAAGGCTGCATAAACGCAGCAGCAGCACTGACCCAGAACACCGTGCCGTGGTTAAATACGTAGTTATACTGGATACACTGCAGACCAAACGGCGCCAGCCACAGAAAGACATATGCAATGGGGTAAACAAAAATCGACCGTATCTGACGCTCGATATTGTTTCGTCTGACTTCGAATTTGGCAAGGTTTTCTTTCTGGATCTCAATCATCATGCTAATTTGGGGATCGTTTGCCTGAGCAGCGGACAACTCCGCCTCTCGCTGCTGTTGCTGGTCGTCCAAATGCCCAAACTTGTGGTCGAGATAAGGTTGCAAAAACGCAATACCTGGGAAGTTTGCTACAATGGACAAGCAAGTATATGTAAATTTGGACATGTAACCGCGGAAATTCTTGGCAAACTTCGGCTGTTTCCTCATGTGGACGTATTTCTGAGAAGCACTAAAGTTACGCACGACTTCTCTGTACTTTAGCTTGACATAGACGTAAATAGACACGTAAATGGTGATGATAGACACAATGATAATGTACCTCGGCACCCATGAAAGCAGCAAACGGTACCATATCGGTCGTACAGGCAAGTAGCACCACGTGATATACGGCTTGTAAGCGTTTCGTCCGTGGTCTATAAATACAAGACTCGCCATCACTAATGGTAGTATGATTGTGAATGCGTAAACAAAGTATCGGAACCGATAAAGCCCTCCTTCCGGGCCGTTATGTTTAAAAAATACAAGCAGCGCGGTATGTATAGCGAGAAAAAAGACGGCGAAATCGGCACCTTCGATAAACGACGACGTGAAAAAGCCTACGACGTCGCAGAAATTACGGTTGTCATAGGCTGACGCTACTAATAACACTCTAGCAGGGTACCATAAAAGCACCACGGCTTTACCAAAATCGAACAACAGTAGCAGCAAAATCAGGTGGTGCCGAAATACCTTGACCTTCATGGAAATATATAGATAGAATGCCGCCAGGCCGAAGACAATACTCATACACGAGGCGGTCAGAGAAAGAACCCGCTGAACATACACCTGGTGGTCGGTATAATTGTCGACCACCGTGGTCGCCCAGTCCTCATGCATTGTTCTTAAAGATGCTACTGAGCTTACCTGCGCTGAGCGTGTTGTTCTTCTTGTTCTTCTTTTATTGCAAGGTTGCTTGCTTGCTTTGCTTTGTTCAGGAGAAAGTGATTGTGCCGAAGATAAAAATGAAGAGAAGATGACTGAAGATTTCCTAACTCAAGATGCAGATTGAATGTTTGCGTGTTCCCAACACACACCTAATGAGAACAAAAAAGAGAACAAAAAAAAAGAACAAAAAGGGAAAGATTTTTCAGGCCAAGAGATGGAACGGAGCCAAAAGCGGGGTTTTGTACAAGGCTAAACTAAAAATGTACTGGATTTGAGAGTGTATTCATTATATATATTTAGATGTATAATTGTTCATATGGTCATCTATATATAGGTATGCGTATCACCCAGTAGATTACGTCCTTTTTTTTTTCTTTTTCCGGGTGCGTCGTGTCCAACAATGGAGCGGATCTTACGTAAGATCGCCTCCACTGTTGCCTTTTCCGGGGCTCCTTTTTGTTCCTTTGTTCTTTTGTTTCTTCTTGGCTTGGCTTGGCTTGGCTTAGAACATCACAACGGAACTAGCTCGGTACTTGCCTGGTTTCTGGTTCATACTACCCCTGGATTATGCCTCTACTAGTAGTACTCTAGTATTAAACTAAATTTCATTTCATCAAGGGTCAGCCTCTCTTTTTCTTTGGAGGGGTAGTGGTTTTTTATGGTTCGTTCTTGTTGATCCTTCCTTCGCCGGAAAAGTACGTAATAAAAAGAAGAAAAAATAAAAAATAACAAGAGAAGGCCTACAGATCTGATATGGAAAAGCTCACGTCTCTTCTCATCATATCAGTGCCGTGCGAACCAAAACTTCAATAGACCTTTATGGGTGAGTGGTTTTTATAGCAATATCCATTCCTCAGCCTCTTGGCAGGGATTCATTCGAGTTAGTCCTTCCGGCAGTCGTTCGGCCACGCCTTGATTCCATTTATTCCTTCTACTCGTGGTTGCTTTTTTAATGATGGTCCCGTCTTGTCGGCCTTGCGCGTTCCGATAATAGATAGATAGATAGATAGGTAGATAGGTAGGTAGGTAGACCCTGGACCTTGGACTGAATGAGCGAGTCGGTCTATCTTTCTAGACGCATACTTGGATAGATAGAACCCTTCCGGTCGAATAAAACTTTGTATTTTTGGTTTCAAATACTTCCATCGTTAATTCCTGCACCGTGGAAATTTCTAAGTTTTTGTATTGTTCAACCTTTATTGATAGCTCTGCGAATATGAGCCATGACCAGCACCATCAATGTGTCTCATGGACAAACAAATCTCGACTATCTATGCACAGAAAACATTACTTCTGTAACTACTTCTACAACCCTAAAAACTCGTTGCATCGCTGGGTATTCTCCCTAATTAGGCCTCAACATGACTTGACTTGGCCTATTACGTAATATATTACGTAATATGTTTGTGCCAATGGCTAAAGCAATATTCGACCCGTATTTTCCTGCGCAAAATTGCCAATTTAGTAGTATTCCAGTTAAGAATGTGATACGAATTGCGAGAAAAGAAAATGCTGCTTTTGTAGCCGTTTTGCGTGGAGTTTGTGCAAAGTGCTTTCAGAAGAAGGGAAGTCCTGAGATAGTGATATAGAGATTGGTGCCAAAGTGAGCCACACAGAAAGCTGCAACTTGGTATAACATACAATACAAACGTGTGATGAAAAATGTAACTATAAGGCATTCCGGGTTAGATACCAGGCTGGATACCAGGATGGATACCAGGTTAGATACCAAGTTAGATACCGGGAGGTGTAGTCGCGAGCCGGTAGTCTTTTGCCAATAACCCGGATATAAATACACAGCCTAGATGCAATTCAGATAGCTGCAAGAAAGGATAGTCAACCCAGGTGCGATGCATATGATCGTCTCTTATATAACAAGAAGTACTGTTCAACATGACAGTAGGCTAGGAGTTATACGTACGCTGTCAAACATCAAGTATGTTTCTAAGATACGAAGGAGAATTCACATTATAGATACTGCTAGTTTCTACAAGTTCAAAAGGTAAGAAGGAAACACTCAAGATACTAATTAAAACCATATAAAATTAGAATAGGTTGTTAAGAAGAAAAGAAATGCTAGCTATAATTGTAATATACTAGTGGGTATATCGACTAGCAGCATCGAGATGATCTGATCACGTGACATATTCACGTTCGTATACCCCGTATACAAGGGCCATATGAGCCGGGCGTTTCGTCAGGATCCTAGAAATCTAACACATCATACTATAAATCTGAATCTGTAACTCCTCTTTTTGTTGAGCAGTAAGGCATAAGTACAAAAAGGCCTGTTAGAGATTGCCTGTCGAAAATGGAATCAAACTTGAGCGGTGATCTGCAGCAAGGCGATGCTGCTTTCATTGCGTCCGGCCCAAAGTAGACTCTTTTTTGTTTTGTTCTTCCCCGTCTACGTCCAGTTTAATACGGTGTAAAGGCAAGTTTCTAGATCATCATCTGGCATGTCGCTACTGTCCTCTGATGCCAAACTGGAATCATCATTGAAGGTCTCTGTGGAACCAGAGGGTGGTCGATTTTTAATGCATCAAATTGACCAGACATGCGTTTCAAACAGATTCTCAAGTACAATTCAATGTTAAATACCATTGTTAGTACGGATGTCTGGAAGCAAGTCAACTATATTTCAGTCGTTAGACTACTTTAGATTAATTGGACTAGATGCAACATATCAGGAATTTACAGACCAATACGGCCTAACGGAACCAGTTATTGTTGTCAGGTACATGCGGATTAGTTGGTTGTTTGATTGTTCAGAGCTTGCCTATCAATGTAGACATGGAAAGAATAGATGGACAAACATTCAGGACCATTGCTATTAAGCAAGGAGTGAAAGTCATACTTGAATCAGCACAGATAGCACTATATATAATTAATTACTTGTAGTTCACACAGGAAGCACAATTGACGCTTGTGATTGGTGTTTTTATGCTGTGAATGTGAATATGGATTGTAGTTTGGCCTATTGGCTGACTCACTTATACCTTATCAATTTATTCATCACATGCAAAAAAACCATCATTATATCATTATATCATTATATCATCATTGAAGCAACACATTTTTTTTGCTTTTCTTTTTTTTTTTTAACCCATTATATCATTAGAGCAATGTTTTCCTTTTTTGTGCCTTTTCACCACTTGGCATGTAGCCAATAATACAACTCACGTTTGATTCCTAAGGAGTGGAACGGCCGATCAGAAGGTCGCAAACCATATAGCGAACAATATCACGCTTGCATCATTTTCTTGGCCCTTATTTTGGCCCTGTAATCTCTTTGGTTGCAATTTCTACAAACGGTATTGCCTTTTAACCATTTGACATGTCGTTTTTTAGTATCCCCGCAGACTCTGCACGTTGCGTTGACTATTGGAGGTTTGCTTTCCCTCTTTTTGGCTCGCTTTACTTTCTCGTGGCATAACTTGCATCGATATGTATCGGATTCTTCAGCTTCACAAAAGTATTCTCCTTTCTTTCGAATTTTTCCACACTCCAGGCATTTTCTCTGAGGAGTAGGCTTTCGCTTGCGCTTCTTGGCGCTTTCGATGAGCTTATTAGGTCTTTCCGTACCGTGTGTCCTTATGTAGTGCCAGCATGCATGACATCTGCATTGACTATCATAGGATCTGTTTGCATCACCCCAATACTTGTCTTTGCAATTAACACAAGTATACCCGCCCTCGTCACCGGTTGAACTCTGAGTATCGGCCTCTTTGGCTTTGGCATCGGCCCTCATGACACGTTTCTCTTCGAGCTCCATGGGTCTCAGCTTGCCATTGAGGGAACGGTAACTTTGACATGGTCCACATTGTAGGTTTCCCTCTGAATCTTTAGTATACTTGACGCCTTTACGGTGGCAATTGTAGCACTGTGGAGTCTCACTAGAAGCACTTGACACAGCAGACACAGTAGAAGCATCCGACGTAACAAATTTGATAGTAGAAACATCCGAATTGTCGTCATCAGAAGAAACCATAGAGTCGGCTGATATGTCACTTTCTTCGTGGTAAGAATAATCAGACATCATTGTTTTGTGGTCATCAAACCAAATTCTAGATAAGTGCCACAACAAAAAGAAATCTTATCAAGAGTGGAGAGTAAAAAGAAGAAAAATAAAAATAAAAAGATTGGGACTTTCGTTCCTTTTATAATTGAACGATGGCGTGTATTACCCCACCGTCACGTATCAGATGTGACGACGCGCTGGGCTGTCCACTCAAGCGCGTTCATCACGCGTCTGTCGAAATTCAACCGCAATTAGATTACATAAAAGCGTTGGCACCGCCAAAAGAAAAGACGCATTCAGGGGTTTTACTACTATTGGCATTTGTCTTTGTCAATTGGGGTTCTTGATCCAGTCTCCAAAGATACTTTGGCTGCTTTCCTGGTAAAATGATCAATATGAATTTTCAATTACTCGAGATTTGAAATGTCGCTGATAAAAAAAACTTCGGAAAGTGGGGATCCTCTAGACCCTGTAAAAATTCTCTTTTTATCTAGATGGTGAGGTCGCGTGAGGGGTAAAGAAGACGGCGTGTATGTGTGTGGGGGTTCGTTCGATGGTAGGCGATATCGGTATACATTTATATGACAGATCACATTTGGCTCCTCTCAGCAACCACCCCAAGAAATCAGAAAATCGCCACTTGAAATCTTCTTTCCTTCATCACACCCATATATTATTCAGTCCAGAGACTGAAATTTTATTTACTTTATTTATCAATACTGAAAACTCCCAGGAAATCACATTATGTCAGATACGCAGGAGACTCAAGAGGGGTCTAAGACGTACGAGTCATTGGATAATACTAGCGCAGCTTCAGTCAGCTTAGATGAGCTAATAGATGAGCTAATAGATGACGAACCGGAATACCATTGCTTCCCACTTTCCGTATATGTCGGTCAGTGGACTGAACACGATCTATACGACATGATGACGTTCAGTGATGAAACATCTGCTGATGATGATAGTGATCATGATGACGATTACCGGGTTAACTTACCGTTTGACTGGCATCATATTGCTCACTCGTTTTTTGATAATATCAAAGCCATGTTTGATATAGTCACGTCGAACAAAGAGTCCTTTGGTTCTATGAACGATTGTGTTTATATGTCCGTTCTAGAAGTATCAGATCACAGGACTCGCGATATGCTCCAGGTTGTAGAGCCGCGAGGTGAAGATGATGGTTCCGTTTATCTTACTCTTTACCAGCATGATGAGAGGGAGAGGATTTCAAGAGGATTTCTTACATATGAAAAGCTCACTCTAGCTCTGAAATGGTGCTTTGATGCTGCTGATTCTAATGCGAGCCTTATTGTGTCCTTATTTGTGCCTTGTGAATTAGAAAATGGTCGGTTATATCACTCTTGGCGCTGTGAAACGATATTTCTGAGGGGACACGACTATGGAAGGCTTATCATGAGTCATCTGTCCGATATTCATGCCATTCACAGAGACAACCAGTCACCGTATTTCCCCGATGACTTTGCCTTGGAATACAGACCACCGAAATTGCTTGACGAATACCTCGTGACCGCTGTCAAACGTCGATACTACTTGTCATTCGATGCCCCCATCGTACACTACTATGTGGATAAGCACGATTACGACAAAGTGGGGCTGTACGAAGAAGACGAAGACGAGGAGCCACAAACCCTTCATAGTGCCATGCGTTCCCGTATTGAATTTTATGGGTTAGGCGATCTCGTTCGTGTTTACAGGGCTGGTCTAGACTGAACACGCCGTTTCGTACACAGGCAAACCGTGATCGTTGTAAAACATGAGTACATACTTCTAGTATGCATGTATACGATATCTCTATTTATTTAATTTCTAGTGCTCTTAGTACTTCCTCTGGAATTCTTATTTCAACAATAAGATCGCAGGGTTTAGTTTAACTTCTTAACAACCATATTTAATATTTATATATATATCTATAGCTTTTTATTATTTTTGAATATATTACTGAACGCAATTTTATCTTTGAATCACACTTAGCCCAACATTATTGAATGTACAGACCAAGACTTGCTCGGAAACGGTTAACTTAACCAAGTACATTGTCTATAAATACAGATTAATTGGTTGATCGGTTGATATCTGCCTGGTTATTTTCAAGTCACTGTAGGGTAACTCCATGAAGGCAATTTACTGGGAATTTGGGAAATTTGATCACGTGATACATCACGTGATCAGATCATCTCGATGCTGCTAGTCGATATACCCACTAGTATATTACAATTATAGCTAGCATTTCTTTTCTTCTTAACAACCTATTCTAATTTTATATGGTTTTAATTAGTATCTTGAGTGTTTCCTTCTTACCTTTTGAACTTGTAGAAACTAGCAGTATCTATAATGTGAATTCTCCTTCGTATCTTAGAAACATACTTGATGTTTGACAGCGTACGTATAACTCCTAGCCTACTGTCATGTTGAACAGTACTTCTTGTTATATAAGAGACGATCATATGCATCGCACCTGGGTTGACTATCCTTTCTTGCAGCTATCTGAATTGCATCTAGGCTGTGTATTTATATCCGGGTTATTGGCAAAAGACTACCGGCTCGCGACTACACCTCCCGGTATCTAACCCGGTGTATCTCCTTGTTACATTGCTAATCACACATTTTTATTATATGTTAAATACATTAAAATAAACTAATAAAAATATACTGGAGTCTCACAATTTTCAATCAGCTATTATACTGAAGTAATTTCCTTCTCCATCTTCTACGCCTCCGAGTACCTTCGACTATAATTGTTCATCAACCAAAACAGCTCTACTTACGTTTACCAATAACAAATCAATTAAAATAGGCACAATACTCTTATATCTTAAGGCTATTTATCTCCTTTATAATCCATGAGGACTTCTTCTTTTGTCTCATCAGAGAACTCCAAGTCTGTCTCGATCTCAACATGGTCCTTGATCTTCGTAAAAACGACAATAGAAGCACACATCAACGCAAACATCAACACACCCCAAACCACACCGAATTCTACCATAAATTCAGCCTTTTTCCAATCGATTACATAAGCAGTAATTCCCGCCATACCTTGAGTACCTTTATACAATCCGACAAATATGGCAATCTTCCTTGAATTATTTGTCAAAGAGCCAATTGTCCAGTAACAGAATGTTTGGAACATGGCGTCGTAGATGCCGTAAAACATATACAAAAACATGGGTCCGATATATCCGGGATCCTTCCAGTCGGTGACGACCCAGTCGGGCTTCTTAGTGTCGGCACGAGTATAATTTTTCTGGAACGCATACCCACCACCCCAAATACACATCGTAATAACCATGAGGAAGCAGATAGCGATTTTGGCTCTGAGAGATCGTCTAATACGGCCAAAGTCCAGAAAGTTGCCGAGAATGGATGCTCCGATCATCTGGCAGAACCAATACAGAAGGTTGTTCAAAGAACGGGTTCGTGTAGAGAAATGAGCCGCATTGACACAATTGAATTGATAAGTGCCGTAGAAGGACGCACCGTAAAACATGGGGAACAGGAAAAAGATATAACGATCGGACTTGGTGACCACATACTTCCAACCGGCAAACTCAGACTTCCACGTGGGGTGCTTCATGACAATGATTCTAGATCCGTCAGATCGTCGTACGTGCTTGGTAGGTAATAGCATCAAAGCCACTCCCATTCCCAAGGTCATAAGTACAATGAACGCAGCATAGGTTCCGTCGTTGACAGTTCTGGCTTTTGTGACATGAATATTTCTAGCCAAGGGAATAAGAGCACCGAGAACTGCACCAAGATTGAAAATGATCCAGAAAGTCGCAATATATTTGCCTTTGTTCTTTTCACTAGGATAACTGGTCATGACTGTTCCCTGTGCAGCCCATAATAGGTTACAAGTAGCTCCGAGCAAGGCGCCTCCGAAGATGACAAACCCTGCGTTTTCTGTATGTGAATAGCATAAAAAGGATGCCGCGTAAACGCTATAGCCAATAGACCCAATCGCCAGGGTGCGGCTGACACCGATCTTATTCAAGACTGGGCCAAAAAACAAACCTATAATTGAAAGACAACTTTGGGTCACCGATGCCTTATCGGCGATTTCAGTATCGACACGACTAAAAGTTAGTAAAAATCAACCAACGAATAACATAAATAACACTCACCCGGATCCTCCAAGCCCGTTAAGGGCATTATACATTCCAGGGAGGAGAAAGCATGCAAATGCCACGATTAACAGCTGGACGTACGAGCTACTATATGGTAATAGCTTGATGCCGAAGATTTTTGGCCGTTTGTTGAACCAACGGTTCGGGTCGTACACTTCGACATCGTCAGGGAGATCGAGCCCTAGCTTTTCTTCGTCAGAAGAAGGCTGCTCTGTGAGGTTTACTTCAGGTGCAGTTTTGACTTCGTGTTCAGAGTCGGACATCGTAGAGAGTTTGAACGTTAAAAAAAATCAGAGCAACGCAAACCAATGGCACACGCTAATACTTCTTTCTGAATAGAATTTACACAAAACAGAAAAAAGCGAGGGGGTTTGATGGTGTATTTATAACAAACTGAGCTTGATAAGCCATGATGACTGTTTCGGAAATACGGGTTTTTTGGAGGGGGGTGATCGGAGGGGGTTCAATTAACTTACTAGAAACAGAAATCTCTTTTCGTAGATAAACGATACACTTTTGGCGGGGGGGTGATTTTCTAATTTAGGAAACTCAGCTTGGGCGATAAGGATTTTTGGGGCTCCTCTCAATGGGGATCACATGCTAGAGCTAACAAGTCGGAGTAAGTGTGCCTTATCAGAAACGATATCGTTTGTAGATAGCAATCAAGATAGGTATATATAGCGGGGGCGTGTGTGTAAGTAAGTGAAGGCGGGGGTGTGCGCAGAGCGGCGATAAGTTCCAAAAAAGACCTTTAACGCAAGAACAAGGGTAATTTGCGTTGAGTTGCGTTGCACCTGCCTCAGGATCTGCAAGCCATATTCATGTTGTTCTGTTCGAGATATCGGAGCCCGAACCGAGCATGTGATTTCGCATAGCTTTGCCCAGTACCAGTAGCTAGCTAGCATTTGAAACTCAAAGAACCTTTCTTTTGAGCGAATATAATCAGTCGAGAAAGCCCAGTGAAACTCCGAAATGCTGGTGACTTGCGCTGATAAGCAAACCACACTGAACCTAGCGTGGGATAAATAGCCCGTCTCGGCTAATTTTTCTGTAATCAAGGAGTTCGATCCCCGTTTTTATGCACAAAGAAATAATTTTATCTATTTATTTATTTATTCATTCATTCATTCATACAAATATATACAAATAAGTATATGTGTGTGGAAGATAAAAAAAAAGCCATACATACTATTGATTCAGCATTTATATCAACATATCAATAGACTTGAGCCTCAGTCCGTTATCAAAGTTAGCGGAAACAAGCCCAGGCACAATGTAGATCACTGCCTGTTTTGGTGTTGTTGCCGCATCTTCATGCAGAAGGGTGGGATAAATGACCCGATTCGGGTAATGTAGTGGACAGATAGCGAGATCCCACCACAGGTGGATATTTGATATTCGGGGCTTTTTTACACCACCTAGTAATCGAGCCTATGAAAGTGCTTGGAGATGTATCACCGTACAAAAACAAAAACAAACCCGAGCATGTTAGGTGGACTGGACTGTACCCCCGCAGGCCTGATTAACATCTTAAATCTTGACTTGACTCAAATGGGTTTCTTTTTCGCTTTTTATAATTGTTAAAAACGCCAAGAATCGTAGAATCAGCGGGCTTTCTAGGTAGGTTAGATACCTGCTGAAATGAGACACCAGCATGACCGCCGCTATAATGTAAGAGTGCTGGCAATTATCGTAGAAATATTTCCTTAAAACGAAACACCAGAGATTATCCTGGTTTCAGTTCAGTTCAGTTCAGTCCAATTCAGTTCAGCTAAGAAATCGCGGTATTTGGTCGTGATGATGTAATTGCCCAAAAAAACGTGGTCACGTTTAGTCTGTGGTTGTTGATTATCATATATACCTCACTTAACCAACTAACTAACTAACCAACCAACTTAATGTATTTAGTGAAGGACTAATTGAACTGTGCTGGGGGTTGCGCTTTTTTCTTTGAACAAAGAATAACAATTTGGATTGAGTCATGAGTTCAATATAAATGTGCATTGAAGCATTACGTAACATTGACAAAAACGACTTTTTTTTTCGTAGTTCGCTTAGTCTGTATCTATAGAGATAGAGTAATTCATTCATTTGCTCATACATACATACATACATACATACACTAGTAACGTACTCTCTACTGAGAACTGTACCGAGATAAGCTTCTACGTATATGTTGGACACTAGTTCTCACAGGGGTGTTGAGATTTTAGGTAATCGATTACCTAATATTACATTTAAACACTGCAGGGTAGCACCAAACTGGTTGTGAGCACGCCTCCCAGTGCACGTGACGAATCACGTGACTGTAGCTCACACCGGAGCATTGCAAACATAGTATCCGGAGTACTATAAGAATGCCCCTTTATTACTAAATAGTTTCTTTCGTTATCCATTCCTATGTCTAAAATAGTATCTAGAATATATTTCCGAACCAACTCAACTAGTGCTTACACTGGTGTTACTATAAATAAGAACTGCTATCTCTTATAGATATGTTCTGCAATGGACAACACGTAGATTAAGATATTCTATATTATCATATCGTATGAGCTTCGGTACAACTTCTAGCGTACTAGTAGTCTTCTATGTACCATGCTATAGTATTCTTTAATGAGATCTTGTACAGACTATTCTATTCGGACGGCATCCAGTTAATAGTCTAGTAACAAGGGACCTAGACAGTAGTGGTAAAATGCTTACTAGACTGAGGTTCTTATAGTTTGATTTAAGATAGATAGCTCAATTTACGCAGTAAAGAGAATGTATTCGGATAATGATTATAAGAGAGGTTTGTGGAGATCAATGGATACTTAGAGATAACAGCAGGCTGCTTCTCATTAAAGCTTGCGTGGTACTTTCACGTTTAAGAATGAAACTGGTCAGCGATCATCCTTCTACCAGAAGTCTGTTTAGTGACCTCTACGAAGATATATCATATCACCGTGGTATTCTCGTCTGTGTTTTGCTATATATATATATATAAACTAATTTGATTTTTTCATATCTATAACAGCCACAATCCATTCATTTAAGGTTTAGCTGCACCCCACTTGGATGCCGCTACTAGGGCGAACCCAATTATTGAGGCTGCCACGCCGTATGCCGTATCGATATCGTGATGGTCCCAATACAGCAAGGATCAGTTCGTTAATTAATTTCATTGGTTTACAGAGTTTTTCCAAAAGTTTGATAAAAATATCGAAAAAGCAGAGTATTTCTGGATAGGAAAACAGCGTCACACTAGAAAAGAGAAGAAAAAAGCCCACGTGGTGCAAATGCGTCTGCAGGGTCCGATTGCGGACATGCACGGTTGTGGGTCTTCACATCAGATAAGTGACCGTGGGGTAATGCGCACGCATCGTCTCTGCGACTATAAATGGGACGAGATCCCCAATATTTTTATTTCCATTTTCTCCTTTTTATTTGTGGCACTTTTCAATAATTTAATTGAATCACCACAACACAATGACATCTTACCATTCTCACGATGCTGCTACTATCAATCCCTCTGCCCCTGCTACTACTGCTGGTGAATCTTCTCACTGTATAGTCTGCGGGACCACCAGAGCTATCATGTAGTATCGAAGAAGAACTCTTTGTAAGGACTGCTACAAAGAGCGGGTGAGATCTGAGAGAGTTCTTTAGCGGACCTTCTGGTCAACCATTCCACTCATTAAGAATCAAACGTGAGTTTGTGTTATTTATTGGCTACATGTCAAATGGTGAAAAGAAAGAAAAAAAGAAAAAAAGAATGAGGTGTTTCAATGGTATAATGGTATAATAATAATATTTTTGCATGTGATGAATAAAATGATAAGGTACAGGTGAGCCATCCAACAATCCCTATAGGCCAATTGCACTTTTATCCAGACTAGGGATACTGACGTTAGTCCTAGGCGGATCCGTATTTGTGGACCGTTGGCTACCTCGTTTCCATTTTCGCACGGAGCGACACGCCACTCCTGCGATGCGCATTTCATGTTTCTTCAAGTGCGTATATTCGCTTTGGTTAAACACGGTGAAAACTCTTGTAAAAATGGGGAGTCATGTTCTTTGATCTTCTCCGGGGTGCAGGGTGTGGTATGGAAGACGTAGCTTAATGCTGTTAGCGTTTTCTATGCGTACACCGGGCCCCCCGTTTGCAAGAAATGTTTGCCGGAATGCCTTCTACCACTAGTTTGGGCCATTCGGTGGTTGAACGTAATGTGCCATAATCCTTTAGCACCATAAGGAGTGCTGTAGGGTCATAGCTGGGGCCAGTCATAATCTTCTGGTTGTTCTGCTGCGACTTGAGGATACATCCTGTACCCTTTTGGTCACCCAAAAGGGTACAAAGCCAAACAAGTTAAGGCTTATCCTGAAGTGAATTAATAGGTTGGGAGCGAAGTGGTACAATCCGATAGGCTGACCTCCGAGTTGTCTTTGGTCTCCCGCGTAAGTTTTTTGATGGGCATGCGAGTAATCTCTGGTTTTGGTTGAACGACTTCGATCGTCACCAATCCGGGAACCTGGTGAGGATTCATTTCTCTGCTCCGTTCTAATGGTGCTAAGCGGGGTATTGCCGGTTTCCGCCTGTTGAGGAGAAGAGGGTTTTCTAGTTACAGACACTTTTGGTCTGTTGGCAGTCTTTGCTGGCGGCGTGGACTTTTGGTGAATCTTTGCCACGGTTTTCGCCATGTTTCTGGCGCGTTTCTGGGGCCTCCACGTCTAGTTGCGATGCTCTGCTGGTGCGATCGGCGTCAAAATAATGGCTAGCTCCCTCAGATAAAGGGCAATCTTCCTCACAGGATCCACCCGGCTCGTTAGTAGGCTTGTGCTGAAAATCAATATTCGTGCGTGTTTTTTGTGATGTTCATGGTTTTTGACTCAGAGTAGCTAGCTGGACAGTACGGCCCTGATCAGCATATGAGTAGACGTATAGCACAGATACCATGTGTTGTATCCTGGAGATTGGATCAGTTAGAAGAAAAATACCAGGATTACATCCAACAAAGGTTCGGCGGTTGTGTAACGACTTGACCAACATCAAAGGACTTATATCTTCAGCCATCCTTACAGGTTGTATTGGTGCTTGTAGATCATTACTAAATGTAGATCCGCTAAATTCCTCCGATTTTCTGTTTTGATTTTTTTTCTCACCTGATTTTGACAGTCGTGACATGAGGTAACTTGACAAAGAGACCGAATAGTACGAGAGTTGATATTACGTAGTCAATTGACCTAGATCCTTAGTTCAGACGTAAAGTAACGCAAGTGTCGTACTTGGTTAGCTTCGCTCACCGGGAAGAGACACACAAATTAGATCAGTGGGTGCCAGGTGCTATGTTACTGTGTAAATGATGTCATGTCTAGAAGGGGCACTCTCCTCCTAGAAAGGACAACGAAGCAGTCACAAGGGACTAATTGACCTGTGCGGTTTTTGAACTTGTCTCGAAAGACCTTTTGAACTACGAATAACAATCTGGAATGTAGTTAGAGTGATCTGCAAGGGACTATCCCTTTGTCAGAAATAACTGATGACTGAGATAAATCAACTGACTACAACTATTTTGTCAGCCTACTGTCGTAAACATCGAATATATTCTCCACAACCGCAGGACCTAGCCCTCTGTGGGATATTGTTTGACAGGATTCAGTACGCGTAAGCAATGCGATTATGGACAGAGGTAACAAGCCATATGAACTTGCAAGCGACCATAAGTAATCGTAAGTAGCTGTGGACACTCGTAGCACTTATAAGCTCGCAGGCAGCTCTATCAGGCCCTAACAACTAATGGGGTGCCAAGTTACCATCATGAGAATCACTTGTTATTGTAGATATGTAAATATCACTCAATTGCAGCAAACATAACTGGACTCTAGTTCTTTGTATAGTATAGCTCAATTCTAAATGAGTAGGTTCCTCATTGAGAAATTGCATACAGATTCTTCTGCTTAGTTGGAATTAGGCCATGCAATCTAGATTTTTCTTATTTCAGAGTTGCCCAGGCTGCACCCATGTCTTGCGGAGAAGCTCCAATGGGACTCCACTGTATCTCGAACTCAAGCTATTCTGTTTTTTACTTGTATTTTTTATTTTTATTTGCGTATTCATGTTTTTGGAGCTGCTTAAAATCGTAAAAAGGTCCTTGTCCGGCTGATAGTGATTTCTTCTTTTGTAATACGTGTCAACAAATGAGAAACTCGGATAGTCCGCATACAATCCGGGTGGCTGGTTGGCTATTTCCGTTTATGATTTCCATAGGAGCGTTATGCATAGAAATGTGTTTTTACGATTGCCCATGTTGTTATACGTGTTAAAGTCTCTTGCATACTGAACTGCCGGTGGCTAACCGTGTTTTGTTGATCATTTACTGCTTACGGACTACTAGCTATTTATGTTATGATTTCCATAGAGTGGTTATGATTTCCATAGAGTTGTTAGTTATGATTTCCATAGAGTTGTTAGTTATGATTTCCATAGAGTTGTCACGATTGCTCATCTATTAATACCTCTTCGGCTTGTTAGCTGTTATCATGTTTCCTTAGCGAAATATTTGATCAGTTACCTATATGTTGTTTTACAAATCAGAAATGGCATACAGTAGTGGAACTTACCTGAAAATATAATATTTTTACTGGTCTAAAGTATCATAGGTTATAGATATTTATTAGGATAAGTCAATGTATTTTTTTTTTTATGAAGGTCAGTTTATACTGTCCTACGTGTATAGCAATATGCATAACCTCTTCCCAGTCTATAGCATGTATATACTCTATTTACGGTAACAACCCAAAAGCGGTTCGTGTCTCTATTATGAAAGTTTTCTTTGTTACTGGTAGTATCCTAGTGACGAATCCAAAAAAGAAAGCCAGCCATCTAATTAACAACAAAGGCCTTATGAATATACTACTAAGTCAAGACAAGAGGTGTCCACTCTTTGATATTATAGGAAACGAGACTCGTAGGAAATAATATGCAGCAACCAAATATTGAATATCATGCAAGCTACAATATCTACAGTCAGTATGTAGGCCCGGGTACCTACATAGAGCACTGTCTCTTCAAATAAATACAGGGCCGTTGCGGAGTTAGGAGGATTACTTTACCGCGTTCTAGGCCACCTATAGGATTTATTTTCGCCTTTGTATAGCCAACCACCTTATTTGCTATATGCGGTATGTAACCAGAGAGATGTTTTACGAAAAGGGAATAGTTTAGAAAAAAAGGCACTAAAGCTTGCACATCATAACTAGCTCCCTATGAAATCCATAACACCATCTACTACAAAACGACGTACTGATCTGTTAAGATTGTCAATATTTCTTTGTCTTGACTTCGGTTTCCAACCTTTCATCTACAAGATGCCACGATGGTGCAAGCGGAAAACTCATACTATAGTACACAATTTTAGCTTATTTATGGACAATCAAGTGTTGTACTATGCACACATAAGTAAACAAAGAAAGTTTTTGAAAGGAAAAGCTGATGTTCCTTGCGGCTAAGATTACTAACCTTGATGTTTTACTTTCCTTGTGTGATATTATGCGTGACTTATTCCTTGCCGTCTTAACCTCCTTTTATCAAGCAATATCCTTTGTTCTAAATGCTATGACAAAGAAATAAAACAAGTTCATTGACCTAGTATACCACTATGTGTTAACTGAGACCTGTCCATCAATGAATCTTCTGTTAATATCGGCTATAAAAGGCCAAGACTTTCTCAGTATGGGCAGTATATTTCAAGTCCAATACAGAAAAGGTCAACTGTTGCTACTATTTGGTGTTATTTTAGCTTTTCTATTATTATGAGGATTATTTTGGCTGGCTTGTCCTCACTTCTTCATGTTCTCTTGATCAAAACTGCTCTTGCAGCAAGTGAAGTCGGTGGATGTACGCCGTTCAAAGACACTCTTAATCTAGGATTTGTGGCAACATTTCGGAAGTATCCCATTAATGTTGATGTACAGACACAGGAATGGTATGAATATGGCTACCAGAACACTCGTCCCTATCATACAATCAATGGAATAACTAATATCCAGTTTCATGAATCGATAACCGACACCGGTCGTGTGGAGATGGGTACTGTATATAACTATAGGACAACCGTAACAAACTTCTCTTTGGAATTGACTGGTTACTTCTATGCGGCCCAGACCGGTACCTATACTTTCTACTCTGCGGCTGATGATGAGCTGATGGTATGGCTAGGTTCCGAGACTGCTTATGGATGTTGTCAAAATACTTCATCACATACAGATCCAGCTGGGTACCTTGTTTACAATGTTTTTACCTTTGAAAATCATGGTTCAGGGGCAACCCATTATAACCATGAAGTGAATACAGCCTGGCTGACGGGTGGGGCATACTACCCCATTAGAATGCACTATGTCAATTGGGAAAATGCTATGGGCTTGTTTCTGACAGTTCAACAGCCCGACGGAGCGAATATTACAGACTACACGAATGTTTTTCATCAAACATTGACCTCGACCGCAAGCGATAGTAACTGTTACTTCACGACACCAACAGCTACGCATACTGTTACATTTACATCTGGTATTCCATACACTGGTACTCTTCCCACCATGACTACTGAGGTTAAGGTGGAGCATTCTACTGATAGTGCTGGTGCCACTATTTCTTATCTTGAAACAATAACCGAGCCGGAAGTTTGGAGGACGAAGTATATTGGACTGACTACTCCTACAGTTACCCACACCGTCACATTCACTTCTGGTATTCCGTACACCGGTACACTCCCTACTGACACTACTGAGGTTATAGTAGGATCATCTACCTCTGGTACTGTTGACGTTCCTTTCACAAAAACCACTGACGTTCCTGAAAAATTCAAAACCGACTGGGTTGGACTTACTAGTTCTGCTAGCTCTAGCTTAGAGCCTGATCACACCAAGACTGATATTATCACCCTTACCTCTGGTCAACCTTGGAATCCTAGTACACTTCCTCAACACACCACTGATATCGTTATTGCGTCATCCACCTCTGGCACTAAGTTGGTTCCCTACTCGTCTACCGAGACTGATACAATTGTCTACTCAACTACCATCATTAATCCGTCTCATAGCTCAAGCTCCAGCTCTATGAAACCTACTAGCTCTTCTGGCGAGCACACTAAGACTGATATTATCACCCTTACCTCTGGTCAACCTTGGAATCCTAGTACACTTCCTCAACACACCACTGATATCGTTATTGCGTCATCCACCTCTGGCACTAAGTTGGTTCCCTACTCGTCTACCGAGACTGATACAATTGTCTACTCAACTACCATCATTAATCCGTCTCATAGCTCAAGCTCCAGCTCTATGAAACCTACTAGCTCTTCTGGCGAGCACACTAAGACTGATATTATCACCCTTACCTCTGGTCAACCTTGGAATCCTAGTACACTTCCTCAACACACCACTGATATCGTTATTGCGTCATCCACCTCTGGCACTAAGTTGGTTCCCTACTCGTCTACCGAGACTGATACAATTGTTTACTCAACTACCATTATTTACCCGACAAGTGTACCACCATTCCACTCAACTGACCATAGTGCTGTCACTATTACACCTGGTCAATCCACGAGTTTGCCTACCGTTACTACTGAGATAGTCACATCTGGTTCTAAGAAGTATACTCATACTATTCCTATCATCTGGAGTACAGTGACTAAAACACCCTTCCACGAAACTGACCATAGTGCTGTCACTATTACACCTGGTCAATCCACGAGTTTGCCTACCGTTACTACTGAGGTAGTTACGTCTGGCAGTAGCGTGTACACTCACACTATTCCCATCATCTGGAGTACAGTGACTAAAACACCCTTCCATGAAACTGATTATAGTGTTGTCACAATTACCCCTGGTGAATCAACAAGTTTGCCTACCGTTACTACTGAGATAGTCACATCTGGTTTTAAGAAGTATACTCATACGATTCCCATTATCTGGAGTACAGTGACTAAAACACCCTTCCATGAAACTGATTATAGTGTTGTCACAATTACCCCTGGTGAATCAACAAGTTTGCCTACCGTTACTACTGAGGTAGTTACGTCTGGCAGTAGCGTGTACACTCACACTATTCCCATCATCTGGAGTACAGTGACTAAAACACCCTTCCATGAAACTGATTATAGTGTTGTCACAATTACCCCTGGTGAATCAACAAGTTTGCCTACCGTTACTACTGAGGTAGTTACGTCTGGCAGTAGCGTGTACACTCACACTATTCCCATCATCTGGAGTACAGTGACTAAAACACCCTTCCATGAAACTGATTATAGTGTTGTCACAATTACCCCTGGTGAATCAACAAGTTTGCCTACCGTTACTACTGAGGTAGTTACGTCTGGCAGTAGCGTGTACACTCACACTATTCCCATCATCTGGAGTACTGTTACTAAATTCCCTGAAACCAGCACGGGCCCTGAACCCACCATAACTGAGGTTATTACCTTGACTTCTGGTCAACCTTGGAATCCTAGTACTTTGCCTTCGGAAACTACTGAAGTTGTGACTGCGTATTCCACTTCCGGTAACAAACTTGTCCCTTATCTTAGCACTGAGACTGACCACATTGTTTACAGGACTAAGCGTATACCCAATAGAGGCAACTACACCTTTTCACCTAGTCAGGTTTCTAACAAATCCAAAGCACCTACTGTGGCCCCTGTTGTTCCTACTCAACCCAAGGCAAGTACTGTGGTTTCTACTAAGACTGTGACGCCGTCTGTCAGTTCTGCTGCGCCAACCACTGCTGCTCCTCCTGCCAAGGGTACTACTATCACTACAACAGTTACACTAACTGGAACAAGTGGTCCTTATACTACGGTGATTACTACTTGTATAACTTCCCAGGCTCCCAATTCTCCTGCTAAGGTGACAAGCAAGCCCATGTCTGTTTTGACCAATACGGTTACTAGTACTATTACTAATGGCAATGGTGGAAGTGGTGGAAACGGTGGAAGTAATGGAGGCAGTGAAAATAACGGAGGATCAGTTTTGACTAATACCGTCAGTCCTGCTATCATTAAGGGTAGTAGCGGCTCTGGTGACAATGGCGGATCCGGAAACAACAATGGTGGTAATGGATCATCGCCTACTGATGCAGCTGAGACTGCTGTTCCTCCCTCCACTGGCTCTGGATCTTCTGGGTCCGGTGGTACTGGTTCTACTTCTGGTTCCTCTGGCTCGTCTGGCTCCAGCTCTTCTGGCTTTGGCTCATCTGGCTTTGGCTCATCTAGCTTTGGCTCTTCTGACTCTGGCTCTTCTGACTCTGGCTCTTCTGGCTCTGGCTCTTCTGGCTCTGGCTCCGACTCCGGCTCGTCGTCTGGTATCCTTCCTGCGGAGGAGACGGAATCTCAAGTTCCTGTTGCCAAGGGTGGTGCTTCCATCTCCAAGGCATCTAGAAGCATGCTTGTTGCTATCTTGGGCGTCGCAGCTTTCATATTTGTGTTGTAAGATATCCTTTCACACCTCTGTTTCTTACCTTCTGCTTTATGGCACTATTTGATTTTTTTTCTTTCTATTCTATATCCACTTGGTAGAATTTTTTATATTATTTAAGACCTAATTTATTTTACAGTAAACTCTAAAGATTGTTGGCTGTTCCGAGACACGGATTGCACCCTTCTGATCAATACCGCTACCACACAAAAGTTTGTTTACCCGTAAGATCGTGTATCTAAAATTCCTAGAAAACAATCCATTGGTAGAGCTACCGGCAAAACTATTCCACGATTTATTAAAACTAAGTTCTACAATAGCTTTCTGATCAGATTTTGAACTACAAACCATGTTCCTCGCCACTCCACAAAAAAGCTCACCAGACATTTCTGGAGTAGCCTTGGCTATCAGTTTGACAGTATCTGTAACACTGTCTTCTTGAGTGAGAGCTGTGGGTTTGTAAATGGACCTCAGCTCCTCAGTAAAAAGGGCCTCAAGAAAGATAAGAGCAACCTCATTATTTTACTGTTTCTTATCCATATTTTTGTTATCCTTCTCTTTGTTCAACTTGAGTGACTGTTTTATTACTAAGTGTAGTCTAAGTAAAACATTTATTTTTAATGGTATTTAGGATTATGTGGGGTTTCTAGGCGCCTTTATATAAGGGCCACACGGGTCTACCACGTCTAAGCTGAAGATAGTTATTAGTATACTTCTCATCGAAAACTTATGGATACAATGAAAATTATGCTACTGTAACGAACAGTAGGGTAGGATTTTGGCAAGTGATGATATATCGTGATTGATATCCAAGCTTTCCAAACAACACGGAACGAATGTCATATAGATAGACAAGGTTCTAGCACAGAGATCCTACATATGGGAAGACTGTGACATGTCCTAAAACTCAAATAAAGATAGAAAATGTACATAATTTAGACTATCGAATGAAGCAATGTGCTGGAACAACTGTGAACGACATTTTGTTTTGTTCTGATTTAGCTGATGTGTTGTTTATTTTTGCTATTGGTGGAATTCGGCTTGCGATCACATTTTATCGACTATTCTGAGAACTTTCAATGGTATTTATCTTCTGATATAGAAAATGAGACAACATTCGTAATTGCTCATTATTTTAATGGATATCATATGAATTTTCATGGCTTGTTTTCTTTTTCAGGATACATATAACTCTGTTAACAAGGAAGATTTTTTTTAAAAAATACATAGAAATATACAAAATACTCGCATTGTTTTAGGATCACAGTCTTGTACTGATATGCATTCAAAATTCTTTTACATTTTTTGGCTATATTTTAATCGTTATAATCAATGTTTTTTCGGAAAATGGATCTCAGAAACCCTTCTGGACATTTGCCATTGGGAAAGAAACTCAAGAGATCCCTGAAACTTCTGAAAGTTCCATCAATCACCACTTCCTCTTACCACGCAGCGAAGAGAGGCATTTGTTCCAGTGTTCAACCTTTGCCTTTTGTATCATCTCCCTGTATTCATTCTCTCGTCTACTGGCCTGCTGTAAGCTCTCCTCTGCTTGGGCCCTGTTCCCTATTCCGTAGGCTCGGATTGTCTCTATTCGTTTCTGCTTGAGCTCTTCATTCCACCATGGTTTAAACCTCCCTGTGATAAAAAAAAAATGGGGGGGCTGTCTCCGCAATAGTTTCGTTGCCGATCGTTATCTTACGTTGACGATCGTTACTGTCTTCTAGACCACGACACGTGATATGTCACGTGATCTTATTTTCTTTTCTTTCTGGGCCCAAATTCCGCCGCTATTCCCCCTTAAATCAACCATTACACAGACAAAACCACAGGATTCCATTTCCTATCCTGCGGATCTTGTATATTTTTGTTCTCCTTTGTTTGGCTCAGTTGATTTCGTGATTTCATTTCACTTTCGTTTTCATTTGATTTGAGGCTGTTTCCGACAAATTCTCCCATCTTTATTCATCTTCATCTCTAACTTTCCAACAACCAAACCAGCCAGAACTCAGAACTTTGAGCGTCTGATTTCCAGTTCCACTGCATCAATCGCTCTTTTCTTTTCGGGACAACCAAAACAAGTGTCTTAGAAACTAGCTGCGGGCTGCGAGTTGAAAGTTGAAAGCTGGAACCAGACCGACCAAAGTCAGAGAGTTGTTCTTCTGTTTTGATCTTGGGTTGATTGTTAGTTTTCTGTGGACTGGACAAATGTCAACGGAGGCTTTCTTGTATCTTGTACAATTAGAGGAGAGAACCAACTTTGAGAAAATATGCAGGCCCCACCGAAACTATGATGGAACTGAGGCGAGTGCGCAATCAGAGTCGCCGACGAATCCTGTCAAGATACGGAGAAAGTATGTGCCTCAAACCCCGAGCCGGTTGTTTATGGACCGCAGTGGAAGTAGGCAGCCGAGAACGCTACCGAATTACCTCAAGCCGAAAACTGCTAAAAACAACCAGTTGTCAAACTATGTTGTTGATGAATGGGATGCACGCAATCAAGAAGTTGTGCTGGACCTTGAAAAGCGATTTCTGGAGAGTAATGATTTACAAGGCCTGTATGAAGTATTACAATCCAAAAGAGAAGCCGAGCGTAAAGAAATGGAGTCACGTGGATTGGTAGACGCAGAAAACACCAGGAAAAAGCTCGAAGATGCCATCACTTTCCGTGGCTCGTGTCGGGATATGTGTCCTACTTTTGAACGTGTCAGACGTGCTTATGAAAACAATGTCAAGGAGTTCGAAAAAGACCCTGAAACTGGCAGAGTTTCGCGTGATTACGCAGTAAAGACTTTTTCACGGCCTGCTGCTGGGCAGCCTCCTCCATTACCGTCTGATGTGAGGCCGCCGGATGTCTTAGTGTCGACTTTGATGCATCTAATCAACAATATATTGCCGAAACTGCCTGCTAGCCATTCCTTTTTGTGGGACAGAACTCGATCTATACGGCAAGATTTCACTTATCAAAATTACACCGGACCGGAAGCGGTAATCTGTAACGAGGTGATTGTAAGAATCCATATCGTGACTTTGCATGTCATGGCAAACTCTGGTTTAGAGTATTCCCCGCAACAGGAACTTGAACAAATGAACAAATCTTTGCAGACGTTGATGGATTTTTACCACTCTATGCCCAACTATTCAAGCGCCTTTGAAGCCGAGATGCGTGCTTATGTAATGTTGAGTCATCTACGTGATCCGGAAGTCGAGCACGTCGTACAACGTCAAATGCCTTACTGTCTATGGAGCAGTAGGCATGTCATCATAGCTAGTTGGATCAAGTCGCTTTGTCAACAGAACAACATCAGTGACCGTGGCCATGTCAACACAGAGAACGCGTCAAATTTATTCACACAACTTTTCGCCATGCTCCGTGATTCCGGTGGCATGCCGTTTCTGCAGCTGTGTTTACTAGAGACGCATTTCGTGTCGATCCGTCTCAGCGCGCTGAAAGCCATGTCAAGTGCTTATCATCAACGTGGCAAGCCTTATCCTATCTCACGCTTAACTAAGATGCTGGAGTTTGACTCTGTTGACCAAACAGTCGCGTTTTGTAGGCATTACTCAATGGTAGTCACTCATGAAGATGACGTTGGCGAACTTTGCGTGGACTTTTCATCCTTAAAAACTGAGCGTATCGAATCGGCGACTCCTCTTCCACCCACTTACACGTTATGGCTTGAAGACAAACGGAACGGTATATCAGACATTGACTATGTCGGTGCCGAAACTGTAGACCTCCCGAATAACCCTGTCAGGGATATGTTAGCCGAAGAGATCTTGAAAGGTTTGCTCGCAGAAACAGTGACTGGGTTACTGGTACCTCATATTGGCCAGTTGGTCAACGAGGCAAAGCTTGAAAGTGATCGCAAGAAGGAGTTCGAGGAAAGGCGAAAAGAGCTGGAGCGACAGCAACGCGAGGAAGAGGAGAAACGGCAAGAGGCCGCAAAGAAGGAGCTCGAGCGTCAAAAGCAAGAAGAACTGAACCGCGAAAAGGAACGTATGGAGCGTGAAAAACAGGAAGAAATGAAACGCGAAAAGGAGCGCCTGTTGCGGGAAAAACAAGAAGAAGTGCAACGTGAAAAGGAACGCATGGAGCGTGAAAAACAGGAAGAGGTGCAACGCGAAATACAGCGCCAGAGAGAGCTCGAAAAGCAGGAGCGTGAAAGGCAAGAAGCACTGGAACGCGAACAAGAGCTCCAGAGGCAGATTGAGATGGGGGCGCGTAAGGAAGCTTTGAGTAAAGCTTTGTGTACGGAACTGTACAATAAATTTTACCGCGAAATGATGCTCGAACTATATGGGGACCTTTGGCGCAACCGCGTGCTGGTGCGTCACATTATAACGGCACTAAGATATTCGTGTAATGTCTTGAAAGAGCATCGAAAAGAGGAAGAGGAGGCGTTGGATTTGCATAATACGCTTATGAAGGAGGAACACTGGCCTATTCTAAGTTACATACGGCAGCAGAAGAGGCGGCGCAGTAACAGTGAGGCAATAAAAGACTACATGAGACTGCAGAAACAGCAGAAACTGAGACTAGGACGGCAGGACCAAAAGGAACAGCTACTGGAAGAACAAAAATCGAACCGACGAAAAAGAGAAGAGGTGTTTCTCAATTTTGCATTCGCTGATTTGGAGGAGAAACGCCAGGGTTTCTGGAAGCCTTTGAACATGAAACGGCTGTTAACCATTTTGAACACGAACTTAGAAACTGTGCACACAAGTGTGTCGATATACTCTCCCGCTGAAGACGAACAAGGATACGAAGAAAGCGCGTGGCGGTGGATGAAGGTGCGTCTTGGTCTTAAGGAGGACGACAACAACAACGATTATGACGAGAAGCTGTTCAAGGACAACGAGTACAAAGATTCGTGGTTGAAAGTCACCAGAGTTAGTTCAGAGATAGCGTCGTACAAGTTTGCTGGGCTTTTTATTTACATTGTGCCAGCCAGGTGGAACTTGTTACACTGCATTCGGAAATTGACCATGTTCATTGAAAAAATGCTTGAGGAGTGCATGTATGTCTATGATGTGCTTCTTGTTTCTTGGGGGATAGATGCTAATGTCTTAGAGAACGCTTTAAGAGTCCTTACGAGACTTTATAATCCTCGCGTTGTGGGGCGGTTCATGTCGTTGGTTTTCGAGAGACGCCCTGACGTGTCAAAGGACAACTTGGAGGATCTCATGGTGGGCTGGGCATGTGAGTTTAAACAGGAAAAATCGGAGTTAGCTTTTGTGAAGGAGAAGGAAGAGTGTCAAGAGAAGTTGTTTCAGCTACAACGTGATAAGGAGGAAGCTATCGCAGAAGAGTTGCAGGAGACGCGTCTGCGCAACGAAGAACAGAGAAGGCGGTTTGCATCCACGGGGTTCTATCGGCTTTATGTAGAGCAGATGGCGCAGGTGCGGCTGCAACTACAAGTGGAGTCGACGCAGCTGAATAACATGTCTAATGGATCGTTGGGTGAATCGCCGTCGACGTTTAACGATCAGCAAAATGATCATCACAGTGGAAGTTACAACGGTGGTGGTGAGGACGTTACAGCAGAGGTTCCAGATCCAGATCGTACTACAGAACGACTGCTCAACGCGCTTCAAAGAGCACAGAGACTGTTACAGCAATGAGCCTATTGGACTGTTGGACTATTGGCCTGTATTTGTACAAAAGACTTAATGTCAAACTATAATTTTCTAATGCATTATCATATTATTATTATTATTATGCTGTATGTTAATTTGATATCATGAACTCGTGATCTCAACCCATCCTTCCCATATTATATTATCCTTATCCTTATTATTCCTTGGTTATTGTTATCCCATAGTGTGTATTGAACACGACCCATTAATTACTGGCCAACGCAGGTAGCCGTTTCCTGATGCCAAAGACGGACTCGGTGCGGTCGTTTAGCAGATAATGCTGGAAATCCGCGCGTGGAGCGAGCGCCATCTGCGCGCGGCCCTGGAATTCAGAGTCCAGTTTGCCGTTGCGTCTCATGAGCGACTCCAACGCGAACACACGGTAATACTCGCCGTTGAGCCGTACGTCACGCGGCCGCGATTGTGGAATCAGCTTTGTACGCACAGAAAACGTCTTGAGCGGCGTGGTCAAAGTAGCGTGGTCATTTTGGTTCTCATTTCGGTTTTGGTCATTTTGAAATCCGGTAAGCGACCGGATGCTCGACGACAAGTCGGCCATGACAGGAGCGCTCTCGGAGATCTGCTGGCACTTCGACGAGTAGATGCTCTCCTGGGCCTGCGAAAAAGCCGCAGCGGCATCGGACATGAACTGGAGACTCGCCCAAGCCGAGGTCACTGCAGATGCAAAAGAAGACGTTAAAGTCTTGATGTTGATGTTGTTTGTTTTAAGTTTGATGCAAGTTTCAGAACCGGTTTCAATGTCAGTAGAAGCATCTCCATCTTCGCCCAGAGGATCGCAGCTCACCGGCTCTATAGGGACCCTGACTGCTCTGAGATGATTTTGAGATCGTTCAGCCCGTTTAGAGGTTGTTTGTAGACCGTCTAACTGAACCTCCCGGTCGGTGAATGTTCTAGAACCTTTCAAATCTTCCAAAGAGTTGACATTGCTAGCCCGATAAAACTCGTCGTAGTCCAACGTAGACCGATCGGACTCAGGAGGAGAGTAGCACAGTGTGTTGTCTGACAAGGACGTCTGACTGTCAAACGAAGTAGACAAGTCTTCAGAGTCCTCAGAATCCTCGGAATCCTCGGAATCCACCGGCTGCTGGTGTTGATGTGCGACGGTGGGTTTCGGGGGTTTAACGATGCGCTGGTAAGACAGGCGCGGTGGGGCAGCTTCAAATGAAGTCTTGATCACATGCTTGATGAACGTACTTCTACGAATAGGTGCTTCCGGGGGGCCAGTTTGCTCGTGGTCGACATGGATCCGAACTGCATTGAGGTCACGTGCACAGGTGGTGATGCCCCCACGATACTTCTTGTCACCACGACATATATCACCGCTGAAAAAAACAGCATTACGACCACAATGAACCAAGTCATTCCGGGGAATATTCTGAGCGATATTCCGCGCAGACAGCCACCTATTTGTGTGTCGCTGGTACCTGCTGTTGGCCCTGAAACCGTGTCTGAAATCGTCTTCATAGTCAGGCTTCTCTTCCCCTTCCTCATGTTCTGATAATTCGTGGGGCTCTATATTGTCGTCCTCGGATATCAGCGCGGTAGTGGTGCAACTGTATTGATACTTCGGCTCAGGGGCTCTGATGTTCTTAGCAGAATTAGCATCATCATAACCATGCTTATAAATATGGATTGTGCTCTGGAGCCGGCGGTTAGCGGCTTCTCGCACGAGTTTCTTGTGTTTCGACCGGCCGGTTTTGTTGGTCATGTTCTTGTTGATGTTCTTATCCAATCCACTTATGTCGTCGGCATTGTAACCTTTTACTAAGCCATTGTTATATGAACCAGTATACGGACCTGGGCCTTGTCCTAATAATGGAGCATTGGCTCGCTGACCGCACACAGAGTCTAACATGGACTATGTATCTGCAGTTTGCACTTTTTTATATACAAAAGTTTAGTTGTATAGTGTTTGATGCAAGAGGTCGGACGACAAGTTAAGTTAAGTCAAATCAATGTTTGGCGCCGTGGGATTTATATTTATATTTATATCAACCGACCAACAAATAAAATAAATAGCCGATCAATAAGTCGCTTTAGCCGTCCTTCGATTGGGGGGGGTGCCGGTTAGGTTAGCGGACGGCGCGAAACTGAGACAAACAGGAAACTGATGCCGCTTCTGTTCCAGCCAAGCAAAAAGAACAAAAGGAACGTTTGTTTGTTCACCTAACGTCGTAGCAGAGTACGGCTTTAGGTGGGCTTTATGTGGCATTATGTGACGAAACCTGCTTACGCAGTTGCCCAGAACGGCAATTTTTCCAGCTATCGGCGAACCCTTTCATTGGCTGTGTGGGTGCCTTCTTCCGGGTAACCGTGTCTGGGTTTCGGCTATCAGACCCGAGATTGACTGGCTGAGACTGAACATACGAAACAATTACCAAACCTGTCAAAAAAGCGTTAATACCTGGGCTTTCGGTAGTTTGACGTTTGGTTTGTAGTGTCGAGGTTCCTTTCCTTCGTGTGCATCAGTGCATACGTGCATGCGTGCATTACATAAGCCCCGTCTAGTGTTTGTCGTATCCCTTTTCTTCTGTTTTGTTTGAGAGCTTGTTTGAGCCTGTTGATCTCGCTTAGACCTGCTGTCAAAGGTAGCAGTTGACGGGGGTCCACTATGCTATTCACCATACTGTACTATCCACGGTCATCCCACTATTCTATATCACCATATTATTCCACGATAATACCACTATACTACGCTATTATGCCAGGTATGTTTTCTTATGTTTTCTTATGTAATCATCAATCGATCTCTATTTATAGACGTTCCTATTTATCGAAGTCTGGTAAGTCACTGCGACTGTTTCTCATACCCTAGTTTGTTCATTATACTCGAACTATACTCAGTTCGGTTCAATTCTCCAACTACAAATTGTACCTGGTCATACTGTCGTATCCCACGCTATTACTATATATCATGCTACGCTACCAAACTATGCTATGCTATGCTATGCTATGCAATGTGCACACACGCAGATATGACCCCCTCCGACGTCCCCACGAACCGGACTTCGCTTCGTATAACGAATGTCGCAAAAACAAGCACACAACCCAAAACGGTCAAAAAGTAATCTTAAACGGATTTCACGCTCCTTGTTTTTGTTTTTGTCTTCGGTGTTCGTTGTCAGATCTCCAAATCTTTACTCCTTACGTATTTACTGATAACATTATCCTTCCGTTGATTGGCTGGTGATTAGCCTACTCTCTTTTCCACTCCTAACACACTCAGTAGGCCTTGGGTCGGTTCAACTAGCATTATTAAACAATTGCAGGAGACTATAAAGATGATTTCCGTGCAATAGCGTCGTATTTGTCGTATATCTTGATCAATATGGTCCTCGTTACGTGATTTTTAGTCACGTGACCGATCACGTGCTCCCTTCACACAAACCCTCCTTCACTTCCATCCTGACTTTGACATGCGACCATCCACGAACCTGCTGCGCTGCTAATCAAGACGATTCAAATTACCACTAAACTATCTAACTAATTAACTAACTAATCTTGTTATTCTCAAGTGGTTTGTGTACTTCCTTTTGTTGCATTCGTGTCCTGATCAGCTCGCACAGAATATCTCTCAGAATATCTCTCAGAATATCTCGGATCACATATATATAGCATGTCCAAACTAGGCATAGACGAGGAGGAAAATGACCGGCTGGCAAAGGAATCCGATGTCACTGTAGGAGGCTCCGTTGTCCCGCCGAGCACAGAGTACTTTGGTTTCGCATTATACGTGGGTAGCAGTGTGGTGCTCCTTGCTTATCTAATATGGGCCTTTTTCCCCGCTGCTTGGTTGCATTCAATCAATATTTATTACTATCCTTCAAGGTGGTGGGCTGTGGCTATTCCTTCGTTCCTTATTATGAGTCTTGTTTATATTTATACTGCGTTGGCCTGCTACAATACAGAAATGCTGACGAGTCCTTTGGACAGTCTGTCGAATATCACTGACGACTATGCCAAAGTCATTGAGCGCGATCAAGTGGTCAAGTACCTGAACTGTCCTTCCGACGGCGTGTGGGACATGCCCATGTCAACTGTGTGTGAAGTTTTGTATACATCTGATAGCACATGACATGACATGACTTGGCATGATCCAATCTGATGATGCGTGTAAACTGTGGATTAAGGACATTGCATTATGAACATTTACTTCTAAACAACCATTGTAAACCGTCCTTGTTGCTTGTTCTTTTCATTGCTCCAATGCATCAGGTCGCAGGCCATCTCTCCTTGGTCAAGGTACATAGATGCATATACATACACACATACATACATATCCTGCATATATACGCATACAATCATCTTTTCGCTTCATGCCCGTTTTAAAAACTCTGCGGAGCTCCGCCCGACTGCTGTTGCCCCATGAGCATGCTGTTACGCCGTTCGGTCTTGCCTTTGCGCATCACCTGCTTCAAAGCGACACTGTCCAGCGGTTTGAGCAGTTCAAACGTGCACAGCAGATCCTCGCTGACGCTCATCACAGCTCCCCAGTTGTCAAACTCTCCACAGTAATTCGGAGCACTGAAAACCGTCACCAAACTTTGGTCGTTGAAGAACTCGTAACCGTCTTCTACAACCATATGGGCTCGGCAAACAAGCTCAAACCCAAACTTGGCCAGAAACTTGTTGATGGCTACTTGGTTGAAACAGTATGACACACCACGCTCGTTGTCCTCCCATTCATTGGTCGCGTCTGCAGGATCGGACCACAACAGGTCATTCAGTAACCCGTAATCAGGCACGTCTGTAGGCCGCTCCAAGTTCCTTATCTCATTCATGCTGTTTAATGACGGGCTCAGGCCTCCATGTACACAAAAGATCTTTCTTGCTACAACGGCAGCGATAGGAAGACTGTTGAATGTGTCTACAAACGTTTTCCAAGTCTTGATATTACAGCGACGCTTACACTCGTCATAGAACCCGTAGACACGCGTCACGTTCGCGCACTCGTGGTTGCCGCGTAACAGGAAAAAGTTCTCAGGGTACTTGATTTTGTAGCATAACAGCAGCAAGATCGTTTCCAACGACTGCTTGCCTCTGTCCACATAATCTCCTAGAAATAAATAATTGGCTGCCGGAGGGAACCCACACATGTCGAACAGACGGATCAGGTCGCCGTACTGTCCATGGACATCGCCTACAATCTTGACCGGCGTCGTGAGTTCCAGAAGAGTCGGCTGGCTCAAGAAAATCTCCCTTGCCGTCTGGCAAATGACTACAATCTCGCTGTTTTTCAAGCAGACGCTCCTGGTGGTTTTCCCGCTGTAACCCGCGTCCAAAAGCCGCTGGATCACTTCGTCAATGTTCAAGTATCCTCCAGGAGAATGTTGTGATGCTAATAGAGGAACGTTTCGTGGCGTGCTGGCGCCAGAAGGCATGTTCATGGGCGTATTGGGCGCCGACAGCGACGACCCGTAGTGTCCGCCTCCAGAACTACCTCCACTACCACCATTGCTGGCAGCATTTGCACCAGTAATTGAGATACTGGAAGTATTGACAGGGCTGCTATGTGTGCCGGCGTCGGTAGGCGTCGTAGATCCTTCGGTATTGGCGGCTGTATTAGACGTTCCTGCATCTGTTGTTCTGTGCAGCTCGCTGAGACCGCTCAAAACGCTCGTGTCTGCCGTAGCTGCTCCGCCCAGGTCGTTCTGACTGCCGTTGGCGCTTCCATTGATGCTTCCATGGCTCTCATTGGCTGCTTTGTCCTTGTCCTTATCGCCGTCTTTCGAGCTTCTAAAGCTTCGAAAGCTTCCTATGGAGTTCTTTCTGCTGGGGAAACCGGTAGACGTCGGCGAGGCGGGAGACAGCATTCCATTAGCTGTTGATCCTGCCGCTGCCGTTGGTGCCTGTGCAGGGGTCTGTGCCGGAGTTTGAGCAGGTGTCGTCAGGTTGCCGTCGCGGTCTCGATGCAACAGAATGGGTTCCATGGGTTCCCATTGCTGTAGGGACGGAGGCAGGTTCGCGTTGTCAACGGCAGGGAAAGGATAGCCTGAAGACTCTGCCTGGGCAGCGGCTAAAGCTGCCGCGTTGTCTTGAGCAAAGGAGGCTTGCGTCATGGCGTCACCACTTCCTATGCCATTGCCATTGCCACCATATGTGGAATTGGGCCGTGAAAAACTCCTGGGCTCTGTACCATCTGCGGCTGAACCGTTATTACCATGCTGCGATGACCCCGATAATGTGTCGTTATTCGTGCTGGTGTTGGTGCTATTGGCAGACGTTCCTTGGTGATGGTTGTTTGTATTATGATGATGAGGCTCGGTGTCCGTGGAGTTGTTCAACGTCGACGAGGTCTTTCCTACGCTGCGGTCAGACAGATTGCTTCTCCGCGACCTGATGGACCGTGAGCTGCGCGAAGAGCCCTGTGTGTCCGAACGTGGGAACGACGCAGACAGGCTGTCGCTTTTTTTGGATGATTTGGACGGGCTGTTACCCATGGTACATTAATGAATGAATGTGTAATGTGACGAGGCTGTGACAAGATTGTGACAAGATAATGGATATGACTGACAATCACGAAATGCCTATTTGAAAGGATATTTAATTTGATTTCTTGGTATTTGAAGGGTTTCTTGATATTTTGCACCGACTTCAATAAACAATATGAGAGCGGCAAGAATAACAAGAACAAATGAAATGAAATAAAAAAACAAAAAAACAAAAAACAGGGACCTGGTCTAATATAGATACGGGATATGAATACGAGTATTAAACCAGAGAATCGATGCAAAAGGACACTAGCCAAACAAAGAGACCGCTTCTGGCTTGGGCTTCTGACTGGCAGGGTTTTTGGTTGGGGTCCAGGGCTCTTGAATAATATTAGCTTCAGCTTAGCGCCCTTGTGGAGTGGAGATGTCAAAGTGTAAAGTGCAAGTGATGAAGTCAAGATGGTCTGCGTTGGGAGAAGAACTGAAAACCAACCACCAAAACCAAAGTATAAAAAAGGTTTGGGTTGGCTTGCTTCGCATGCGGGGCGCGAGTCCGCTATTATATCAGGAGGAGGGACGGTTGCTTAGTCGCGATTGTCCAATTGTGTTCTGCGTGATGAATAATTGATTGAATTGAAATGGATTTATATTTTATATCAGCATATAAACATATATATTATATTTTATCCTCTTGTACAGCTCTCTGAGTGGATTTCCACTTACGTCCATTTTCCATTTGAGGCTCGCAGGCAGGAGATCAGGCATGATCAGCAAGATCAACGGAACAACGATTACTCCTACCGGGACAACTGCGTTGTCTCTGTTGAGTTTTGCAATTGGTCTTGGAGTTTTTCTGGGGTATTCTCCTCGGTATTCGTGTGTTATATATTTCAATAGCAGTATGCTTATTCTTACTGCCTTTTGGCTGGCTATGGTTCGTTTAGTATAGAAAATCAGTAGATCAACTACTGGATCAACTGGATCAACTGGATCAACTGGATCAACTGGATCAAATAGGTCAGTCACAACAAACGGAAAATGCAGTATAATAGATGAAATATTTGTGTATAATTTTTCAAGTTTCTGTCTATAATGTACGTTTACAGAGTGAAACTTTACAACTTACAATGGACATTGACGTAGATTGACTAGTTATAAGTTCTCTCTATCTCTTCGGATCCATTCACTATCAACTAGTTGACGAAATCTTCCAGTATCAAATAAGACCAAAAAACAAGAAACTATTCCTAATAAATTAAATGCTGATATCTAAAATTTCTCAATCAATTTGTTTGCACTTTTGTGAGATTTCCGTGCATGTCTAAGAAAATAGAATAATTAGGACATCTGACATGTGATATCGATACTAGGACCACCCTAACGACCAGATTTTGTGGTATAGCTGTACAAGTTTACCCTGCAATAGTCATGGTGATATTTTTAAGAACCTATGCTGTTGTCTACTTTAAAAGGTACAGGTGTGTTGAAATATATGAATAGTAGTGAAATACTTGTAAGCTCACAGGACCCAGAAATGACATGTAATGAGCACAGCAACCAAATTATGAGGATTATACATCTAGAAGATTCGATTGGAGTATCAATTATAATACGCTCTAGAATATTTCTAAATCTTCTTGCCATAATCATAATTACTGGATGGCTCTCCAGGTATCTCCAGTACCTCTGCATATAAGTATATTTGCATATTTGTATATGAAGTCACGAGCAACCAAATCATATGATACAATTACTAAAAATTTACTACAGACATAATGTAAATGTCGCATGGATTTACAGTGCCCTGGAAAGGAGTCGTTCAGGCTACACTGCTGCTATTACTAACACACTTAGACAAGTGCTGAAATGCAACTCCACGAGCACTGAAAGGATGCCCGGAGCTCAGGAAACGCCGTTAGTTTCGGTTTTGTTTCTTTTCAAAAGAAAGCACCGAGGTTTGCTTCTTTTTCCAAAGAAGGCCCACCCTTAACAAAAATACTCTATAAACTCCAAACCAACTACCGGCACCCTCCACTCAACTTCAACGGCCTCTTGACTCGGCCTGTACATTTTCTTACACAGTATAGTATATATATCCTCCGCACATCTACCGTCGGCCCTTCTTGGACACTGTTTCCCATTCCTCCGATTCAAGTTCTTCCTTGGACGCTTCCTGCGACAACGCACGTTCTGCGGCAGTAGGCTCATCTGCAGGCTTTTCTGCCGACGCGTCTTCCTTGTTGTTTTCCGCGCCGTCCTCGTCCTCGTCCTCAGGGTCTTCCGTGCTCAGCACTGCAAAGCTCTTACTGAGCTGCTCCGTCTTGTCTTTTTTGCCCTCCTTCTCTTTGTCTTCAGCCGAAACAGCGGATCCAAGCCCACTGGGCTTTCTAGACGACCTTCCTTCTGATCGGGCATCTGAGCCTGAACCCGTGGAGTTCTCTCGGGACAACACCGTTCGCGGAGTACGTTTCCTGTTGCCAAGCTCAGGGACATGTTTGTGCGCTCGCCAGTCATCGTCGGAATCTGCAGGAGTAGCCGGTTCTCGCGGCTCACGGGGTCCTAAACTCGCTTTACGACCTCCTCGGAACCCAGACGGCTCTCTTCTGGGAGGCAACGGGCCTTTACGTTCCCAGTTGTCGTAATCTCGGGAATCATCGTCGTCACGTGCTCGTCCGGAGGATGACGAGAACTTTCTTCGGCCGCCGTCTTCGCCTTCTTTAGGAGGCAAGGGACCTTTATGTTCCCAGACGTCGTAGTTTCGAGTATCATCAGGGTCTACACGACCAGATGATGATCGTCCAGAAAATCTACGTCTTCCACCGTCTTCACCACCGCTACCAAATCTGTCCTCTCTTTCTCTAGGAGGCAACGGGCCTTTGCGTTCCCAGTTATCGTAATCTCTAGGGTCGTCTAAGTCACGCGAACGGCCTGAGAAGTTTCTTCTGCCCCCTTCTTCATCTCTCTCTCTAGGTGGTAAAGGTCCACGTTTCTCCCAGTTATCGTAGTCTCGGTGGTCGTCGAATCCTCCAGGTCCTCCGGATCCAGAGCCCATTCTGGATCCTCCTCGTCTGAACGGTCGCTCGTCGTCGCCATCTAAAGGAGGCAACGGGCCTCTTCGGCTAGTTCTCCAGTCACCGTCAAACTTGCTATCGTCTTCACGTTGTTCTCGTCTCTCAGCGACCAACACTTTGATAGATCGGTTCAACAAGTTTGTGCCGTCTAAAGCCAACGCGTCTTCCAACGATTTCCTGTCCTCGAAATCTACAAACGCAAAACCTTTGACTCGGCCTGTGTTGAGGTCTTTAGGTAACTTGATAGTAGCAACCTTGAATGCATCAGTGGGGAAAAGTTGCTCGATATCAGCCTCGGTAGCATTATAATCGAGGTTAATCAGCCTCGCGGTGTAAGGAGGACTGTCAGGGATCGGTGCTGGCTCTCTAGAAGGTATATTAAACGTTCTATCAAACCCTGCTAAGCCTCCTCCCATTCCACCACTGGGCTCTCTACGACTACCACTGGATCTCCAATAACCTGCGTCATCACCTCCAGATTGATGAGAAGAGTAACCTGATCCCAAAGACGAACCAAACACGTCCTGTGTATCGTCGTCTGCCCAGGACCCTGTGGAAGGGTTTCCGAAGTTGGCATCTGCCTGGAACTCAGACAGGTGCATCTTTACTCCTTTTTTAGGACCCATTTTGTTCGTTTGTTCTTTTTTAGTGTGGTTTGTATCTGTGTGTGCTTTTTGTTACAATTCCGACTCTGATATATAATAGAGTCTTGGTTGATATTTGACAATGTTCAGAGAATCTGAATCAAGAGCCTTATAGGGATCTTTTGTTCTGTTCTGGTCTGTTCTGCTGTTTAGTCAGGTCAGGTTAAGGTGAAGGAAAGAAGAGAAAAGAGAGGAGAAATCTTCCTTTTTTTTTTTTTTTGGATTTTCTGAATTTTTCAGTCTGAAATAAATTGTGAGACACCGCTCTGTTTAGGGTGGGATTAACGCAAGCAGGGGTAAAAGAACAATCAATCAAATTAATCTGTAATTATAGACCAGAGAACAGAGAGAGAGCTAACATAGCGTGATATAAAGGTCTGAATCTCTTGTCTCGTACGATATCTTAACAGAATAAATCAACTGAGTCATATATATAGAGAGAAAGAGAGAGAGAATACCGAGTCAGTTGCAGGAATCTGGTGCCTTCAAGGGTGCGGCTACATTCTGCCGGGTAACATCTTCTCTGAAAAAACAAAAAAAAACAAAAAAGCTCGAGAAACGGCATTAAACAGGAGGTCAGTGGAGATTCAGAGGTCTGGAAGGTTGGCTATATCCGTTGTCGACAATGCTGTTGGTATATTCTAGCTAGATCACTTTATATATATTGTGTGTTAATTCCATTGTTGGTACCTTACTAACGCCATTGTTTGGTCCATTGTTTTAAGATCTATGCTGATGATCCACGCGAGGTTACCCGGTTTGGAGGATCTCTCCAGCCAGATAGCACAACGGAATGTGGGGTAAATCCGGTACTATAATACATTGGAGCACCCAAAACTCTGGATTTCTATACTCTCTGTGTCTGTTTCTTGTGACATTTGCTTTTCTGTAGTGTCAAAATTATCACCCATGATAAACTCCTACAACTGTCATTTATCTGCATTGCTGATTTCAATGCTTTTCTTATCTATACGGTTCCTATTTAAGTGACGTACAACACAAAAACACACGTCAACTACAGGAACTATGAGCAACGCATTTCACTTTAAAAAACAAAAACAGCTGTATTTTCTCATTGGCACCAAACTGGCCGGGAGCATCTGGAGACCCGGCCCGGTCGTATCCGCAGAACTTAAGCGGATCTTGGCTTTTCTTGGTGTTCCCTGAGAACGCCACTTACATAAGCGCTGACTAAGCATATCATCAATTACAAGTACTGCGATATAGCCAGGAAATAACCAAATACAGAAGCTGAAATACCGCAACACTCCCCCCGCTGGCTATCTGTACCTCAAATTCCCGAAAGCCGGTTGTTGCTGTTGCCGTGCGCTCCTTCCACCCTCTCTTGATATCCGCTCCGTTCCGCTTTTCTTTGCCTTTTCGTTTTTACTGTCTTCTACTTGAAGTCCCACCTATATAAACTTAAGCCCAGCTTTAACCTTGTTCCGTGCCGACATCACCACACAACCACTGATTTATTGATTGAATTGCATTTGCATTGCGACTATATAATATATACTCTGGATACAAGACAAGTCTCCACTACACAAAGTCAGTAGACTGCTTGATATCAACAAATCACCATGGTAAGTCCCACATGATTAATCAACCAATTGCTATTACTTTTTTAGTTGTATATATTATTTCCAACGAAATTCCGCAGCAAAAACTAACAAAATCATCAACAGGCTGACTTGCTGGGGTCGTCCACGACCTTTCTACGCTCCGTACAGCGGTTCATCTTCAGCAAGCTGATTTATTTATTGGTAGTTTATATGCTGTCATTCTTGGTATTCGCAGTCATCCGGGTATTCACCGGCATCTCTATCAAACGGCTAGGCTATTTTAGCTTGCGAGATGTGACTTTTTCTCCTAAACGAGGAATGCTGATATCCATCAAACGACTCGGGCTGAGTTTCCACCGCCCCAACGTCGCACGGCCAGGCTGGATCTCCTTCGTTATCAGCGGGCTACATGTCTCTGTGGACCCAGAAGTCACGTTCAGTCCTGATCTCGAGTCCAATTTGTCAAGTGCGTTTTTCGGCGAGGATGCTTCGAATTCCAATTCCAAAGCTTCCAGAACATCAGATCGACAAGACCCGAAAGATGCCGAAACCCCACAAAACCGTTCAAACGAGGACTCAAAAGACCCTGCGGAAACACACGGTTGGTCCGTGATTCCTCCAAAGACTCGTCTGTTCTACATTGTCCGGTTCATTCTGCGTTACTCCAAATGCCTCGACGTCACTTTCGCTAATACGAGTTACACCTGTCAAGGTATCACCACAGTAACTCTGGGGATTTTACAATTCCGTTTGGATCTGCGTACAGGACTTAACAAGATCCATGATAGCTTTGTGGGTACTCTGGATACGCGGATCGAGTCCGGTATCCGAGCGCACTCCAACATCATGCTTCAGGATCTCTACTTTGGGACTCCGCTAATCAACATGAAAAGCGAGCAAATCATCCAAAGCGTATCGTTGAATATCGACGGTATTTTGGATGAAGAGGACTTGTCAGTGACGGATCTCGCGTTCACGTTCCGGCTCGGCAAAACTAGCATCCGAGTAGACCAGATCTTGAACGTCCTGCACAGCATCAGATCCGTGAGAAGGAAGATCATGCAGTCGAGCTTAGACTCGTCAATGGCATCCTCAACATCATCATCTTCACCAAATAAACCGCTCAAACGCGCACAGACGGTACACGTTGGGCTTTTCACAGAACAGGACCGGCAGAACTTCTCTAAAGCCGGGACATTATTGATCCGAGTAGTCAAGAAAATAGACGTCAAGTCCGAGTCTCTGGCTTTACTGGGGATCCCCATGTCCATATCCGATGCTTTAGAAAGCGTGGAGAACTACGACAGCTATATGAAGACTTGTAACCGATTTGCATTCAACGTGGAGGACTTCTCACTAGACCTGCGCCGATTGAACCCGGAAAACCCTGGCTTCAAGCTCAATTTCTCGGAAGAAGACAGCGCTCACCAAGGCATCCTGTCGCTTTCTTCGTTAAGTGTCGGAATAGAATCTACGGACAGCATTCTGTCGGAAATCGGTTTCGTACCGCTAGTCAGCACTGTTCTGAGAACAAACATCTTTTCTCAGCTGTTGCAACTCGTTAAAGACGACCAGAAGACCAACCAAAGTATATTCAAGGCTGTAATCAATGTTTGCAGTCCGAATATTAATATCAACCACAAAAGAGGTGTTGTATTGTTGAAAGCCTTGCAGGATCTTATGTCCACTAAGAAGAAGAGTCTTCCTAAAGCAGAGCAAAAAGCAGAGTCAAAAACAGAGCAAATGTCCAAACCTAAGACAAAGTTAGAATACAAAAGTGCCCCTTCCTTCTCAGATGACGTGACTCCGACTCCGTCTACGTTTTCCAGCCCTGAAGTCAACACCAAAAGTGGGTTCTCCGGTTCTGAGGGCACTGAAAGTTTCGACGATAGCGCCAACGACAACGATAGCAATGGAAACGGAAGCACGGAAGATCCCGCGTCGGATCTTTCTGAGCCTGATTCCGAGTCCGACCCTGATAACGATAAAGAAGACTCGTTTGGTGACAGCGTTTACGGCAACTTTTTCCCGTCAGAAAAATTACTGCCTAAAGCGTTTGTCAAGTTCACTATCGATGAACCCGCTGCGAGACTCATTCTCGAAGATTGTGAAGACGAAGCTCCTGGAATGGTCATCACTACTGCATCAAAGATTTACTGTGACATTGAGACCAACCATACAATGTACAAGGACCATTCCAACTATGAAGTAGACATCTCCACGCTCAGCAACTCTTTCGAAACTTGGTACAGAAGCTCGAACGGTGAACGTCACAACATCTGCTTAAGTGAAAGCATACATTTCAGAGTACGTGCCAACACTCAGCCACAACTGTCGCTGAGTTTGATTGGTCGGCTCAGTAATGCACACATACTGCTTACAAAGGAGGAAATCGTCAGGAGCATCCACAAAGTGTTTAGGATTATTAAAAAATCCAAGAGTTCGTCTAACGCAACCAAGCGGTTGGAAGCTGTCAGTGGTTCTGATGGTGGTTCTAATGGTAGTGGTGCTTCAGAGCAACCTGAACAACCCGAACACCCGATATTTATAAGAACTCTACCCAAATGGCTTTCTCATTGCAAGCTCGAGGTAGCTGACACGGCTATATCAATTGCGACTAAGGATGCGCGGTATAATGACGGAATCTACCGAGGTCTGACGTTCAAAGTCGCTAGAAGCATTATTGACTATCGATCTGATGTTTCCAAGATTCGAAACCACCAAATCACCAACGGAGGTTCTACGAACCCGTCGACATATCGTACCAATCCTGATTACGTACCGCGCAAAGTGGACACTGATGGAAGACGCCTAGCTATGTTATTTGACGGTATAGAAGTGTTCAAAGTACAGGAACCGCATGGCTTGAAGTTTGAAGGGTCTGACAAATGCTTGAGTATCCCGGGGTTCAGTCTCAGCTGTACGACGATGACGACCCCTGGAATCGGGCCCACGCTTCAATGCAACTCTCTCATGAAAATAACAGAAGGTCAATTCGACATGAATACTCTTTTCTTGCTATTGTTAGTAGTGGACCGTATCAAGTACACGCTTGCTGTACCGAATGCTGTATCGAATGCTGTACCAACTGCTACTACAAACGAGGTGCCTGCAGTCGAGGAAATTAACAATGACAACAACAACAATAAGGTTGCATCTCGTCTGAGCGACTTTGTTGCCGTCCAGTTTAAAACCGAGATGATCCGGTTCAAGATCTCCCTTCCTAACGCCATGAAGCTGATGCTGGAACTCGACAGCTTGAACCTATCACATAGATATGGTAGCAAACCACTTGCAAAAGCGCGCTATATCAGACTTTACGCGTCACACCCGACTGTAGCCAAAGCATGGGCTATCATCACTTCATTACGCGGCATGTCTACTGAGATTAATACCAACTCCAAGCATAATAGTAAGCATGAGAGCCTGGCTACAGTGAACTTCGATGCTATGAGGATCAATACGCCGAGTGAGTTTGTCTTTTATCATTTATTTGACAATATCGCGTCCATGTTCAAAGCTAGTCTTACTCTTTTGGAGCAACATAAAGTCCAGGAGTTTGATCTGGTTATCCGGCCAAAGATCTCCAAACTGCCTAAAATACCCAGGATCCGTGTCAAATCCAATGCTTTCTACTTGACTTTGGAAAATGACCATTTCGAGTCTGACTTGAGTCTTATATTCCAAGCTGGACTTATTGAACAAAAGGAGAGATTAGAACGGGAGCGAATATTCGAATCCAAAGTCAAGGACCTGTTGACAGAAGCTAATGAGTACTCACGTAAAAGGAGCGGTGGTAATCATTCTCCTACTTCGAGCATTCATGGAACACCGAGTATCTCTAGTTTACTGTCTACTGCTAAAAGAACTAGCGAGGAGTTCTCTAGGCCATCATCTACCATAGGTAACGGTACAGCGTCCGGCGTCTTGCCTAGAACAGGTACAAACGCGACTTTTGATGACTCTAGATCAACTACTTCTTCCATAAAGCCCCCTAAGCGAAGAGGCACTAATCTTAAAGATGCGGTACATCACGCTCTTCATCCCCACTCACATGGTTCCAAGGAACACAGTGAGCCGAATTATTCTGAGGATTATCTTTCCAACGGACCTTGGTGCTCTAGAGATGACATCAATAAACGAATCGAGGATGCTCAAAAGGCGATGCTGAAACATCATTCAACTGCCTGGGCACTCACTATTAAGCGTGCCAGAGCCAACAGAGCACAGTCACTCAAGAATTACATGGTCAAAAATTGGGGCAGAGATGAGATATCCGCAGACACGCTGGCTAAAGAGAAGATTGTCGACTACTCTGAAGATCCTCCCCTATTATTATCAGCTATAAATGGTCTCGATTTAACGGTATCAGGGCCTGATATGACTCCAGACGAGATCAGACAGTTTATTCACAATATCGGTAAAGGTATGCCGCTTGATACCAAGTATACATTGTTTATCCCGCTTTACTTGGATCTCAAAGTGCAAGAATGGCGATTTCAGCTGTGCGACTACCCGCTTCCGTTTATTCATTTCCCTCGGCTTTCGGACTCTCAGATTAACGAAAACGGTGTTCCTAACTCAAGGAAGGACTTGACCTCGTTGCATATCAAAGGAAACTTCTTTTTGGCAGAAAAATACTACCCAGATGAGTCCAGTATTAGATACGTCAAAGTACCTATTGCACCTTCAGCTGATATGCATCCTGAGTCTGATCAAGCAAAGAGCTATATGATCAAGGTCTGTCGAACAGTCAATTCTGTCAAAATGTTTACAAACTTGAGTGGTAATATTTACTCTGCTAATCCTACACGAGTCACTTACGCCAACTCCATGCAACCTACATTACAAACAGCAATGATGGCTTTTGACTCCTTTTCAAAACCTCCATTAGACCCGTCGCCAAAGCTCGGGTTCTGGGATAAGATACGGTCCGTTTTCCATGCTAGATGGGCATTCCACTGGCATGAAGGCGACGTCCTATTGTTCTTAAAAGGCTCTAGGAATCCTTATGAGCTACTCGGAGAAGCGTCTGGTTTTGTGATGGGCTGGAGAAACAAAGTCTCGTTGACTATAAATGAAGACAGCAACCCTCGCCGATTCTTTGTGGCCAAGAGTAAGGATTACGTTTTAGCGATCCCGAACTTTGCTGCTATTGAGAAGGAGTATTTGAATTCTTATAAGAACCAAACTTACAAAGCCATGTGTCCTTGTAACTTTGAGGAAATGCTATCGTTCAATAAGGTGGTTATGAAATTCTCTGGTAGCGTTGAATGGGCCTTAGGTATCTTGATGGAAAGAAACAAACCGAATGCAGAGTTAGGCCGAACCACGGAATTCAGACCTCATTATGATGTTCAACTCAAGAATCCTTTGGCTATAGAAGACATGACGGATTATGATGCTTACAAAGGGTTTAGGAGTGAGTTCTTGCATATGGGCATTTCAGTGAGATCTCCACAGAGCAGCTCTTCACGAAGCTACAACACTGTACATATCAGTCCTATGGTCTACCATTACTTTATGCATTGGCTATCCTTGTTTGATGGATCGCTATCTTTACCTTTAAGATCTGGACCGTTGTTCCAGCCTGATATGTTGTCTAAACCTAAATTTGGTCGGTCCTTGTATAGTGTGCAATACCTGTTGGAGTTATCTCCAGTTTTTATAAGTCACACCTACAGGGCGAAGAACAGCGATTCTGGGTCCAGATATAAAGAGTCTGCATCAGGTCTTAAAGGCAAAATAGGCACGTTTACACTTGATTTACATCAAAGACGAGAGCCCGGTCCGCTTTTACCTGAAGGTCAGAGATCGCAAAAGAAACGTTGGAGAATGAAGCTTCATAAAGGCGAACTTACCATCAATAAGATGGATCTCCGGGTATTGGTCGCTGAATTCAAGGAACGGTCAGCTGAAGCGCAGCTAGCTAAAAAGACGGGAGGTAGCGGCTCTCCAGGTTCGTCGATTATAACAGAAGAAGGTTCCACTAGTAGCTATTCCACTTATGTCAATGGTGCAAACTGGCCGCATTCTAACACTCGAAGAATCGAAATCACTGATAACGATTTGGCATGGATTGATATTGATGATTACACGGAAATTGGAGAGGTTCCTCCTAGGAATGGAACGCCTAGGATTCGGGTACTTCCTCTGTTTTTCGCACCACAGTGGACTTACTTCAGGCAAACGGATCATTCCGGAAAAGACATTGGTATCGATGATATGGGCAAAGAGTACAAAAAGTTTGGACATCTTATGGCCCACGATTGTCATATCGGTCGTGCGAACCCAGAAGGTGTTCAACTTCAACTACTTAAAAGTAGGATCCATGAAATCGAGGACCAACTCAAGACCGATGATGCTACGCTAGATTCGTTACAACAAGATCTTTTGATGTTCCCTAATGAGTCACAAGTCAAGAAACGAGCACAGAAAATCGCTGAACAGGTAGAGATTCTGAAACATCGACGACGCGTGTTGCTAATTGTTCTCAAACAAAATGGGCTGCTTTCTGCGGACGAAGAACACAAACTTATCCATAAAGAAGAGCATCTTGATAATGAGAAACTTGACTCTGAGGATACATCGGAAGGTCTGAGAGCTGCTATTTCGGATTGCGAGTCTATGACTAGTCAAAGCACCCAAGGTTCATTCCAAGAGTTGAATGAACTGGCGGATTTGTCTACGAGTACCTCTAGTTTCAATAACCGGTTTATTCTTCACCATGCACAGTTGAAGTGGAATAATACTGTCAGAAACGCGCTTCTAGAATTCACACACAGGGTCTCTTCTAGGAAGCATTCACGATACTTTTTGAGTCAGAACGCGATTAAGTATTTGGAGGAGCTTATAACCAAGCGTGCAAACCATGATTTCACACCAGGAACGTTGTCAAGGGCATCAACCGATCTATCGCGAGTTTCCGATGAGTCAAAAGAGTCATCTGGTTCTAATTCCGGTTCAAGTACATCAGCAGATCCAGTAGAGCAGATCTCGGGACATACTACACAAGAATTAGTGGACGATTGCGTCGATATAGAAGTAGGGGATCAAGAAGATGTGGATATTGAAGAGTTCTTGCATCATTTGCTGAATTCTAATCATGAAGCGTCTGATACGTTTTTGGTGAAGCTGGTAGCTCCGCAAATTCAGCTTGTAAGCGAACAGAATCCTGATCAATGTTTGCTTGTTACTACTCACGATATAGAGTTACAGATTGTGGATATTAGCGACAAGCGGATGATCAGTGATGATGTAGGTGGTGCAGTCGAAACGCGATACGGTGTTCAGTTGAATGATGCACAGTTTTTTGTTCTTAACAAGAGCAATGTGGAACAGAACTCTGTGGTATACTTCAGTAATGGACATTACGGAAATGAGAAGCTTTCGTCTTGGCCACCTTGGCTGTCGGTTGAACTATGTTATGACAGTAGTCCACTTAAGCATGCTTTGGTAGTGGATAAAACCAATGTATCATTCAAAGTGAGCAGGCCTAGTCCTGTTTACATGAAGAAACTGAATGAAGCACCAGGTGATGGAGGAGACCGCACCCAGAATCATCGTAATACTACTACAAGTACGGGTACACCTGATGGAGGAAACGTGGATGAATACTTCTATGGAAGCTCCTCGGATGGTGACACATTGAGACCTACACAATTAATTGCTAATTTCCCGAGGGTATCAGCAACTTGTGATTCGTCTCAGTATTTTGCCATCTATACTATTGCTCTAGACTTGCTGATCTACAATGAACCGATCTCACAAAAGACTAATGAACGAGTGGAAAGTGTGCTGTTGGCTACGGATTTCAATGACACTGCGAACCTCATGAAACGGTTGACTCATCTACAAAACGATATCCGAAGGATAGCAAGAATGATTCAAGACTTTGACATTTGTCATACTGTTGGTCTTCCTAACGAAGAAGCCACGAAGGACCGCCTACTATTGGAAGTCGAGTACAATTATCTGGTTGCAGAGCTAGAGGTTATGAGCAATGCCACTAGAGTGGGACTGTTGAAGAGTCAGAGAGACGAGAGTAAGTCTATGCTGTGGTGCATCGAAGCAAAACAGATTATATGGCATGTTCTTACTGCTGATAGGAAACCTTTCTTGGATATCGGATTGGCAGATGCGTCATTCCACCGGCTTCAACATGGTGATGACTACAATGCCAACAAGATAAACATTGGTATGATGCAAGGATTCAACCTCACGCCGAATGCTATATACCAAGAAGTGCTTGCGCCATATATCAAGCATGACAAGGAAGTTTTGGAGAAGGACGTCAGCTTTGTGTCTATCAAATGGGTCATGTTAGGACCTATTGGAGGTATACCCGTGATGCAGTTGTTTGAAACGGATCTACAGCCTTTAAAATTGCAGGTAGAACGTGATACAGGTGAAAAAATCTTTGATTACTTGTTTCCATCTATTGAAAAAGACAAGACAGCTCAGCATGATGGAGATGATGATGATGACGATGAAGTTGACGAGGATGATGACGCGGAAACGGATTCTGATACACAAGAAGAACGAATCCAATCCAATAGAAACGCAAGTACTACAAAACACCATCATCACCTGATTCGAAGAAGCGAAACCCATTCTGCGAGAAGCGGAAAGGTATCAGAACGAGTGGAGAGTCCGTTTGTGATTCCAAGGTTAAAACGATTCAACACTTTGGAATCGAAACGCAGCTTGACTGACTCTGATGATTCACGTTCTATCAGCCTGCACAGTACTACTTCAGGAGGTGCTGGAGCAGGAGGAAGCACTTATGATGGCCACAAGACATATCGTGCAGAGTTGCTTGCGTCAGACTCAGTCAGCCTAAGAAGCCGATCAACTAGATTATCCAGCTCCTCTTATGCCACTGGGTTGTCGTCAGATAGAGACCGCCAGACCAGCGGTCTGAACTCGTCCAAAAAGATCGACCACCACAACCACAACAGCAAGAGCAAGAAATCGAAGAAGGACGAAAAGGAAACGAACAATGAAGTATCTACAATGATGAAGCGTGCGGCTAATTATATGAGTATTGTCAAGATTTTGATTCACAGCACGGAGTTGTGTGTTTCATACAAAGGACATGGTTCAAGAAGTCTAGCAGATATCCACGAGTTGGTTATAAAGTTGCCTGAATTTGTCTATGAAAACAAGACTTGGACGAACTTAGACTTGGCTTTACACCTGAAGAAAGATGTAGTCAAGACCTTGTTCCATCACACAGGTGCCTTGATTGGAAATAAGCTCACTAAGAGGAAGAAGCTGAGGAAGACTCTGAAGTCTACTGGACCGTTGCGCCAGATCAATGATTATGTGCAGTTCACACCGATAACAGAACTGGTGGAAAACTCTAGAAGGTCGTCTTTGAAACCTCCCGCGCTAAGTATTACGAATTCGTCGGAAGTCGATGAGACTGCTACTACTACTGCTGCTACCAATGAAGGAGGTTTAGGTCTACCGTCTCTAAAGAAACAGACCACAGAGTCATCTGGCGAAAGCAATGGCGTCAAACTGAAGACTACAGTGACTGATACGACTATTACTGGCAGTTCTCCGTCTGTGATTCATCATGCCAATGGTAAATCTGGCGCTAGCAGCTCGCAAGCGACATTGGCTGAGCCCAAGAATGCGCCTGCGTTGGAATCGCTATCTAAGACGCCATCCAAGACACCGACTAATGGATCTGCAAGCTCCAAATATACTGTTAGTAACTCCAACTCCAACTCTACCACTTCGTCACCTAGCACCACATCTTCGTCGCACTTTAGTCTGTTGCGAAGGTCGAAGTCGCGTCTGAGTACTTATGAAGAAGAGCCCGGGGATACTAGCAGCACGCATTCCACGCCGAAGAAGTCGCGTAACATTTTCAAGAAACTGAAGAATCTATAAAGAGAGAGAGTACAGTATTGAGTACAGTGTAAAGTAAAGTAAAACACGTGAGATAGAACAAGACACGTACAAACACTTGGAAGTGTATTATATATTGCTAATTTGGTTTTAGTGCATTTTTAATAAATAAATAAGTTAAATACTCTGGGATGGTAGTAATGTAATGTGTGTTAGCTGTTTGTTCAGCGCTTCAAGTCAAGTCTTTTGTCGTTTCTCCCCGCCATCTTTAATCTTTTTGGACTTCTTCTTCTTACGCTTCCTACTTATAATGCTGTCATCATTCGACGAGCCTGCAGTGATAGCGGAATCAGACATAGCAGTAGACAAACGTTTGGTGAACGATACTCCAGCTCCGAACTTTTTTGTGGCTTGTTGCTGTTGTTCCTCAGGAGTAGCGCTTCTTTGACCATTTGCGTTTGTAGTGTTACCGAAATCCGCCGCTAATAATGACACATCAAAATCAGGGATTCCTGATAACGGTGATTTTTCAAACGTGAGGTTCTCTATTAATAACCTGTCATCTAAAGGCTTAAACTCCGGAGGTGCAGAGGGTCTTGAGAAGTCATATTTAGGTGGTTGTCTAGCCAAATTCACCAACGACCAATTGGCAGGCGTCTCACCAGGACCAGGAATCGTATGTTTACCGATAAGATCACTTATCTGGTTTTTATACGACTTCCTAAGCTTACGTTTTTCCCCAGTAACAGGGTCAAATCGAGCCACAGAAGCAGCTAATGGAGTGAGACCATATAGCTCCGTGAGGTTCTGAGAGCCCCGAGGTCTGCTTGGCTCAAATGACACATCACCGACGTGATACAATGCACTTGAGTCTGGGGATGGCATGAAGATCCACGGGCTAGGAGTGGGCTGTGAGCTATGCCAAGGGAATGTTAACACACAAAGTGAGATGAAAGCGAAAGAGCAGCAGTTCAGCCGAATGTTTGGTAGGAGAGGTGAGGTTGATGTCGGGAGGGAAACGTCACGTGATACATGTTTCAGCCGTGCACTCTAGCATTTCTTGCGCAAAAGCCCTAATTATTTTTTTGTCATCAAAAAGCAGTCACAACTCCCGAAACCCACTCACAAAGTAAATTTACCACTCTCTCATCTTGACTTTTCCCTTCCCCTTCCCTTTTGTCAACCTAACACCACACAACACAACAAGACATCAACAATGGCTGCATCTTTGCCTCATCCTAAGATTGTCAAGAAGCACAATAAGAAGTTCAAGAGACATCACTCTGACCGATATGCCAGAGTAGGCGAGTCCTGGAGAAAGCCCAAGGGTATCGACTCTTGTGTGCGACGAAAGTTCAGAGGTACCATTCGAATGCCCAAGATTGGTTACGGATCTAACAAGCGAACTAAGCACATGGCTCCTTCTGGTCACAAGACCTTTGTTGTAAACAACGCCAAGGAGTTGGACCTCTTGTTGTTGCACACCAAGACTTATGCTGCAGAAATCGCCCACAGCGTTTCTTCAAGAAAGAGATTGGAGATTGTCGAGAAGGCCAAAGGTTTGGGTATCAAGGTGACTAATGCTGCTGCTCGACTTGAGTTGCAAGCTTAAACAAAATGATCAAACAATACATAAAAAACGGTTTGTGCCTGGAAATGCAAAGAACAAGAACATATATACATGTTGCTGGCGATGGCCAACAAAATGGCAGGAGCAAGCATAGTATAAAATAAAAAACTAAAAATGCAATGCAAATGTACGTCCTTCTGAGTTTTACTTGTAAAAGCGGCTGGAATACGTAAAAATATAAATCCTATGTAGTGGGAATACCATCACAGTAATTTGAACGATTTGAACTGGTTCTCTCGGTTCTGAGTTGAGAGTTTGATTCAGTGATCCGTGCTTGTCAGTTTAGCTTGGTCTTTACTACACTCACCGCACATCTCATGGATCTTAGAACACCAAACAGAACAGAACACAGAATAGTCAACAATAGCTAAACGACATGTAGTCATTCACTTTAGTTTTAATTTCTCCCCTTTTCTCTAACATTGCCATGTGCATTATATTGAGTTACATTATTATCTACATGGACTCCCTTACCGTACCGTAATTTATTCAACTCACTTTCCTTCTATCAACCCCGTTTTATTAACCTAAAATGGGCTTTTCTAATAAACCATTGACATTCACCCCAATAGGAGTCACGCTCGGTTTTATCTCGGAGTCTGAAAGCTCATGAAACGACGCCATGGGTTTATAATAACTACTGGCCGCTGCAGAGCTCGCTGGTGCGACGATGGGCGACGTTATAGACGGAGCTCTAGTGCTACTGGTAACCACATAACCCCCCGTGAACTCATTAGAATGCCGCTTTCTAGAAACTCTACTGCTATTAGTATTGGGGCTCAATCTCCGCGGACTGAACTTGAGTGCCAAGTCACGCATAGATGCACTGAGAATCTGCGAAAAGCCACAAAAGCTGATCGAGTCCAGTAATTCGGCATAAACCATACAAAGAGCAGTAGAAACACGGCTTTCCACAGGAGTAGATATACCGAAAGCTGCAGACAACGGCGGAGACGTTCTTGGCGCAGACGCTGGGTTGTTCGCAGTGGTAGGAGTCCCACCGTTACTGGCAGGATACGACGTGCGATACCTGTCTAACGTACCGCATTCAACGCACAACTCTTCAATGGCTTCGAAAACTCTGATACTATAATCCGATGGGCGTGAACGTGAAAGATCTGTATCACCGTTTATAGTGCCATTTCCACTAGCGTCTCTCTCTGAACCACCACTATAGTTGGCTTCTGCTAGACCTTGCTCGACTTGATAAACCCACATAATCACAAACAACGCTAGCTGAGTGCCTGCGAGAACCTCTTGCAACTTGAGACCAGTAGAGGCACAAAAGGAGTCTATATTAAGCGCCGATCCACATAATAGCGGGCCTTTGAACAGTAAGCTGAAACAAGTCGTCATGAGTGGAATCACATCATCGTTTTGTAAAGAGCCAGTATCCATGAGATGATTCAACGTGGTGAATGCAGCTTGACTGATGTCATGAGACACATGATACCTGAAAGTATCTTTGACAGAGCTGAGATCGATATTGGACTTTTCTAACTCGGATACTAATAGTGGGATAACGCTTGGATGAATAAGAGGGTGTGTATGAAGAAGCCCAGAGGGCAACGAGAGAATTTCCGACTCGAGAATCGAAGGATAAGACGAGTTATCCATGGGACTAATGAGTTTCAGAGTGTCGCTTATGCTTGGTTGCCAACCAATGTCGAGTTCTTCCGCAGTAAGCTCCATCCAACGCTGCAATAAAACACGGTGGTTGTGGTGGTAGCTCTTGAGTTTCGGATCCAGAGACATGCTCAATGAGGTGATGAATAATGCAAATGCGCCTAGTCTTGGAGCGGACTCATTCTGAACACCCATACCCATTTTGGAAGAGCCGTGAGTAACCCACTCAGAGACCTCGTTGAAGGTCACCGGCCGAGGGTCCTGACGAATGGAGGTCTGCCAGTCATCGTCATCTTTGAAAACAGTCGCCCAAATAAGCTCCGAGCAGGGCATTATGAGATTTAACTCCCTCAAGTCGTCGCAAGTGATGGCCAAGGGATAGTTCATAATGGTATGAAGACTCGCAAAGACGCGATAAACGGCAAAAAAGGTTCTCCTGACTGACTCATTGTAAACCCACACGGAGTAAGATAGCACGGGTCTTTGATTAGTATAACAGGTTTGTTTGACAAGATCCGTGGACGCGCTCAGCAGTCTGTTTTTGGTGGCTCGAATGGTTTCGAAAAACCTGGGGTCGTTGCTCCACGAAGCGAAAACAATATTCAACAATAAAGACTGGACCATCCAGATGGGCAAGTTCTGGCTACTATCAGGGAAGTCTCGATTCATCTCATCGATGGAACTCAGCAATAATTTCGAACTGCCGTTGAGCGCAGTGGCAATGTGGTGGTCGCGGCATAGCAATGCGCCTATAGAGCAAATACTGAATACGAGCGCAGGCGGGGTATCTTTAGCCTCGAACGTCTGAATGTGCAAAAACGGAAGTGCGGGATGGAAAAAATTGAAATAGGCCGACAGGAATCGGTTCAGCGAGATCTTGGAAGGACTAGCGGTGGATAATGAGGAGGAGGAGGTCGCACAGAGATCATCGTTGTCGAGCTCCGCGAGTTCAGGGTTGAAATGGCGCAACAGCGGGGCCACAGAGTCCATGGGCCCGAACTGAGGTATAATGTGGGCGTGCGGGGTGCGCCGCTTGTTATTGAGATGGTTGTTAATTCCATTTGAATTTGCATTTCCATAAATGCCGCTGTTAATCCCGTAATTCTCCTGTTTGTGATTGCTTGGCTGCTGCTGAAATGTGGGGTGGTGGTGCTGCCTCGTATCGGGTTGCAGAGGGATCTTTTCCCCCGCACCAGAGGCCGTGCCGGATATGGAGTCGATCTGCAAAGGTGGAGAAACAACATGATGTTTCCCCTCGTCACGTGCCGTGGAGGGTCCCGGAGGAGCCAAAAAGCCGTTACTGAGTAGCGGGGATGGGCTGGGGCCAGGGCCAGGAGGAGAAGCACAGTGGTTTTTGGATAGTTGGGTGTGTTCCTCGTTGTGGTTGATGTTGGTGTTGATGTTAGACTCGGAACTGGACATCACTGAGGGATTTCCGTCCGCACTGGGCCCCGCCTTGGGCGGACCAGTCATGGCTGACGATTTCTGGTGATGCAGAATCTGCAGAGGTGCTAGACTGCTCGTTATAGGAGGTAAAGTAGTAGTAGCCGTGGTCTGAGGGGACTGCGTGGTCTGAGTGGCTTTAGACGTTTGCTGTTTACCGAGAACCTGGAGATTAGCAATGGCGAGTGCGGCATCGTAATGGTCAGACGACTCGGTGTGTTTGCCCGGTTGCGAGTCCTGTTTATAATCCTGTTGTTTATAGGCTGTCAGTCCGTTTGTCAGACCGTTATTCGGACTGTTTTTCAGACCGCCGCTCAACATAGGAATGCTCAGCTTGCTGAAATAACCCGTGAGATTAGGACTTTGAACTAGATTATGATTGGCATTGGTATTACCACTGGGCCGTGACAACAATGCTGATGTTGCTGATGCTGATGCGGCCGAAACAGACTTGCCATTATCCACAGAACTCACTCCGAGATCCTCTTTATCAAACTTATGCATATGTTCGCCTACTTTCGTGGTCTTTTCTGGCCGTTTTTTCGCATGCACTGTCCGTTCATGCCTGAGCAACAGGTCTCTTCGCACAAATGTCGATGGACAAGTAGGGCACCTGAATGGGCGTTCTTTGGTATGAGAGCGCTCATGCCTAGACCGATGCTCGCTCCTGAGAAACGCGCGGTCGCAGTAATTGCACTTATACTTGCGCGGTTTAGCAGCAGGAGCTTTTTCCGTGAGAACCAGGTCATCCATTACGAATAGGGGAATATTAATGAAAATAATATAGACAGTTACTAACTTAGTCCTCTTCAATTAAACACGAGACGTAAAAAAAACACACCCAAAGAATCGGTCCGAGATCGATTCGCACAATAGTATAATATAAATAGGTATAAAGATAAGTACCAAAGAAGGAAAAAAGGGCGATCTGGTGGTATTTATACGTTTAGGCCGAGTACAAAAGTGTAATACTGAGAGTGACAGAGGGGATGTGATGTGATGTGATGCGATGCAGAAAAGAAAAGTGTGGAGACAAGCGGCGGGCGGGGTAACCACAGAGACTGGTGCGGGGGACTTGCCTGATTTAAGTTTGGCATTTGAACCGGGTATTGGACGAAAAGACCATCACAGTTCACAGTTGCTTGCTCTGCGCGATGACATGACAAAAATGAATAGAATTGAAGTATTCCTGTGATAACTTTATATGGTCCTTGGTATTGTGGTTGCCATCTTTGTACTTGTCCCTCAAACTCTCAATGTTATCGCTTCCTTCAGTACAGTGGGATTGTATTCCTCCTTAGATGGGGAATACCGGAGTTAGAGACCTTCCGACACTCATCGACGTTTGACCAGTACTAATTGTGCATTATGCTACATACTACTGCTTCCCGGGTATCCGTAAGCACCACGGCCGACCCTTCACTTCCGACAGGGCTTTTTCCCTTTCAGAATGCCGCTTACCGACCAAACTTTAATCAGCTTTTGATTAATGCTATACAAACGCTTTTTAGTTCCGTTGATTCGTCGTTCTCAGTTAGGCAGGTCCGTTGCGCCGCACCAGTGGGGTAATATAAAGTCAATGTGGGGATGTTTTCGATTTTATCCACAACGCGGGCGGGCGGGGATTTGTGGGGGTGTTTGTTTATAAAAGAGAAGCACAAACAACCTCCATTTTAAGTAAGAAGAGAGAAAAAGGGACACTGTTATTCAGAGGTCGCGTGCCTGGATTATAGAGAAACAGACGGAGACACAACCAGATGGCTATTGAAAGCAATGCCGTTGCGTTCGGGCCTTTCTTACACGCCATGCAGAAGAGGGGTCACAAAAAATGAGGGACGTGTTAATGCTTATATAATGTTTATGTAATCATTTTTTTTTTTGCCATAGAGCAGCCTTTATCTCACTATTGTCTTTTATACCCTGTAAAACGGATATTCTATATGAGATATAACATTTAGGCTTGTTAAATCCGTCTCCAAGCATGCTGCCATGTTGTAGCCCTGTAGCCTGCCCATACCTTGTCATCCCTCTCATCATCCTGCCAATTATTCACCTTCAATTACCAAAAACCTCCTTCAATCTTACAATTTACCTTACAACTTATCTTTCAATGACAATTCATAACTTGCAAAGCCAATTGCAGTCTCGATAGATAGCAGAACCACGGAGAATCATATCCGAACATAATAATAGCAAGCACTCAAGCCTAATAGCTGTAGCCCGCTAGTATCAAATTCCGTTTGATCACTTACATAAGCTTCTGTCCTTCACTTAGTCAGCCATAACAACAAATCGGCTTTTCATATCCGATGATTAGAGCTGTTTAGTTCTACACAACCACGACCATTATATCAAATAATAATGTATATACGAATATAAACAGTCTTCACTAATCTTAACATACCTTTAAACTTCAAAAATACTCCTAAAGCACCGCTAAAAATCCCCTGCTACTCGCTTATTCACTCCTGCATCAGCCGCACCCTCGTCTTTCGCCCAAATATTAGGCCTCTAATATCAAACCCTGCTTCTTGACAAGACAACTTGTCTAAGTTATCCACCTGGCTAAAACATAAATATATATATATATCTCTTTCTTTCTCGACTTTCCATTAGGAATATCATTCCAAACTTCTACTGCACCTCAACCGATATATTGCATTACTTTTTCAGGTCACCACCACCGCAATGAGTTCCCTCTTTGGAACACTTAGGGAAAAGGTGTCTCAATTATCTATACTAGACAATGGTAGTTCCAGTAGTCAGAACAACCACAACAACGACTTGATTTACAGCCGGAAACGAACCAAAGATGAGCTGTTCACGGAACAGTTTCGCCTTCCAGACTCTGAGTCTATGATGTGCGAAACCTCGGCCGAAGTTTCGCTCTCTAGTGGCCCAGGATCATCTACACGAGGCAATGTTTCTTACCAAGGAAAGCTCTATCTATCGGAATCTTTTTTGATTTTTTCATCCTTGGTTCCTGATGACCGGCAGTTCAATTTCACTCTTCCATTGATCACGGTCAAGAAAGTCGAGCGGCTGCCGTCCAAAAGTTACATTTTTGCATTATCTATACATCTTTATCATGGTATGAAGATTGTCATTCAATTCGTCGGTTTACGATCGCAATGTGAACATTTCTGTCAAATCTTGAAAGAAAACTTGACACGGAATTTAGGCCTCATTGACCAATTGAAATCGTTTCTTAAAACCTTTTATTCGGAATTCTTATTAGAAACTTTAGAATCCAGTGATACAAACGACCAATCAGGAGCAGCAGCTCCTCCTCTGCCTCCTAGAGGTGGCTTAGGTCAGACTTTCCGATATCCCGGGGACCCCCGTAAGCTACGCGACAAGTCCAAGATGAGGCTTTGGCTGGAGTATTTAAGAGAACACGGCCGCAATATCACGCTGGTCAAGCAGCCTGGGTTCTACAAATTGATTCGCGTAGGTCTTCCTAATAGACTGCGAGGCGAAATATGGGAAGTTTGCTGCGGATCTATATTCTTGAGAATGGAAAACCCTACACAATATGAATCTTTATGGGAAGAGTTCCAAGGTCGACAATCGCAAGCTACCGAAGAAATAGAAAAAGATCTCAACCGGTCGTTGCCTAGTTACAAGGCTTATCAAGATCCTGAAGGTATCGCAAGATTAAGACGTGTACTGACGGTTTATTCTTGGAAGAACCCGGAAGTAGGTTATTGTCAAGCTATGAACATTGTAGTAGCCGCTTTCTTGATCTACATGTCCGAAGAACAAACTTATTGGTGCTTAAATGTGCTGTGTGATAAGCTTCTACCTGGCTATTACTCCAAAACCATGTACGGAACTCTGCTGGATCAGAAAGTACTGGAGGCTTTGGTAGCTAAAACCATGCCGATATTATGGGAACATATGACTAAGCAAGACATGCAATTGTCTATAGTCTCACTTCCTTGGTTCCTGTCGTTGTTCATCAACTCCATGCCGTTAGTATTTGCATTCAGAATCGTCGACGTGTTCTTTCTTGAAGGCTCGAAAACATTATTCCAAGTAGCTTTGGCTATCTTGAGAATCAATGGAGAAGACATTTTGGATGCTGAGGACGATGGCCAGCTGATTGCCATTATCAAGAAGTATTTCAGCACTTTAGACCAACCTGCGCATCCTAACAGTAAGAATGAGAAGTTAAGAACTGTCACTAGGTTCCAAGAACTGATGGTAGTAGCTTTCAGGGAGTTTTCCGTGGTCACGGATGACATGATTAGAGAAATGCGATCTAAAAACGAAGGCCAAGTACTTCGAGATATCGAGCTGTTTGCGAAACGTACACAACTAAGAAACATACGCAAACCCAACAATCTCAATATGGAACAAATGGGCATTATCTACGACCGGTTCTACAGTGTATTACAGGACACTCGTTTAGGGTTCGGCAGTGCCAAAACTCACATGGGAATTGATGCCTTTGTGGTGTTCTTGGGAGGCATTATCGATTGGATGGATCCTAGAAGACTTAGTCCAGGCCAAGGCAGTAGCGGATCTAGTCCGGAGTCCGTCAATGATCCTCAACATCGCCGTTATAATGACCTTGTTTACAGGCTTTTTAAACGTTGGGATTCTCAACTCTTGGGGTCATTGAGTCTTTCTGACATTATTCATGGCCTTGATAAACTAGTAGATCCTGATTTGATGACCCAGATTGCGTATTTCTTCGAGTTATACGACGACGATGGTACCGGAGATATCGAACGAGAAGGAGTCCTGCAAATGTCAGAAGGCCTGTTGTTTTTAACCAGACCTTGGAGAGAGGAACCTGTGCTCATGGATATTGTTTCTAGAGGTTTGATCGAAGCCAACAAGCGCGAAGTAGCGGAAGCGAAAGCGCGTCTGGCAGAACAAGAGCAAGAAGCTAAGATTAAGGCTAAAGCCATGTCCAAAGATAAAACAAAGTCTACTAAATCCGAGGTTTCGGAAGACTCTTTGGAGGACGATCATACCAATACCGACGCACGATCCATCAAGTCCGTCATGTCTACTAAATCCAACAAGTCTAACAAGTCTAACAAGTCTGGCAGCAGTGTGTCACGTGAACTTGTTCACGTCCCTACGCTGTTATCCATGGATACAGTGAAACACGAGCAATCTATCAGATACTTGTCAGCAGTCAGCAACTTCTTACAGAGAAGCTTTGAGTATGCCATTACGAAGAATGAGTCAACACAGTCCTCTGAATCATTAATAGAAGTCAGCAATGATGGAGACAACAACGATGCCGAAAAGTCATCCAAAAACCACCATAATGCTGCACTGAACCCAGATACACCTCTGTTTATGAACCTCGCTACTTTCAGAATGGTTCTTTTGGCAGATGAGACACTGGAAATGCTCTTTTCACAAACTTTGAGGGACTCTGTTCATATCACCACTACCGGTACAGGCTCAGATCAATTGTTAACTAAACCCAAAAGAAACATCACTTTACGAGGAGTGTTTGATGGCCTTGTAAACGACAGCATTAGAGTCGCAGGAGAGGTGAGAAGGCGAATAGATGAGATAGACGCACGCATGGCCGACGACGATGAGGAAGGAGATGTAACTGCTGTTAAGCAAGGGGACAGGGATTTATTGGACGACTAAGGAGAAGAGATGAGCGAGTGAATCATAGAAGCAAATTATCGGATGCATTTCCATCTTTATGTTGTAATATAAAATACATACTCTATTGAAAACATGTTAAGCCCAAATCAAATCAAATCCAATCCAAACAAAACAAGGATAAAAACAAAAAAAATTGCGTAGATAGTGATTGTCGGATAAATAAATAAACGCGGGAATGTCCATCCTGTGCAGGCTCAAGAAATCACAAAAACATAAAAAAGTATAGCACTAATCCAGATTGAACACCTTTCTCAAGCCAGGGAACCGTTTCTTCTTGCCACTACCACCAGACACGGTAGAAGTAGTAGCAGATGGATCATAACTGTCATAATGTAGGCCATTATATGGCGCAGAAATCACAGGAGGCTGTGCTGTTTTGGGCGCCTTAGAAGATTTAGAAGATTTGGAAGGTTTAGAAGATTGGCCGCTGCTCTTGGTTGACTGTGAGGACGAAACACGGTCCTTCTTCAAGTCCTTCTTTTGGACAAGTACCTTGGCCTGGTTGTTAGGCGAGAACATCGACTTGAACTTGCTCTTTGACGACCCGTTAGAAGACACTCGTTGTTTAGCAGATTCCTCTGCAGGCGATTCTGGAGTCTCTGGTAACGTGGATAATCGGTGAACATCGTGCGACAAGCTGTTGGACTGAGGAATGGATGAAACAGGAGGAACTGGTATACTGCTCATTTGAGGCTGAGATTTGGGTTTCCTCAAGCTCTTGAACTTCTGGCCACTGCTTGAACCACCACCATTGCGGCTTTGACCGGATGGCTGGTCCAAGTATGATGAATAGTAACCCGCATCGTCATCTTCAGAGTCAGAATCGGCGAATCGTGACTTGAACGATGATAGGAATCCTCCTCCGCCGCCGCCAGAACCAGCACCAGGCACAGAACCAACAGGATCATCGCTATCACTAGACAATGCAGGAGCTGTTGCTGATATCCTAGAAGCAGGAGGATCCAAGCTTCCACGAAGAGATTTGACTTTGAATCCTTTGCCACTAGCAGTAGCAGATGATCTGGCACCACTTCGGCTTGTTGATGCACCGGGTTTTCTAGACGAGTCTGGTTTATAGGTAGCCACTTTAGGAACATTGAGCACAGAAACAGGTTTAGAATGAGGAGTAATCACCGCCGTTTCATCGGATCGCATCGAAAGCATAATGCTCTTTCTAGGAACCTTCTTTTTGGTACGCTCTCTTTGCCACGACGAGTCAGAAGACAATGAAATGTTATCATCGATATCATTCTCATTCTCATAATCGGCTTCATAACTTCCCGTGATATCATCATCAAACGAATCCTGAGAAATAATATTGACCTTGGGTTCCTCTACAATGTTGACCTTTTTGTGTGCGTGTCCATTAGAACCTCTGGAACCGTTAGAAATACCAGCTAAGTTCTTGGCTGTACTGGACGTCGTGTCGGATGATATTGTCGCGGAATCTTCAGGGATGGCCGCTTTTTCTGACACAAGTTCCTCGGGCTCATGTTCAATGCCTCGAGGTTCAAGCCCGTCAGGGGCAGCAGTGGCAGTCATATGTTGCTTATCCACCTGCTCACTGGACACTACAGGAGTCTGGTAATCCCTCGTAGTAGCTGCATCCGAGTCATCATCACTTTCAGCCAATTGTCTATAATGGTGCGCGTAATGAGAGCTTGAAGGTGCCCCGAGAGCACCGTTTTCTGTAGGACTCACAGCAGCATCGGTAGAAACTTCGATGGTAGTTCCGTCGTGTTCTGGAAGAAGAGTCTCATTTAGATCCTCAGAAATATTGCCGGACACATCTCCGAGTTCAAGAGGCTGGAATTCTGATGTACCCTTTGAAGGAGAATCGGTGGTACCAGCGGCTATTTCCGTCGTTGCTGGTTCAATCGCTGATTTAACTGTAGACTCTACAGGGAACTTGGCCTTTGTAGGGGACTTGGGCTTAGACTTCGAAGAGGTTGAGGCTGAGGCCTTTGTGGGTGACACCGGGTGGTCAGTCTTGTGCTTCCTTCTTGTGCTATTCCTTCTAAGCACAACGTCATCAATGCTTCTTAACGGCGAGCCAATCTCCTCCAAAGCGTCAGAATAAACAGAATGGCCGGAATCTGAGCTCTCTACACTCATTCTCCTTGCAGATGAGGAATGTGTATGAGGAGTAGCCACAGGACTACCAATAGATTCCACGGGTTTCTTGAAACTAGAGGCAGCCGCGGCTGCTGCAGACTGTTTGTTCCTACGTTGCTCGACCAACTTGGTGCTCTCGGAATGGAATTTTGCCGACTGGTTTCTTACCGAGGCTCGTCTAGCAGCAGCCTCAATAGGAGACAAGGTTTTAGGTTTGGGGAGATCCTCTTCATAGTCTTCCAATGTACCACCATTGATATCGACAAAAGACACTTCTCGTCTAGGTTTCTTGCCCAAGACTCTGTTGGGACTAGGAATGTTGTTACTAGAGTAGTTTGGCGAAGGTTGTTGCTCATTTGTAGTGGCATCCGACGTGCTCGTTACAGACACTTGCAAGTTGTTTGCGCTGCTCATGTCGTCACTAGAAGCAATGGATGAAGCTTGAGAGGAGTCTTTCAGAGCCGGTCGTATAGGAGATGCAGATCTTGGAGGAGGTACGTGAAGCTTGACTTTTTCAGCGCCGTTGTGATCATCTACGCCATCGGCTTCTTCTTCCGGAACAGAAAACGCTATTTTTGGAGTAGGAGAACCACCACGAGGTCTTCCTGATCTCGCAGTAGGTTTGGTCAAAGGCTCATCTTCGTACACAGGATTGAGATCAGACTCATAACTTAGTACGGAGCTGGCGTAACCTGCACGTGCACCGGGACCTACTTGAGTGAACTGACTAAACGGACGGCTATTGTTAGCCCCCCCTGCTCGTAAAGATGAGGGGTTGCCTGTAGTAGTTGTGTTTGTTTTGATCAATTCAAACGCACCGAACCGTCGAACCGTCGTCGTAGTCAACGACATGGTCCTACCGGAACTCGATGTTTCTACTGTGGTGGTAATTTGGGGAATTGATGATGATGATGGCAAGCTTGTTCTTCGACTGTTGCTGCCATTGTTGGTAGTACCCGTCGCGTTACTAGGCGTACGTCTTAACGTAGGAGGAGATACTTGTCCACTCAAGCCACTACCGGACATTAATGAGTAAGTTCTTCCGTTTGTCGACCGGCCCCTAGCACCACTGTTATTAGCCCCGTAATCAAGATGCGCGAGATGGGACTGTTCAGAGGTCAACGAGTGTCTTTTGATAGCTGTAGCGGCTGCTGCCGACGACAAAACAGCCGAGTTCCGATTGGAAGAGGCGGAGAACGCAGCAGCAGCGGCTGCAGGACTCGCGTTAGCCGCGCTACGGGGCGAGACATAAGAGTCTGCGGTCAACGAATACGACCTAGACAGGTCCTTGTCTCTTTTCCTGCGGAACATGGTCGCGAACAAATAACAAAGAACAAGTCACGTGTCTGTTGTGAGTTTGTATTTGTTTGTGTTTGTACGTCAAATACTAGTAAGCAAAAAAAAGCCCGTCAAATATCCAATCCAATCTCAAACAACAATGAGAAACTGGTTAAGGATTGTATTTTGTCAGAGGTCTTTAAATATATATATATATAGATATATATATCGGTGACCCTTTTTCTGTCCAGAAATTCAGCAAAGCTCACGCTTATTTCCTAATTCCAGGCGGCTATCTTTTTCTTGTTGGTGTTTGCTACTAGGTGTCAAGTAGTCAAGTTCAGTGCAACAAAAGAAATCGCTTGTTGTGGGACGCAAGGAATAGAATTTCAAGGCGGGCGGGTAAAGAATGACGCCTGTGAATGTGAAAGCCGGTAGGTAGATGGAAAGTAAGGAGAAGAATTAGAGATGCTGAAATGTTCAGGGGGTCCCCATATGACGAGAGACTGATATATTGGTAGATTGAGATTGGCTCAAACCAGTTCAGACTATCAATGTGGTTATTTAGTACAATCAAAAGAACAAGTGAAATGAGTCGAGTTTGAATTAAGTTGACGTAGATAGATGTCCAAAATCTCACGGAATTTGTGGGCCAGGAGGCGCACGGCTGAAAACAATGAGAAGAATGAGAGTCAGCCGTGCGTCACGTGTGGGATACGAGGTAATTGTTTTGGAGTTTTTGAGTTTATTTGTGAAGATATTGTATAAATATCGGTGGACGGGATTTTTAGGCAAAGTTCTGGCTTGTGGCGGTTGTTTTGAGCTGTGGTCTTTGTTCATTGTCGTGGCGTGGTTTCATATTATTAACGCTTGTCATGAGCATGTATATGATATTAAGGTTATAAGCTTATAAGCTTATAAGACTATAAAGCCATAAGGCTATCACACCGGCTTTGTTAATAGAACCCGTTTTTATAATCCTTATAACCTATGTATAACTTAATTAAAGTGCCATCATAGTCAGCGGCATAGTCAGTGGTGTATCATGACACAACTAATATAGACCCCCAAGTATCCAACTATCCAATCACCACCAACAGACTGAATCAGAACCTATGAATGTTGATCTTTATCGTAATACTATCACAATTTTCATAGCGATACACTAACACAACTAATAATAACATAATAATATAATATATTTGCATACATGATGCGATACAATATACCTTTTCGTTTTATCGTATTCTTGCGTCACATGGAAGTTCATTCTAAAGCCCCATTTTCATCGACCGTCGCCGCCCATGCCCTGCATTCGGCCGTTTCTGTGTAGCCCTCTGTTTCTTGCTTTCTGGACTGCTTGTACAAGCGCTAGTACTTGTGCCGTCGCTGAACGATTTGGACCGTGCACGTGACGATGCGTCATCTAGCATCGACGCGTCTCCAGTAACACCTTTAAGCTCGTTTTTGCGATCATTGAGCTTCGACATTCTACGGACGCGTCGTGATCTGTACTCTGGGTTTGCGTGTGTGTTTCTCCAGGAGTCTACAGCGCGTTGTATAAGCCCCCTTTGGCCACGGATGCTTTCGTTGAGATAAGCTAAACACCAGCCAATGTAGTTGCATTCCGTTTCATACTTCTGCCTTTTGCCTGTGTATTCAGATGCGGGTACAGCTGCACGGGGATACACACAGTTTTCTTTGCGGAATTCTTTGCCGAAGCTTTCTGGATCTACCGTCTCGATATCACAGCGAATAGAGTACTGGCCTTTGACTTTGTCTTTGGAGTAAACAAACCAAATCCAGTCTACGCCTTGTTCATCTTTCCTAACTATCATAGAGGATGACGCAGGAACGGGTCCTGTAGCTGAAGATGACACCTTGCGTTTGTGTTGGTTTTTGGATGCCAACACGTCTGTTTCGCGTTTCCTTGCTGGTGACGTACTTAGTACAGGCATGGCTGGATCAGTATCTGAATCTATAGCTGTAGCTGTAACTTTAGACGTAGTGCGTGGAGTATTGATGATATTAGCATGAGGATTCGTGTTAGCAATACTAGAGTCCGTATTATTGATCGGTCTAGAGGACATGGTGGGTGTGGATGTAGGTGTGACTGTAGGTGTAGATACTTCTAGTGATGAGAAGCTCTTGAGGGCGGGTAATTTTAGGCCATCAACAGCTACTGAGGTGTACTCAAAACCTCTAGTAGCTATAGATGATGATGCAACACTCGACATACTGTTGCTCCTTTCGATACTGTCGTCGGTAGATGCTCCTGGAGATGCGGCAATATCCTCGGAAAGGTAGACACTGCCCAACTCTAAAATAGGTTTGTTATGTGCCTGGAATGCTGTCTGAGAAGGATACCCGAAATAACCGTCAAACGTATCTGGAAATCCGCTTGTAGTGGTGGATTCTATGGTGCCCAGTAAAGTTCTGGGTGCTGTAGTCGAGTTATCCAGAGAGGCCAATCCAGGACGCTCAATGTAACCCGAAGAGTCTCGAGGAACCGACACTGGAGGAAATGAGCCAGTTGCTGTGATGCTAGTATAAGGACTCGGGTGTGAGGTCAAAGGGGAGTCTATTGAAGAGACCGCTGAAGCAATGCTATCATGTCGCGACTGTTGGGCCAAAGATGCTAAGAACCTCTCATCCGCATAGTAAAGATCATATTCAGTGACACCAGTAGGCCCTGAAGACTTGTTGTTGTTGCTGGAAAGCCCAGACAGGTCTTGTGTTGTTTCGTAAGGATGTATGAATGACGCAGGAGGAGCTGCCGCGAAAGTGGACGTTCCTACAATGGCTGGAGAAGACGATAATACAAAGGAGGAATTCATGAGCGAACCAGCCATGTCATAAGTTGGATTTTCTAATGTAGAAGGCAACAACTGGGACTGGTGCCTCCACTGGCGCTGTAAATGCATCTGAAGCTGTTGTTGATGTCTGACGTCATTGGAGTCGACATAGTATTCGTCGGTAGCGTACAGAGTATCCATGTTGTGAGGTCCCTGGTTGTAACTGTAGAGAGACGGCATTAACAATGATGCTAATATGCGTAGATATGCTTAATGCTTAATGCTTATTTTTTGTTGGTAATCGAGGCTTGTTCTTATATTTAAATTAATATAGTACAAGACCCCGGCAATTATAATTGCAATTGCGGAATTAAGGTATGCACAAAAGTAACTCTAGAGGCAGTTTTCAATCGAGGCAGACAGACCACGATGATCGTTGTCTTATCGAGAATAGGTGCCTCTGCACGATTATACCGATATGGCAAGCGATATCCTGATCGGAAATAAAGGCAAACTAGCCCCAAAGTAGCAATAGCAAAGAGAGCAAAGAAAGGACTGGAAAGGAAAGGAGAAGAGCACCCACTTAAACAGCCAGACAGACAAAGAAACAAAGACTTTGTTTGGTTTTTTTTTTTAGTGGGTATTCTTTTGGTGGGTAATCCTTGTGAATTAACCGGGCTGTAAGCAAACTAGTCAACTAATCCACACAAAAAAGGTTCCTGTGATCCACTAGTTAAAAGTTTAAAGCGTTTAAAGTGCTCAAAGTGTATCAAGTACAGAACACTGAATACTTTGTACGAGCCTGTGATCTCGGTGGTTACCAGTAAAGTGTTTTAGTTGAGAGAACGACTTAGTTAGGGTTTTAACTCGGTTTAGCTCAGTAGAGACAAACGAAAGACGTGAAAGAGCGAGTTGGTTTGAAATGATCGTGGTGAGACACTCAGTATTGGTATTCCAATGCAATAGAGCGAACCAATAATAATATATATACGCTTTGCAAAGCTTGAGCTTATACCAACAAGAAACTTGGCTTTACCCAGGTACAGACCGAACAAGAGGCGGTTTGCCCAGTATTATATAGAAACACTACCACCCTATTTACTAACATGCTGCGATATAAAGATAACGGATGTTGATTATTCCCAAATTGGAGTCATTACAATGGATATTGCAGCTTTCGGGAACGCCTTTCCGAATTCCGACTGCAACTGCACCTGTCCACTTTTCTTTTTTTAGTTTCTTTTAAGTCAATGCAATGGAATGACAGGGTTTCGTAGTTTTGTGGGTTTAAAGCTAAGGTTAAAGCTAAAACTGAAATTGAAATTGAAATATCGTTACGAGATGATGATTCGTCAAAGTTGTTCATTAAGTAGTCGTTAATTGAAAATACCAGACAAATAGTGAAAAGTTTTGCCTCGTAGTTTAGTCTAATAACTCGGACAATTTAGATAATTCCGCCAGTCTCTCCTCCATTGTGCCTAAAATACCACAAACACCACATAAACATGCGATTGCAGCTGCACCTCGTTACTTTTTCGTACAAGTTTATTTTTTTTTGGTATATTTTGTTTTTTTTTGTTTTTTTCTTTTTGTGGTCCACTTGCTTTTTGGTGCTCGCAAGCATTTCAGCACTTTTCAGCACTTTGTAGACCTTTTCAGGAACGCCCCTTAATGGGGCATCTCGATTACAGGTCTGAGGCCAGGTGAGGCGACTAGCCTATCGCAAGACTGAGCCTATAGATGTGCATGAGCTCATCGTAGAACCACGCTGCACTGGTCGATTGATTGATTGGCCCGCTATCTGGTTGGCTATCCATGGCACATCTGATGGATGTATTCCCACCAAGGAATGTGTTGTCCCTGTTTCTAGTTCAACCTAGAAGCGAGAAGCAAAGTAAACAAAAAACAAAAAAATAAAAATAAAATACACAGATCCCAAAAGAGATCTGGGTGACGGACCTCAAGATCTAAAAAAACCTGAACTAAAAAAGAAACAAAAATTTGAGAAAAATTAATATAACAACCAAGAAACAAAAAAAGCTCTCTCCTGGTCCTAACTTGGCGAGTGAAAAAATATCGAGTACCCTTTGCATTGCATTTGCTTTTGGTAAATGTAAACCTCAAGTGGACTGACTAAGAGCGAGCGTAGCCATTCCTGGTACCTACTCCAGCTCCTTTTTTCCTAAAGCGGCCACACTCTATGCGTTTGAGATTTTGAGAATACCTGCATAGCACCACTTTGGCAACTTTAGTGCGATTCAACACAGTTTAGCGCAGTATTCCACTAATCAGCCAGTGCCAGTAGGCCAGTGCTTCGACAATAGATGTTGTTTAAACACCTGAAAAAGCATTCCGGGGCAATGATAGGCAAACAGTGTTACTGGGGCTTGGAATTGAAATTACCACTGGAGCGTTGAAATGACATGTGAACGAAACGTGAAAGCACATTGCATATTCATATTCCTACGGCTCTGCAATATAAGCTAGATATTAAATAGGCAACATAAGAGCATGAACTATAGCTTTAGGCACTAGGCACTATAGGGATGGGCACTGCCAAGCAGCTTCAAAATCCCACACCCTGTTCCGCGCCCATCACGCATCCACGGACCTGTCCGCTATCTGAAAGGAGATGTTGTGTCTGTTATTTGGTAGCTTTGGCAAGTATGAGGTGAATGTGAATTGTAGATTGTACTAATCCAGATTAGGTAGATGTCTAGCAGCTATCTACCTAAATTATCTGACTAGCTCACCATGTACGTTTGCGGGATACGGAGCGGCCAACCACCAACCTCGATGGGACAGTCCACAGGAACACTGAAAACGAGTACCAAAAATCCAAACCACCAGACGACCTCCACGTTATTGCCTTTGCTACGTATCCTTTTCTTTCATTCCACGCATCCCTCACTGGTAGCTTATCTCGAGCGGGCCCCGAATTAATACCCAACCTTTGTGGTTTCTTTTTGCTTTTTCTGCAGCAGCCGACACGGGCAATCAGTTGCCTAATATGACGCTGTGCATTAGGTCCTGAGGCCAAATCGGGAAAACTCTGGGAATAAACACGATGCAATGCAGGGTAGCGGGATTTGCTTTTGTTCTCTCTTCCGCACTCCACCAAAAAGCCACCAAAAAGCCACCAAAAAGCTTTTCGGGCCAGTGAAGACTTTTTAGTCCAGTAAAAAGACTAACAAAGTGTTTTTTACAGCCATTAGCAATCCCTCTAGTCGGCCTTTCTGCAGCGTTTGCAGATAGAGTATGCAAATGCAGATGTACCACCACCACTGTTAGCGGAGCCCGCTTTATTTTTTCTTTTTTTGGGGTGACTTAGTTCAGCCAACCACCAATGAGTACCAACGTATATACAACACGGTTTGTTTTGTTTTTAATGCCCAAGCATTTGTCTTTGTCTTTGTCTTTGTTCTGATCTGATCTGATCTGTCCAGCAAAATCGATTTCTTCCGCGAATTTCATTGGATCGCTGGCGGTTCCTGTTCCTGTTCTGGTTGGTTGATTCAGCTAAACATCGTAATCGTTCAGCAATAGATCCTATCAAGGAACATTTCAGCTTTTGGACCTATGCAGGTTGCACTATTGGGGAAATGATCATCGCCAGTATCCTATTGCTGGCTAGCTCTGGTCTTGTTCAAATTGATGATGTCACGATCACTCCACCTTATCACGTCGTTGCCTAAAAGGGACCTAAAAAGGAGCCTAAAACGGCCAAGTGGAAAACAGCTATAATACCCCAAACGGAACACTGCATGCTTTGCTTTTAGTTACTTGTTTTAGTTGTTTTTTGGCTGCTGGCACGAGGACCTCGCTGCGATTATATTGTCCTACCCGAATGTGAATGTGAATCTCATTCTCAATCTGTCATGCACTCTCCGTAATAGGCTAAACACCCCGCAGTCACAGATACAGACTCCGACCGATGGCCTAATGCTGCTTCTTTTCTGCGCGTCTTTTCTGCGGTTTCTTGTGGATTCCTTCTTTCTGTATCTGAACAATAAAAATAAGACTCACTTTTGGACTCAGATCGATCGAACCTAATTAACCACGTTTCTCGAGGCAAAAACCACCGACTGGTATCGACTCAGGAGATCATTTCCCCGAAACAAAGAAACCAGATTTATTTTCCCGCTCTCTCGCTTCGTCTGATCTACATTACTGTGCTACGATGATTTGCAATAATAATTTTGTGTGAGCCAATGAATGGCCTGGTGGAGACATCAAGCCACTACCATGGATTTCTATAACCGCAACTCAACTGGATGACGCAAGATAACGCGCAGGATATCGCAAGACATCGCATAGATAACAAGAAAACAGAAATATTCCGGATACATTCCTCGGCATCCGATGCGTCCTGCTGACTTTGGCAGTCTGTCTGCTTGTAAAGCGGAACCTGGTGCCGTTCCTTTTGTGGTCATGGTCCTGCATGGCATGTGGTGCATACTGCCTACGCGTCGCGGTAATATGAGGACAATGAGGTGGCTTTTGGAGCTTTTAGAACGAACCTCAACGAATCTGCCGGCCCCGGACCAAGAATCACGTTTCCTTCCGGTGCAGACGCACTGAACTTTTGGTGCCTTTCTACTGACTTTTTTGGCAGCTTTTTGAAGATCGTAAGGTCGTCTTTAGGTAGCCTGACGATGCACTCCTTGGAAGGGGCTCGGTGCGTCAAACCTACATGCATATTGTCCGCTTTTGTTCGTCTATTTGACTGCTTGCATTTGTAAGCGACTGCGATCGCGAGACTGGCTCTACCGTATGCGTCATACCGACAAACGGCCGCCGGGTTCAAGCTCGGAGTTGCGTTGTTTTCGTTTTTTTGGTTTGTTTTCTTTTTGCTGTCTTTTTTCTTTTCTTTGCGTCCAAATGCTGCAGACGCGATTGAGCCCTGATTTGGGCCAGACCATTACAACTTGCGTTATCTACATGGTGCCATTCTGCACATTGCACATTGTGGACAGCAGTGAATTTGAAAACGTAAATTGACCGCTACGCTGCATTCTGTTATCTGTTATCTGGGGTGAAAACACCCATAATGCTTCTTCTCCAGGGACAAGGCCTCGTGGACACCAGAACGCCCCCATGTTTCCTGGATATTTGGCGCGGCTTTCGGCCTAGGTCCAAGCCTAAAGTCTCAGATTCACTGTCAGATTCACTGTCAGATTCACTGTCAGATAGAGATCTCAGATTGAATCTCAATTTCGCACTATCTCCAGACTAAATGTCTCCAGACTGCACGATTACAATGTCCGTTGGCTGTTTCACCCCACAGCTGCATGCCTGTTTTTTTTCTCTTTTCTTGTCTTTTCTTTTGCTGGACCCGACTTTCTTTTGTTTAGTCATTTCGGTTCTCGTTTTGGGTCTGCTGTCCCAATCGAGGCAAATTCCTTATCGCGAGATGACGAGCGGTGCCAAGAGAGGGACTAAATGGGGGATTAAGTGTGTAGACTGCTTATCTAAAGGGTCTAGTTGAACTAACTAGCGATTAAAGCGATCAACTAATTAGCGTCGTATAACTAATTAGTGACTGGGGCTGTGTGAAACATACGTTGTCCAGCTATTATGGAAAGCTGCGAGAAAAGGAAACCAAACCAAATCATGCAGCAGTAAAAAATTAATCAATTGGCTTGGCTCGAGGACCAACCCTCACTAATCTAAACTAAAATAAATGGAGGGTTCAGTCATGTACTGCCTAATAAGCTGTATTTTACACTATTTTTTTACTACTTCCCGGGATCGGCTTGTTTTCAACGTACAATGAAGCCAAGCTAACAATAGCTAACAGTAACAATAAGCTGATCTGATGATAATATCGACGATATTTGGATGATATTTTTTCAAGAACTTTTTCAATGATTTTATCGCAATTTTATAACAATAAGCAGATACCCCGAAAGAAAGGAGGTTATGCAAGCAGAAAGCTGCACAGCCAGGCGAGGCACGTTCAATTAGCGACGATCGACGATCGCAGTCTCTCAGAGAGAACGGAACAAAACAAAAAACAGGCTCGGTGGTTTAAATGGTATTAAAGGACCAAACTGAGGTTGTAGATATGTTGGACTAGAAATGTCTAGTGCAAATCGTTGACATATCCAGCTTCGTACTTGACCATAGAAAATCACGTGACATCATCACGTGACTGTTTACCCGGCAGTACCAAGTTAACCAATCGCAGTCAATCTTTTTCTAAAAAACACCACCAGCATTGCAAAAAACCTTACTCACTCACACTATCCACAACCAACATACTTAAACCACCCTACCTTTAAACACACAATGTCAGCTACTCTGTCTCGAACCATCCGAAACGCGTGGCGTGTAGGGTTCAAGGACTATTTCAAGCAACTAAACGGCATTGGTGATACCAAGTACGGCAAGTTGGTTGGTACCGATGTCTACGGAAATAAGTTTTTCGAGAATGAAGACGAAGATGAAATCCATCTGAGAACACGATGGGTCCAGTACAAAGAATATTACTCAGATATGTCTAAAGTAGAGCCTGCGTGGCATTTGTGGCTTGCACATGGAGTAGACGTTCCTCCTTGCGAAACTGCGCCTGAACGCCGAACCGTCAGAGCGTTTGAAGACCCCAACAAGAACTTGACTTATTTCAATCATACCGGTACTCGGGGTGCTTATGTTCCTTACAACACAGTGCGACCGAAGTACCAGCCGTGGGCACCAAAAGTCGCTGAGCGGGTTTAGTTCTGGTTCTGGTCCAGCCTTATTGCATTTGTAAAGCATTCGTAGACGTTGAGTAACATAACTTAATCAAGCACTATATTGATCGTTGTATCCATTGAGATCTATATATATATATATATATATATATCCAACGGAGTGTATTTACGCCTTAGTTGGTTATTTAGAGGTATTCAGAGGTCATCTTGTGACTATTGAGCACAGTAGCCTCAATGTATTCCGAGGTCGTCCAATATATCGTCTATTAACTACCGGTATATCTTTCAATGATAAAGAATAGTCTATTTGTCTGTTTATTCTAAATTCTCAGCGTTTCACAGGCTCCTGTGTGACTTTGTTTAGGTCTTTAGCGGTTATTTAGGGTTATTCAGATTAATAGCTTCAATATCTTCCTGTATATTTTCTAATATTTGCCAGACTTCTGTGCAGCTTCAGTATAACTTCAATATAAATTCAATATAAATTTCTGTACAACCTCCCGTACTTCCCTGGCTCCAGTATAACTTTATATATCTGTATGATATTCACCTTCCAACTAACATCACTCCCCCAGATTAACTCATTATTCCTTCGCGAACGTCGCACCGACAATCAAAGGAAACACAATCGTAGCCTCGGAATAGACCTTGACGCTCTTCGCATCGGCCTTGATCTTCCCCCAAGATACCGCTTCATCAGGCCTAGCACCTGCATCGGAGCCATCAAACTCCTGAGCTGTGTTGATATATACAGCGTAATCCGCACCGTTTCTCATCAAGCACGCATTGGCAATATGATGCTTGACTAGACCACCACCCAAGATGATCATTCCAGCTTGCGGTGCATTCATCGACATAAGGTTCAGCCGTCGGATATCGGCAACGATATCTACCCGCAATTGCTTCGGACTCGCTTTGAAAGTATGGAAATACAGCATATCTCCGAGAGATCCGTCGGTCAATGCTGGGCAGAACACCGGAATTTGATTCTTATGACACCAGTATAAAACAGAGTCTTCGTTGTTGATTTCCTTACCGAGTCTGTCTATAATTTTGGATGGAGTCCACCATGCGAAATTACCATCATCTTGTACTTCATTACCGAACTTCGCAAACTTTTCCTCTTGTTCTTCTAACATGGTATCCAAAATAGGCACAATCCATTCCTCGAATAAACAATAATTGTCGTTAGGTACAATCAAGTTACCGATTCGGTTCAAACCTTCATCTCTTAATTTGGCTCCATTCAAAGTGAAGTCTCCCATATAAGTATCTGCCAAACATTTAATAAGATCCTCTTCGATACCACCAGCCGTCGTAACAATTGCCGAGACTTTTTTATGCTTACAGAGGTATTTTAAAGTGCTTCTTAAGCCTGAAGAGATCAAGTTCGACGTGAATCCTAAGAATACCGTGCACTTCTCGGTCTCCCCGGTTTCCTCGTTTTTACCTTCCCATTCCAACATTTCATTTATAATGTCACAAGCTTTGCCTACAGATGAAGCTTGGAATCCCATGTTTCTCATTCCTGAGACCAAATCAGAGGCCCGGATGTTCTTATTCTGAGGCAAGTCAAAGTCGATTCCGGAGACTTTCGTGGACCCTTCGGGCATTTTGACAGAAGATTTGAGCACCGCTTCTGCGGCCAAAGCAGGTTTCGTCATTGGTTTTTTTCTTTTCCCTGGTTCTTTATGTCTTGGTTTGTACAAGTGTGAAAGAGTTGAGAAGATCCGGAGATTTTTCAGTTTTCAATTTTTCATTTTTTCAATATATTTTTTTGTTTTTTTGTTTTTTGACATGCTAGCGCCGCACACGGCTGGATACAATGTACAAAAACGGATAGACGAGGTCTCTCCTTTATCATAACCACCAGCGATTCAGTTTCTGGATATCTTTATATAATAGGCCCATATCTGCTATGTTTTTTAGTTGGTTGATACAGAACCGAAAATACAATAAAGCTGGTTTATTATGACTGATGAACAACAGGCCTCTGAGATTTCAGGCTCTGCTACTAGCGTATCATCAGTTGCTGACACGTAAAACTTCCTACTGAGATTCGAAGTATCCAAATTCAAAGTATATATACGTCAATAGAAGTAGCTACATCGATCATAAGGATATCATCATAATAAAAGTAGAAGCTTCTGACAGCTGTATTCTTTGTAATATCCACCACTTGAGGATATAACAGTGTGTCTCCCTTTTAAAAGTAATACCGACACTGACATTGACGTTGACATTATAGTCGCTCTGTTTAGGCTTTCATGCACCTGGAGTGGAATATCGGGATTTTTGACTTGGCTTTGTTAAACGATAGTCTTATCAGGAACAGATTTCAGAGACCTCTTATACAATACTTAGAAGCTTGAAAGGATATGACCCAGGTTTCGATAACCCTCAACTCACTAGTATATCCAGACTAACTTCTATTATCAGCCGGAGAAAGGATCAATAGTCTTTTTTATGCCAATTCTGGCAATTATATCTCAGTCTATAAGTACAGAAATGAAGGAGACCTGATAATATGTGCTCTATTCTTAGCTGACGTTCACCTATATCCGGTGATAGATATCGATCATCAATCTCAATCTCCAGAGCACAGACCGGCTTTTTAGTTGGTCAATAAAGTATCCTATATTTATGGACATGTTATGACCATTTTAATATTTACGGTAGCCCATCACCGAACTTTCGCCTCAAAGTATTTCTGCTATTTCTAAATGTATCTTAGTAAATCTTATTCCACTATCCATGCGAGACGACTCCAAGGTCGTAGATCAAAATATACATCCTAGTGAATGCGTGTGACTTATGAATTCCATTCTCTTTTTGTTTTTTTTCCGTTGTCCGAATAATCTAGTTTGTCGTTCGCAGCTGCCTAATCTCAGTAAATCGTGTGATATGGCATATCACATTTGGTTTCTCTGCCCCGCAACCTCCAGATATCGCTATAAAAGCAGAGATGCGTCCCCCAGATTTCTCTTTTATCCCAACCACTATTTACTTGGATTTTGGGGCCTCATAATCAATTACATATATTTATATATTTTCTATTTATTTATTAGCCGGTACGGGATATATTGAATACGCATGATGTCTGATACAGATGAAACAGACCTGGCCTATGAAACAGCTAACTCTAGTGTATCGTCCGATGTTAGTAGTATAGCATCCGATGACTCCTTTGTAATGAATGGGGTAATTCGTCATGTTTGGATTAACCCGGCGGTATATGTCGGCAAGTGGACTGAACAAGATCGATACGATATGTGGTCTGTTTACCCCGACATCGCACCTGGCTTTTTAGGTAACATTGAGTTCATGTTTCGTATACGCGACATTGTCGTGGACATCGGTGCTAATTTTGTCAATAGACTTACTATGTCCCTTCTAGAAGTTTCGGATAGCGGAACCCGTGATATGCTCCAGGTCGTCGACCCGCAAGGCGATGGCGATGGTTCGTTGTCAATCTGGAGTTACAATGATGATGTACGAGAAAGTATTTCCAGGCACTTTGAAACTATTGAAGAGTTGACTGTGACTGTGAGACAGTGTCATAGTAGCTCTAATCCTACTGCGAGCCTTATTGTGTCTCTATGTACAACACGCATGGAAGACTTTGGTGACATCGAAATTTGTCATTGTGAAACAATCTTCTTGCGAGGACAGGATTTTGGAGAACTTCTTCTAGATGCTCTACGTGACTATGTCAGGCCTTATGACGGTTATGTAGATATACTTGATACAACATACCTCTCTGATTTCAATCGAGATTGCCTGACTGGTGGGTACATCACGTCTTGCGCTAAAAAAATTGACTTAGATAATGTGGATGGCCCTGCATTATTATTGTATCTGGATAAACACGATCATGACAGAGTTGCATATTACGACGAAAAACTAGAATCTCTATCGAGTGCCCTGCGTTCCTTTATCTCAGACAACAATTTAGACATCGAGGTTGTTGTTTGCAGAGGCGATAGGGATTGATATTCAGAGCACAGGCCTATTTATCTGATCTGTCCAGTTGAGGAGTTTCTTCAGAGATCTTAGCAGATCCTATTGCATCGTATTACTTCTTATTTATTTTATTCTTCAGTGATCTCAGCAGATCGTATTTTTTCTTATTTATTTATTTTTATCAGATCATATTCTATTATAATAAACATCGGAATTCAAGGACATATGAGTTTAAGCATTTATATTAAAAGATCAGATATCCTTACCATAGTATTCGCACTCCTTCAGCTTCTTCTTTCGCTTTTAATACGAAGAAGATGAATCCAGTCGCTTAGGTTCAATTGCTGTTGGTTTGGATATAAGAGTGGGCCGAGGTCTCTCGGTATAACAGCTGTCTAACTCCACCCTTTTACATCCAAGAATTAAACTAACTAGCTGCTGGTAATCAACATCCAGTAGTAATAGTCGGAAACTCGTGGTTACTGGCACCCAAAAGTAACAGAATGGAATCTCATATGAGACCATACTCACTTTCTACTTAATCACGTGGCTTGTCACGTGATTAGTTTTTACTCTTATCCGCCCCACGCTTTTGCTGTTATACGGCCCCTGATTTGTGTGTATATTAAATGAATGTATTACCATGGTACGGGCATAGAGACAACCAACAATAGCCATTTCTCTTTCTCAGTGGGCATATAAACATAGTAGACAAATTAGGTGTATTTACTATGTCGCTAAATAAAACTTAAAACCTTGATTAGTCTGCACATGTCGCTTTGATCACGCTCAAAATCCTTTTGTCCGTTCCTTCGCTCCTGATTTCCCCGTGTTCCCGAAAAGTCCCATTTTTTCGCTTTTTCACTTTGTTGAGTGAAAGTTTGCGGGCTTGGATTTGCCAATTAGCTCTTGACATTTTCACCCTCACTAAAACTGTGATTATATACAAAAACACAAGACAAACACACAACAACAACCACGATGTCGAAGGAAATCCAGGAACTCAAGGACATGGCTGCCAATCTCCAGAAGAAGATTGAGGCCTTGGAACACTCGGTGGGAATCGCCAAAGAAGTCCCCAAGTCTATCCGAATGGTACTTATTGGACCTCCCGGTGCTGGAAAAGGTACACAAGCTCCTAAACTCAAGGAGAAGTTTTGCGCCTGTCATCTAGCTACAGGAGATATGTTGCGATCTCAGGTTGCACAGAAGACCGAGCTCGGAGTCGCTGCCAAAAAGATCATGGACCAAGGTGGTCTTGTATCGGACGAAATCATGGTTTCTATGATCTCTTCTGAGTTGGAATCTAATCCTGAATGCAAGAACGGATTCATTTTGGACGGATTCCCTCGAACTATTCCTCAAGCTGAGCGTTTAGACGACATGTTGGCTAAACGAAACTCTCCTTTACAGAATGCTGTAGAGTTGCAGATTGATGACCAGCTGTTGATTGATAGAATCGAAGGCCGATTAATCCATCCTGCTTCTGGACGATCTTATCACAAACTTTTCAATCCTCCTAAGGTCGCCATGAAGGATGATGTCACCGGAGAGCCGTTGATCCAGCGATCTGATGACAATTCCGAGGCATTGAAGAAGCGTCTCGTGACTTATCACGCGCAAACTGCCCCTGTCGTCAGCTACTATAAGAAGACCGGTATATGGTCCGGTGTAGACGCTGCACAGTCTCCTAGCACTGTATGGGCGAGTATTCTGCAGTGCTTGAGCAAGTAATTGCATAATTGTAGATGTAAAGTGCTATGGAATGAACGACCAATGCCAATCCAATTGTCTGTACAGAAGATTAGGCGAACCTGAAAATAAAACAACTTAAGTACGTAGTATCAATAGTGATAATGTATTGATAGTTTGTAAGTTTGGAGTAGATGATACGGATAGTAGTAGGTTCAGCTAGACTTAATCAATGAGCTGCCAAATAAGCACGTAGACAACTAGCATCATGATATCATGACATGATTATTGAACTGTCAACCATTCCCCAGCCATATGACAAATAACCACCTCATAACATAATAACTTATTTCATTACTATTAAGGCACAACATGTGGTACACATGCCGCACATATGCATCCTATATCTCATGCAATCTTCCAACATGCAATTTATATCTCACATTTCATGAACCATATCATGAACCATCTCATAAAATCAGACCTTCTCTGTCTTCTCCTTCTTTACCACCTTGTCATCCTTGGCATCCTCCAGGCTTCGTTTCGCGGAGCTCGCCAAAATAGCTGCCAGATCAAGTCCCCCAGGCGCGAGATTCGCAATCATGGCTTTTGTCTTGTTAATCGACTCCGCATTAGACAACGGAGTACTAGCTCTGGCTTTCTTCGCTCCCGCACCGCCACCCGCACCGCCACTATTACCACCAGAGTTCTTCGCAAGAGACTTCTTCATGTCATTATGACACGTAGCATGATATATCTTGCCTTGAGCATTAACCGCGTTCATCCACACCCAAGCCTCGGCATCGTCACTCCACACAGAGTCAAACTTCTCTTGACATATCGGGCAGACCAAGGATTTGTCCGCAGGAATTGGCACAAACTTCTTCTGTAGCTCTTCCAAGTTCACAGACGCCGCGAGCTCATTAGCCTCTGCGCTGCTCTGATCGTTATATACGTCGTCCGTAACACCGTTCGCAGAAGCAGCAGCAACAGAGTTCCCTAATATGCCATCTTCATCCTTAAACTCCACCCAGTCGCCTACAGACAAGAACCAAGTTCTATTTTGCGTCCGTGTCTGGTCTCGAAGTCTCTTATTGACTCGGAAATGCCAATCTAAATGTGCTTCTCGTTGAGTTTTACCTTTGGCATCGTCTTTAAACCGCTTGCCGCAAGTACTACACTGATTAGGCATGCTCTTGTAAAGAGTATCAATAAGCTCCGGACGTGGCTTATGTAACGAGGCACTATCAAGCTGCACGTCTATCGCAGCGACTACTCCTTTGTTTAAAAGCCCTGCAGACTGCAGAGAGTTGATCAATGACATCGAAAGTCCACTTAAAGGTTTTTGACCAGCTCCTGAAGAATTCTTATTGTGGTTTTGGTTTAAAATCTTGGAAAGATCCACTTTGTCCTTATGCACGGGTTTTTGAGGCTTCTGAAGCAGTTTTTTGTTCAAAATCTCTACTTCTTTCTGCCTAAATGTCACCAACTGGCTTTGTATAGCAGGGAAATTGTCAGGGGTCAACGTAGGAATGATCATTCGAAGCTGACTCAAAATGTCGAGCTGTTTCGCAGCATCACTGTCACCAGGGTCCAGCAATTTACGCTGATTTGTCAGATCTATCAGACGGTCCACTTCTGTTAATAATGCCGACATGCCTAATGCTTGTGGTGGCATATTACCAAACGGCATGGGCATCGCAGGCCCAGGGCCAGGACCAATATGACCAGGTCCCATAGGACCAGAACTTATAGGACCTACTGGAGGATACTCCACCTGCTTCAACCTCGCCTTGGTTAAAAACGTTTCTATTCGTTCCATGGGGTCTCTTGCAAACAACGGGCCTCCGTGGCTATGTGGTACATTAGGCACCTTCCATGTACGAAACAAATCAAACATCTTTTTTCTAACAGGTTCTCCGACACTCGTATAAACATCGGTATATAACTTAAACAAGTTCATACCGAAATACGTCGTATAAGGAGGCCCAATGTTTTTACAAATGGAATCCAACAAATATAATGCCGGTAACTTATGAGTCGGGGGGCACTTGGCCAAGTGTTGTTCTAAAGCTTTCACTATAGCAGGTGCATAGTCAATGTTTTCCTGAGCTATCACCGTCAAGCTCTTGATTATAGGAGCGGAATTGAACGTCAGTTCTTGTAAAGATTCCAGATAATCATCTCGGATGTCATCCATTTCCACCTCGGACATTGTGGGGCTGGTGCTTTACACAGTAACAAACAAACAATCAGTTAAAAAAGAAAAATGCAATCAAAAACTACAATATTAACGACAAAATGGAGTGCAGCATATAATCAGAATCTCAATTAGATGAATTCGATAATAGGCTTTACCCTACGGAGAAAGTCTTATTATAAACTATTCTTTAGTTTTTGGAGGGGTATTTTTTTTGGTTTCTAACAAAGTGGTTGGTTTTAAAAAAAACTATAAGCTGCAAAAAGTGGCTTGTAGGAAGGTAAGTTTTTCTCGGCCGCTAAAAAACAATTAAAGTGTCCCTTCAATCTCCATAATAGTACAGTAGAACAGGGCAGTAAAAGCAGGACAGAAAGGTCGCGGCATGTGTACTTAACGAAACCAGAGATAATGAATGTTCGCTATTTATTGTAGATATCGTAGAATTACGCCACGGAGATGGATCAGCGGCCTTGTGCACTAATATAGGAGTCCGAAGTGTTTTCTGACGTCGAGATAGTCTTTCGTGTCGTTGTCCTCTTTGGGTAATTTTTTTTTAGTTTTTTTAGTTTTCCATTTTACTCGCCGAGATCGATTTTATTCGCCGGTTTTGTTCGCCGGTAGCTAATCCGATATGGAATATAGAAATCACATAGTTTAGTAGAAACCTACAAGAATTGACCTATAAATCTATAAATACTGTTTATTACGACAAAATAGAGGTTCAATTCCCTAATCAACATTTTGTTTGTCTCAAATTGATCTACTAGCTCTTATTTTGTCTCACATATTATCCAAAATCAACTACTCCCCACTATGCATAAGTTAAATCGCCGCCGGCGCGTAAGATAAGATAAGGTAAGCTTGGATCAACAAGGACGATCAGTACACCATCACGACTTTGACAGTATAAATACCGGGCAGAAGAACTAGTTGATCTGTCAATTTTATCAACTTCTTGAAACTTAAATTCACTATATTTTAACAACTAGCAAATAAAATGCCCGAATACCTCGAGATTGCTGCTAAAAAGCAGGCCATTCTCAAGAGCTTGATCCCCGAGGAATGGAAACTTAAGGAATTGCCTAAAGAAGACAACGTGAAAAAGTTCGCGGAGACTTGTGGAATTTTGACGCCGAAAGAGGTCGAAATCACTTCGAACTACGATTCCACAGCGCTATTAAAAGAGATCCATTCCGGGAAATACACCGCGAAGGAGGTAACTATTGCATTCTGCAAGCGAACCGCAATTGCTCAGCAGGTGCTCAATTGTCTAACAGAAATCATGTTTGACGACGCTATTAAAGTAGCAGAAGAGCAGGACAAGTATTTCCAAGAGACTGGAGGTAAAGTAAAAGGTCCTTTACATGGCTTGCCTATCAGTCTTAAAGACAGCATGAACGTCAAGGGCATTGAGTCCACTATCGCGATGACCGCGAACGCATTCATACCAGAAGAGAAAAACTCTGGAATCACTGATGCATTGATCAAAGCAGGAGCCATTATATTCTGTAAAACCAATGTACCTCAGTCCATGATGGTCTTAGATACCGACAATTTCCTTTTCGGACGCGCCGTCAACCCTCATTCGAAATATATCACTACTGCGGGGTCCTCTGGAGGCGCCGGTGCTCTAGTAGCGTTCCGAGGTTGTTTGATTGGCATGGCTACTGATATCGGTGGATCTATTAGAGTCCCTGCATATGCCAATGGAGTTTATGGTTTCAAACCGTCGTCTGGTAGAATGCCTTATTATAACATCAAAGGTTATTGGGCGCCTGGTGAAGAGTACTGTGGAGTATTGTGTGTAGAGGGCCCTATTGCAGTATCTATGAGAGACTGTGAACTGCTGATTAAGGCTGTCAACCAGACTGAGCCTTGGTTATACGACCCTACTTGTCATTACAGTCCTTGGCCAGAACTCAAAAACGAGCCAGAAAAGAAACTAGCCATTGGCTATTTCGACATGGAATGTTATGAGCCCGTTTCGTCGATGTTCAAAGAGTCTCTAAACAAGTTTGAAGCCGCGGGGCACGAGCTTGTGAAGTTGGATTTTCTCAAAGTAGACGAACTAGTTAATGTTGCTAACAGTTGCTTCCAAGCAGGTGGTGGAGAGTTTCTCATCAGAAAGGGTTACGAGACTGGCGAGCCATTGACCGATACTGTTCTTGACAACGGTCTATATCCTTGTGATAGGGCTGATCTCACAACGTATTTCTCATATAACGGCGACAAAATGGAGCTCATGAAGCTTTGGGCGGATTATTTGGAATCAACTAACAAAATGACCAAATCTGGCAAGCCTGTAGACTGTCTTTTCATGCCTACAAATCCTTGCGTCCCTCGATATAAAGAGTACTTAGGCAGTCCTTTCATCATTCCTTGGAATACTTTGGACTACCCAGCCATGGTATTCCCTGTCGATACCATTGACCTCAAGAAACACAAGGTAGAGATGCCTCCTCCTGCGAACAAAGCAGAGCAGAAGGTCGAGAAGTATTATCCAGAGGATCGAACCAGCTATTACCAGGGATTCCCCGTAGGATTACAATTAGTAGGGCGCCGACTTCAAGAGGCAGAGCTTTTTAAGAACTTCAAGATTCTTTCTCAAACATTGGACAATGTGTATTAGGTTAGATAAAGAGGTGTTGATGTTAGTAGGTGGCTATTCTATATATATCTATATCAATTGTCTCAATGAAAATGAACCATTGGGGAACAAGGAAACTTGATATATATTAAACAATAGATTTTTGTGATTTTACAGGCAGATTAACTATTTAGTCACATGGTTGTGGATGCCAATTGAGTGAGTTATCATGTTAAAATTATCTTAATAATGGGGCAAGTTCGTGCCACCCTCCAACTCAGTTAGCTAGAAGTTCTATAGTTTCACATTCTATTTCAATCATTTTACACGAATGAACCACATAAATAACACTAATACTAGCCACTTCAGGGCAATTTAGCGGTGTCAATGTAGATTCTCAGAGATTATATTATATCTGTATGGATAGAGGTCGCTCAGCTTACGGTATATTAACACGAAACACGCAGCAAGGTACATCTTCAACAGCCAAAACCTTAATACAAAGACACAACATAACCTAAAACATTCTTTAATAGATGCCAAGAGTCGTTTTGTCCTACTATGGCATGGATAACCAGCTTTTACAGCTTGTACCAGAAAGTGCTTACATAAGCGCTTACAGAAACACATTTTCCTTTTCTCTGTTATCGGACACACAACTCCGCACCCAGTTTGAACCGAGACTTGCTTATTAATTGCCAGGATGCTTATTAATTGCCAGGGGTGCTTATCAACTGCCAAATGGCTTATTTATAACTGGAGTACACGCTCCGTCTTATAACCAATTACCAACTAACGGAAGTTTCTAGTTTGTAACTTTCCAAGAACAGGTTGAAACGACATCAATTGATTGATTTTTATCTTCATATCACTCATTAACAATGACCATCACTCTATACACCGCAGGAACACCTAACGGTATCAAGATCTCTGCTGCTCTGGAAGTGCTACACTTGGCTTACAAAGTAGTTCCCATTGACTTTTCTAAGAACGAGCAGAGAGAAGATTGGTTCCTGAAGATTTCTCCAAACGGTAGAATCCCTGCTATTACAGATACAGACGGCCCGAAGAAACCGGATGGCAGTGATTTCACGCTGTTCGAATCAGGAGCCATTTTGCAGTATTTAGCTGATAACTATGACAAGAATCATAAGATATCTTATCCGAAAGGAAGTGAGCTTTATTACAGAAGTCTGGAGTGGTTGTTTTTCCAGAATGCCGGCATAGGTCCTATGCAAGGCCAAGCCGGGTTTTTTCTCGTATTTGCCAAAGAAGAAGTACCTTATGCAATCAAACGGTATTCTGAAGAGGCCAGGCGGCTGTATTCTGTGCTACAAAAGCGAATTGTGACCAACGGCACAGGTTACATTGTAGGAGACCATCTTAGTATTGCTGATTTGTCTACTTTTGCTTGGGTCGGGTCCGCTCATAGGGTTAAAATTGATCTCAAAACGGAGTTTCCGGACCTTTATAATTGGTTTAAAGGTTTGATAGCCATTGAGGAGCTCAGAAAGGGCACCAATGTTCCTAATACTTGGATAGGTGCTTCCCACTGGGGACTCTGAAGCCAGTATTAGGGGGCATTTCTAATTAACCTTATCCTGACGGGGGTGGTCTATTTAAACACCATCTGTAGTCATATAAGTTGTATAGCCATCCATCTATCAATCAACCAATTTTTAGTCTATAGTGGTCCGGATTTTCGTCACTATGTCGGCTTATATAGTCCTCTATTAGTGGATGTCTGTAGACATGATTTCTGATATGAGTATCAGTATATCTGTCTATATCAGCTCAGCCTATATTGGCCCACAAATCTCTCTTAAACCACCTTTCAAGTAAAACTACACACACAATAAACTCAATTGACTTTTGTGGCTATCTATAGCTATCTGTAGCTATCTGTTAGCCACAGTCATTCCTGAATTCTAGTCATTACATAAGCATTGCATAATCAATACAACCTAATCACGTTTCTAACGAATATGGCAATTGCGGGGTTCTGGCTTTTCGCTCGACCGAATAAAACAAAAAACTGAATGTTAAGCTCGGGGGTGCGGCGTCATTTGCTGATAGATAAGAAGAAGCCAACTACCGATCCATCGATCGATAACGATAAACGCAGAAGTTACACAGTATGATAAGAAGAGATTGAACACACAGCTTGAATGAACATACAGAGAGACCAATTTAGAGAGGCAACATAAACAAACGACCTTGCGAAGTTGATCCCAACCCTTCCGTATTAAGTGGCTTCTGTGTATTTTTCATTTTCGTTTCGCCCTCCAGCTTTTGGCTGCACTTTTGTTATTCACTTTTGTCCTTCACTTTAAGTCGCCATCTCCCGAACTGACTCAATTTTGCAACGAATTTTTCACGACCGACCAACCTCCGATCTACAAGCCACACCACAAGGTTTGACTATAAAGTATAAAAACCCACGAATCTCCGCCTAGTTAAGCGAGGATATTTTGGATTGACTTGTTGTAGCGATTTCCCGTGAAAGCACAACCATTTAGTCTACCCTTTATATTAACAACTTCTACTCAAGTCCACCACTGAATTAATCAAGAACTTCAGTCAGTCCACTTACTAGTAGTAACCAATAAATCAACCAACCACCCAAGTCCCTTACCATGTCGCCTCCTAGCACCAGCGACAAGAAACAATCAGGCATCTCTCGAGTCCTCGGCTCAGCCAGCGCAGGTATCGCGGAACTCAGTATATTCCACCCTGTAGATACCACGGCCAAACGGCTCATGTCCAACAAGACCAAGATCACTTCTGTTTCGCAACTCAACCAAGTGATTTTCAAGCAATACGCAGATGCATCTGTAGGTAGACGGCTTGTATCGCTGTTCCCAGGTTTGGGTTATGCAGCAGGTTACAAGATCTTACAACGGGTCTATAAATACGGAGGCCAACCGGTTGCTAACGAATTTTTGTCTTCTAAATTCAAGTCTAATTTCGAAGATGCGTTTGGTGCTAAAACCGGTAAAGCGTTGATGTCTGCTACTGCAGGTAGTTTGATTGGTATCGGAGAAATCGTCTTGTTGCCTTTAGATGTCTTGAAAATCAAGCGACAAACCAACCCAGAATCGTTTAAAGGCCGAGGTTTCTTTAAGATCATTGCTGATGAAGGCTTCGGGCTTTACCGAGGTTGGGGCTGGACGGCTGCGAGAAACGCTCCTGGTAGTTTTGCATTGTTCGGAGGTAATGCGTTTGCCAAAGAATATATCTTCAAGCTCAAGGATTATTCTCAGGCTACCTGGGGCCAGAACTTCTGGGCGTCTATCTGTGGAGCATCTGCGTCGTTGATTGTATCTGCTCCTTTAGATGTGGTTAAGACTAGAATCCAGAACAGAAACTTCGACAACCCAGAGTCCGGTATTACTATCATTAAGAACATGGCTAAGAACGAAGGATTCACTGCTTTTTTCAAAGGTTTGGTGCCGAAGCTATTGACCACGGGTCCTAAGTTGGTGTTCAGTTTCGCGCTTGCGCAGACGTTGATTCCTGCTTTTGACCGGCTTTTGTCACCTAAGGCTTAGTTATACAGCGAAGCAAGCGATATAGCGCTATATCAACTAAGCTATAGAGATAGAGCAGTAGACAAGGATTACATAAGCAGACAGACTCTCAACGAGTTGTATATAACGGGTGAGGAACTGGTACATGTATGTAATAATATAACATAACTACCCACCACAAATCCAGGCCGCCGATTGTTATGTAATCATCGCTATATTCAGGCCGCTGAATTCACCGCATTTCTCATAAAAATTTCCGATTTGTTGTTGTTCGACAATGCCATTCTGTGTTGTCTCCTTATATATTTTATCCCTATATCTATCTCCTTATTTGGCATATTCGCGGCCGATCCCTGCATATCATCTCTTTTTGTCCGTCCCTTTTAATTTCTCCCTTCCCCACCACGCTTTTTACTTTACTTCTCTTGTTTTTCCGAGCAACTTACTGCATTTACTCTACTTTTTTTACTATTTTTTTATTTTTTTACTGCTTTATTACTTGAATCCATCTTATTAGTCTGTAAATCTGCAGATCTTTTTTGTTTTTTTTGTTTTTGTTATAGTTCCTATTTCTCATCATGTCCGAAGATCCTGACTCGGCGTCTAATCATCTCGTGCAAAGTATGGTCGACAATCTCTACGATAACCAACACGATCACTCCAGAGAATCCAGCACATTGTTCAACTCTTTAAAGTCATCTCAGAACCATGCCTCCGGCTTCATTTTACCCTCCAGTACATCTAATGCTGCTGCCGTCGTGCAACAGTCTTCTTATGCACCTGTTTGGCATGATAACAACAACAGTGGTCGGTTGTTATCCAGCGGCAATGGTTCTCCTCATTTATTTCACGCTCCATCTCGAGTATTTTCGCCCATGGCCTCGCCAATGCCTAGTTCTTTCCCCCAGAACTATGATGTGTCTTCTGAACCAGCAAATGCGGTCGCCGGTGCTGTTGCCAACTCACAACATTTTAATGAGAATGAGCAAATTCTACTAGAACGGGAGAAACTCCTTAGACAAGTAGAAGAAGCTAACAGGAAGTTAAACCAGCTTAGATTTGCTGGTGGAAGCGGCTCTGTAGGTTCTGTAGGTTCAGCCGGCGGGTATCCTGCCAACCACTGGGCGGCTGCACTTTCTCCTGAACCTCTGCTGCCAATGTCTGAACCATCATCTTCTTCCACATCTACAGGAATGTCTGCGGCTTTTTACAACGCGACGAATTTACCTTTTAATCATCAGAGACGACTCAGTACTTCCACAGCTGGTACTTCAATTGACTCCGTGCTGGTATCGGATAAATCTAACTATTTAACGCCGTCATCCTCATCGTCTCATTGGAACCAAATCGTCTCACCTGCAGCTGCCACTAATATTGATTCTAAACCTTTGGTTAAATTGTCTTCCAGTGGAGGATATAACACTACTGCAAACAACAGTGTTGGTGTTGGTACCCTTTACTTACCAAAAGTTATACATAGATTCACCTGGAAACTAACAAACATTTTAGACTAAACAAGTAAGTGAAGCTGAACCTTTACCAGCTGGTTCATCATCATCATCTTCAGCTGCTCACAATCAGCACCAATCATTTTCTCCTCCTCCAAATTATCGGAAATTAATGGATAAAAATGTCAATGTAGACTGGCGTCTCCTTGTAGAAAGAATTGTTTATCACGACGATCAACAAGCGTCGATTCTGATGCAGCATAAACTCAAGGTCTCTAGCGGACCTATGAAAGACCACATCATCGACACGATTGTAATGAAGGCATATCCGCTTATGTTGAACAGATTTGGAAATTTCTTGGTCCAGAGATGCTTGGAATATGGCAATGTCAACCAAATTTGTAGCATATCTCGTGAGATGACTGGCAGAGTAATGGATTTAGCCATGGATCAATTTGGTTGTCATGTGGTACAGAAAGCTTTGGACTGTGCACCTTGGCCACAGAGGATCCAGATCATCAATGAGATGTGCTCCGATATAATTTCCGGGATGAAGCACCGTTATGCGAGCCATGTTTGGCAAAAATTATTTGAATTGAGAAGCGATGATGCCACGGTGCCAGTACCTTTGTTTATGGATCTGGTAAACCGGGAGCTTAAAGGTCGATGGACCGAGCTCGCCTTGACTGAAACAGGTAGCTTGGTGGTACAGAATGTTTTCGAAAATTGTAGTGCCAAAGACCGGATCAATTGCGTCGAGGAGATCATCGCGAACCTTGATACGGTGATCAGGGGTCAATGGGGCAACTGGGTCATCCAACACATGGTGGAACACGCAGAGGAGCCTTACCGATCTACTGTCATAGACCAAGTGATCAGAAACGCCCACGTTTACTCGATGGATCAGTTTGCGTCTAAAGCCATGGAGAAGATGCTGAAGATGGGTGACCCTGTCATCATTCAGAGTTTCCTAGATCGGGTTGTGCAAAAATCCAGCGAACGTCCGAGGATCCCGCTCATAGACATTGCTTCGGATGCCCACGGCAACTACCTCGTACAGTATATTCTACAGAACGGGACCAATAAGCAGAAGGAAGAGGTCAGCAACCAAATCAAGAAGCATATGGTGTCGTTGCGAGGGTCGAAGTGGGGTTACAAATGTGCGTGGCTCATCGATAAGAATCGACGAAGAAAGGAATGATCTACGAGTCTAAACCGAACCCAAAGGGAAAAAGGACCCCCAAAACAACGAAAACACCGAAAACGCCGAAAGAAAAACAAAGTCAAAAAAGGCGGCTCATCAATTACGCATGCTGGAGAACAGAATGTTTCACGGAAAAAACTATTATTACCTATTACGCAAGGCGGGAGGAAATAACAAAGGAACTAGACTGGTTGCACGGGAAGCTGGAGTTAGAATACCATCGATTGTCTACTCTAGTTGTGGTTTTTTTCAAAGATGTTTTTAAAGATTGTTTTAAGGTTTTCTACAGGATTTTTACGGTTGGAAGGCCACCGGGAATGGCATCTTGATCCGCCATGGTCAGCTTAGGAGCTAGCTCGGTGGGTGGAAACTGGGCTTTATAGGGATCGTTTTACGTCAATACACAGAGACAAAGTCATACATTGATCATTTTCTTATCATTGCTATTTTATGGTTGGGCATTGAGCTAATCGATGCTTGTTTTTGGTTGGGGATTGGAAAAATGTGAGGAAGCGATCCAACACACAACCGTATACTAAAACTTGGCACAACAATTACAACGATTGCTGAGCGCAAACCAACTTGTTTATTTGCTCACACGTGCAGAAAACACCGGAGACTTTGACTGCTAAAAAAGCCGGGGATTAAACGGTAATTTTTGGCTGTTTAACACTCATCCTGTATTCCTCGGCTATCGGGCCCGAAAAAACCGAAAAAAAAGACCCAACCTTCACTAGGTCGGAATTACGGACATCAATACAAGAAAAAAATAAAATAAAGGCAGGGAACCAAGATCCTAAAGTTATAAACAGACCAACCACATTTATACCTGAGGAATTTTTTCACCTGAAGGAATAGAATTGATAGCTTTGAAAGATCTTTTCTTGTGTTTATTTCTTTCTTAGGATCCTCGAAGACGATAAAAGGTACGAAGAGAGAAAGACCATCCAGAAACAAACGAGCTTATTTTCCAGAGAAAAGAGAATGTCATTGCTTAACGGTAGCCAGCCGATCATCTTAGGACGGCCCCCAAGCTACTTCATGAAATGGCCAAAAGACCTGAAACTTCCGAGCTCTCCTAAAGATGGAGTATGGTTAGCATCCATGTACGAATTTTTCATGGACGGCCGAGTACCCGTGACTGTAGCTGCTCTATACTTTGCCCTTTCTCATCAGGCTAATCACTACCGGCGAAATAACCGCAAACCTTGTGGGTTTACTCAGACAGCTGCGTTCAAAGCGTTTGTGATTGCTCATAATCTGTTTCTATGTGTTTACAGTGCTTGGACTTTCTTAGGAATGACCTCTGCTATTGGACGTACTGTTTATGACATTACCATGAGCGACAAGTCTCCTTTGGAGCGATATTTCAGTGGTGCTGGAGATTCTACTGCGAGATGGTTTGGTGTGTGGAGAGCACTGTGTGACTTGAACGATGGAATTTGGAGCAATGGCTTGAGTTATTACGGTTACTTTTTCTACCTATCGAAATATTATGAGATTGTAGATACTGTCATCATTTTACTCAAAGGCCGACCGTCGTCGTTGTTACAAACTTATCATCATTCCGGTGCGATGTTTTGTATGTGGGCTGGTATGAGATACAGCAGTCCGCCGATCTGGATCTTCTTGGTGTTCAATTCTTTTATTCACACGCTCATGTACTTTTATTACTTCATGTCGACTATCAAAGTGCCAGTACCTAAGGCTTTGAAGCAATCCTTGACTACCCTACAAATCACTCAGTTTGTTCTTGGTGGATCTCTTGCTACATTGCACCTGTTCATTTATTACTTTGATCCCAAGTCCGGTAGCCATTGCGCATGCTTGAAAGATGCTGGTCAGACATTTGCACTCACCGTTAATGTGTTCTATCTTGCTCCTTTAACCTATTTGTTTGTCGAGTTTGCCATTAAGACCTATGCACGAAAGTCCAAGGATAACGCTATTGCTGCTGCTGCTGCTAGAAAAAGTCAGAAGGAGGCAACTAAAGCCAACTAGATAAAGACGGAGATGGAAATTGATTGATTGTCATCATGTATATCTGAAGTGCATGGTCTTGCTTTTTCCTATGCAAGAAAGCTACGTTTATGATTCCTTATATTTAACTTGAACATCCCCTAACATCCTTATGAATCCTAATACATATTACTATCCATTATTGAATTACAAATAAATACAAATGATTTAACTATTGAATTATGTATGTTGCGCACATATGTTTATAAGTTTTGAGTATGCTGTGAGGGATCGGATCGGCTGGGAGTCTACTAGCTCTTAGATCAACCTCTATTCTAAAGTTAAGCTTAATCTCTCTACTTTGATCCTCCAAGGTCTTCTATTCATATTCACATCATATTTCCGTAATTATCTAGGTTTCTCCAGCTGTCTGAAACCCCTGATGGCAGTCCGAGCGACGTGGCTTTGGCTCAAGTCGCTCAACACGTTTCACGTATTAGTAAGCCTTGTGAGCTTGCTTACGTAAACAACTTCCCCACCCCCTTAGAAAACTCGTTTCTCGGTGTTTCTGGATTTCTTCTTCATTCATCTGCCCGAGAGAGATCTGTGAATCTGCAATATATTGAAACAGCATAAGAGAACAGATTTGAAAAAACTCCAGTTTGCTAACATTATAAGGAAACAGACTCTGATTATTAACAGGTGTGTTTTTTGGTTCATATTGTGTATATTATTGTTGGTGATATCCGCTCTTTACGCGTTGCTCTCTCGTTTAGCTCCATCTTCACTAGCCTATCGAAGAGTCGCTTATTAAGCCCCCCACAGTAAATAGATAACCAGTGAGAAGCACCTGCACCAGGAATCTTGTACTCTCGCTGTCTTCTATTGCTCTGTAAACTTCAATTCAAACTTTCAGTTGAATCGAATTGCCTGACTGCCATCGGTTGGTTGTGTATTATACATTTGTTTTTGACGTGCGTCTTTCTATTGGTTCTAGTTTTGGTTTTGGTTTTGGTTTTGGCACCTACGTCATAGTTTTTCTAACCGGGCTTTACGACAAAAGAGAAGAATAAGTTAAATTCAGTTACTTAACTTTATACTTGTCGTTTCACGCAGCACCACGCAACACCACGGTAGAAGCGTTTCTTTGGGTCATCGGATGCTGGATTGTTCATTCACATTTCCAGCTCATTATACAAACAAACAAGCCCACGCAGCTAGCTAGTAGCCTAAGCCTAAAGCCTAGCCGCACCTGTCAAAGCTCATATCGATATCATATTAAAACAAAGTCACAGTGTCTTATCAGGATTATCAAGAGTTGGACTCCGACGAAGAACTAAGGCATCGAGCCAGACCATCGCATTTCAACGATCACAGCAACGACCCTGATCTTGACTTGAACCTTGACTCTGACCTCGGCACTGACCTAGAAACGGAGGATTACTTGAACCTGTCGGACGAGGAGACATTTTTAGCAGACTCGGGAGGTACTGACCGAGTACTTCGAACGAAAACCAAGACCAAAAAGACCCGGCTTTTTGCCCGAAAAAATAACAGAAACGAGCAAAAAGAAGAGGCTGAAGAAGAAAAAGAACCAGACGGCGACGACGAGCTTGTCGTAGATAGCGTGGTAGGTGATCATCACGAGCAACGACAAGAACAACAAGAGCCTAAGTTCCATATCTCTATCCCTGAGCCGGTTCCTCAGCTACCTTCATTAGGAGACAAAATCGTCGGGTTCATCATGACTGCAGGACGTAACAAGTCCCAAGGACTGACTGGCAAACCTTTGCTTTACTTCACAAGCGTGTTTGTAAGCTTAGGAGTGTTCCTGTTTGGCTATGACCAAGGTGTCATGTCCGGTATAATAACCGGTGTATATTTCAAAGATTACTTTAAGCAGCCGTCACGTGCGGAGCTAGGTACAATGGTCGCTATATTGGAGGTCGGAGCGTTTATATCGAGCTTGATTGTCGGTAGAGTAGGAGATATCATAGGCCGACGCAAAACCATCTTGTATGGAGCATGCATATTCGTTATCGGAGGTATGTTCCAAACGCTGGCTAATGGTATGCCAGTAATGGTTATAGGCAGAGTCATTGCTGGCTTAGGAGTCGGTATGCTTTCTACGATTGTGCCTGTATACCAATCGGAAATATCACCTCCTCATAACAGAGGCAAGCTCGCTTGTATAGAATTCACAGGCAACGTTATCGGCTATTGCGCCTCAGTTTGGGTGGATTATGCTTGCAGCTATATTAGAAGCGACATGTCCTGGAGACTGCCGTTAGCTATGCAATGCATCATGGGATCTTTGTTGATTGTAGGGTCCTTTATTATTGCGGAAACTCCTAGATGGTTGTTAGATAATGATTACGACGAAGAAGGAATGGTCGTGATTGCGAATTTACACGGAGGAGGAGATATCCATCACCCAGCTGCTAGGCAAGAGTTCCGTGATATCAAAGAGGGTGTATTGTTACACCGTTTAGAAGGAGAACGGACTTATAAAGACATGTGGAGGAAGTACAAGAAACGTGTGTTGATAGCCATGTCGTCTCAAGCTTTTGCGCAGCTCAACGGTATCAACGTGATCTCTTACTACGCACCGTTGGTGTTTGAACAAGCAGGTTGGGTAGGCCGAGACGCCATATTAATGACCGGTATCAATGGAATCGTTTATGTACTATCGACGATTCCTCCTTGGTACTTGGCCGACCGCTGGGGGCGACGTGTCATCCTTCTTTCCGGTGCTTTGATAATGGCGTTCGCTTTGTCAATGATCTCTTACTTTATGTATATGAAATTTTCTTATACACCGACCATGGTGGTAATCTTTGTGGTGATATTCAACGCCTTTTTCGGTTACTCCTGGGGCCCTATCCCGTGGTTATATCCACCAGAAATCATGCCATTGACGATAAGAGCCAAAGGTGCATCTTTATCTACTGCTTCAAATTGGGCATTCAACTGGCTTGTAGGTGAAGTCACTCCTATTTTACAAGAGTATATCCAATGGAGACTTTACCTGGTACATGCCTTTTTCTGTATCTGTTCGTTTGTCGTGGTGTTCTTTTTCTACCCGGAAACGAAAGGAGTACAGCTCGAGGATATGGATTCGTTGTTTGGGGACAAGTCTATTATGAGTGGATCCGCCAGAGATTCTGAAGACACTCAGAGCCTTTTACACCACGCTCCTACTACGGCGTTGCCTGCAGATGATGTTTCCGCAGCAGCTGGTCCTTCCACATCTACAGAAGGTTCCATGGGCGTTTTACAGCCTTCAGCAGCAGCCGTAGCGAGATCACAGTCCTTGAACCCGGCTACGGGAACGTCTTCCATTGCAAATTTCGTGTCAAAGATATTGCCTGAAGATAAAGATAAAGACAAGCAGCATTACCAGCCTCTTCATGACGAAGTATGAAGCATAGGGAAGATGTTTATTTATAAAAGTCTGAGTGACGACGATTTTTGTTTTCGTAGTATATCTATATAGATATATATAGAAGGCGGTATAGAATCAGCGAAAGTCAATCTGAACTTTGAACTTTGAACTTTTCAAAGACGTAAAGAATTGCATATAACAAAATGAAATGCTGATGTATTATGATAAAGCGACAAAGTGACTTAAGGGATCTTTCTTGATGCGTAAGGATTAAGGATTATGCAATATAGAGTAACTAACTAACTAAGCAACTTGAAATGATGCAATGCAATGCAAATAATAATTCAGAGAATTCACATGCTACTCTGAGGGCTCCACGTCTAGTTCTAAGAATTTGGTAGGACCATCCCTTTTCCGTTTGTATTCAATAACAGTGTCTATGATATCTTGGAACGGACGGCCTTCAGAGAGCATGCTGACCAGTGATTTTTTGAACGAAGAAACGACACTTTTGTCGGCTTTCGCGCTTTTTTTGGACTTGGATTTTAGAGACAAGCGTGCATCGTCAATGAAATTCAAGACCATTTGTGTCTCTGACGTCTCGAAATCGTCCATGTGTACAAACTTACATCCAGGTGAGCGACACGTGCCTCCGTCTAGAAGATTGACGCAAAAACTTACGTCTTTTTCGGTAGTCTGGCCAGAGTAAGCTAAGGATTTATAGCCGTTTGGACCTACGCAGTCCAAGAACAGTGGACTGAATTTGAACGATCTGAATACTCTCAAGGGCGATTTGTAAGGCTTGAAGTAGTTTACAGTAGGCTTTTCAATATGCATAAAGCTCGAATCATTGTAGCTTCCTGTATATACAGGGCTTTCTGGAGGCGAATATGGTTCGGCACTGGGGTGAGAGTCAGGATCAGGATCAGATTCAAGCGCAGGCTCAGGACTGGGAGAAGCAATATGAGTATCAATAGGAAAAGCGACAGGAGAAGGCATGTCTTTGTCAGTGGTATCTTTGGAAGTAGTGCCCTGTTCGTTGAGCACAGGAGCTTTTGAGTCATTGGAGAGCACATCAGAGCTTTGTTCAGATCTTTCAGTAGTACTTGGTCCCGACTCACCAGGTCCATGCTCAAGATTATCCATGTGTAGCTCCAGAGTTTCGCCCAGTTTCTCCTCTAATCGCTCCTCTATAAGATCCAGTCGCTCCAACTTCTTTTCAAGGGTCAAAGAGGAGTTGGCGACAGCTTTGCTGTTACTGGAAGACACCAAAGACTCGACATCGGAGCCGGTTTCTAGGTCTGATGCTGAGTTTGAGTTTGAGTTCAAATTCAAGTTCAAGTTTGAATTGGGTTCTTGTGAAGCCGAAGGGGGCTGGCTCTGAGACTGACGGGACTCTGCTTCTCGGAGCATTCGCTTCATCCGTTCAATTTCAGCAAGTTTTGCATCCAGCAGGCGAGCTCGTTCGCCAGATATCATCTCTCTATAAGGGCCGTTGTTTGAGTTGTGCAGTTTTGTAGGTTTATGTACGCGGTGGTCCTCATTACTACTGCTGTCGTTGTCCTCCTCCTCCTCATCATCCTCATCATCGCTGAGTTCAAGTACCATATTACGGGACCATCTATTAGCTCCGAATTTGACGCGTTTCGGCGGAGGTTGGGATGCTGCTGAGGTTGAGGCAGATGTCGTGGCTGAAGCAGGATATGTCTTGACGACGGTATATTCAGTAGAGAATACTGCTTTGATAGGAACCGAGACCACGGGAGCAGAAGGCAAAGAAGGAGATGTAGATGCAGAAGATAAAGGCACAGAAGTTAAATGAGCAGAAGATTCAACAGCAGACGGCACAGACACTAGAGTTGTACGAGCAGAAGGCACAGACATCGGAGTTTCAGAACCCGACGATAAAGACCCCTGGGATGCATGGATATGAGATGCAGATGTCACTACAGATGTCACTGGTTCATGAGACCGTATGGCCTCTTCGGGGGTATCAGGAATCTTGCAGATGCTATAGGCCGCAGCCAGGAACGTGGGATCTACGCCAGACTGGACCACAATCTCATGGAACGTGAATCCTAGTCGATGGAGATCAACCACTGCGTCCAGAAACTGCTGGTTGAGGGACGCCGGGAATGCTGATGTTAGTGTTTGGACCGTAAGACCATGAATATGAAGTATAACAGGCCCGAGGTGAGTATGATGTACGAATACGGGGTATGACATATGTTATATGAAATATGAGGTAATGGTGACTGGACTCTGTTACTTACCTTTAATGGCCGCCTGGCAATAGTGCCGACTCACCGGACGCTTAGTCCCCGGGTGGATTTTATTGGACTCAAGGCCCATTGTTTTTGGTGTTCTTAGTGATGATGTTGTTGGACAACTTTTTGTAACAGCTTCTGTACTCAGAAAAAAGTTCATGAAATTTAAAAGTTTCACGGGTCCCAGAAAAAGTTGGGAACCTGACAACCACTCTGTACAACTCAACGCAGGCTGATTTCCAGGGACATTTATACTATTTGGTATATTGTAGTTAGTTGTAAAGATTCTATTTTAGTTACTTGACATAATTATACTGTGAATAATTTACCCACAGTCTCACATCATGTCGTCTCCTGCTGTACAACCCGATGAACATATAAACGGACATGAAAATGCCCAGAAACGAAGAATATACCGCAAAGAACAGGAGGAACGACGGAAAAAGGCCAAAGAGCATGCGCTAGAGCTCGCAGTAGACCCTGAAACCAGCATTAAGTTGCCGCAGAAACGTTACTACAGGCAAAGAGCACACAGTAATCCGTTCGCAGATCATTTATTAGACTATCCTTCTGATCCAAAAGACATGGACTGGGCGAAACTTTATCCGATAATCAACGAATCTGCAGACTTCCAAAGCAAAGTACCTACGATAGCAGATATTGGATGTGGATTCGGCGGCCTGCTGGTGTCATTGGGTCCTCTTATGGCTAATGATTTGATTCTCGGTATGGAGATCAGAGTACAAGTCACGGAATATGTCGAAGATAGGATCATCGCTCTCAGAAACTCGCATGTCAATTCAGCCACGAAACTATATCAGAATGTCGCTGTAGTACGTGCGAATGCCATGAAGTTCTTACCTAATTTCTTCGTCAAAGGCCAGCTGAAGAAGATATTCTTATGTTTCCCTGATCCACACTTTAAGCAAAGGAAACATAAAGCTAGAATCGTGACTCCTACTTTGGCATCTGAGTATGCTTACGCTCTGAGTCCCGGAGGTATTATATATACCATTACCGATGTTCTAGACTTGCATGAATGGATGGTCAAGCATTTGACGGAGCATCCCATGTTCAGACGGCTGTCGAAGGAATGGGAATCGCAGGACCAATGTGTCAAAGTGATGACTAGTGACACAGAGGAGGGCATGAAAGTCGAGAGAAACAAAGGTGACAAGTACGTGGCGTGTTTCGAACGGGTGTCTGAAGAGGAGGCCATTGAAAGGTTTAAGAAGTTTGGTGGTGATATTGCTTGATAGCATGTTAAATATATAAGCATTATGAGAGACGAACAATATATGTAAACTACACAACACATTGGAATAGATAATCATTTCACTACGGACACTATGATACTGTTACTACGATATTATTCGAAGCATTGCTTCAAGTACGAATCCAGGTTCTTCTTACTCCTTGTACTTCTCAATCAAGCTGTTGGCAAACTCAATGTATCTAATGTTAGTTCTATATGTCTCATCTTTTCCCCGTAGATATATATATACTTACTCTTTCTCAGCATCCTCCTGAGACATGCCCTCGAGGTCTTTCCAGGCTTGCCACTTGTACTTGCCCTTGAGATCAAAGATACCAGGCTTCGCAGACGAGTTGTCGCCGACAGTGGCCTGTTTATACAGACCGTACAGCTTCAACAATTCGTCGTCATCGGGTCGTTTCGTGAGTTTTTGCACGGTGTCAGCCTGTTTGTGGTTAGTTCGTTGGTTCCAGTACTACGGTATTACGGTATTACGACACTATAATTGACTACAATGGTATATCTATAGTACTAGATGTACTGTATAGCGTACTATTGACAAAACTCAAATCTAAGCATAACTGACAGATTGCCTTTGCTCGTAGAAATACTCACGGTTTCAAGAAAGGTAGAGGAGGGCATATTGATAGGTTGCTAATGGGTAGGTGATTTGTCAATCGCGTAACTACTAAACTAAAGTAAAGAGTGATGTTCAGGAGGGAGAGAAGTTCGCACCAGAAAAATTGGGGTAGTGAAAAGCTGGGGGAAGTGAACAAAAAGGCAATTTAGAGCCTAAATTGATGCCACGAACAGGAAAAAAGTAGTAACAAGATATGACTTAGGAGATATAAGCATAAATATGCAGCTTATATGATAGACATAGCGCAAACACGCCTAGAAGCGTACCCGTCGACTTGTCATGAAATCAGCTGCTGTATCCAGACGCGCACTCTTGACTTGCAATGCTGACTCAGTGCTGACTAAGCATGGTGGGACTTTTTCAGCCAACCAAAACGCAGGCTTTTCCAGACCGTAATAATATACTAACAAACCAAGAGAACTAACTTCTCTTCATCTACACCTATAACGTATACTTATAGACATCTGGAATCAACGACAGCATGAGGTTTACAAGGGTCGCACGAGCTATTGCCACGACGGGCCGAAAGATCCCTACACCGAAGGACCTTAGTCTCCGAGTAGAGACTCCTGCGGGTATTGAAGAAATCGTCATTCAAAAGGCTACTGGAGGTAAGTGAGAGAGACTTGAAGAGGAGATGAGATGATTTTGATGGCATTTGCTTGAAAATGTCATGGTATTTAAGATATGGTGATACTCAGAGATATTTATAGTCAATATATATATAGCACGAAGGAGTTGGTCGGCTGCTGATATGAGTCTGCTCTCTACCTGAGCTTTGGGCATGGTTTTATCATGAAAATATGCCCTGCCATATGCCTAGAAACTACCTATCTCAAACGACACCTAGAACCCACACAACCGCTTAGAAAAATCTTACTAACACGTCTCCTAGAACCCACCGGTATCACGACATTGTTCCAGCATCCTGACCCACGCCCTGCATTGATCAAGGTCTACGATCACACTCTCAACCTTTTGAAGAGCAAATACCCGGAGTCGAGCATCTACAGACAGTCTGTAGAGAACTTGACCAAGGCACGAAAAGACATTGTAGAACAGAACGAAGTGTCAGAAGTCATTGAATCCAAAATAGGGTCTGGTTTGATTGAAGAGATTTTGATACAAGCTGCCGATGAGTATCTTTTGGCTGAGAAGCTGGCCGAACTTAAGCCTTGGGAAGACTTGGAGGAGAAGCCTCTTCCGGACCAGTGGCCTTCTGTAGCGAATTAGAATAAACGACGTAGATAATCGAACAATCCGAGAAGTAATGGAGTAGTCTGTGCAGTAGCTGATTCACACAGGCGTCTGTTAGCAGAGGACTAGCATGGTTGAGCGACTGCAGTGATATTTCAGTCATTTGGGCACTTGTACTTGGTTCAGGAACATAATATTTTGGCATACTTTGATGATACTTTAGTACTTTGGTATTCTGGTCCTTCGAGCCTGATATACTTTAACAGTACTTCGGTATACTTTCCCTTCGTTTTTACTCTGATACTTCCATGAAACTAAACAAAAACCTACATAAGTACGGATGTATAAAATGACAAACAGAACCCAAGCGATCATGATTAATGAGAATGAGAAAGGCCACGCCGGGGCTCTGTCTGAACGTGCACGTTATAGCTGTTAATAGCACGCAGAGCTTAGTGAGATAACCACTTAGCCACCTAGTGCTACTAAGCATTACTAAACACTGTTAATAGCACTAGTAGTGCTATTAATTAGTAACAAGCTAACAACACTTGCCGTTTCGCGCACTGCCAGTGGACCTGATATTGACTGAGCCTGCGGCCCCGTCCTTTTCGCTACCTTCCACCAACAACTGGTCCTTGACCCGTCGCGCCACAGAGATGAACGTATCCTCGACCTTCTCCGACGTCTTCGCACTGGCCTCCATGAACGGGATCCCGAGCTCATTGGCCAGCTGGTTACCCTCCTCGGTGCTCACGACACGCTTGTCCTCCATATCGGACTTGTTACCCACAAGAATAAGTACCACGTTATCACTAGCATGTTGCTGTACATTAGAATACCATGACCGGATGTTTTCAAAACTGTTGCGGTCACATACATCGTAGACCAATAATATACCCATGGCGCCTCTATAGTAAGCCGTAGTGATGGTCTTGAACCGTTCCTGCCCAGCGGTATCCCAAACTTGAAGCTTGACTCGTTTACCTTCGAGGTCAATGGTTCTAATTTTGAAGTCGATACCAATCGTGGTGATGAAACTAGGGGTGAATTTGTCTTCGCAGAACCGTAACAGCAGACATGATTTGCCAACGCCTAGATGTTAGTAGTGTAGGATAGGGTGGTGGTGGTGGTGATAGAATGATGGGATATGATAATAGGAGGCAATAGGGGAATAAGAGGCTCAGCTAGAGACATCGAGACGTCCTATGATACCATATAATGTTTGATAATGTTTTATGATGTTCCATAATGTTCCTTGGTGCTCTAAGATATGTCTTGATGCTCCGTGACCTTCTGTAATGTCATTCGAGGGGAGGCCAGAAATAACCCAGAAACCCCAATATTGGTTAAACAGCACACCTCACACAATTACCTTGATTTCATACTCCAAGAACGGACACCTGAGGCAATCTCAGCTATAATACCCAAGCCAAAATTGAGCATGCCGGCCTATCTTTGCGATATCAACCCTCAAAACAGCACAAAAAGCACCGCAAAAGCACCACAAAAGAAACACAGATATTCCTCAGATAGCCAAAAATAATCCCCACGCAACGAGTCGTCTTCGGGACACCTCTATAAATGGATGTCGCTTCGTTGACGTCGCTGGTATTTGTATGTTTGTCTCTGGTCTGAGTCCGCCTTCAAACACACATCAAAGTAAACGCAATATAAATACAACCATCAAACATCATCTCCAATAGAAAAGATACAATCTCTTTGCAAGAACCTGGGGACTAATCCACATAATGACTAAAAATGTCCTGTCTGAAATGTCCCTTGAATCGCTCTCCATCATATATTCCAGAACCATTTAAGCTTATATTCCTGATGGTCCTTCCTCCATGATAACTTCTAGAAGAGAGCCTTATGTTACCTCCCTTCCTGTATTCCTTCCTCACCCCGAAGTGAAGTCAAGTTAAACCAAGCAACTTACCTGAATCCCCAATCAGCAACAGCTTAATAAGCAGGTCATAAGTACGAGTAGACGCCATTTTTTTTTAGAAAAAATCTGGCCTTGATGGAAACAACTCGTTCGGTCTCTTTAAAACAGCTAGCTATTTTTAAGAGAGTGTATGGTGTGTTGTTAGTTTAAATTTTGGGAGAAGAGAAAGTTATTGAGCCAGTTCGGGATCAACGGAGAGAACAGGGGAGTTGAAGAGCAGACCAAAGCGTACAGATGTGTGGAAGAGATGATCAAATATAACTTCAGAAAGATGATCCAGACTTGACAATCAGATTCATGTAAAATTTCCGACGAAAGGCGCTATATTCATCGAGTTACGCTATATATATATATATGTTAGCCACTGGCAGTTACCCGGCCGCTGCCCTGGCCACAAAACAGGCAATCGTCCGGCGATCTGTATAATGAGAACGGCGTCTTGAGGCTGATTTGACAGGATTCACGACACGCAACAAAATGCGTCCGAAAACCGAAAAGAATAGACAGACTCAGTTCTGTTAGTGTACCTAACAGTTCTATGCTTTCTTATAAACGTATTACTATTACCATGCTCTTTCGCTGTTCATATACTGGATTTGATCCTTGACTGTAACTCCTGAGACAACGTCCTTCTATGCTTCCGAACTATCTACATAACACCAGGTGGACTAATCAGAGTAATCAGAATGGCACCATCGAATGTTAATATGCCTCCAATTATTAGCTTCATTTTCCCAAAAACAAATTTCTCCCTATTTCTCTGTATTTCTCTATATCTCTCTCTTTCATGGGGCCCTCAGCCGTACCCTGACTAATCCACCTCCCCTAATATTTTTCAACGGCAGCTCCTCCACTCAACTTTTCAATCTTTCTTTCCTAACAACCATACTCGATCTCTAAGAGACAACACATCCACCACAACCAGAAGCCAGCCCAGAATGCCCACCGTAGCCGTCGATAAGCAAGACCTGTATGAAGCGCTAGGTCGCTCATACACCACCGAGGAGTTCGATGAACTTTGTTTCGAGTTTGGCATTGAGCTCGACGAAGATACCGAACAGGAAGGTAACTTACAACCCGGAGAACGACCAGAACTGAAGATCGAAATAGGCGCCAATCGTTATGATATGCTGTGTTTCGAAGGAATCTCTCAGGCTTTGAATGTCTATCTTGGTAGAGCTCCTGTACCGAATTTCCGGCTAGTAGAGCCTAAAAAAGGCACTGAAATGACGATTCACGTGGACCAACAGACTGCTCAAATCAGACCCATGGTCGCAGGAGCAGTTCTAAGGAACCTGAGGTTCACGCCACGAAGTTACGAGTCATTCATAGCGTTGCAAGACAAGCTGCATTCCAATATCTGCCGTAACAGAACGTTGGTGGCCATCGGTACTCATGATCTTGACAAGATGCAAGGAACAAATGTTTATTATCGAGCCCAGAAACCTGAAGAGTTCAAATTTGTTCCTTTGAACCAAAAAGCAGAGTTCACTGGCGCAGGTATCATGGAGTTGTATGAAAAAGACAAGAATTTAGGCAAGTTCTTGCCTATAATCAAAGACTCTCCTGTTTATCCTGTCTATTATGATGAAGCAGGAGTCTTATCATTGCCTCCAATTATCAATAGTGAACGTACCAAGATATCATTAAGCACCAAAAACGTGTTTATTGAGCTCAGCGGTACAGACAGGACCAAGATTGATATTGTTGTCAACCAGATTGTCGCTATGTTTAGCAGTTACTGTGAAGAGCCGTTCACTGTGGAGCCGGTTAAGATTATTAGTGAACATAACAATTCCAGCCGTATATCTCCTGACGTTACGCCGAGACATACCACGGCGGAAATCGACTATATCAATTCATGTTTAGGCTTGAAGTTGACTGCGCAAGAAATTTGTACGCTATTGAAGAAGATGTCGTTATTAGCTACGCCATCTAAAACCGACAGCAATATCATTGATGTCTTGGTGCCTACCACACGGTCCGATATCTTACACCAGTGTGATATCATGGAAGACGTTGGCGTGGCTTATGGCTTCAACAACTTACAAAAGACATTCCCTTCGGATTCGTTTACTATTGCCGCGCCTTTTAGCATCAACCGAGTGTCCGACATCATCAGGACTGAAGTCGCCATGTCAGGTTGGTCCGAAGTGATGCCTTTGACACTGTCGTCTCATGATGAGAACTTCAAGTATCTACGACGTGCTGATGACGGTAACCAAGCAGTGGTTTTAGAGAACCCTAAAACGGCAGAATACCAAGTTGTAAGAACTACGTTGTTGCCTGGGATCTTGAAGACTATCAGAGAGAACAGGAAGCATACTTTGCCTTTGAAAGTGTTTGAAACCGGTGATGTCGTGTTCAAAGCTCTTGATACAGAAAGGAAAGCTAAGAACAACCGTCGGTTCGCTGCGATTTATGCAGGCAAAACAAGCGGGTTCGAAGTCGTCCATGGTCTTTTAGATAGAGTCATGAAGATGCTGAATGTGAGCTGGGTCCCTGAGAAGGAGGCTGCGAACAAACGAGGTTATTGGATTGAGCAATACGATGCCGACGGTGCGTATTTCCCAGGAAGAGGCGCCCAAATCTACTTCAAAGACTCCGCCAAAGACAAGCCTGTGGTTATTGGTAACCTGGGAGTCCTTCACCCGGAGGTTCTGGCGCACTTTGAGATTCCGTATGCCGCAGCGGCTCTTGAGCTGGAAGTTGAACCGTTTGTGATCAATTGAGTTAGTCGGTGAGTTTTACGCTTCATAGATGATATATAATGTTGGAATAGATCACCAAGGTGTTTGGTTTTTGGTCTTACATTAAATAGTAGTACAGTAGGTCATAATTATATCCAGGACAAAGACCAGGACCATATTATCATATTCTCTTCCATCCCTAAATCGTTCTCTTACTCTGTTTTCCTTCGCAGATTTGTTCGTAGATTTCACACAATGCCTCTCCTCCATATTCCTTCTCTATCTCTTACTCCTTCTTCTTCTTCACAGAATCCTTAGCAGAACTCTTCCCACTTTTAGAAGCCTTCTCTCTATACTTGATAAAGGACTCCGCACATACAGCGGCAAACACACAGCCTACACCCACCCATTGTCCGATACTGAGCTTGTGATTGAACCATATAACACTCAACAACATAGACAACATCTTCCTGGTCACAGTAACAGTCACCAGTATCAACGAACCATATTTCTCCAGAGCAGAGAAAATAAACAGCTGTCCGAGTCCTCCACAGACAGCGAATGCAAGAATGTCTCGAAACACCTGAGGATGCTCATGTATAAACGCCAGTCCTTCAGTTAGCTGGTTGTTGAACGGAGATATAAGAACAGCAAATGTTATCACCGCAGACAGCAAGTTCAAGCCACACATCATATGAGCTCCAGTGATGTTCTTGTTCGCATGGAACATGTGATCTTGCGTGGTGTTGTAGAAACCATCCAGCAAAAGGTTGATAGAAAGCAGTCCAAGACCTGTCCAACTGGAAGAACTCTTGGAAGAAGCTTTAGAACTGGCAGAAGGATGACATATGGTGAATAATGACACCCCTAAGGTAATCACAAGCACCACAATGTATTTGTAAGCAGGATACTTGCGTCGATAGACGGTCAGGTGTAAGAACATGACAGGCAGCAGTTTACAACTTTTGGCCAACAACATGGTAAGATAATCCACATACTTCAAGCTCGCATAAGCAAAAGGACTCGAAAGAGTCTGGCAAAACGCTACTAGCAAATATTGTTTCAATACCTTAATGTCTTCAAACACAGGAGCACTGTAATTAGCCATGTCACGCGAAGACCCTGATCTACGTTTATATTGTAGATATAAATAGCCGAAAAGCGCCGCGAAAGCGCTCTGAAGCACGTTGATGATGAACGATGCCCGGAAAACCCTTCCATCTTCTCCATAAGGAGTAGTTGAGATACGTTCCTGTAAAACTGCCCAGGTAAGAAATGAAGCGTAAATGCCAGATATGATGAAAATAAGCTGGAAAATAGACGACGACAACGCTTCAGATGAAGGCGCAATTGCCTGCTCTGAGGCAGTGAGAGTTTCCGCCGAGTCGCTCTTAGGCTTCTCAGGAACATCTCCAGTACGAAGTTTCGACATGGTTATTTGAATCTTCCTGGCGTTTTTGCAACGTTATCGTCCGTTGATTTGAACAAGTTTATCTATAACAAAGGGACCCGGAAAGGTTTAGGGGTCCTCGGAGTTGAGCCGCACGATTAGGTAGGGCTGATTCAGGGTTGCTGAATTTCCATGCAAGGGAAGTATTAAGACACTAGATAGACTTGAAACAATAGATTAGATTGTAATAGAGGGAAATACATTGTTTAGAAGTATTTGTAGTGATGTGCCGTTGTGCTATAGGTCGGTATTCGATGCCTAAGTCACGTGATGTAAATTTCAGGTTGCAAAATTGAATGTATCTGAAATTTCAGTAACAAGGAGACATTGCAGTCTGAAGTTTGGTAGATAGATTAAGAATTCTTAAATATATGGAAATATCCAGTCAGAATCTACTTATATCCGCTGGTTGTCGTACGAGGACTCATTCACTTTCATCCAGGTTACGTGACTTTTGATCTCGGTTTGTACACAAATCAAGGTATCGGCAATTTCAGCAAATATAGAAGTCTTTACAAGATGTGAATTGATAGAACAATAGACTAAATGTAAATATACTGTAAAGAGCACTCAGTGGATTCCTGCCTATCTTTAGTTGTAATATAATATGCCGCTACTTGTCCTTTGGTCACGTGACGTCTGGATCTCGGTTTTCTGCAAATCTACATTCCCATTTTGCATTTTTCACTCCTTTCCTTTCCATCTCCACCTTCACGCACCAATCATCAGCTCATAAAGACAAAAGAATGGTCGTGCCTCCACCTTTGGATCCCTTTGTGTTCAAGCCTTCAGACAAACGACGGGTGGCATACTTCTATGACTCGGACGTAGGCAACTATGCGTACGGCGCAGGCCATATGATGAAGCCTCATCGTATAAGAATGGCCCACAGTCTGATTATGAACTATGGTCTGTACAAGCATATGGAGATTTACGTAAGTAACGAACTAACAAACGAACCAACGAACTAAACACTCCAGAAGAAACGTCACTAACATTGATTGAAATTTTTTAGCGCGCAAAGCCCGCCACCAAACAGGAAATGTGCCAGTTCCACACCGACGAATATATTGATTTTCTATCACGAGTGACTCCTGACAACAAGGACCTGTTTGCTAAAGAACAATTGAAGTTCAATGTCGGAGACGATTCTCCTATTTTCGACGGGTTGTTTGAGTTTTGTGGAATCAGCGGAGGTGGCAGTATGGAAGGAGCGGCGAGATTGAACCGGGAAAAGTGCGATATCGCCATCAACTACGCAGGAGGTTTGCATCATGCGAAAAAAAGCGAAGCCAGTGGGTTCTGTTACTTGAATGACATTGTTCTAGGTATTATTGAACTCTTGAGATATCACCAACGTGTCTTGTATATTGATATCGATGTACATCACGGTGATGGTGTAGAAGAAGCTTTTTATGCTACAGATAGAGTCATGACTTGCAGTTTCCACAAGTACGGAGAGTTTTTCCCAGGTACAGGTCAAGTCCGAGATATTGGCGTAGGCAAAGGTAAAAATTACGCGGTCAATTTTCCTTTGAGAGACGGTATCGATGACCATACTTATAAGTCTATTTTCGAGCCTACGATCCAACGTATCATGGATTGGTACCAACCTGGAGCCGTAGTATTACAATGTGGAGGAGACTCATTGTCTGGAGACCGATTAGGTTGCTTTAACTTGAGTTTACAAGGTCATGCGAACTGTGTAAGGTTCATCAAGTCGTTCAATGTCCCTACATTAGTGTTGGGAGGGGGAGGTTATACAATGAGAAACGTGTCTAGAACTTGGGCTTATGAAACAGGCTTGTTAGTGAACAAAGAAGTAGGTCCTGAGATACCTTACAATGATTACTATGAGTATTATGGCCCTGATTACTTGCTGGAGGTGCGTCCGGGTAATATGCACAATGCAAACACTCCGGAATATCTCAAGAAGATTTGTGAACAAGTATTTACCAATCTTTCACGAACCAAGTTTGCGCCTAGTGTGCAGATCCAAGACACTCCTAGATACCCAGAAGACCCTGGTGATGTAGAAGAGGACGAAGAGTATGCCAAAGAAAGCCGGGCCGGCACGCAGAAGGCCGCAGATGAACGAGTCGAGAAGGACAATGAGTTTTACGACGATGAAGACAAGATCGGAGGCAAGAATGTCTCTGGGACGGACTTTAGTCAGATGGAGGTTGATGCGTGAAGTAATTCTTGAGGTAATTCTTGGTGTGCTCTGAGTGAGAAAGTAAGTTATAAGTTATAAGTTATATTAAATAGACAGAAAGTGTACCTGATAAGTTAAGTTAAGTCAAGTCAAGTTAAGATGAGTCAACACAAGCTCCTCTTCTTATTAAAGCGAAGTTAACATAACATATGCTCTTTGTTAATCCTTGTTAGCCAACGTTTTCAGTGTACTTGCACAAAAATCGCAGGACACAAGCTCGCTTTGGTTCGCTTGGTGCTTCGCTTAGTCGCGTCCCTAATGTCGAGACCTTAGCCCGAACGTGGAATTGAACCCCAACAGCCCGTTGATATTATGAACCCAGTCTTCTGAAGAATTGGCAACGCACCAGATACCTTTCCCTATACCTTTTTCTTGCTGTACAATGATCTTGTCACCGCCTTTAAACACATTAGCCTGCTTGATACCGTCAATACTCAGTAACGTAGACCTACCTCGCGACTCTTTGGCCATGGATATCGATATAGTAGACGATGCAGGGAAGATTAAAGGCCTGAACGACAGGCTACGCGGACAGATAGGCGTTATAAGTATACATGATACCGAAGGATGCACTATAGAACCTCCTGAAGACAACGAATAAGCTGTAGATCCCGTAGGAGTAGACACTATGACACCATCAGCAATCGCTTGCGTGACACGTAGACCATCGACTTCGATTTCTAGCATTGTCAAATGCGGATCTGGGCCTCTATGAATGCTGATATCGTTCATAGCATAAGTGCTGCTGATTGACAGCTGCTGTTGTGTAATAGTTTGGTGCGTTTCACACTGTAATCGGAACCTATTTAACACCATAGCCTCAGATTGACAGACTTTTTCAAACGCTTTAGACGCATCTTTGATATCAAAAGGCAGCAAAAAGCCCAAAGTGCCCATAGAAAAGCTCAATACAGGAGGTACAGGACCATTGGAGAAGATCGAAGTAGCATTCAAAATTGTGCCGTCACCCCCTAAAGTGACTAATAAGTCCGCGGTATCATATAGCATAGCATCACCAGGAACAACTCCGTAAAGATCACAATCGACTTCGGCGGCTATTTCCTCGGCGACGTCGTGTTCTACCATGATATTGATGTTTTCATAAGTCTTGGTCACGTGGTCTATCAAGTCTACAAGAGCTTGTCGGACATAACTATTCCAAGGTTTTTTGACGAAAAAAATATTACGCGGACGTGTTTCCCAAGTCATTGAGTATAAGTCGTGTATATTCGGTATCGGCTGATACTTAGGAATTGTCCTTGCGGGTAGATGCGATAGTGGTTTAAGCTTACCAATTGATAAAGCCGGTGTAGTGGAGATCAATCGTAGAGCATATGCATATCGGCGATTATAGTTACATTTACAAGGCCAGACGCTCTTATTGAGCCGCCAGGTTGAGCCGAGCATCTGTAAAAATGTTCAGATTATAGAGAGAGAGAAAGAGAAACTGTTTGTATAAGGTATTCTGCAGTTGGTCTTGGTCTGGATGTTTATAGTTTCAATTTTTGATGTTCTCGTTAGACGTTAGATGACTTAATTAGTTTCGTGGGAGACCCAAAAAGGGACACCTTTTCGGGACTCGCTTTCCAAGATTTGAGATTTGAGATTTGAGATCATTTCCGATTTCAGACTGATGCAATTGAGATCTTCTTAGATCCACCGTGACTGCGCCTGCTTAAAAGAGGGATTTTATACCGGAAATGCCTCTGTCAGCCGAGGAACTTTCGTTTTTCGAGAGTTTTAGCCAACCCACGACGACTCAAGCGAGCCAGCCGGGCACTCACAATAGCGTGATCCAGGGACTCCAGGCTTTGAATATAAGCCATGCTCCTGAGGAATGCAGTAATGAGCAGAATAATGCCAGTAACAATGACAATAAAGAGGATGAAGATGAGGATGACTTTGGCGATTTCATCGACCCAGAGCCTATTGAAAGTGGTTTTGCCAGTAGTTTTGCCAATGGTTCTACCGATGGTCTTGAACCTGCAGATGTCTCGAGTTTAACCGGCATTAAGGAATCTCCAAAAGAAGATCCACCCCTAAAAGAACATCTAAAGAACATTTCCACAGACCCTTCTTCGTTCGATGCCTCCTTGGCATCCCCCAAGAAAGCTCCTGTCGTCTCTATGCAGACTCAGATAAACGAACTAGGAGCTTATGCCTCGGATATTAAGTTTGGTCAGCATCTCATCACTTCAAAGAACATTCTTACCGGCGAAATTGAGCAGAAGCCTTCGCACACATCCAGGAAACAGTGGAATGCTGTATTGGACTCGCATTATGGTGAATATAGCCGTGGTGAAGCGTTGCAAAGTGGTGCTTTCAAAGTTAATTCTAAGCCTATCAAGAGCAAAAGCTCTTCACAACCACCACAAAAGCAACTACCACAACTACCGGACTCTAAATTGATACCCGAAGTCGATCCGTGGGCATTTGATGACTCTTCTGATCACGATTTCGAGCTTATTCCGCCAGGAAACAACTCCAATATAGGTAGTACCTCTACCAATACTTTTTCCAGCACCAACATCGATCCCCCTGAAGTTCTTCTTAGTATGATAAGAACGAACATTTTGCCTCTTCTAGAAAATTTCTTTAAGTCCCTAGTACCGTTATCTTACGCTCTGAAGAAACGGGTCCTGGCTCGTCAAGAAACTACGGACTTCTTAACAGCGTTCCTGCAATGTGTCCTGGTGGCTTGTAGAATAGCTGCTGGTCGGCCTAAAACCAATTCCAAAGCCGCCTTAGAAGCCACGCGTTTTGAAAATGACTGGAACATGCTTTCAAAAAGACTCGATGCTCTTGTACCGGTAAACTCTACACTAAGACCATTCCCTGTGCTGATATCGAACGTTTGTTTCCCAAGAAACACGATGACGACTCATGTAGAAACTTGCAAAGTATGCGGATTGACCAAGACTGAGCTGATTAGTGGGGAACTGCGTAGCAAGCATTCCTGGAACAAGGACAAGCAGGGCCATGTCAGCTGCATCCGGTTATGGGAAAACATTAATAGAATCGACAAAACCAGGTCCAAGCCGGCGCAAGTCGGAGATGCAGTGGACTCACTAATATGACCAGCTGAAAACTGAAAACAACTAAAATAAAAATGCATCAATTAAGTATTATCTCCGCTTATATAATGCGTATAAAATGCAACGGATTTCGACTATTATTCAAAGAATGTCATTGTGACATTCTCCTGTCTGTCTTCTTCAATTTCTTGGACTTCAGCAGGTAATTTGTTGCCATCTTTCACAGAAACATCCACAGGAACATGTTCCTCCTTTACCAGCTCAGTTTCTGGCCCAGTTTCTGACTCAATCTTATCCTGTGCAACCACATCAGCCTGCCATATCTGTGCCTGCTTTTTACCTCCACTCCTAAGAGCTGAATCATCAGCAAAAGCATCATCAAAAGTCATAGTAACACTAGAACCCAGGGACTCAGATGACCTACTCGACGGGAGCAGGGCTTCCTTCATGGCCTTGATATTGCTCGCAGCAGCTTCTTGATTGGTGCGCTCTTCCAACTCATTGATCTCTTTTTTGATTGCGTCTAAATCGAAAACAACCTCACTAGAGTCGAAACTAGTAGTGCTAACTGCACTTGTAGAGCCGACTTCACTGTTCGAATTCTGCACAGACATCTCTTGCCCCTGTTCCTGTTCTCTCTCAGCGTGAGCTTCTCGGTCTGCCATTTCCCACCATTCCTTTTTTTTAGGCCGGAACCACGACAACACAGACTTCTTCTGGCGCCTGGACTCCTCCTCCTCCATCTTCTTTCGCGCCTCATCAAACTCATGGATTAATTGCCGCTGTCGTTCACGATGCTGGTCAGGATCAGGATCTTCAATCTCTGCAAACTCCTCACTGAGAACTTCCCAGTCAAGGTCTGATAGCAGTTTAGGTATCGCCTTTCTGTAGCCCATGTGTCCCTCGATATAATCCGTATTATCAAAGTTCTCAATCAATCCATCAAAGCCGTCTATAGGAGCCAAACCCGCGATTCTACCTAAGCCACCACTGGTAGCTCTGAAAAGATAACCGAGAATCCAATCTTTTTTAGAATAACCATTGATAAACCTACCAGACACAACGGAGCGTGCCAAAGCGATTTGGTCCTTCTTAACGACAACAGGAGACCCGAAAAGGTAAACATCTTGTACTATGCCATAAGCTCCACGACGTGAAAGTTCCAATAAACACGAGAAAACGACTCTGGCACCTAATGAAAACCCTACCAAAGTAATAGGCCGGACACCAAGGTTCCTATTGATTAATGAATCCGCGAGAATCAACCCAGATGCCCAAGCACGATCCAAAGATACATTCCAAGGGTTATCTAACAAGTAACCTAGTTTAGAGAGTGCCATTGGCAGTTGAACAGATGCCATCAGAGCTACTAACAAAGTTTGACCCAAGATTTGCTGGATACTCTGTGTCAAGACTTCGGTAGCGAGAATATTGATAGTTTGACCCATTGAAGTCAAAGTATCAGGTTCCCATAGAACTGAAAATAAGTCACCCATAATGGGATCCACTGTGGAAAATGGCAATCTGACGTCATCTTCTTTACCAGACATCCAACCTGAGACCGTGACAATAGCATTCAAGCGTTTGTTGTTATGCAAAGGCCGGAACTCGAACGTCTTCACGTGACCCATACGCTTGGTCATACCATTCTGACCAATACGTGCTCCTATAGCTGCACCAGTTGTAGTAACCACTGCAGCACCTCCAGCTCCAGCGAGGAAAGTACCCGTACCAGTGATACCGACTGTTGTCAAACCCGCAGCTAAACCTGCACCAATGACTGGGGCTAAAAGCCCTGCAGATAGACCAATGACTAAACCTCCTCCAAGAGTAGCCAAACCCACATAAGCGTACTTCTTCTTGAGACTAGTCTTCCTTCTAGTTTCCATGATATCTTTCTCGTCCCAAGTTTGTTCATTGGCTTCTTCGATTTCAAGCGAATCGCTGACGCGTTTCTCGAACTGAGCAATTTCTAAACGCGACAAGCCAAGTTTACTACCGACCAACTCCAACAATGTTCTCGATCTTGCATCATACACAGAGTCAGAGATGCTGACCAGGAACAAATCGCACAGCACTGTCCATCTGATATCGATATCGATCATTTCCTGGTCCTTAATATCGTCAGGGGTTTGCATAGTGGGCACTCCTGTAGGTAATTGTGACGTTTTGGAGTTGAAATTGGCATTGGCACTATCACTGGAACTGCTGGGATCATCAGATTCGTCATCAGAATCATCTTTACTAGCCTTAACAGCATGACTATCAGCAAACGGATTATGCACTTTGGACGCCTTCAGCAGCGATGGAGCCAAGTCTTCAGGCCTGACGCCATGGTGAAACAGCTGTTCTATCATGATCTGCTCCTCGGGTGTGAGGTCCATATGGTTGTACAGCTTCATCATGAGTTGCTGACTCCACATTGCTAATGAGCCTTGTGAGTTACTCAGACTCGTAGCTGTCTTTCTAGAGACTTTAACCAGAGCGAGATCAGTGGCCATGGAGATCATCGACAATCTACACAGGCCTACATATGCGATTCGTTCGCTTTCAGAAAGCATCTCCTTTGTAGCTTTGAGCTGAGATATCGGGTTTCTGCTCAGCTCGTCCTGGTCAAACAGGAACTCTGTTTCTTCGTCCATAGAGTTAATGCTTTTGGCGTCTTCATCTCTGGTGACTCGTGTATAACCTTTGGCAGCTGTTATATGATTGATATCCTCTTCGTCACCGTCGCTTTCTTCGTTGCGAGCATCATGTACCAACAAGTTGCACTTATCGTCGTAGATATCGTAGACTCCCACGGTCTTCATTTCTTGCCAGTCGCCTTCGTTATCATCAGTGTCGTCTGCATTCTGTTTGTCATTGTCTAAAGCAGACCGTGGAAACGTTCCTAACATATCAGAGTCCTTCATTGCGAGATGCGAGAACTTGGAAGGGTGCGGGTGAGATTTTTCCGAGTGATGTTCCGAGTGACGTTCATCATTTCCTTTAGAATCGGCTTCAACATTGGCTTCAGCTTCAGGATCGGCTTTTGTCCCGACTTCATAACCATCAGCCCCTGAATTACCCTCTATCTTGTCCTTCTTTTTATCTAGTTCATCTTCGTCTGGCGGCGATAACGAACTATCAAACTTCCTTGTAGTATGCCGAATAATCTGAGGGACTCCGTCCTCGGACGCCAGTCTCTGTCTAATGATACCGGAATCATTGTGATGCTGCAGACGGAACTCTAATATATCATTATCCTCGTCAAATTCATCATCTTCATGGTGTTGCTGTAGGTCTTCAGCGGCTTTCAACGAATCAGATATCGATTCTGCTAATGAATCATGACCTAATGATAGCTTTGATACACTGGCACCAGCAGCATTGTTAATATTAGGATAAACAGCCACTCTACCGAAATCTTCATTGGACAGAAAGCTGGAAGGAGACCCAGTGGCTACGGAGCGTCCTTGTTTCAAGATATCCAACGATTTCCGCGGTTGAGTCTGACCACCAGAAATGCTGCTTGTACTAGCATTAGGTGATGACATCATGAACGACTGATGCGTAGGAGATGACGACGACGGCCTGTCTACGAAGGAACTCGGTCTACCAAAAGGAGCCGTAGTTGCAGAATTTACATGATGTGGTCGTTCGGAATCATACCCGTAGGACGACAACGAAGGAGCCGTAGCGAAGTCATAAGCAGCATTATGGCTTTTATGCAAAGTAGAGTATTTCGTCGAAGAGGGTCTTGCCGGCTCTTTGATCGTATCTTCCGGCGACATTTGCTTCTGGCTGTATGAAGTAGTTTGAATCAAAAGACTGTCTTTCTTTTCTTTGATTCCTTTCCTTTTGTTTCTAGCGTGTCCCGTAATGTTAATCCGCTAATATAAAGGAATATAAAGGACGCGAGCCTTTAGCCAGATATTGAAGCCGCTATTTGAACTAAGCTTACTGTGGCGGTTTCGTAATTCCAGAATCGCAACGGTACCTGTCTATACGACTGTTCCGAGACGTCTAGGTGGTTAGCTTGAGTAGAATATGTGTTATTAACTAGACTTTACAGCGGCGCACGGGTCAGGTTTCAGCTGCTCTGATCGAGTCAAGTTTGGTTTCTTGACGAGTGAGGAAATAGAAAAAACCAGCTGACTAAGCGCTTAGTCAGCAAGCGTGCAGTATGACACCACATTGAACTGGCTTGAACTACGAACAAGAACCTTTACAAACACTTTGTGAATCAACATAAGCAGTATTTCTGGTGGGAACACTGAAACACGGTCTATACGACTTTCGAAAGGATATGTGAGTTTAATCTAGCTAATCCCGTTAATTTTCGGGAGAAAGACCCGAAACCCGAGGCTCGAATAGGCAAATGTCTCGGCAAATGTCACCTCGAGTCCTCCTTAGTGCCATATTAAAACTTAAAGAAGTAGTAGTAGAGAGATAGTGTAACCTTAGTGAAAATGTATGTAAATGTATGTAGAACTAGACAGTGAATTGCTCACGAATATCTGGATATCTATATCCATATATCTATTTCTTACTCGTGCTGACTACTTAGATATGCTCCTCACGTCACGTTCACTCCAAAACTATTACGTCATTTTCAGTGCCTTTGTCTCTATAGAACACACCCCACAATAAAGTTCGTTTCGTCGGCCAACCTGAAAATTCTGACATTATAGTTTACTTGCTTGTATCTTTTAGATCTCTTTTATCGAGCAAAGAGTGTTATAAACTACTGGACTCCGCGGGATTTTACAGCAAAAGAAGCGATATACGGTCTTCTCTAATCAGTCTTTGTCTTTTATTTGTACTTGATTTAAACTTGCTTTGCGCTTGATTTGGCACATCTCATCTCATCTCAGCCGAAAGCTACTATATACATATTATAGTCACTCAACCTTGCTGTAACAACCACCACCAAAGCACAAAAAATGCCGTCCGGTATCTATCTTGTCACGCATCCTAGAGCCGCTTCTACAGCGCTCGAGCGGAGCTTCATGACCCAGGACTGCCTGGAATGTTTCCATGAACCGTTTGGTGATCCCTTCTATTTCGGTCCTGAACGAATGTCTGAACGGTTCACGGCAGATGAAATCGCAGCCTCGGAATATCAAAATACGACGTTCCAAAATGTCGTAAACAGCATGTCGGAAACAGGTGCCCGAGGAAAGTCCGTGTTCTTGAAAGACATGGCTCAATATATCATTCCTCCGGAAGATCATCTGCTCGCTAAGCAACCTGTGCCTGGCGTAGCCAAAAGCTTCAATTTAGATGCAAAAGCCTCTCAAGCAAACAGTAAGAATCCTACAGTGATTCCTGAACAGTTCTTGAAACAGTTCCGGTATATTGTGCTGATCAGACCGCCGCATCTCGCTGTACCGTCATATTTGACTCAATGCAAACCTCCACGGTCGCAGAAAACAGGGTTCCATTTCTTCAATCCTAACGAAATGGGCTACAGAGAACTGAGGATATTCTTTGATTATATTACTAGTAATCCGGAAGAGTTCCAAGCCCCGTTGGTTATCGATGCTATGGACTTGATAAGATCTCCTGAAGGTGTCATGCGTCGAGTATGTCAGCATATCGGTATAGAATTCTCGGAGAAACTTCTTTCCTGGGATTCTAATGACACTGAAATTGCAAAAAAATTCGAGAAATGGAACGGATGGCATGACGATGTGCTGAAGTCGTCGTGCTTCAAAGCTACCAAAACCGTTCCAAAAGAGTTTGTAGTAGACTTTGAGTCCTGGAAGAAAGACTGGCAGTCCAAGTTCGATGAAGAGCAAGTGGAAACTATCCAGTCTACGGTAGAGAAGAATTTGGATGATTATCTTTATCTGAGGGCAAAGAAGATTGATGTAGAGTGACGTGGTTGCTAACAAGAAGCTTGAATAAACATAGGGGAAAGCAAGTAAAGTACAGTATAAAAGCTGTTCATTAGAACCGTGATATTCGAATATAACACAGTGACAATGTCATGAAGAAGAGTTGTCCTTATAGACGTTGCATTAGTTATAAGAGCTAAGAGGTTAAAGTTAAAGATCTAGATAGATACATCTCTACCTATAGAGCTTGCGTAACGGCTAAAAATGTATTGATATCCTTGATATATTTAAATTAATCGAAGAAAATAGAAATACCAGCTCAAGTAAGGCCTTTGCTAACTAACTAACACTAATGTCGGTATCTCAATATCTCATATTATTCCTCTAAAGTATTACGAACAGCTGCAATAACTGTTTGTATGAGATAACATGAAAACTGAGCCAACTACCTAACTAAACTAGAAACAAATAGTCACCGACAAACAGCAGGACTTAACCGTCAATTTCTGCAAATATCTGTGTTGATATCTTAATTCTTCCTACGTTGTCATGCTCATTCAATCAAGATCAAGATAGCAGGCCCTTTTCCCTGGCGTACATCTCGGTACGAGTAAATCGCAGCACCACTCAATTTTTTTTCCACACTCAAAAAGTTACATCCCGATTTTTCAAACTTGTCCTGCTCATCACCACTACAAGTATATTTTTTTTTTAAAGAACCTAAAAATGGCCCCAGTTGTATGTATAAATAAGTCGTAATAGCATGCTTTGCTGTTCGTGGGATGCATCTTCAAGATATGTTTCACGATGGCAACAGCGGTTAGAGTTGTTTGTTTGGTGTTATTAGCTGTATATGCTTCATATACCTTTAATGATTTCAAGCACTCTCTGATCAGTTGTCATTGGAGGCACAAATCTTGAGATGTCCATCTCACCTTTGTAAACTTCCGTTGAGCGGTAGGCTGATGCTAACTACGATTATAGAAGACTAAGAAGGGTGGAAAGCCCAGTTCCAAGAAGTTTGTCATTGATGCCTCCGGTAACGTTGGTGATATGATTGATATTCCTGCTTTGGAGAAGTACCTTGTCGAACACATCAAGGTTGACGGACGAACCGGTAACCTCGGTAACCAAGTTACTGTTTCTGCTGACGGTTCCAAGGTTTACATTATCTCCACCACCAAGTTCTCTGGACACTACGTCAAGTACCTCACCAAGAAGTTCTTGAAGAAGTACCGATTGAGAGAATGGATCCGAATCGTCGCTTCTTCCAAGAATGTGTACCAATTCCGATTCTTTAACTTGGTTGTTCCTGAAGATGAAGACGAAGAGTAAACTGTTTTTTTTGTTTAAAGAAAACTTGCATATTCTGTCTTTGATTCAATAACGATCAAAAATTTAAAAATTAGTCATGTAATTAGTATGATAATGAAACTGACTACACTCATGATTTCTCACTCCCATATATACATTATATATTCCTCGCTGCACAGTATGCATCTTCGATAGCAGTGGGTTCGTAGTTGCCAGGAAGCGTTGTTTTCACCTTATAGGTGTGCCCAAAAATGTTGTTCACGGTGTGCGAATCCAGAATTTTACGTCTTGGAGGATTGCCGACAATTTCAGTTCTTGCATAAGTAAATGAAAAAGGAGGAGTACCTGTGAATACAAATACAAGCTCGGCTTCATCTCCGCCACGGATCATCTGATTAGACAAGGATTCATCGACCTTCACGGTAGGTTTGTCGTGGATCCTTATGGGAGGAATCATCTCGTCTAAAGCCCAATAGCAAGCAGAGGCACTATCAGACAGTGATATTAACGTCAAATTACCAGCATGCGAGGCCAGTCTAGAGAATGGAGAGTTTGAAGTCGCCTTCTGCTTCTTCCCTTGGAATTCATAAACAATTTCAAAAGGAGCTGCGCCGCTAAGTGGTATGCTAATTCTCTCTCCAACACAATAATCCGAACGGATATCATGATAAGACACAGACGGCAACTCCGCTGCTACTAAATGAACAACTTCAGACTCTGAGAATTCCACACTGCTACAGCTAGTTGCGTCGGAAACAGCTTCAATAGTCACGTGATAGTGCCCAAGTTTCAACTCTTTGAAGATATCGGTAAAGCTCGGATTATGGGTTGTTATACCAGTCAACAGCTTTTTGAACGATTGTCCAGTCTGTTCGTGGACCATATTCAATGAGACTACAAAGGGAGGTTCTCCTGTCAACTTTAGATCAAGCGTCTCATTGATGTTGTCACCATCATGAAGATTCGCACACACTTGATAGACAAAGCCTCTCTTTGCAAAAACAGCTGTCGGACGTTGCTTAACAGTTTGCTTGAAAACCAAAGGTACTTGTTTGTTTTGGACGCTTGACAAATCATAAAATGCATCAGCCACAGCTTTGATTGTGTAAGTGTACTCACCGGCGTTATTTGTGTACAGTTTGAGACCAGCCGATGTGGTTCCAACATTGATCTTCTTATTCCTTTCTCGTGTGGGGCCTTTAACATCATATTGCAACTCAAAAGGTGCCTTTCCTTCAAGTACTAGAGGAACAGAGGAGTCTTCATACTGACATACCGGTGCAATAACAGTTTCAGCACCAGCGACCAACGGTGCATCTCTTAAACGAACTGACGGCATATTATAATATTCCACCGTAAATTCATTATGCCTGGCTACAATTTGGCCAGGACAATATGAATCTTGTACTTTGATCAGTCTGTACAAGCCTGCCTCTCTGACAGAGAGTTTGGAGTTCTTGGATTTAAGTGACATGGTCTGTTCTTGAACTTCACCATTATTATTGATAAATTGATAGGTGATCTCAAAAGGACCGTCACCAGTGGCGGCTAATGGGATATCCACCACACTTCCAACAATCGTCTGCTTAGTCATAGATCCATCAACAGACAAGAAACTAGCCGAGGGTCGTTCTCGTCTTACTTCCACAGATACTTCATCTTCCAGTTCTGTTTTGCAAGTTCTTTCATCTTCCACAGACAATAACAGTAGTTTGGAAACACCACCTTTATAAAACGGAGGTACTTCAAGTGTATAAGTGTAACTATTAATGCCCTCCACAACAATAGGTCCTGAAGCAACGGGTCCAACAATCTCATATGTGAGTTTGAAAGGCGGCAAACCTCTGAGTGCGATATCAAACGACATGGAGTCTCCTGAGCAACACTTTAACTGTCTCTTGGGCTTTAAAATCTCAGCCGAGGCCAGAGGAAACGTCTCGAGTTCCATAACTTTAGGCTCATTTAACTTGATTTCGCCATATATGGAATCACCATACATATTGAACTCATATCTGTAGAGGCCATTCTTGTCTGGAGTGAAATCGATCTGGTGTCGAGATTGGTCGGAAACAATGATTTTATTAATATCGTTGTCTCCCTCGTGAGAGATACGGTAACCGACTTTATAAGGAGGAGTACCGGAAAACCTGATATCAGCAGTCAAACCAATGGCACCTGCACAGGAGTCACGTATAGGAACAAAGTCAACGGAAATGTCTGGTTGCATAGGAATATACACCAAGCATGTGGACGGTTCTTTGATATCTCCTCCACAGTACTTACCAGATATGCTATTCAAGGTATAAGTGCCTGGTTCAGTGACTTTGAAAGAGTCTTTTTGGTTCCTCCACGTGAAAACATGAGGCGTTACGGTATTATCGTCTGGATTTGTATGATCGAAATGTAGCTCGTAAGGACCGTTCTCAACGCTTCCTACAAGATCGAAATCCAGTGATACAGAGTCTTTGATGAGAACAAGAGGATTCTGGACGCTGCAACCACGAAAACTGATCTGGGGCCTAGGATGCACGATAAATGAGTGTTCAAGGTTATAATCAAACTCTGAGCTTGAACGACGGCCTCCTCCTACAAGACCGCTGGTGAGCCTGCTCAAAAAACCCCCTGAATTTCTGGTTGTAGCCAGTTGCACTTCATTGCCTAAACCGTCTTTAACCGAGCTCAAAGTGAATAGCCATTCACCGGGTTCAGTTAGAGCCGTGTCGATAGATACATTGACAGAACTCGGAGCTACCACCCGCTCGAGATCTTCAGGACCTAAATAAGGAGGAATTCTCGAGTTTAAGAATGACGAAGAGAATCCTGCAGGTTCGATACTCTCTAAAGTTTTGACGGACGGCTTACCGGCCACAACTAATTCATATGTCAATGTCATAGGAGCAATGCCATGGAGCTCGATATCCACATAATCTACATCAGCATAACACTCATGACCGGGATGATCAGTAGGAGACTGTGGTAAGAAGTTAGCTTGAGGACACGTAGTTACATAAGCATCTTTAGCTATGACTCTTGCCTCATAACCCGCTTTGTCGACTACTTTAACAACACGGTAAATTCCAGGAGCAGTCACAGGCAACGGAGCAAGGAACTTAGAGTCATCAGCGGCGTAAGCATGGCCTACATCTGGAGGGTGTTCAGGGTCGTAATTGACGATATCCTTTACAGTAAACTGCAAAATAGACTCCTCCGGATTAACATTAGCGCCAAACGGACGATATGCAATATCAACTTTCAAAGGTAAAGTAGTATTGAACTCAAGAGGGATCTGAACCACAGGCCTCAACTCTTTATCAACGCAGTAATAATTTCCTGATGGGTTCCAAGTAGCGATACTTTCCGGTAGTAATTTGACTGTATAAGCGCCATGGAAACTCTGTAGATCGACATTAGCGTCTTTACTGACCTTCACTTTAGTACCTTCTAAAGTGTACTCAGTTTGGAAAAATGCTTTCCAAAGAGCGCCTAGTATACCCCATACCGAGAATACAGTACTAGTGATTGCCAAGTTGACGAAAAAGCCTAATACAGAAAACATGATGTTGGTGTACATTGAGAATGTCAACCAAGGGATTCTGAAAAACCACAGAATCCATATATACAATCCTTCAACAAACAGATACTTGATAGGTAACATTTCCAACGCATAAGCGCTTTTAGGAAAAGAAATCTCATAGAACTTATAAGCTTGAATGACCATAAAGATGCTGGTAGCAATGAGCCTTTGGCTGCCGAAATCCACTAATTCTTCGTGGATCAAAGGACCGCCTTCAGAGTACGCGTAACTCCTAGCGCCAGAACTGGATGCGCGCGGCCTCTGCCAAGGCCTGTTCCGCGGCTGGTTCTGCTGCCGGCTCTGAAACAAGTTAGACATCTTCCGCGATAGCCAACTGATCACCAAGCAGGGAGTTGAGTCGGGTTGGAGCTCAGCGGGCGGCGGTTGTTGGTTTGTAGGTAAAGTTAAGTGAAGTAAACAGAGATATGAGATGTGAGAGATCAACAAAAAATAAAAAAAATAAAAAAATTAAAAATTAAGGGCGTTGGGAACAAAAAAAAGTGTTATGTAAGGGCTTATGTAAGTAGCAATTGCGTAAGTGCTTACGTAACATAGCAAGTTGTCGAGTTCAATGCGATGAGATAGGCATAAAGACCAGCGTAAAGACCAGTGTAAAGACCAGTTTAGAGTGATTGTTTTGGTGAGACCTCGTACCAATGAACTTCGTGAACCAGTATACCTTGGTGGATATGAAACTCTTCCCTTCTATTTATATCTCCGTGGTCATCACCTCACCTCAACACAACCCGAAGATCGCAGCACATTCAAAAGGTACGAAAAAAGCTAGAAAATCATTTAAATTAGTTATATTGACTCTAATAGTCTAATTGAACATTTACAGAGTGTCAATTGTTTGTTTCTTGTTCTTGTTCTGCGTAGCTGAGTCCCTCCTTGCGAAACTACAATTTCCGGTCTCGGGCTGACGTTTTGCTTCCTCCCTTCCTTTCCCCAGCCAAACTGAACTCACCGGAATTTCCCTGCAGAATTGACATATTAGGCGGCTGGGAGCTGCTTCACGTTTCCCTTTATAACGTACTCTTCTATAAAACCATTGAAACACGTAACGCAGCGAAACGAAACGAAAGGCACAGATCCATACGTAGACAGCTGTATTTACGCTGATTTGAACTGCTATTTGCCAGCGAGTCTATTTATATTTATATTTAGACACGTGAGCTGTGTTTAATCTTGGTGTCTTTTGGCGTCTAACTGGTGCTTAATTTAATTCTAAGCATATATATATAGAGAACAAGGAACCACCACGTCAGAAGCAAGCGGTAAAAACGCTACTTAGACGCGCTTTTCCTAGATTCTAAATACCTGGATCAGCCGAATACTTGAGAATATAGAGAGAAAGGCTTCTCTAACATCTCTGTGATTCACCCTCGGAAACTTTGGTTGGCTTAGAGAAGCCCAAAAGTGAAGTGGGCCCAGCCCAACCGAATTAGCATGAACTTCCACACAAATATCCACAATTCTTCGGGTGGAAGGACCACCGTTTCCTCCACATCGTCAGGAAACCACAATAATAATAACGACACGCACAAGGATACTCACAAAGATATCTTGGTCAACAGTTTGATAGACGTGTCCAAGTCCCTGGTCGACAGGGGAAAAAGCATTATCAGTCCAGGGACAGGTCCGCCTGCGAACGACGATTCAATCGCTTATTCCAATACTTATTTGAACAAGAGCCCGCCTCAAAACCACTCGAATGAGTCTACACCATCGAATAAAAGTGCCGGAAACAATTCCAAGGCCAAAATGAACAAGCACATGCGAGCAGGTGCCGCCTTTAATAAGCGTGGTAGTGGTGGTAATGGTGGTGGCCGTTCTCAAAGCATTGCATTGAAAAGAACGTCGTCTATATCCTCGGAAAACAGCTCTTCAAGCAACCTAAACTCTGGGTATCATGGGGTGGGTTCTGAGGGAGATTGTTACAACAACCACCAAAATGATGGTGATTACGACGAGGAAGAGGATATCGATGATATCTCGGATTTGGGCGAGGATCTTCAAGACCCGTTGTTTGATTCTAGAGACAATTCGCCTTATTTCCCTCCGAGTCTGTTCAAAGAGAAGCTGGACGCGTTCATTGAGACGTCCAGGAACGTTGTAACGAAATATATACAGTTCATTGGCCCTGGTATCATGGTCTCCGTGGCGTATATGGATCCCGGCAACTACTCTACAGCCGTGTCTGCAGGAGCTTTGTATAAATACCGACATTTGTTCGTTGTGTTAGTCTCGAACCTGTTCGCGGTCTTTTTACAGATTCTTTGCGTCAAATTAGGCAGCGTCACGGGCTTAGACTTGGCTCAGAATTGCAGAAAACATTTGCCAAGATGGCTTTGCATTGTCATTTATATTCTGGCAGAAATTGCCATTATCGCTACAGACCTCGCTGAAGTCGTGGGTACTGCCATTGCATTAAACATTCTTCTCAGGATCCCCTTACCTGTAGGCGTCGCATTGACTGTAGTAGACGTGCTACTTGTCTTATTAGCTTACAGACCCAACGGACCTTTGAATATCGTGAGGTACTTTGAGTATTTGGTATCGTTTCTGGTGTTTGTCGTGGTGATTTGTTTCGGCATTGAACTGGCGGAAATCGACGATATATCTGCTCGCGAAGTACTTGCTGGGTTTTTCCCGTCTGGGCAACTGACAGAAGAACAGGGTCTTTACTTATCTTGTGGTATCTTGGGCGCGACTGTGATGCCTCATAGTTTATATCTAGGGTCTGGATTGGTACAGCCTCGGCTCAAAGATTACGATATTAAGCATGGTTTTTACAGTCCTCCTATTGAAGAAGATGCCGACGACAATAATGAGACAGAACAGTATAAACCTACTCTGAGTGCCATCAAATACTCCATGAACTATTCCATTGCCGAGCTCGTGATATCGTTATTCACTGTGGCTATCTTTGTCAATAGTGCCATTCTCGTAGTCGCCGGCGCTACTTTATTTGGTAAACCAGGAGCCGTTGATGCGGATCTTTTCAGTATCTACGATATGCTCAAGCAGTTCTTGGGTAGCGCTGCTGCGACTGTGTTTGCTTTGGCCTTGCTATTTTCAGGCCAGTCCGCGGGTATAGTCTGCACTCTGGCTGGCCAAATGGTCTCTGAAGGCTTCTTACATTGGTCGTTCCAACCTTGGATACGGCGACTTATCACTAGAGCATTAGCTATATTGCCGTGTTTTGTGGTCTCTGTCATGGTAGGCAAGAAAGGTTTGGCAGATGTCTTGAACGCCAGCCAAGTGGTACTTAGTTTACTGTTGCCTATTGTCACTGCTCCATTACTATACTTCACGGCGAGTAAGGCGATAATGAGTGTGCCTGTCCATGCCGTTGGATTAGACGACGAGGAAACTTTAGCCATTCATTCCCGAACAGAATTACACCGGTCCTCGGATGCCGTTGGCAACTACTGTCAATTAGATGCAGAACCTGATGCTGTTCAAAAGGATCTCAGCAACAGCAAAACTACTAACATTATTGCATGGTCGATCTTTGGCTTGGTCACGTCGTTAAACACGTTCCTGATCATTTCCATGATTCTCGGAGCGGAAGTTCATCTTTAAAAGCCTTCCAAATATTAAAAATCACATTCATAAAGCATTGCATGTAATAACAAAAAACCATTGTAATGTACCACTTTTTGAACTTCTCATACTGAACTAACCACACTTCTTTTTGAATTTTATACATATATAAATTAGCGTCTATTAGCCTTAGACGATTTATTAGACACCTTCACGCCGGAAGCACGCGACTGTGCAGCAGGTCTGTCAGTACCTGGTAATGTACCTTGGTAGTTCACTTGTAGCACAGGCAGATCCGTTATAGGCACGATTCCAAGCTCTTTAGGAGTGAACTCAGCGGCTAGATGTGCCAATAAGTTCCTAGCTTTCAATGCAGCCTCACGCTCCTTGTCTGCTACGGAAAACTCTGATCCATCATTACTAGCCAGTCTTGCACGCTGCAAAAACTGCGTCTTTAGAATCAGCTTACTCAAGTATTGGTCCGCCTCACCTTTTTCGAACGCTTCCAGTTCTTCATCATCGATCTCGTTACCAGGAGCCCACTCTAACACCTTGAGCAAATCTATATCATCGTCTTCGCCGCTTTCGTCCTCGTCGCCTGAAGATTCGTCCTGTGAATCATCGTTGCCATGTCTATCATTCCCATTGGTTTCTTCATCTTTTATTTTGGTGCCATTCTCTTGCTCTGTGTCTTTGTCATTTGGTTCTTTTCGTTCTTGTTCGTCTTCCTGCTCTTCGTCGTCGTCCTCATCCTTCATCGACACGTCTTCCTGACCAGGACTAGACGCTTTCGCTTTCTCTAATGCAGGGTCCAGATGATTGGGTACAAACTTCTTTTCATACCAAACAGAGCCCACTAAAGCCTCTCCAAGAAGTGCGTTTCCACTATCTTTTGTAGGCGCGAAACTGGAATACTCATCAAACTTCAGCCAGGTGGTAGACGGCATAGGACTCTCCACAGGAGGCACAAAGTTCCCCAACATGTCCGTAGGAGGCAGAGAAGGATGAGGTATGTTTGTAGTTGCAGGTGATACAAATCCAAGCTGATAAGGTGCAATGAATGATTGAGTTAACGGCTGGACTTTGGTAGTGTTGAACGAACCATGTGTCTTTGTTTCCCTCGGGTCTATAGACGCCTTGCCGTTAATAGATGAAAAAAGAGGGCCTCTGTTCTGCGTGACCACGTAAAATGCTTCACCATAAGCGCTTTTGATGTCTGCTTCTACGCTGCGGAACTTGGCTGATATAGCCGTTTCAAATTCCTTGATATGGTTCCTTACTTGCTCCTTGTCTTCATCTTCATCATCAGAGTTCTTGTGGTCCACCTCTAAGTAACCTAGCCTGTAACCTTCTCGTAAAATCAACTCTGATAGATAAAGAAATACACTGAATGTTTCTTTATATCGGTCACTACCAATGGCTAATTGGTTCAGTTCATGTATACATGCCAACTTCAGGTCCTTGTAGAACAGAAAAATGTCTTTCTCATAGGCACCTGAGTTGATTTTCTTAGCAATTGAAGTCTTCTTAAGCGAGTCGAGCTGTTCTATGAAATCCCTTGGTGATATCTCAGCATCTCCAGCCGGAATTAAGCTGTCCTCGAGGAATGTCGTAGCAATAGAGTTGCTAAAAAGTTAGTAAAGTTTCATATATGTATACAAAAAATAGTCACTTACGCTTTGGCAGCCTTGGATATGTCATCCAACAGATCGTTGACTGTATTTTTGGATAATTTTGGAGCTAGATGTTAGTTTTGATTCTTCCTTTTGTAGTATTTTCATAGTACTTTTTGTGAGCTTCAGCTCGGTTGGAGTACGCGTGTATCAACCCAATTTATTGTTGTTTGTTACGTGCGATCCATTTCGACTCCAACACCACAGGATTACCTACCTCCCATAATGACACCCCTGGATATACGGATATCCCCTGTCTATTTTCTTTAGTGCAAAACGGTTGCTTTTTATCAACGTTGCCAACGTTCCAAAATTCGGGTGGTTGTGAGAAGAAAAGATTAAGTTTTGTGTTGTGTTTTCGCAGACTTCAGATTTTTTTGGTTGGGAGAGAAGCGAGTAAAATGGGGTTACCCGGCCGTCAACTGGTCAATATGGATTTTGGCATTTTTGCCAAACTTCAAAACTTCTTGACTGTAACTCAACTACTGCTTGGTAATTAGTTGGTTAGTTGGTTAGTTGGTTTAGAATGGATGACTCCGACGCCGAGTACATTGACAATCTTTCGTCAGATGACCCTCTGTATGAAGGAGAAGGAGGCGCAGACGGCATTTCTCAGCGTACAAGGAACAGGACTGGAGGCAGATCAACGCGATCTAGCAATGGACCGAGAAAGGCAGATGAATTGAAAGGAGCAAACGGAGGTTATTCATGGGAAGATGAATATCATCGAAGTTGGGATGTTTTCCAAGAAGATGAATCAGGTAGTCTTGCAGGAGTCGTTGCGGGCATTTTGGAAGATGCAAAGAAGCAGAGACTTATGAAGGATTCCAAACCCGTGCAAAGGGGCATCATACGGAACTTGATATTGGTATTAGACCTCAGTTTCGCCATGGAGGAAAAGGACCTCAGGCCTAATCGGTACCAGATGACTCTAAACTATGCCATTGAGTTTGTCGCGGAGTTTTTCGACCAGAACCCTATTTCTCAGTTAGGTATAGTAGGCATGAGAGATGGTCTTGCTGTATTAATCAGTGAGATTGATAGTAACCCCCATGAACATGTGACTGCTTTACAAGAACTAAAAAAGCGTGAACCGAAAGGAGCTCCATCGTTGCAAAATGCATTGGAAATGGCTAAATGTATGTTATACCACGTACCACCGCATTGCACTAAAGAAGTCGTGGTTATATTCGGTGCATTGTTATCGTCTGATCCTGGAGATATACACAAAACCATAGACTCTTTGATCCAGGAACACATCAGAGTCAAAGTAATAGGACTCGCTGCGCAAGTTGCAATATGCAGAGAGCTCGCGGAGAAAACTAACCCTGGAGCTACGCCTGCTTACGGAGTTATATTGAACGAAGTACACTTCAAAGACCTGTTAATGGCTACCACCACACCTTTAGCTTTGAGTTCTTTGAGCTCAAAAACAAACAGTACATTGGTAGAAATGGGATTCCCTAGTAGAATATCTGAAACGGAGCCTACAATGTGCTCGTGTCATTCCAAGCTGACTCAAGGTGGATATCTGTGTCCTAGGTGCAAAGCCAAAATATGCACGTTACCTGCTACTTGTCCCTGTTGTAACCTCACGTTGATACTGTCTACACATTTGGCGAGGTCATATCATCATTTATTTCCTTTGAAAGCGTTCCGTGAAGTTCCTGCGTCGGATCCTCGAGCGACGTCTACTAAGAGCATCTGTTTCGGCTGCCAGTCGAACTTCCCTCCTCCTAATTCCGATACTGGTGCATCACACTGTTTCTCATGCCCGAAATGTGACAACTTGTTCTGTATAGACTGTGACGTGTTTTGCCATGAAACTTTGCATACTTGTCCTGGATGTGAAAGCGGAGCCAAAAGTTCTGCTGCTCAACCAAAAATAAAACTTACCGTGTCATCATGAACATGTTGCAATATAAGGACAGAATATTTATTAAAAGCCAAAAATCTTTGCGTCTAACAGGTTTAACGGGGTCACTGAAACAGATCTACAGTATTCTTTACAATGCCTTCATTAGACTATCAATACATATGCAAACTCATAATACGCACCACCTAGCTTTGATGTATATATATACTACAATGTTTTATTTCACTTCATTTCATTTTACCACCCAATGCACTCCGTCTTTTTCCTGAATGACCTTCTTCGCTGGAAGATCCCATCCTATTCCTCCATGACCAATAGCAGCACCGAAACGTGGCACGACCCAGCATTCTCTCTTCGTCGCCGTGATGTTCTTAGGACCATAAGGAGGTCCTAAAGGCTTCGAGTAAGTAATAAGAGGACTGGACTTGGCTATATTGGAAAGCTGCGATGCAGACACGTCTGTCAGTGGTTTGATTCTTATCCTTGGAGCCTTTCCTTTCCGGCTAGATTGACTCTGCTGAATCGTATGATACACCAAAAACTCAGGAGGGATTTCGCCTCTATCACAAATAACAGAAGCCACATGAATATAGACATAAGGATCCTGTTTTACCTCCTGTTCTTCATCATCACTGGCAACTAACGATTTTTCGGAATTTTCAGAAAGACTGACCGGAAACAACGTCTTGTAAGGGAACCCAGCGATATTTCGTTTAGAATACGAAGGAAGATCAGGGTCCACTTTATCAGCACGTATGGCTACTTGGTCTATAAATCCAGCAGCCATCATCTGCTTCAATGCTTGTATCTGTTTCGAACTAGGCGGCTTGAGCTTTGCAGTGAACTTTTCCAGCATCGCATCTGCAGACGCAGGGAAGCTATTTACAGACACGATGTAGGAAATTTGCTGACGGAGCTTCCTGATTTCTTCCATAGCTTTATAACGCAAAAAGAAATCCTTGCAGAAAGTGTCGCTGTTTGCAGCATAATCATACGCACAGATCGCTGATAAGAGCTTCAGTCCGTCAGAAGTGGCATCCAAAGAACCAAGCTTCGCATGTGCTTCGAAATACTTGCTTCGTAGCTGCCTTCTCTTTTCTTTCTCCTCCACAGTCTCTTCGTCCTCAGAGTTTTCTTTGTCCTCGTCGTCACTATCTTCACCGTGGTCTCCTGTATTACTCGATTGTTTAGGTGTTTCAGGTGCTTCTGCAATACCAAGCTCTTGCTCTGTTAAAAAGGGATCACCAACTGACAATGCCGATACAATGGCAATCACATATGGAAGACAGTTCAACTGGTTGCCAATGACGACCATCTTCGAGAATCTTGGGCTTAACGGGAATAAGCTCATGGATTTACCGATTTCGGTCAATTGGTCCGTTTTAGAGTCCAATGCAGATATGAAACGCAACAATTTCAGCCCGTTCTGTAGACTAGTTCTCGAAGGAGGCGTAGGGAAAGGGAAGTTCACAATGTTATCGATACCCATAGCTTTCATCTGTAATACGAGACCTTCAATGGGCATTCTCATGATTTCTGGCTTGGAAAACTGGTCAAACTCTGCTTCATAGATAGCAGACGAGTACAATCTGTAGCAATGACCAGGCCCAGTTCTACCTGCTCTACCTGCTCGCTGATCAGCACTAGCTTTACTTGTCCAGTTAACAGCAAAACGTTGGACTTGGGTATCTTCATTGTACTGTCTTTCCTTCACTCGACCTGTATCCACAACATATCGAATACCAGGGATAGTCAAACTTGTCTCTGCGACATTGGTAGCTACGACACATAGTCTGGTTCCTTCTGGTGGCGTTTGGAACACTTTCATCTGTTCTCTCGTAGGCAAAAGTGAATAAAGCGGCAATACATGCAAAGGAGCGTTGGCATCCTGGCCTTCTTCCAGAGTCTCTTCGAACCCATCCTCCTCTTCCTCATCGTAATCATCCACTATTTCATTTTCCTCGTCAAGAACCAGTTCGTCATCACCAAGATCAATCTCCTCGGCTTCTACCGTGGAATTGTTCGAAGTTACACGGACCCTAACTTCTTCGTCCTCCTTGGATGTGTAGTAATCCTTAGTAGACAAACGTTTGTTAGCGTTAGTATCTTTTGGTGGGAACGCTTTACGCAGTTTTTTCACCAGCTGCATAATCTCCTGCTGACTAGTCATGAATATCAAGATTCCTCCTGGAGGCAACCGTGAATGGATCTTGATTGCCTTTCTGTAAGCTTCATCTATGTAGTCAAACTTTGTCCGTCTACTAAAGTGTACGGATACAGGGAATTGTCGCGCCTGGACATTGATAACTGGAGGTTTTTCACGGAACAACTGGTTATTCTCCGTGAAATCTGAGACCCTCAAAGTAGCAGACATGATGATCAACTTCAACGGTTTGTGCTTTTCAGGGTCCTCTTGATACAGTTCACGTCGTAGCTTCAGTACACGACTGAGCACTCCTATAAGAATATCAGTGTTTACGTTTCGTTCATGTGCTTCGTCAATGATGATAGCAGAGTACTTTGATAGTGTCAAGTCTGTCATCAGTTCTTTCAACAATACACCATCTGTCATAAACTTCAGTGACGTTTCTGCTGAAACAGAGGTATCAAAACGCACTTGATAACCGACTCTGTGGCCGTAATTGCCTAGTTCTGCGGATACTCGATTCGCCATGCTGACAGCAGCTACTCTTCTAGGTTGAGTTATACCAATCATGCCAGGATTATCACTGTCCTTGCTGCCATACCCAGACTCAAATAGGAACTGTGGTACTTGAGTGGTTTTACCACTACCTGTCTCACCGCATATTATGATGCAGTCGTTGTTGTGAATAGCTTCCATGATCTTTTGCTCTTCTCCGTTTACAGGCAAGTTGAGTCTTTGTGCTTGGATATCTTCAGATCTCTCAACGTTCACAAAGAAAGCGCGTCTGTTGACATTCTGCTGGTTCGCGATTTCCGCAGGCAAATCGTCTTTGTCTTCTGGGCGATCTATAGGAATGTAATCGCCTTCGAATTTAGGATACTCGACGCCTTCTGTGACTTTTGGTTTTACCACAGAGTTCGCCCATTCTTTGAACGCAGAAGCAGATTTGGCACGGGCTGGTTTCTCTGCATCTGGATCGTCTGAGTCCTCGTTAGAGTCCTCGTTAGAGTCGTCATAATTGCTAGAGCTTGTTTCTTCGTGGATTTTATCCTGAATACCTGCCCATTCTTCTGACTCTTCGGATTCTTCACTACCAGAAGACTCTTCTTCAGACTCCTCTTCCGAGTCTTCATCCTCTTCGCTCTCTCCTGACCCTGGATGTTCAGCCTCGTTTTTAGCTCCGTTTTCTTCATCCTCATCCTCATCTTCATCCTCACTCTCACTGTCATCAGACACGTCTACACCATGCCGCATGGCCTTCTGCCTATCAAGACGCTCTCTCCAGTTGTACTTCTGCTTGGTGACCTTAGTGACTTTTTGTATGTTTTGAAACCCAAAACCAGTCGAGGACCTCGGACGATGATCAATGAACGTAGAGTATCTTTCTTCGGTGAGTTCCTGGTCCTTTTCCTCGTCCTTACTATGATAAGGATCTTCGTTCGTGTCCTCTTCTGTATCTCGCAGACCCAACATGCTCTTGAGTTCTTCATCCTCCCTCCAATCCTTCACTGTTCTCTCTTTATAATAGTCAGCGTCTGGTTTATGCAAATCATTATCATTTTCCACCTCGGAATCAGCATCAGAATTGGACTCAGAGCCTCCCGCTTTCTTGCCATCAGGCTCCTTTCTGAGCCGCGCATTGCCGGCTCCTAGTGTTTTGAGACTCGCCAAAGCACTTGTATCAAAAGTGGACTTCGCCAGTTTAGAGAGAATCTCTTCTCGTTCCTCTTTCTTCACTTGCTTGTCGATGAACTTTTCTAGTCGCTTCTTCTTAGTAGCAGAAACTTTGACGGGGATATCGGCCTTCAACTGTTCACGGAGTTTCTTTCTGCGCAGCTCCTTCTCTTCTTCTGTCATGGGAACAAGAATTTCCGCATTACTATTCTCCGTAGAGTTGAATAATGACTGTGCAGGTGCAATGTTCTCATGATTATTGTCGTCATTATCATTATCGTCGATCTGACGGAAAAACCTCTTCTGCCGAGCACGTTTCAGCGCCGTCTGCTTGGCTACCATACCCGCCCGAGCCTTTTCATTGAACCTCTTCCTGTATTTCCCCATTTTGTGATATTATAGAAAGGGAGGAAGAGAACGTTTCTACTGGATCGATCCTCGAACTTTTCAACATAGTTCAAATATTTTTATATTCTTTAATTTTTTATAGTGGTGTTCAGCCGTGCACAAACTTTTTGGTACAGCCGTGCACCTAAATGAGAAGGAGGAACGACCATCAAATATTAGAGAGACATCTAGATAGCCACCCTTAAAGCCTAAAACCAAGGTATATCAGGCCATTTCATATACATAATATTGTGCATAATTAGGGTTCGAAATATTTCAAGACCTTTTTAATCACTTTTATGCCCTAAAAATAACGTTTATGGCGGCTTTGCACGATTGGTCCAAAACCCCTGGAAGTTACCCGGTTGTGGACTTCTTTTTTCCATTTTAAGTTTTCCAGCTTAGCTTTTGAGTGGCCCGGCCGTTCGAGTGTGTCGGATCATCCATCAGTCCTATTTTGTCTGAATTTTGACTTTTTAACAACCAGACAACCTTCATCACACCATGCCAAACGTCCAAGTGATTGCTGCTGTCGCCGTGACCATCTTAGCCGGAGTCATTGGCTATTTGTTCATGAGCAAGTCGTCTGCTCCTGTTCTGAGCCAGGACCAATTTAAAGACTTTGTACTGATTCAAAAAACAGTGTTAACTCATAACACGGCCTTGTATAGGTTTGGATTGCCTCGTCCTACGGATACTCTTGGTCTGCCGATTGGCCAGCATATTGTGATTTCTGCAGAAATCAACGGCAAGGAAATCGCCCATTCATATACACCTACGTCTTCAGACGATGATAAAGGTTACTTTGACCTGCTTATCAAGACTTACCCTAACGGTAATATCTCGCGATATGTCGACCAGCTACAGCTCGGAGAGACTATCAAAGTAAGAGGCCCTAAAGGCTTTTTTAATTATACTCCTGGATTAGTCAAGGAGTTCGGTATGATTGCTGGTGGTACGGGAATTACTCCTATGTATCAGATCATCAAAGCTATTGTCAAGAACCCTGAGGACACCACCAAAGTATCGTTGATTTATGGCAACATCGGAATTGATGATATTCTTCTGAAAAAGGAACTGGATGAAATCGCTGCGAACCACCCCAATATCAAGGTTTATTACTTGTTAGATAACCCCCCTGCAGGCTGGACAGGAGGTAAAGGCTACGTTACCCCTGAGCTTATCAAGGAAAAGATCCCTGCTCCGTCTGCTGATATGAAACTCTTGCTCTGCGGGCCTCCTCCTATGGTCAGCGCCGTGAAGAAGGCCAGTTTGAGCCTGGGTTATGAAAAGGCGCGAGCGGTTTCCAAGCTTGAGGACCAGGTTTTTGCGTTCTGAGTGCGTCAGCGAGGAGAAGGAGAAAATATAAAAGATCAAAAGCTAGATATGACATATAGGGCAATTGACTTTTGGACAGTTGTTCTTTTATGTTAAGCAGATTATACAAAGAAGTTAGAATTCCTTGGCCCTGTATGTAATGACATTAGGTTATATACACTAAAATACAGCTACCTTACTCTTTCAACGTCAATATACGGTCGTGAAGCACGTTCAAAGCCTTGACGGCGTCTTTCTGCTCAATGACGCACGAGATGTTGATTTCGCTCGCGCCTTGGCTGATCATCTCGATATTCACGTCTGCGTCGGCCAACGTAGTGAACATCTTGCCTGCAATACCCACTAAATGCTTCATCTGTTTACCCACAAGAGACACAATGCACAGTTTCCTCGTGACATCCACTGTACCGTAATCTTTCAGCTCATCTAGAGCGTCTTTTAACGACGTGTCTGACAGCGTAGAATGAAGAGCCATAGATACGTGGACTTCCGACGTGGATATAAGGTCGACAACAAGCTTCCACTTGTCCAATATCGTGAATACTTGAGCAAGGAACCCATGAGACCTGTTCTTCTTTTTGTTTGAATGTACATTCAACACTACAATGTCTGATTTCGTAGTCACGGCCGTAGGCAGTTTAGCCTTATTGAACAGTTGGTTCACCAAGCTGTCATTACTACTACCACTAGTATCCACGGCTACTGGAGGATGAGGAGGAGTGTCTTCTCCACGTCTCGAAGTGTAATCCGGGAATATGATAGTGCCGTTTCCCTGCGCGTTTATGACGTTCTTGATACGGATAGGTATCCTTGCACGGATCACCTGTTCCATAGTAAAAGGGTGGATCACTTCAGATCCATAATAGGTGAGTTCCGACGCTTCTTCTGGCGTGATGCGGTCCAACAGCCGAGCAGTTGGCACTTTTCTTGGGTCTGCAGTGAAGATACCGTCTACTTCTTTCCATATCTGCAGTTCCTCGGCCTCTAAACCAACTGCTAATAACGCAGCACACAGGTCCGTATAACCTCGGCCTACGCCGTTCAAAAGTCCTCCAGGAATGACACCAAAGAACCCTGTGACAATAGGAATTTGATCTGGCGAATCTAAACTATTGTTCAAAGTGTTGATCATTTGTTTAGTCAAATAAGCATAAAACTCCTTGTCTAAGCCTGCCGTGCTAAGATCATAACCCGAAGGAATTACCCTCGACAAGTCTACGTATTTGGCTTTTTTGCCTCGATCATTCATAACAGCTGCCATGTACAGACAACTCAGCTTTTCGCCGGCGGACATGACTGTATCCAAAGTCCTTGCGGAGATCTCGTCAATGACTTTGGCAGCACTTAAGATCCGTTCTATATCGTCGCATTCCTTGTTGATATCGTCGAGCAATTGCTGTAATATATCAGCGTTTTTAATGTGCTTTTTTGCAGCTCCGAGATGATCTTCTCGGATCGCTTCAATGGACTCTCTATACTTGAGTCCATGTTCTAAAGCATCATCGGCCGCTTGTAACAACCTCGTAGTGGTACCAGTAGCCTTCGTTCCACTGCTCCTTGCACTACAGACGGTCACTACTCGGTAATCCGCTGAATATAACGACACAATGTCGCTAATATGGTCGGGGAACTTGCCTACCGACGTACCTCCATATTTCTGGACCAACCAAGGTTTGGACATGATATTAGAGATGCAGGACTCAAGAAATCTAGCAAACAAGTATGCCAATACCGATATTTGGAATATCTGAGGTGGTTGGTTGTACTTAGTTGTATGTTGTACTTGGTTATACTTGGCTAGTTGTACTTGTACTTGTACTAGTCTCCTTCACCGAGATCCAGCTTGAGACGTTGACGGAATGACTCAATTTGCGTGGCATTTTTGCGAAGATCATATCGTGAAAAAAAAGCATCACGTGATTGACATCACGTGACTTATGGGACCTATAGTTACCCGGAAGCCACTCCTTTTTGTTTTTTGTTTTCTCTACCAGCCGCCTAAAAACACACACATTTCGACTTTACGAACGGACACAAAGTGTTCTTCTACGAACAAAAACTAAAGTTAAAAGCAGCACCAGACGTCCAACTCGTTTTGACGGTTCGGCAAAACCTTAAACTACAAACACACGAATAAACATACCTTGTGGTGGACGTGAACACACGCACAGACGTCTACAGTACTGGAACTTCTTCTCCTTCTACTACTACTATAGAGCTCTGTTCTAGGAACGGACACCTCTTTGATACGTGAAGTGAAGTGAAGCAAAGCAACAAGGCACAAAAAGTCACTGATAGTTGGTTCCTGTCCACATAGACGTCTTTGACTGACGTGAGCACTCGTGGGACTCATTCGTGGGACTCATTTGTGTCAAGTATTACAAGTTGCACAAACTGCTACGTTTTTTCACGTCTTGTTACACGTTTTAGATCATATCACGATCAAACAAGCGTCCTTCAGGTCTCTGATTATACCATTAGACCTTGTAGTGAAGCAACGCTGACATAACAACCTGCCGTTGTTCATTGACATTCATTTATTGTCTTGACCTTTCTCGCTCTCGCTCGTTCTCGTTCTCTTGATTGATATAAAAGCGCTTCACCATTTCCGCCCAAGAAGAATCAAGTAGCGATAGCTACGTCTATTCTTACAGTTTCATTAACGGCGTCAAAAAAAAACCTGCTGATTCGAGTACAAGTGCATCTGCCAAAATGAGCTCGGCGAACCTCAATCACACAAAGAGACAGGAAGCCGCAGCGGACTCCTCCGTGTCGTCTCAGTACAATAAGAAACCGAGCATCTGGAAGTCGCTACTATGTTGTTTCTCAAAGCCAGAAACAGAACGAATAGAAGGACCTTTTGATTCGGAAAAGAGACAAAGCCTGTTAGGCAGGATACGGCCAGAACAAAAACAACAACACAATAATCAACTGAGTCACGGCCAAAAAGACCTTGCTGATACCAATCATAACCAAGGATCAGCAGCTGCTGCAGTGGCGGTGGCTTCTGGTCCTAATAGGACCGGTAATTCGTCAGATTTAGCCCACACAAATAGATTCCAGGGCAAATCAAAAGAGCATAACATCCAAGAGCCATTGGAAGGCAGTTCTGCATTCCAAGGCAAGCAAGAAAAGGGAGGCTCGAGGTTTTTAGATGGGCGGTGGAGCCCGAGTACTATGAATGCTCAATATAACCCTCGCCAGGGCACAGCAGTCCATGGAACACACCAAGAAAGTAGTAGCATTGGCCAGTCCGTTGTCAGGGATAAAGATGGCCAAGTAACGGAAGAAACTCAAGAGATATTACCCGGCCATATCGATGAAGACGATGGCTTAGCAGCAGCCGCAGACAGCACCGCAGTAGACCCTGCTGCAGCTGCAGTCATAGATCTCAAGTCTCCACAGACTCAGACTCCATTACCACTAAACCGAACAGACAGCCCGTTCTATCATGAAGATGTGATGAATGCGCCAGAGCACACGGCTCCTTTATTAGGACCTGTCCCTGAACAGTTGAAAGGCCGCAAATGCTTGGTGCTTGACTTGGACGAGACGTTGGTTCATAGCAGCTTCAAGCTCATTCAGCAGGCGGACTTTGTGATCCCTGTGGAAATAGAGGCGCGCTATTACAATGTCTATGTGATCAAGCGGCCTGGAGTGGACGAGTTCATGAAACGAGCAGGGGAGCTATTCGAAGTGGTGGTATTCACCGCCAGTGTCAGTAAATACGGAGACCCGCTTCTAGACCAGCTGGATATCAACGGCGTCATACATCACCGGCTGTTCAGAGAAAGCTGTTATAACTACAATGGCAACTACATCAAGAATCTGGATCAACTAGGCAGACCGTTGAACGAAGTCATCATTATAGACAACTCGCCAGCCTCGTATCTTTTGCATCCCGACCACGCGGTCCCGGTGTCCAGTTGGTTTTCCGATGTACATGATAACGAGCTTCTGGATATGATTCCCTTTTTAGAGGATCTGGCTTCTGACAATGTGAAAGATGTGTCCATGGTTCTTGATGTCAATATTTGAGGCAAGCCACTCCACTGGTTGTTTGTTTGATGATGTCGATGTGTCTGCTTTTTCGCTTGATTTGTGTTGTTTCTTTTGCTTGTATTGTTATTGTTTCTTCCCATTATGTTGTCCCTTCTAACTAATGTCTGTGTTTGTTTATGCATTTGGCGTCCTTGTAATAGCATCTACTAATGTATTTTAGTCAGTATAAACTTTAAATTTTTGAAAACAAAACCCTTTGTTGATGTTACCTCATTGTTATTCTCGTTATGACCTGTTGAATATCCAGTAACTAGAACCTAACTTAGAACTACGTCGACTTTGAAGTAGACTTCACCTTAAACTTGGACTTTGAACTTGAACTTGAAGCCGCATGTTCCTCATCATCATTACTCTTGATAGCCACGCCGACAATATGCTTGCTTCGCTCAGACTGATAAGGCACTGCGCCCTTCCTACTGTGACGACGAAGGTTCTCTTCTCTCGCTTTGAGAGAGTCAATCTGGATCTTCTTAACTTCTCCAGCCTTCTTAATGGATTTCGGCACGTGTCGGTGTCTTGCGATTCTCCTGATTTCCGGCATATGCTTAAACCGTTCTTTCAGCGCTTCACTGTATTCTAGTTGAGCCTTTTGTTTAGATGATTTGACTCCGACTCGTTCAGACGCTTTAGCCCTCCAAACACGCACGTTACCGTCATCAGACCCTGAGATAATATACTTAGAATCCATGCTGAATCTTACACAAAACAGTCTTTGCATTCGTTTTGTATGATAAATATCTCTTGAATGGCCTTCTTTAACTCTAAAGATCCTGATAGACCGGTCGTACGAGCCAGTGACTAGTTCTTGTCCTGTAGGCGAGAAATCAACGTCCATAACGGCTGCTACATGATCTTTATAGACATTGGCAGCACGTGACATGTTCCTCATGTCATAAAGATATGTGTTATGATCTTCATTAGCAGCTGCAAACATAAAAGCCTCCATAGGGTTCCAACAAATGGAGTTTGTTTGTAACGCGCCTACAAGCTTCTGTATAGGAGATGAAGTCCGTGTATCATAAAGAACAATGGACCTATCAGACCCTGCCGATGCGAATAAACTTGTCTCTGTTTTATTGAACCTTATAGCCGTCGTGCCATCTGCACCCCAGTCATAACTTCCTAATGGCTTCGACCTATTAGTATCCCACAACTGTACAGTACTCCCGGCAGTGACAAACTTGTCTTCGATGTAATGATAATCGATATCTCTAAATGCATTTGATCCGATATAAGTCATCTTAGGCTCCGGTTGTACTCTTCCACCTACGACGAAGTCCTGCACATTCCAAAGCTTGATAGATTGATCCGCGGAACATGACAGTAACTCTCCTTTAAGCGACACAGTGAGGCCTCTCACAATGTCGTTATGAGCTTTCACAGCAAACGTCTCTTCTCTTGTGGACATATCCCAGAGCTTTATAACTCCATCTCCACTGCCTGTAGCCAGTTGATTCAAAGTATGAAGGTTCTTTGCAATAGAATACACACCATCGATATGCCCTCCTCCTAACTGACCAATAAATGGCTGAGCAAACATCCGCTCAAGTTTCGTAGCATTTAAAGCTCTTGTGTATTCTCTAGCTCTTTCGAAAGGATGCATAGCGGGATCAAGGTTCCTCGGAAGCTTGGAGATCTCGTTGTTCTTGACAGGAACATAGCTGTCAGCAGACCTCGAGATGGTTTTGATTTTCTAGAGTTAGATAATATATACATAAGAAATAGATAGGCCTTAAAAAAACTTACCATATTGGTTTTTGGTTAAAAGGTAATGCAATAGTAAAGTGAAAAGGTTGAGAGCGAAATTTCTCGGAATTTTTTTTTTTTGGTGGTTCAGTGTGTGCACAGCCGCACGTCTCCATGAAAACTATACCGAATTAAATACACAGATCTTACTATATTAATACAACTAAATTTCAACTACTAACAAACATATGTGCATATATACCCTGACCCGACTACTTAGTGCATCTTCTTGTCAGTGGAGCCTTCTGAGGAATGAAGATCATGCATATCCTCGGAAGGACTGACATAAACCTCGTCACCCATAAGGCTTGTGTCGAAGCCATGGGCCTGTAAGTATTCTCGGAACTTGTCGTCTTCATGAGCAACGGCATCTTGTGTTAAAGACGGCAAGAAGAAGAAGGCCAAAATGGCAGAAAACACACATAGAGACGACGCGACCCAGAATGGTGCTTGGTTACCTTTGACTGTGTCACTTCCACCGGCGTTCTTAATGATTGTAGGGAACACTTTGGTGCCTACAAACGCTCCAATCTTACCGATAGCAGCAGCGATACCGTAATATTGGCCTCTGATAGCAGTAGCACTAGTTTTCGAAGCAATCAAGCCAATGTTATCACCAGGTCCAAATTCTCCAAGAGACAAGAAGATACCGTATACGACCACAAAAGGAGCGATATGATGTTGCAAGGAACCGTAACACGCAGCCATAATGTAACCTACAATAGCTTGTAGCAACAGACCTACCGTAACAGTGATTCTAGGACCAAAATAGTCCGCGGCGAACGCTCCCAAGAACGAGCCAGGGATATAGAACAAGTTCACCACGACGTTCCATCCAAAAGTCTTGTACATATCACCATCAGGGACCACGGTACTAATGATAGTACTGGACCAGATACCGAATGCATAAGCAGAAAAGTCGTAAATGAACCAGATCAAGCTTACAACCACCAAACGTGGCCCGTACTTCTTGATAACCAGCCAGTAAGGAATCCTAGTACGCTTCAAGTTGTGCTTCTTGAACTGGGCATTCTCTTTGAACTTGAGTCGCAAAAAGAAGAGTGAAATAGGAGGAATCGCTCCCAAACCTAATGTCAATCTCCAGACAGGAGTCAAATGGTCATCTTTACAGATCCACAACAATACAAGCGGCACGAAAGCAGAAACAACAAACCCTGTATCGATCATGAAATTCGTGAACAATACAAACCATCGGTTACGCTTGCCTCTAGGTAAGTAAATCGTAGCCTCGGCACACGCTACAGATCCTGCAGGGTATTCACCTCCGATACCGATACCTATGAAGAATCTGTAAGCGGTTATGGCTGCAAATAAGCCATAGATAGAGCCTCCAGCACCCCAAGCACCTGAACACAGGATAGTGAATAAGATCAAGATAACGGTGCTGATAATCATTCCCCACTTACGAGAGTGGTAATCGGCATAATAACCAAAGAAAAGCTGGCCTACAACGGTACCCACAAAGGCAATAGATGCGACATTGGACTGTGCAGGAGACGTGGAGTATTCGTCGGGGTAAAGCGTAGATAAACAGGTACCGACAGTACCGATGGAATTATTGACATAACCGTCGGAAAACAGCCCTGCACCTGCGGTTATAATAGTCCAATATTTGCCGAACCCGGTGCCTGGAGTAGGCACTTCCGAGGCATTTGATTGGACTTGAGCACGTTCAGCATCGGTTTCGCTTTCATCGACAAACTCTTCTCCGAAGTGCTTATTAGGGTTTAGCAGGAAGATCTCGTCTCTGACGGTGTTTTTCCATTCCGAGATGTAACCCATTTTGCTTTTGTCTTTTTGTTTTTGGTCGTTTCTGTCTATTTTTTATGACACTTTACCAAGAAAAATTCAAGATCAAGTTGTTTGGTCAAGATAAGTTATGTTATGATATGCTGATTCTAGCACAACACTACTACAACTACAACAAGTACAAAACAAGATCTTGTAGCTTTGATTCAAACGAAGAGCGAAAAAAATAAAATAAAATCGCTTTTGGATGTTACTTATTTTCTTATTTCACCTTGTGTTGACAAACAGTTCACACCTTCAGGCTCAGTCTTGTATCTAAGTCAGGCCTAAAGAAGTCTGTGGAATTCGTCGAGCGATAAAGATAAGAAAAAGAAGAAGCGTGGTGAGGAACCGAGGACTGGGCAGGATATTTATATGATATTTATATGGAAGCACCACGAAAAGCACTAAAGGAGGAAGCACCACCAGAAAAGCCATAAGAAACCCAAACCAAAATCATAGCCATGCCTGTACATTTAGGTACGGCACCGAAGCCAGATTTGCACAGGGCGTGCGATGCACCATCGGTTTTAGGGGTGGAGTGGTTTCCCCTTTTCGCTGCTGCTGCTGCTGCTACGTTCTAAGCCCCTCGTGGAATTATCTAGTAGAATTATCATTCGCTGTAATCTGGGTCGTAATCTCCACTTTCTGAAATACCACATGGCATGTGAAAAAACCCCGCAAGACTATAGGCTTTTGGTTGGCCAACTAGTTTTTAGGTCGCATCAAATCTTGCATCATCGAGCTCATCTCGCTAACTACAAAATAATCACCACATGTATTTCAATGAACAAGACCATTCTCTTGGACTTGGGCTTGGTACTCTCTAAACTAGGCGGCTGAGACCTCCCTCGTAACTGTCTCGTACTGCGAATCAACCTCTGCACATGTCTCTCAGCCCGGCCTTTATTGGCCCAAGCTGAAATCCTCCTAGTTTTTTGCTTTTTTCTTTGCTCTCATTGTCGTTGCCCAAATCTCACTTCGAGTGCCCAAAGCGGAAAACAAAAAGCAAAAATAGCTGCCTAATGGGGCTGCGCGTGCGGCTTTTTGGCCTTTTTGCTTTTTGCAGTAATGTCCGTCCGACACTAGAAAAGCTCCGGCTGACCAGTAGAAGGAGGCACGTGACTCGGTCTGCGTAAATGCGTTATTAAAGTGCGTTTCTGGGCTCGAAAATCGGTATTAAACGTGCCAAATTAACGAGATGGATCTGCAGTGCCCAGCCCCTGGTTCGTGGCCTGGTTCCGCTCTGGTGCTGTAGTGTAGTGTGGTTGAGTTGAGTTGAGTTAAATTGAGTTGGAGGTAATCTTGACTTTGCCAGTTAGCTTACCAGTAAGTTTTGGAGGAGTTTGATCTCCGCTACGAAACCTATTTTAATTACGGGGACATAACTGCTGGTGTAAAAAATGTTGATTTCGAATTGGTGGTTCGCTAGACTTGCGTAGTGCGTTATTTGATTCTTCACTATGAAAGCAGGAGTTAGCGACGTCAATATCGATCATATTTATAGACGTGCACGACACTACAAGAACTGTTTCCGTAGGCCTGTCCTGGTCTCTACATTCATATAATGTTGTTGGCTCAGGTCAATCTAAGCGTAAATTGCGAGAGAGGGTGCATATCATATCATATCATACCTATCATATAAATGCTTGCAAATGAACCAACCCAAAACACACAACGAGAACAAAAAATGACCTGTCATCAGCATCACTGAAGACCCCACCAATTCTTGACTTGGTACCTTTAAGTCCCATAAGCCCATGATCGGCGTACTTATAGCCCTTTTAGTATCTTTAATCCTTTTAGTACTATCACCCCACCTTAATCGGCAATGCCTTCCCAGTTAAGTTATCCAATGACACCCACTTTATAGTCATCGAGTGATCGAGTCATCGTGGTTCTTATCAGCTTACAAACCAATATAAAAACCAACCTCGACTTCATACCATTCTTATCAATTTTTTTTACCTAGAAATTTGGAACTGACATGTATATCAACAAGAAACACACGCAGACAGACTTCGACACGATTCTTGCCCTTGTCAAGCAGAATTCGTTCGGTATCGTCACTACTCATGGCCCTGGAGGACTCCTGGCCACACATGTACCATTTATTGTGGAGACCTCTTCCACAGGTAATTCCTCCACAAGTGATGATGATAAAGACCTTGCCAAAGAATTAACACTCAAAGCACACATTGCTCGTGTCAATCCTCAGAGTAAGCATTTTCTCGCGTTACAAGAGTCCGGTGAAGAATGTATGGTCGTTTTCCAAGGTAGCCATGGCTATATCACTCCACAGTGGTACACTGAGACACGAGCCACCACTGGAAAAGCAGTGCCTACTTGGGATTATTCCGCGGTTCATTTATACGGCACTGTCAAGTTGATTAAAGACCCTGAATGGCTGTTGGAGCAATCAGCTGTGTTGACAAATGAAAATGAAGCCGCGCTGGCTGAGCAGTGGAAACTCAGCGATGCCCCGGACTCGTATATAAACCTTTTGGTGAAAGCCATCTATGGAATAGAAATCAAAGTCACGAGACTCGATGCTGCTTGGAAATATTCTCAGGAGCACCAAGGTAAAGATTCGGAAGGTGTGATTGACGGTTTGGAATCGCTTGGTACCGAAGCGGCGACTGAGTTGGCTGGCGAAGTGCGCAAAGCCACAGGATGTCCATTAGCATCGTGAAATGGCATCATGAAATGGAATTAAGCTTATTGAATGTAATGATACAATTAGTCGAATTAATATTACAAAATACATCTGATACTTATGTCTCATCTCACTCTGTCCACCTCATATCCACCCTTCTTCAGCAACAAGTACTTATCACAGCTTGGAATCTCCTCCTCAATATGGCTGATTGCCAGCACCGTCGTGTCCTTCATGTCATGGACATATGCTTTACATTGCTCCGTACGCGTCACACTCATCCCTGAAAATGCTTCGTCCAGGATCAGAATCTTGGGATTTTTGACCACAGCCCTCAGAAACAAGACCGTTTTCTGGTCGTTGACACTCAATTCACCGAATTTGGCGTCACCTTTCAATCCAAACTCTTTTATAAGCGCATTGATCTTGCTTGATTGTTCCTCCGTGAGATCAGTTTTTGGTAGAAAGGATCCACTCAAGTAACCATTGGAAACAGCCTCGTATACGGTTCGTTTCTTGGGGAAAATCGAGTGTATTTCAGGACTCGAGCAGCCAAATTGGTCATTAATCGTGAAATAATTGTGCTTGCCTGTCTGACGAGGCTCTCCAAACAAGATGACCTTGTTGTTCCAAGACTTAGGGTGATCCGCTGTAAGTAAAGACAGCAAAGTGCTCTTTCCCGTACCATTTTCGCCTCTAATATGCCAACGTTCTCCCTGCTTAACTTTCCACAACAAGTCCGAGAACACCGGTTCTCCACGATAAGCTACAGTGATAGAGTCTAGTTCGATCACTGTAGGCCTATCCTCGGATCCGGTCTTTTCTTTGTCCGTCCTTTCTTTCCTCGCCTTCCTATTCATATTCCTATTCTTTTCGACGATAGCCACATTAATATCACCTAATTTTTTGATCTCAGGGCGCAGTTCGTCTAACGTGCCTTGTAATATGTAATCGTCCATAGCTATAGCCACGTTAGTCAGCCAACTGGGATACTCGTCTTGGTACCTGAGACCCAGAATAACATGAGGACTCGGGAACAAGTTTCCTAAAGTTTTAGAGAGCTCCGTCCTATTGACAGGATCCAAACCAAGAAACGGTTCGTCTACTGTTAACAATCGTGGTTGCTTCAAGACTGCTAATGCTAATCTGGCACGTCTGTTTTGGCCGTTACTGAGCCCAACAAACCACCTGCCGCCAAGCCCTTGTAATTTGAACATTTCAATTGCAAGATTTACCTTGTTTCTGTCGGGATTCGCCGATGTTAGAAACTCTTCTAATGTCTGATCGAATTCGTCACGATAAGACTCATATCTAGCAGACAGATGCGATGCTTTCACCGGTGCATTTCCAAACTCCACATGTTGCACCACGGCGCTCGGCCAGACCTCGCCTTTCAAGAAAGGATACGTTCTGCCATTAACAGCGGGTTCTGCGATATATTGAGACCCTAGAACTTTGAGCAAATCTAGTTTCCGCGATCCAGTCACGGCCCATCGTTCATTAGGCTTGATATCCAAAGATATCGGGTACTTGAACAATTTCCGCGAGGACAGGGCCATTTCTTTGAACCAAGCATTTTTTAGCGTAACAATGGACATTTTTGAATTTTACAGAGTTACAGAGGTACTGGTTAAAAGGCTTGTACAAGTTCTTTCTGAGTCATGATGGTAGATCTCGGAGTTATATGGCCCTGGGGTAAGCTAAGCAGGGTAACTTTCTGCTTATGTAAACACTGACTAATACAATCACGCCAGTCTCAACAACAAACGGCAATAATGGCCAGAAATTCGATATTTGGTCGATATTTATTACTTGTTCAATAGAATCTAATGAATATTGATGTCATTTTGGCCCAAATATTCATGCATTTGCAAATATTTGAGGGTTTCGTATCCTTATCATCATTCATGGTCCACCTCCACTATATAAAGGGCACCTCACCTCCCACCTTGTTTTGACCTTTTGGCTTTTGTTCACAGGGCAGTAAAGATAGCAACTTGACAACCTCAAAGCCACTCACTTTGAAGTAGAAAACAGACCACTTACCGATTCTTGCGATTGATCATTAATAACCAGGACAATGGATGAAGAGTATGATGTCATTGTATTAGGTGAGTAGCGAATGACTACGAATTACTCAACCCACCCAATACTAACTCACCCAATTAGGCACCGGATTAACCGAATGCATCCTTTCTGGTATCCTCTCTGTAGAAGGCAAGAAAGTTTTACACATTGACAGACAAGACCATTATGGAGGTGAAAGTTCCAGTTTGAACTTGACTCAGCTATACAAGAAGTTCCGGCCTTCTGCGAAAGCAGAGGAATCTCTTGGTAGAGATAGAGATTGGAACGTGGACTTGATTCCTAAGTTCCTCATGGCTAATGGTGAACTCACCAACATTCTCGTACATACAGATGTCACTAGATACTTGGAATTCAAGCAGATCAGTGGGTCTTATGTTTACAGAGACGGCAAGATCGCCAAGGTTCCTGCCACGGAAATGGAGGCTATTTCCAGTCCTTTGATGGGTTTGTTTGAAAAGAGACGCATGAAAAAATTCCTGGAGTATGTCGGTAATTACGACGATGACACCCCGAGCACTCATAAAGGCTTGAATTTGGACAAGAACACAATGACAGAGATTTATTTACATTTCGGATTGGAGCCCGGTACAAGGGACTTTATTGGCCATGCCATGGCTTTATGGTCTACTGATAAGTACTTGACTGAGCCTGCGAGAGAGACTTTTGACCGAATCAAGCTTTATGTCAGCTCCGTCGCGAGATATGGCAAGTCTCCTTATATCTATCCTTTATACGGATTGGGAGAATTGCCCCAAGGTTTTGCGAGATTGTCCGCTATCTATGGTGGTACTTATATGCTCGATAAGCCCGTGGATGAAATCGTCTACGACAAAGATTCCGGTGAAGTTATTGGTGTCAGGAGTGGTGAAGAGACGGCCAAGGCGAAAATCGTTATTGGAGACCCTACCTATTTCCCCGACCGAGTGACCAAGACGGATAAGAAGGTGATTCGAGCCATCTGCCTGTTGAACCACCCTATTCCTCAGGCTCCCGACATGGACAGTATGCAAATCATCATTCCTCAGAACCAAGTCAAGAGGAAGAATGATATTTATATCGCAGTGTTGTCTTCTGCTCACAATGTGTGTGCCAAAGGCCATTACCTGGCGATTATTTCCACGATTATCGAGACAGACACGCCGCATCTTGAGTTAGAGCCCGCATTCAAGCTTCTTGGGCCTCGTCTGGACACACTGATGGGCATTGCAGAACTGTATGAGCCTCTGGACGACGGCACGAAAGACCATGTTTATATTTCCAAGAGCTATGATGCGTCTTCGCATTTCGAGACCACTACCGATGATGTCAAGGACATTTATTTCCGTATCACCGGCAAGCCTCTTGTGATTAAGAAGCGAACGACCGACGAGTTGGAGGCTCAGTAGATGTGCCTATCTATTAGATGTAGGTTTATAACTAACTAACTACTGCTAAGTAACTACTAACTACTAACTAACTAACTAACTAACTAACTAACTAACTAACTAACTAACTAACTAACTAACTAACTATTAGCTTACTTACTTCTTACTTGCTAGAACCAAGTACGCAACGGTTTGTCACCCTGAAGTATCCCTTTTCGTGTATTTAGGTCGCGTCGAATACACTGCTTGGTTCAGTTGCGGTTGTTCTCTTCAAGCTTTAATTGGTTTCCGTTTTCGTTTTTCTTTTCGCCGAAAAAGGCTCCCCACTTAATATTTCCACAAAACTTGTAACTCAATTTCAGTCCAACACCTTGAACAACTTGATTGAGCCAAACCTGCATCTTGGTCACTCCAAACAGCCTCAGAACTACTTTTCAGTTGACAAATGGACTTTGGTTGTTCCGGTGATTCCGCAGCAGCACGTGACTGCCCGTCCTTCGACTCTAGTATGGACCGGGCTTATCCAGGGGTCGTAGCCCCACGCCCTATCAAGGCCCTTAAGAACAAAGGCGATCTCATGTCATTAGAGACTCTGTTGAGTAGTGAAGAGCCTTGTATGGCCCCAGGCTCTCCTAATAACTACTCTAATAGCTACTCTAATAGCTACTCTGGTGCTTCAGGGGCCAATAAGAAGGGACCTGAAGACCCGCTTCCAACTAGAGGCCAATACCATTATCAAGACAACGAGCCATTGCGGCCGCATTCTCACTCTCATTCGCATTCCCGTCAGCATTCTTTGGAAATGTTAATGAACCACATAAAATCCACCAGTCTGTCCGACCCCTCCGGCCAAACCCCGATATCCAACGTAGTCGTAGGCATGAGCATGTCCTCTTCACCTATATCGCGAAACACAAGGAACCCAATTGTTGCCAACTCGCGGTTCGACACGTACCAGTCAGACGCGTGGAGTGCGGAGATCCCCGCGGGTCCTGCGTATCCGTTTTAGTGCTTTGGTTGTTGTTCTGTGGACGTTCTATTCTATTGTATTATATCTATTCCACTGTATTATCAGTTGTGGAGCATCTAATGCGTCCCCTAATCAACTGGACTATTCTAAGGCCATTCTAGGAGGGCGGTGTCCCAAGTATCTCTGTGTAGTAATTTATTAGTAATCTGTTGATATTCATTGTGTTTCTATACTGTATATATTCGTTGTATCTAGCAGCCAAATCACAATTCGAATCGTCTCATTTATTGATGTCTTTTGTGAAGTTCTTTTATTATGTAATAATTTATGTAATCGAGAATGCATTCAACTATGTAATCAATTGGTTATTTACTTGTGTTTTTATGTCAAATAACTTAAATGACTTGCGTTCCCTGTTCTTTCTCTATATCGGCTCACCTCTCATATATCTCGGTAGTCACACCACAATATATCCAAAGCACCGAAACATACAGTAAAACTAGCATTTAACGCCAAATGTTTTGCTTTTTTTTTTGGCTAAAACCGCTTAAAAAGCACTAATAAATATATATAACTACATTTATACAAATTTTCCCCCATAAATCCTTCCAATTGGTCAATCCTTGCTTGCTGATAGCATCCACAGGAGGGTAACTTTCAGGCATTTTGTGAGCCTATAGCCACCATCAGAATCTTTCTTCACCTTCCTGCTCCGCATATACCGAATATCTTGCACAGAAGACTTGTTACATTCACGCAGCTATATTTAGACGACAGTCTCATATTGACTCTTGAAGGGCAATCCATCAATTCATCATTTCACAATTGCACAATGGTATGTTTATAGCGACCTTTATATGGTTTATACGTTTATACAAGTTCGAGACAAGCTTACATCAGCTTACCTCATACTAGCAAACCCATCTAACCTCCTAACCTCAGTCAGCAACAGACTTATATACGCTTCCTGAAGACACCAAGGATGCCATTAAGCGGTTCCGTTTCAGCAGTGCCAGAGCCAAATCACCCGAGGCTTTAATTGTCCACATCACCAATTCGCAGTCGCTGGTTGTGTCGGAGACCGACCCCTTCCCATTACAATCTATTGAAGAGTTGAAGGAAGAGTTACCCGACAATTCCCCACGGTTCGCTTTATTATCTTATCCCATGACGTTACCTGACGGACGGCCCAAAACTCCGTTTGTTTTGTTGTATTATATGCCTCCTACAGCTTCACAGGTCAACCGGATGATTTATGCTGGAGCGGTGGAGCTGATCCGCAACGCGTCTGGTGTGAACAAGGTAGTAGAGATCCGAGACATAGACGAGCTCGACGATATCAAGGACGAGCTTGTGTAGATTTTGGGGCTGTTAGGTGTATTTTTTATTCCCTTTTTGTATTGTGGACTAAGTTAAGCTCTAATGGTGATTGTACTTATATAGTGTGATTATAGTATGATTATAGTGACTATAGTGTGTGATTATATAACATGGCTAGATGATGATATATTACAGACAGAACAGTCACCACAACGGCTATCATACCTCATGGACTCGAGTCAAAACAACCAGTAACATCACCTGTTTCATATTTATATCTCCATCCCTTCACTTTGCTCTTTTCCTTCTGTACTTCGTGTCTAGCGAGGCAACGCACGGCTGAACAAGCCTTCCTTCCCGATTAGGCAGTCAAACGAGATCCGTCGGTCAGACCCAGATATCCCCAAACGCGCGTAACTCTGGGAACCACTCAAAAAACCCTCCAGTTGAAAATTCAAATATCGTCAACGCAATAAAATCTTAGCTTTCTTCTTTTTTCTCTTCAGCACAAGCACGACACTAACGCAACTTAAACAGCACACAACATGGGTCGATTACACAGTAAAGGAAAGGGTATCTCAGCTTCCGCTGTCCCCTACTCTCGAAAAGCTCCTCAATGGTTCAAGCTCACACCTGAGTCTGTTGTCGAGCAGATCACCAAGTACGCTCGAAAGGGTCTGACTCCTTCTCAGATTGGTGTTATTCTTCGAGACTCTCACGGTGTCACCCAGGTCAAGGCTGTCACTGGTAACAAGATCCTCCGAATCTTGAAGTCTAATGGTAAGTAACTAGAAATTTTATCGAGGAAAGTTTAGTTTGTTCTGCGAAGGTGCTAGCGTTTTAGACGGCTAGCAAACGGGTTTTTTATAGAAGTTATATTCTTTACGCTACTTTTGCTAGCCAAACAAGCGCTGGTACCTTTTGAAAAGAAGAATGAAACTTTCTCTCTTTTTGTATAGGTACCTCGTAAAAGATGTACCTCTGATTGGTGAATATATTGCTGACAGAGTGGCAGGTTTGGCTCCCGAAATCCCTGAGGATTTGTACCACCTTATCAAGAAGGCTGTGTCCGTTCGAAAGCACCTCGAGAAGAACAGAAACGACAAGGACTCCAAGTTCCGACTCATTTTGATCGAGTCCCGAATCCACCGACTCTCCCGATACTACAAGACCACTGGTGTCTTGCCCCCTGTCTGGAAGTACGAGTCTTCTACTGCTTCTGCTTTGGTCAACTAAGCAGGTAGTTTGGTCTGGTCAAGTAGCACACGAAAAATAAAAAGGAAGGGAGTTTTCTTTCTGTAATGGTAATACATTATGTTAAATGTTAATGTTGAATGGTTCTCTGGTTTAGGAGGGCGATTAGATTAGCTGTGTAGTTTTATTTTTATTCATTCATTTCATTTCACCTTCTCAAGCTGGGTCTTTGTAGTATTCTGTTTTGTTCTTAGGTTGGCACTAGCAATTCACTGTCTCCTTCATATGTTATAATATAATATCTGAATAATATCTGAGGAGGTGCAATCTAATGGCTGATATTCCCTCGGGACTTGTCTTTATAGTTATAACATCTTCATATGTATATCTATCTATATTTATATTGCAACACAGTCACTGGTTTTTACTACTAAAATGCCTGGGAATCACCCTCTGACGCTGAAACTCAAACACAAACGCATCACAGTATTGTTGTCTGTGCCTCATGATGCCACTATTGAACATGTACAACAGCAACTAGCAGACACTCTCAACGAAGCTCAACCGCAGAATGTCTCTGACGCAACAGACCTTGATCTTCCAGAAGGCATAGAAATACCCGTGCCGTCTATGGAAACGGCTGATGATTCCACCAAAGATGAGGATCAAGTAGTGGAAAAATTCGAGGTCAATTCTGGTGATATCCAGTTAGCGTTGCCAGTGGATAAACTCAACTACTCCAAAGGTTGGAACAAAATCGAGGACATTTCGAGCACTTTAGAACAGCTCGGAGTTCGGGATTACTGGACATTTGCATATAAATATAACGAGGACGAGGACTTTGAGGTGGAGGTCCCTGTCGATGATTACGAGTAGTTTGTCACTTTGTCGTAGTCTTCGTGATATTGTCTGGTGGTACTTACTGAATCATGAATGATGGACGGTGAATAGAGATGAAGACGAGATATCGACAACTAGATCCCATATACGAATGTACGTTACTTGAGTATTGTTAGAACACTATATACTGCCATTCTGACAGTTTAACCTCGTTTAAATGAGTTTGTCGTAGATTTGGCTGCTGCTCTTCGCCTGTCATTGGCTTACTAGGGAAGTTGTATGCCTCCAATATTAGCAGCATAGTACTGTAGTCCGTGCCAAAAAATTATACTGGACAAAGATATACTAATACAGTGACCACAACACCTAGAAAAAGCTTACAAAAATTGGTACATATTCACCACGGAATTTTTCTTGCTAAAATGCTATATATATATACCAACTTCCATATGTCAATTCATATCTTCATCCCTCACCTCACTCTTTCACTCCCTCACCGTAGTCCCATCCCAACTCACCTTACAAGCTACTCTCCAAGGCTTCATATGTTCAATATCAGCCACTTCTCGGAACGGTCTAGTCATCGCATACCGGTGCTCCAGCTGTATCGCAGACTATTGAGACATGCGAGACACTTTCCTGGGGATTTGGCAGAGCAGTTGACTGATGGTATAACTTTGGCCTTCCGCAGAGCTCAAAAAATCAGGTCTCCTATATATGCCAAAAGGCAAATAGAACTAGGTTATCAATGGGAACTCAAGCTAAGAGAGTCACACCTGCAAAATAACTCGCCAGAAGCTTTAAAGAATCTGTCAGATGAGATAGAAACGTTTAATCAGTCAAACTTCACCAAGAACTCGACTTTGCCTCAGCACAGCAATATCTCTCACAAACCCGCATTGACCATGATCGACTTTGACAAAAACTCAATAGACGTCTTCAGGAACCAACAGTTGTCTTTAGAGTACAACAAACCACTACAAAAGGGCTCTCTTGACTATGAACAGTTCATTTCCGAGTCTCGTGCCGATACGTTCCGCAAACGTGCCTTGAGATGGTTGAGAGCACGTGACCTCCTGTCGACAAAAGAGGCAATAGATATGAGCTACATTGATCTGTTTATAGTACCTCAACTAAGACAAGCAAGGTACCTAAAACAAACAGAGCTGCGTAGAATTAGAGAGACTCAGTACAGGCCTGTCCGTGTAAGTTCTTTATTGACCCCAGATGGCCCGTTTACTGTGCTGTTTGTACCGGGACAAGGCCATAAGACCAGTCCAGTCAGAGCCATGAGGATCTTCAATGCGCTACACAAAGATGTCTCGAAGAAAATCGACGCTGTAACCGATATGATAGAGCTCGCGAGACACGAGGGTCTATGGGAAGTCACTACTGAGCCGTCTTCGTCATCTTTGTCGTCATCTTCGTCTTCATCTGTTGTTAATGCTTGGACGAAGCCATGGGTCCAATACAAACACAGCCTGCTACAGAGCCGAGCAAAGAACTTTGAAACCAACAGACGGTATAGAAAGATCTTGCTGGCCAAGAAAAGTTACTTGGACAACATTCTCAAAGGAGTCACGGCCAGAAATAGACAGAAATGGTCGAAATATCAACGACCCAAATTGCATGACATCCGCCGTCTATACCGTGGAGTATACAACGGACCACACAGTAATATGACCAGATAAGTACATAAATAGAGAGTAACACAATAACAAGCCCTGTAATTTCTTGCCTCAGTTTCTTGCCCCAATTTCTCGTTTCCATTTCCCCTCAATGCTTACTTTGATAACCTTCAATCATCGCATGACTAGCGTAACCGTCATCATCGTCTTCATTAGGATCCTCCCCGACGTCCAGGCGAGGCACAGAAGGATCTCGTTCTCCTGCCAATGTAAACTTCTTGATCTCTTCACTGAGACTAACCAGATAAGCGTCCGTAGGCAGCCTTGTCTGTGATTTGCTGCGGTTCAAAGTCAACGACAACGACTTGAATTGCTCGATAATCTCCTTCATAGGTTTGTTAGACTCATCAGACAACTCCTGAACTTCTTCCAACAATGCAATTTGTAACTCATAATCACTTTCGCCATACGCCAGGCACGTGATGTCATCCCTAGAAAACATGGGTGTCACGGCTAATTGATGCTCATAGAATTCCGACGCTTGATAATGCTCTCTTGTACAGAACCGACTCAAATACGTGGACGGCAAAATCATCGTGGGTCTCCGCCAATTGATTTGGTGGTTGGAACGCATTCCTTTCGGGTCCTTATTACACAAAGGATAGCCGCATAAATGCAAGATATTGCGTTCTTCAATAATGTCTTCATAGTCGTCTGGTCTTAAGAACCTCGCCGCAAATTTAAGCGTATCGCGATCCACGCCATCCACCATCAACTCTACTAATATCAAGGCCACCTCATTACATTCTTTTGGCGTCAATAACCCAGGTTTCTTGTAACTCGAAATCACTTGACACAGCTTAGTCAGGGAGGGAGAGTATTCGTGTTTCGCCTTATTTTTCGGTTCGTTTTTCGCTTCCATGGCTTTGTGTTCTTCTGTTCTGTTTGTTCTTTCGTTGGTCGGAAGCAGCTAGCAGCTTGCCAAGTTACCTGCGTCTTCTGTTTTACTGCGAAGGGAGCTGAGTTAAGCTGAGTTAAACTGAACCGTGCTGGGCAGGTTATATGTTGGCAAAGGGTCTTCCAACCGGAACCTACCGAAAATTTAAAAAATTAGGTGGGGAATCTTAGTCAGCGCTTAGTCATTGCGGTGGGGTTGCTTACATAACGGGTGGGACAAAAAGCACTTTTTGGACTTTTGTCTTTTAGGCATACCCTCACATATCCACACCATCTCATCTCTTCCTTCTACCACCTAGAAAACTTGTAAAACACTTGTCTAAACATCTACAGCTGTAAAAAAAGTATATGACGGTTACCTGGTATTTACAATGGACCCAGATCAAAGCCAAAACAAGATCAATACCAATAATCCAACCGGACGGAAAGAGTCGTCTCCATTATTGTCACCTTTGAGCCCTACGGCTATCTCATCAAGTCACGAGGACCTGGATATCAACGAGGCCGAAGTTCACGATAACCACCACAAAGACGACGACCTCATCAATGATTTCGCACGGAAACCGACTTCAGAATCCTCCAGAATGCGAAATAGCTCGCCCCAAAGGCTCAGAACCACTTCCAATACCCGCCGTGGTTCTTCTGTCTCTCCTACCAGGGGTAAACATGGGTCAAGGCCAGGATCAGTACCTGGATCAATATCAGGACCTAGTCGTAACAACAACAACTCTATCAGCTCTAATAGCGGTAACCTGACCATTTGGGATTATTTGATGCTGGAGGTGACGAATTCCGGCGCGGAGACACTTTTAGGTGAAGAGAAGACCGAACATTTGTTCAATGTCGTTAAAATCCCTATTTATTTGGAACGAGCAGTGTTATTCGGCATGTTGACTTGCTTGGACTCCTTCCTTCATGCATTCACAGTATTACCACTAAGAGTATTCTATGCTGTTTACAAGTTCTTGAGTGGGTCAGGTTTGAACAGCTCCCGGCGAACGGATCTTATTAAAGGCTTCATTCTATGCTTCACCTTCTCAATGGTGTTGAACCTCGACACCAGCAGGATTTACCATTCTATCCGAGGCCAAGCAGCTATCAAGCTTTATGTCATGTTCAACGTCTTGGAAATAGCAGACAAACTGTGTGCTGCCTTAGGCCAGGATATTATGGAATGTCTATTTACAATGAGCGTTTTAGATCAGCATAAGAAGACTTTAATATTCACGGTTTTCACCCTGATTTACTGCTATGTGCATTCCTTAGTGTTGCTATATCAAATTGTGTCATTGAATGTCGCTGTGAACTCCTATTCCAATGCACTGATTACGTTGTTATTGAGCAACCAGTTCTCAGAAATCAAAGGCACTGTTTTCAAGAAGTTTGAACGCGAGAGCTTGTTCCAATTGACCTGTGCAGATATCACAGAACGCTTCCAGCTGGTTATTATGTTGCTGGTCGTCGGCGTCAGGAACGTCGTGGAAGTCAGCAATATCGGTATCATTCCTACGTCTTGGTCTGGCTGGAATAGATGGCTTGGAGCGTTACTAGGCCCTGCTATAGTCGTCGTAGGCAGCGAAATCATGGTCGACTGGCTCAAACATGCCTATATTGCCAAATTCAATAACTTAGGCGCCCGTGTATACCGCAAGTTCCTGGATGTTCTGGCAGTTGATTACGCAGAAAACGCCTTTTCAGATCAACGAGTAACAAGACGGACCGGTCTACCGGTTTATGCGTTAGCAGCCGTCTCTGCGAAAATGATCTTACAATCATATTATATTCTCTTAGAGATTTGGCAAGCGGCAGACATGTTGAGCACCAACAATACGACAAATACCACACATACGCAAGCGGCCACTCCATCTACAGCCAATGTCCTGGACAAAATCGACCGGTTTTTCGATATGAGCTCCTCCTACTCCATTTCTTCTATGGCAGGTCCTTGGATGTATAAGGTCTTCCATATGAGTTTCATAATTCTGAGCTTGTTTTTAGTGGCTATCTCTGTGAAACTAGTTCTCGGCATACTGTTGCTGAGATACGCATCGAAACGAAGGGCTACTTTGAAAGCAATGAAGTACAGAGCTAGAACCAAGTCCGGCGTTGAAACTGGAGACTACATTTTCGACAAGAGCATGGCGCCTGGAATGGTTAAGCTAGAAGACTCTACACGGAAAGGCCTGTACGAGCCTGAAGAATCTGCGCCAGAGGCCAAAAGCGTCAAAGTACCGGACATGTCTGTGGGAGACCTGTTCACCATCACACGATTCAAGATGGTCGCCAAGCGGATATGGTGACACTCTCCAGGGGCCTCATTCTGTTCAAGCGATGTTTATGTCACTTGTTTGTATTTATAAATATATATTATTGACCAGTGTAAGCTACCTTCTTTTAAAAACGAAGCAAAAACTCGATTCTTTGTATAGACAGCGGAATTTTGACTTAGATATATGTCAAATATACTGTACATATTGCCGATAGTCTAATTGTCTAAAGAGATAAAGAGATAATATCATTATACAAGTATAGGCTTATTTAGTTATACCATAAATCATACCCTCTAAGACACACTACCAATATACCATTATACTGATGGTAAAAACGTGAAATTTGGAAACATGTTTTCAAACAGTAGGAATCCACTTCACTCCAGTGGATCCTATATTCATTCATACATTTATTCTATATTCGTGTGTGAACTAAACAATTATTTATTTACATCTTCGGGGAAGCATTGAACAACCAACCCCAAAGTCAAAGGTTACTTCAAAAATATATACAGATCAGAGTTTTTCCCTACTTTTTCAAAGGAGGTGTGACTATCTTTGCAGCCTTTGCTGAGGTCTGAGCGGACTTCTGCGCCTGTTTATACAGAATACTAAGAAGCGTCTCAATCTGAGCCCGTGGAAGCTTCAATGTTCGTGCCAGAACCAACGCTCCAGTAAGCAACAGGACGGCCCCGGCTTGGTGTGAAGCGGCCAAAGGTGTAGGAACAACATAGCAAAGAGTAGCGATACCTAAGCCAGCCTGGAGTGTCACTAAGCCGAAACATGCTCCGTACATTTTGATGGCAGACCTAGGCAACACATGACGATATTTGAGACTATAAAAGTGAGCAGCGCCAAACAACACAAAAGTAGTGACTGCCAGTATTCGGTGGTTCAGCTGGACTGTGGCAGGGTTCTCTAGCATGTTTTTCCAGAACAAATTCCATTTAGATTCAGGGTTCGAGGCGTATAATCCGTCGAAAAGCTCGTCTTTCGAAGGAGTCAAGCTATTGCCCATCTTAGGGAAGGTATTATAAATCATTCCTGCATCTAAACCTGCAACAAACGCTCCTGCCATAGCAGTAACAAAAGTTATCACAGTAAGACCGAGGTTAATGCGTCGGAACCTCACTGCTATAGGAGACTTCAGCTGTGCAATCTCCTTCATAGCTTGCACAGGAGCACTCAACCAACGAGCTTCTTTCAAAATACCGAGTCCAGTGTTCACTAATGCGATATATAAAAGGAACGCCGCGCCTAAGTGTGTTGCTAATCTGTACTGAGAGACTCGAGGATGTGAGCTTTTGTCATCCAAGAACTTGTCATCTAAACCAGACTTGACCATCCACCAACCAATGAAGCCTTGCAAACCTAACAACGCGGTGATTCCAATCAAATGCCTTGTATTAGGTTTGCTCGTTTTGTTGGTAGCAACAAAGTAAACAGCAGGAATCAAGAGTACTAAACCAATGGTTCGGCCTACTAATCGATGGCTCCATTCCATGTAATAGATGAACTTGTACTCTTCCAAAGTCATATTAGAATTCAGTATCTTGAATTCCGGACTGTCTCGATAAAGATCAAACTCCCTTTGCCAATCGGCTTGGTTCATAGGAGGTAAAGTACCAGTGACTGGTTTCCATTCCGTGATACTAAGACCGCTTTCCGTGAGCCGTGTAAGCCCTCCTAATACGACGATTCCGGCGACCATTCCTGACAAGCCGAGTAACCAATAACCTACTGACCTAGCAGAGTTTACTGGTCGGCCTTTGAGATTGGACTTGTTGAATGCTTGTGCTGCTTTAGAAACGTCCGCTGGTTCTCTTTCCACTACTTTGTTACTAAGAATTCGGAACGTAGAGAACTTTCTAGTGGCTGACGGGCCGGTAGTTGGACTCTGAGGCTTCACGTATGAATATACACTAGCTCTTTGAGCCAAACCTGTCATTCTTAGTAATACTGTAGGGCTTTTGATGCTATTGAATCCTGCCAATGTCGAAGGATACGAAGTGACTTTGAGCTTTGACCCGCACGAGGTGGCCACGGACAAAATGGCTTTGTTCCTCAGGAAGAAGAATTGCGATTTAGCCAGAGTCATTTTGGTAAGTATCTCTTTCAAGCGAGTTGAGCTTCTTTTCTAGGCGTAGTCTGGCTGAATGAAAAATCTCTAAACGGAAGTCCAGTAGAACCATCGAATCGTACCACCTTCAAAGTAATCATGGCCGTTGATGCTGACTCAGCGCTGACTAAGCAGAACCAGAAAAAAAGCAAAAGTCCCAACGACAAATATCTTGAAGAGCTGCTGACCAAATCTTCGCTTCCTTCCCTTCGTATACAACATAAGAAAACTGAAGCATGCTGTTTTTTTCGTTTTTCAAGACGCTGATCGACCATGAGGTGAGTATCTATGGTATTATATATTATTCGCTATTTGTATTAGCTGTGTTCTGTATTCTCGACTAACTCTAGATCACTGTGGAACTGAAGAATGACGTCTCTATCCGGGGCACTTTAAAGTCTGTGGATCAGTACTTGAACCTGAAACTCGACAATATCACGACGGTCGATGAAGCCAAATACCCACATCTCACCTCAGTCAAGAACTTATTTATTCGAGGCTCCGTGGTTCGGTATGTACACTTGCCTTCGGAGGCCGTGGATACAGCCTTGTTGGAGGACGCGGCTAGACGAGAGTTTTTGGTACAATCCGGAAAGGCCATCAGCAGTCAGTGAACATAACACGACAAAGAATTCATAAAATGCATGCGGTGCTTATGCTGGGGGTAAATATGCACTGAATAAGATTCCTTGGACCACCAGCCATGTTCCTATATACAAAGTCAAGGCTTTTTTCGATGTTGTCGATGCCTTGGCCTCCTGCCTTCCAATGATATTTGCAACGTACCAATAGATTGTCGGTAGACATGTAGATACTCTAGTAATGATTTGAACGTGCCAGAAGAACAATGCCAGGACTGGCATGGCCATGTGGATATAAGTGAGGGGTTTCTCTAGGTCCATGGTCAACCTCGCCCTCGTCGACTTTGTAGAATAGAACATTATCATCAAAGTAGGTAACGCGAACATGAAGTTTGGGATATTGTTGACGGTCCAATACTTCAGGAACCCGTTGTTCCAGTATTCACGTTGGATATAAGGATATATCAGCGGAGGGACATTGTCGCACCATGCTGCCGTAGATTTGTTGGGCCCTCCTATACATAGGTCTTTATAAGCCAAAGCTTGTATACTTGAAAAAGCCAGAGCTATCAACAAACCTTGACAAATCGCTTGTGTTAATCCAAGTAATCTGCGTTGCCGAACGGATATCAAGCAATCATATAAATAATAAATACCCCACAATAAGCCGTTGGACCGGAACCCACAGCTAAATGCGAACAAGACTGCAGCAATCCACGATTTTCCTGTGGATCTACAATACATTGCACTGAACGAGATCAAAGCGAACGCAGGCTCAGCATAGCTGCTCATGAGAAACATGCCTGCAGAGGAACATGCAAACGCAATTGCCGTGTTATTAGCAAATCCTATATCTCTAGGCTTCACCACCAGAGTCAACTTGAGTAACACTAGGCCTGCTAAGTAATGACAGATGTTAGCTAATATCACGCCTACAATAGCATAACAGTATATGGGATCCAAACAACTGCCAATAGAACTTGAGCTCAACAACAACACAACTTTGGAACCGACCAATTGAATGGTTTTCGACCACAAGAACCCAAATGCCCATTCATGTTCGTAGATCAACGACCCGCGATGCGCAGCACTGATATAGAAGACACTATCCCATATACACAGCTTGCGAACCAGTTTAACTACCAGTTCAACCACAACAGAACCAAGAAAAGAACCGTGATTATTTTTGGGTGGATCAGGGAACAGAATCTCCGACGACGTATCGAACTGCTTCGGCACCAGGAATAACAGAGATACAAGCAACAGTTTCGTACCGAAAAAAGCTCGGTTGTAAGTCCACATAGTTAGGTTCGGTTTGTGTGGTTGATTTGGCTGGAGGAGGGTGAGTTTGAGCTGAGTGAGCGAATGTTTAAGACCCTGACAATTATAGAGATACTTGAACCAGCAGAACATTACATAAGAAACATATAAAATATATCAATAGATCAAAGAATCATATAATGTAAGATTATATAATACAAGATTCTATGAAAACATTACACAATTCGTCTTCATGCCCTGCTCACCACTAAGCTACCCCAGCTTCGCAGCTAATATGCGCCGTTCCTCAGGTGTCAGTCGCTGGAAAATACTCACAAAGTAAGGATCCGACTGCACTCTTTGCAAAAACGACAGAATGAACATCTGCGTCTCGGAATCTGCACTGTGGCCTATTTCGTCGTCATCAAATTCGTCTTCCCATTCTCCTTCATTACCATCATCTTCATCATCGTCATCTTCTATTACCGTAACTGCTTTCTTGACTTGCGACGCCAGCTTGTCCTCAAACGACGCGCTGCCCAATTCCTTGATAAACAGCTTGACGATCTTCTCTGCAGGACTGATCTGCGTGTACTTCAGGTTCCTCGTCTTTGATCGCGTAAGAATCACGTTGTCGTCTCCTAAAATAGGATCGCCTTGTACCGTGATGGATCTCAGACGCGGGTCATCACGTTCCGCGATTCGAGACATTACTAGAACACTGGCGTTAATGTTCTCAAAGCCTCTGACGACATCGAAACTGTTCAGCCATTTGTCCAGCACAGCTGCGAGAGACTTGCCTTCATCCAAGCTCCACAGGCCTTCAAACATCGTGTCAAACGACTTGATGAACAGCTCACTGAACAATATAATAAAACTCTCGGTTAGAACGACATTTTCTGAGCTAATAAGACGCGAGCTAGCTGCTGAAATTATCTGCGTAAGCAGCTCTCCTGTTAACACACTACCGAAATGCTCCAGAGTTGCTGAGATGACTTTACTAGCATGTAATCCTCTAGACTGGCCTTCTTTAGTATCACCAGAGGGGTCCAACAATCGCGCAGAAATCTCAATAATCATTTCCAAACCAGATTTTTGTGCATTTGTAGAGCTTGTATACTTCCTCAGGAATTCGGTTCCCTTCTGTATTAATGAGGGAACACACTGTGAAGCGGATTGCAATATAGCGGCTTCATCAGACGTCATAATAACCTCGTAAATAGGCTCTAAAACCGCTTGAACAATCGCATCAGGCAATACCTCAGGTCCTTTCTCAGTAATCACCGAGATCAAGTCCAATGCTAACTCTAGTTGCGGTGTGTATTCCCATCGATTGTCTTTGGATGCATACACTATCTGCAACAACTGAGGCACAGCGTTGTTACAAAGTAGTTCATAATGATTCGTGGTCACTGAGGAGTCTACTAGAAAAGTCAATGCTTCATTCACAGAGAATGTCAGCTCGATATTAGACATATCCACGGATGCAAGTTTGTATAACAACAAAACAACGGATTCTTGAGTGACAGACGCTTCAACAGATATCTTCATAATCTTGATCAAACTCTCGACCAAAAGGGCAGGGGTCTCGTCTTCCGCGTCTTCAGATAGCGCCAGAATCCAGCCGAAAAGTTTTCCTTGTTCCGATTGTAAGTACGTGACAGTAGATGCGTTGCCTAAGTTGATGATATTTCCCACGAAAATCACAGTACACAACTTTGTGACAGTATCCTCAGAAGACGAATTGTCAGCGATACTGATAGCTGATTGTACAAACGACAGTTCGAAATCTTGGTTTTTGACGAGTTTCGCAATCGCACCACCGAATAACAGTATTCTCGATATCAGCAAAGGCTTTTTAGAATCTGTTGTTGACAAAATTCTAGTGACAATGCCCACCAGAGTGTCTATTGTAGATGCCGAAATGCTTTGTTCTACTAAACTATCATCCTCGAGTTCCTCGTAGATCCCTTCTACTAAGAACAGCACCGCTTCTGAAAGTAGCCAATCAGAGGAGTTAGTCATGAGTCCTAACAGACTTTTGATGACATTGTCCTGAGGAATACCAGACTTATGCAAAATGTACGCCAGTTGTGAACGTATATCCGTAGTGAGATAATCATTGAACTCCGCAGACACAAACTCGTTCATATCCTCTGTCCAAGACTCCACGGTATCTTCCGGGATCATTGCTAGCGATACGATACATTCATAAACCTCGTTTTCACTAGTAGCGACACCAGCCAAACCTGACTTATAGTTCTTCAGGGCACTTGTAAGAACATCCAAAATAGAGTAGATCCAATCAGCCAATGTAGCTTGTAGATCCACAGCTTCTTTGGGTTCTTCCACGCTTGACTTTACTTTGTTATTCAAATACTGAGGATATGCCGACACGAGGTCCTTCCAAGAAGCAGAAAGAAACACAGGAACCAAATAAGACTTGTTGAACCATCTGAATGTAGAGTTGAGTTGCACAAGCAAGTTATAACATTCGATTTTAAGAGCACGATAGAAGACCTGTTGCTGCGGATCTAGCGAACCGTTGTCGATAGCTGTAGCTAGACACAACTGTAGAGGCTCGGACCAACGCGAAACAATCTGTTTAGCAAGTTTTTCCACTGCTTTAGCTTGAGCATCGTCTTCAACGGCTTCGAAGAACATCAAACATAGTGTAAAGCATTTGACAGCCAGCGTCTTGTCACGGACGTCCACGTTGTTACTGGTAAACACCAGATATAGCCGCTCAGTCATATCCAGGCCCATTTGAAAGAACTCCTTTTCGCTGATTGTATACTCGAGCATTTCGCGTAAAAGCGTGAGTCCCCCGCTTACAGAATGGTCCTGGCTGTTCTCAGGGGTCAATAGTCGTAGCACAATGTCACCTAATTCTGGCCATTCTTCAGGATACTCGACAGACGCAATCTGTGCGAGTATCAAAGCAGAAGCACTGCTGATGGCACGATATGGCACATGCAACAGTTCTAATAGTTTCTGCTTGATGATATCCTTGACTTCCGGAGATACAGGATAAGGACCCGTGAACTCCTCGAACCCTATACTCCAATTTTTCTTCACGATTTGTTTCAAGATCAGTAGCGCGCTTTGATTAATGGAGACAGACGTAGAATCACCGAGAGCGCATGCGACATTGATCAAATTACCCGCTAATTCGTTGACATTGGTTTGTCTTAATGATTCGATCTGAGCTTCACTTGCAGACCGACGGCTGTTATCACCAGAGAAAGTGGCCTCTACGAGTTGGAAATAATCAGCCAATGAGGTCATTCTAGACAGTGTGTATTTACAGAGTATTTAGAGAGTATTTTGTATACCCAGTTGTACCTCAGTGGTTCTTCTGGCGCGTGGTTTATAGATCGAGAAGATATGAAATTTCAGTTTAAAACGCGATATTTGTAGCTCCCTCACCAACACCAAATCACGTGATAAACACGGTTTTCAGTGGCTTGTAATATTGGACAACCTTGACGATTTCGCTAGTGTCCTTTAGAGGAAAATGTATAAAAAGATCTGAAAATGTCTAGAAGTGCTTTAAAGAATAGGCATATTGGCTGCAGTACCAAAATATAGGCATTAGCGTGATTGTTTGAGTATATCAATATATCTTAAATGGCCAGCCATAGAAACATGCAACTCCTTGAAGCAAAATACTAAACTCAAGATTATATCAGGTTATATGCAGCCTCCAAGTGGAAACGAATGGTACATAGACATTTGATAAAAAAAAACACGGATATATGTGCCTACATAGTATCCATGGTATCCGTGGACAAATTGATCACGTGACTTACCGTATTTTGGCTTTCAGTCGGAACTATGCCGAAACAGCAACGGATGGTGCCGTTCGATGCTCGTGAAAAGACTTATATAAACTAAAATTTATATCAGCCTCTGAAAAAGTTGTGGATTCACACTTGAGATCACGCATTAATGAGAATAGCCAGACGATTGATCCCATCGAAAACGTCGAATCAGTGATATTGGACCGGACCATTGATCAATCAACTGCAATATGTCCTCTGTTAATGCTAGATCAACGACGACAAAGTCTTCAGACAGGGCCCGAAACACACCCGAATTGGAGGCTCACCGTATAGAAAATGGGGGATCAACACCTTCAGAAGCGATAGACAATCATATTGGTGGAAATCCTATTGGTGATACGGAAGCCCAAGGAGCTGCTGCTGCTGATGCGACGACTGTAAAGGGCAACGACTCTTTAGAGGAGAACCCTGAAAAATCGCCCAATGGTTCGACCGATGACCGCGACATTGATGATCTCAATCATGAAGAAGCACACAGCTATTTTGCGACGAGGTTCACGTTGCTGCATGAGGTGGTCTTTGTTATAACAGCGATGTTTGCACAGCTCATGACTCAAGTCGGAGTAGGCCAAGGCATAGTACTTATGAATATTTATGCCAAAACGTTCAAAACCACTGATCCTAGTCAGCAAAGTTGGTACCAAGCAGGTTACAGTCTGACTGTAGGAACATTTATTTTGGTGGCAGGCCGTATAGGAGACATCTATGGGCATCGCAAGATCTTTATAGGAGCCTGGGCGTTGTACGCCATATTCGCATTAATCACAGGCTTGTCATCTTTGACTACTAATGGTATTTTTTTCTGTGCTGCTAGAGGCCTTTTAGGAATTGGTCCTTCGTTTCTGTTACCTAGTGCTATAGCATTACTTGGACGTGCTTACCCCCCTGGTAACCGGAAAAACTTGGTTTTTTCATTGTTAGGAGCATGCGCACCGTCGGGTTTTTTACTAGGAGCTGTATTCAGTGCTATCTTTGGACAACTGGCAAACTCTTGGGGCTGGACTTATTATATGGCAGCGATTATGGGTGTTTTTCTGTCTGTTACATCTTACTTCATTATCCCTAAAGAAGCAGACCATCACAACGTTGATCACGAAGTGCCTAGTTTTGACTATCTAGGAGCGATTACCGGCGTCACCGGTTTAATACTATTTAATGTAGCCTGGAATCAAGCTCCTAGTACCGGTTGGGCGCGGCCTTATGTTTATGTTCTACTGATTCTAGGGATCCTGTTCATGACTGCGTTCTTCTTGATAGAAAACAGAACCAATCATCCTTTAGTGCCTATCGGTTCTCTTAACAAAGAAGTCGGCATGATATTGTTTATTATTTACCTCGGTTGGAGTACTTTTGGAATCTATATATTTTATCTTTTCCAACTGCAACTGAACTTACGGCATCTCACTCCATTGGAAGCTACTAGTAACATGGTACCTATAACACCAGGAGGCCTTATGGCGTCATTCTTGACTGCGTTTATGCTGAAAAAACATCTTCCTGTAAGCGCTGTTATGCTCTGTGCGATGTCTGCTTTCACGATAGCTCCAGCTCTTTTAGCTACTGTACCTGTACATCAGACTTATTGGGGACAGATCTTTGTTGCCAGTCTTGTAGCATGTTTCGGAATGGACATGTCATTCCCTGCAGCTACGATCTTAATGTCGAACAGAGTATCTAGACAGCACCAAGGTATGGCCGCTTCTTTGGCTACTACTGTTATCAACTACTCCATTTCTATTGGTTTAGGTATGGCAGGTACTGTAGAGCGATATATCGAACCGAACCCTGTTACCGACGCGCAGAAATTGCATGGATACAGATCTGCCTTTTACTTGGGTATCGGATTCTCAGGGCTCGGTATGTTGGTTACTTTGGTTTCTCTTTATGACGAGCTCAAAGAACGACGACGAGCGTCTCCTGATTTAATGGATCAAGCAGAAAACGAAGTGGAGGGCTAGATATAGAGATGACAGCTAATGTTGAAGAAACGACTAAAAACTAAAAAAAAAAGTTGATGTGAACACCGTGATGTTCGTGGTCCATGGTCTACGGTGTTGGTACGTACTTAGAATGTGCTTCTTTATAATGTTAATTAATAGATTTAATCTTACGCGAAGAAATGATAGGAACGATAAGAAGACGAAGAGATAAACGAGGACAAAAACATCTAAATTATGTATTTCTATTTTTATATTTCATTTTTTATTTCGATGTTTGCATTCAAATCCATCGATATTGATATACAGGTCTATGAGAATCCCATGCCAGTACAACAGTACATCGGTACGGCACTTCTCCCACAATAGTATCGCTGCAATAAACTTGTTTTATATTATCTCATATTTTAATATCTAATAATCTCTATTTCAACGCCCTTAGATCTTCCTAGAGGGACTTATATTTTGATTTCAAACCAACAACCCGTTTAAAGACCTCCAATCTTCAACTGAGCATCGACAGTATCCCACAGCTCGAAAAAGGACTTGAAGTAACGAATAGCTAGCCAGACATCTTTAGACCCTGCGGTAGCTCGGATACTGTGCATAGATAGCTGTGCGACGCCTATTTCCGCTGCTCTCATGCCTGTTCTCGCTGAGAGCATAGGGCCAATAGTACCACCTGATCGTGAATCGTTTCTGATCTGGAAATACTGCAACTTGTTACCACTTTGGTTTGCAACTTCTTCAAGAAGAGCTGCAGACACAGCAGTTGTGGTCATACGACCGTTAGGATCAAACGAGACACCTAATCCGACGTTCAACTGAGGCTTGTGATGCTCTAAATAGTAGTTGTCATAGTTAGGGTTGACAGCATGAGTTACGTCAGCAGACAGGAAAAACGAGTTGGCATAAGTCAACGCCTTATCTTGGATAGGGTTGTCTCCTCCATAAATCGTCACTAAGCGACTGACCACGTTATCAAGGAAATTGCTGTTGGCACCTTGTCTACTCAAGCTGCCGATTTCTTCGTTATCAAACGAACCTACAATACTCAAAGTAGACGACGAATTAACCGCATCAAGAGCTTCCAAAAGCCCAAACATGGCCGTATAAGTACAGATTTTGTCGTCGATTCTAGGGGCAGAAAGAAACTCTTGATTGAATCCTACTAAAGCAGCCGGTTGGCCGTCGAACATCTCGATGTCCATTTGGATCATGTCTTTAACGGCAACATCACCATATTTAGCGAGCAATCGCAACAACGATAGACTATGTTTACCATATAAAGGAGACTTTTTCTCGTCATCAGTCGCAGGCTTCTTGTCGACTTCACTACTAAGAGCCACAATAGGAACAGTTTGAGTCTCAGGATTAATAAGCTGTGCGTCAGCTACACCGAAATGAGGTGCCAAAGTCGGAATTTTCGCTACAGGGAACGGGACTCGTACAAGTTTAGAAGTAATTGTTCCATCCTCAGGGCTTCTAACAACAACTCTACCTCCGATACTGAGGTCTCTATCCCACCAAGTTTTACTCAAAGCACCGGAATAAGCAGCTGTTCCCAACAGCTCATAACCATCTACAGCTGTTTTCACCGAAATAGGCTTGATTTTGCCTGCGAGCGAGTCGATATGTGTCCCAATGACCGCTGCACCTTTACCAGGCGTCCAATCTTTACCTACTACAAAGGCAATAATAGCAGAACCGTTTCTGGTGGTATACAACTTGTTACTTTTGACCAAAAGGTCATCCCATGATTCTCGTTCAGAAGCATAGACAAAGCCACGTTTTTCCAACTCTTTGGAGAAATGAGCTACTGCATGATAAGTCGTGGGACAATTGTCCGTGAACTCCATATAATTTTTGGTATATTCTTCCGTGGAAAGAGATGGGTCATATTTGGAAGTACTAGTAGTACTACAAGAAGGCTCTGACATGTCCTCATGAGGCTCTGGGTAGGGTAGACTGGAGCCCTTCTGTAGAGCAGCTAATCGTCTAGGAGAGTTGGCAAAAGGCGAAATCATTGGTTAATATATAGTGACCGAGCTCAAGAAGTTTAGTCCTTGTTCAACATAAAAAGATGTCCAGATATCACGATATTGAAAGTTAAAAGTAACAATTGCAAAGATGGCTGGCTGGAAGTTGAGTCGAGTTGAGTTAATTGGCGGTGTCCGAGAGAGGTAAGTGCCGTGGCATCCCAAAGCGGCAGGAGCGTTGCCTAATTGGGCCGGGAGATAAAGAAGACATGGGCATGGAACATGCTGCCTAATCGGGAACAAGCAAGACTAGATAGATAAGCTCAGAGTTAATTGTGGGGTAAAAACCTGCGGCGACGGGGGAAAACTGCAGCAGCATATGCAAGGACGATCACTGTGGGGAACGGAAAGACTTGGGTTGAGCGTGTTGGTGGTTTAGCCATTTGTATGGGGTTGCTATAACTTCATAGAGCAACTATAGATATACAGTGGAACTGCAGAATAACGATAGTCAACCAATACCAAGCCGACCTCAAAATTGCACCATGTTACTACTTAGATCATCTCGATAATTCAAGAGTTCACACGTCATTTGCCCAATGTTCGAAGGGGTAAATATCCAGGCGGTCCTCCTTTTATCCCTTCCCCTTGTTCCAGAGTAGTGATTTATATGGAACAGACAAGCACGGAGACAAGTACGGAGACACGCACGAAAAGGGATTGAGGGCACTTAACTGACCTGGCCTGAGCACAGACCCCTCATTTTGGTCTTTCTTGCCCCGTGTTTTTATGGTTTGCTGCTTCAGTGTGTTGTGGCATGATACGATTAGGTAATAGGATTAGACAATAGAATCAGACCACATATTTGTAGCTTCTTTTGTTCCTTCTTTTGTCCTTATTTCATCACTTATTTCAGTCCCTTTCTTTCTACTCAAATCTATTTACTGATACCGGCCAAAGTCTATTTTTCATCTCCATAGATCATCTCCTGACTTCACGACTTCGGATTCACGGAGGACCTCGAGCCGCCGGACATCCGCACCCTACAAACTCTGCTCCGCCTTTTCTGGGCTGATTAAACACAAGCATAGACATAATCATTATACTTTTGTTTTATTTTGTTTTTTGGTGGTGGTGGTTCTGAGTGAGGGGAGGGGCACCTCCACTACCTGGTTATTGGTAAATAGTGTGAATCCCCGAAGGACTCAAGTCATCGCTCAACATTGAAAGAAAGAAGAGCACCACAACAAGTCAACAACACGACCTGAATGTCACTCTTGAAGCCCCTAGATGTTCATCTCCAGCATAAGATATCTCATTATCTATAATATTAAACATTGAAACTTAAAAAAAAGAAAAGTCACCACTAAAACTCTGCTTCGGTAGCCTGACGGAGGTGACCCCGCACCATGCGGCTGAGCATTGTGGGGTCGATACGCCCCTCCCGCGAATAATCCGACCGTTGAAGCTATAAAGACCGCAGCATCGTTGAACAAAAACAGCTCGACCATCTAAATTTGCTTTGTAAATCCTATCTAAGTTTCTGTTTTTTAGGCCTGAATACTTTTGGGTCCTTCAACCTAGTCTCTTGTCAAGTCTCCGACCGCATCTTTTATTCAAGTCTTCTAATAAGTCAATTATTAGGTCTCTTTAACCAAATTTATCACCATCCTATTCTGTCACTATGAGTTTTCGAGACGAAGAAGAATCCGTGGGTTCTCATAATGGCTTACGTAAAGAAACTTCAGCGAGCCCCCACCTTGAAAACACAGGCGGACCTATCATTTCTCGCGTAATTACGTCTGGCACCGACAACGAATATATCCATATTGGCAACACCAAAGTACTCAGAAGCGAGCTTATAACGGCCTTTGGAGGCGACTTGTATCCTTCTGCTCATGCAGCGCCTTCGAGGAAATTCGCTAATCCTGCACCGTTGGGTTTGAGCGCTTTCGCTTTGACTACTTTTTTGTTAAGCTTGTGTAATGTACAAACACGAGGAATTACATCTACCCAGATTGTCGCACCCACGGCTTATTTCTATGGAGGTGTCGTGCAATTGATTGCTGGAGTTTGGGAAATCGTTATGGAAAATACGTTTGGTGCTGTTGCTTTAGCATCTTATGGAGGTTTCTGGATTTCTTTTGGCGCAGTCTTGACTGAAGGTTTTGGCATAACTACTGCTTACACTCGACCTGGAGACTTGGAAAACGCCTTAGGATTATATCTTGTATCTTGGGGTGTTTTCACTTTTCTACTCATGCTTTGTACCATACGATCGACTGTAGCATTCTTCATGATGTTCTTTACAGTTGACGTTACCTTCTTTTTACTGGCTGCCCATTATTTCACAGGCAGCGTCGGTTGCGGTAAAGCAGGCGGTTGGTTTGGCATAGCGGCGGCCGCGTTTGCCTGGTATAATGCTTTTGCTGGTATTTTCACCAAGGATAACAGTTTTATCACCGTCAGACCTATTTTTATGCCTTTTAACAAGAAGGAAGCTAATCCTAAAAGTGCTTAAAACAAGTAGTTTAGGCTAAGCGAGGCTAGGCTGTGAAACTAGTCTGAAGCACCCCTGTCTGCGTTGGACACTTGCGAGTAATCGTCCTTAAATTATTATCTACCGAGAAAAACAAATAGCCAGTTAGTGTTTTGATTAGATTCCTTGAAATTCTTGATATTCTTTGACCATTTTTGTGATTTTTGAAAAAAATAAATCTCATTTTAGGCACAAGCCAGATTTACTGGCCCGATTGGGACAATGCATTGCCGATCGCAGCTCTGCTTACACAGGACTAATATGAGCAAATTTGCTCCAGTAACAGTAAGTTTATCGGCCGTATTTACGGTACTCGCGTGCTTCAAAAATTAGAGATATTTATCACAATAACATAGGCATTCCTAGCATGTTTAAATACCGAATAAGGTTTTCCAGTTGGCTTTTGAATAAAGCTCTAGAATGAGCAAAAAAGGCCGTAGTTCAGAGGGATAGTCACGTGACTACCGTCCTAAAAAGAATGAATTCATCAGCTACCAACCATCAAATACATAGTTCTCATCTCTCTTCTGTCCCACAGAATCCACAAAATGAGCTTTGACAATGCTCTACTAGATAAGCTGATTGCAAAATACCTGAAGGATAAAGGTTACTCCAATGCCTATGATGGATTTGTCCGGGATTTGGACAAGCTTCCAGGGTTTGAAAAGAACGACGTTGAGCAACAGGCTGATTTAGCCAGTATCTTCTCAAGTATACAAGGGTTCATGTCGTTACCAGAAAAGTCCGAGAGTCGAGCGGAATTTGTACCGAAATGCTCAAAACCCAGCGTGATTCAAAGCTTCAAGAGCGCCTCAGGGTTTGTAGTGGACCTTACGACTATAGGATCTAATATAGTGGTCTCGACAGCTGATAAGGTAGTGAGGGTTTACACCACGGACCGAGAATTATTGCATGAAATTCCGCAGTTACATGGAACTGCGCCTGTAAGAGCCGTGCGAGAGTTTTCCCCGGCTGAAGGTAGAAGTGGTGAACATCTGATGGTCTCAGGAGGAATGAACGGGTCACTAATTGTGTCCGATTTAACTGGACAAATCTTGGCCAGTGATCTCAAAGCCCACAGCCGGTTTATTTGCGATGTTGATGTTTGTGGGCCATATATTGTGACTGCAGGCTTTGATTGTAAAATCAAGGTTTATGAATATAGTAGTTCTGACAAGAGTTTAACTGTCAAAGCGTCGTTGGATATCGCGAAATCGCCTACTTCTGTGAGATTTATCCCCGCTAAGAACACTAAAGAGTTACCAAAAATAGTATTCGGTCGCAAGGAGTCGTCTAGATTATTTGTATATCCTTTTGACCTTGAGGAGTCGGTGAAAAAGGAGTATCAGTTGTGGGAAGCAGAGTATGGCTCATATATCGCGACTTTTAGTCCTTTGTATATAGCCGTGGACACTACAAGAAGACGCTTAGCAGTAGCCACAGATCATATGCCTTACGGAAGGATATTAGTCCTGAATGCAGATACTGGCGATATCTTATCAAATATGACATCTATGGCACCCCAAGACATGTACAGCACCCCCTATTTGGCATGGAGTCATGATGGTCGGGGGATATGGAGCGCTGGAGATGATGGTACGATAAGGGGTCTGGATGTAGCTACTGGGCAGATTGTCGCGGAGATCAATGCGCACGGAAACAAAGTCAAAGCATTGGCGGTACTCGCAGACGGGCAGCTCGTGTCAGGAGGAGCTGATCGTACGGTATTAATGTGGGATACGAACTAGACAGACACATACAATCATTTGTGTGAATTTGTTATGAATTTCTATAAAGTTGCATGGACTTGTAGGACATCACGCAAGAAGAAGCTGGCGCCGTTTCTTCAATATCAGTCTATAAAGCAGGAGCATGAAGAGCTCAATGTTATCTTTAAACGCAAACAAGAAACCTTGCACCAGCACGCCTTTGGATATCTGAGGCCCTAAACCTTTCCACAGACCAAATAAGCCTTCGTGTGCGAATAGATACTTGAGAGCAGCAATGAACGACGTGAACTGGATCTTGTTGTTCTTATTGGACGACTGTTGCATGACTTTGGCTACAATCATAGGCTGAGTAGCCACAGTAGCCATACTCTTGGACAATGCTCCTAATAAGAAGTTTTGCTGAGAGCTTAAAGTCGTGTTGTTAGGATATAACGCAGACTTTAGTCGCTCGTACGAGCCATAAGTAATCGAAGGATTGACTACAAGAACCAACGATGCTTTCAGACCTTTCCACAACCCCGTGACTCCGTCTTCATAAACGATCTGAGCAAACGTGTCTTTGAGTCCCTTGTTGTCTTTATCAGTTTGTTGACGCGTAGTTACTACGCTGATAGGGATCGTAAATAGCTGAGCAAGAGCACCGGCAATTGCACCTAAAATAAGCTCCGTAGCAGTGCTGAGACCTCTTTGTGTCGTCCTTGTAGAGCTTATCCGACGGATATATGAGTCTCGAACTAATCCGTACCAATAAAAATATGCAAAGTTGGTGGACATGACGCCAATCAAGTTGCCAGGTAACCCGGCATAAAGTCCTGATATGCCATGTTTATAGTAGATTTTCGACAGAGCATCAAATGTGCCATTATAGTAATCTTCATCGTTGTCTAAATTGGCTTCTGCTTGTACCTGAAGCTTTGTTTTGACTCTGGAAGTAGGTTAGTACAGAAGGTTTAGAGAGATATACTAAGCATATAATACATAATTAGCCAATTCCAATAAGCAATGGTAATAAGCAATGGTAATAAGCAATGCCAATAAGCACATGCTAATAAGGTATACCAAGGCTAATGTGCTTATACTAAAGTAAATTACATATCAAGGGCATAATCCAATGATATTGCATCATGACATCATGACATCATGACATTCCAATCACTTACAGATCTAGAGGGTACACAAGAGCATTGGCAAGCATCGCTGCAACGCTTCCAGCTACTGCCTTGCCCCAGGGCGAGAGACCTGCGTCTTTCGAGAGCACCGTCATGTATAGTATAATTTGCGTGCTTCACAAGTGCCAAAAAGTTACTATCAAGTCGCGGGGCATACAACGCTATTTAAATAGAGATATGCTATCAAAGTTCGGCAAGCAGTTAGTTAAATCCTCGGTACTCGGATAAATTGCACACAACTGTGTGGGGCAGAGAGTATGTGGGTGGGTGACCACCGGTGCGGCTGAGAAAATATTCTAGTTAGGGCTAAGCCCTAATGACCCAACTTCCCACCCACCAAAAAACAGTCACGTCTTCCCACCTCTCTAAACCCTCCCACTCAGTTTTTATTTTCCAGTAACAAAATCCTCTTGTAGAATCTTACTTACCAGTCATCGACAACCAAGCTACTTTTCTACAAAGTTTGTCAACCAGTCCTTAACCATGCCACCTAAGATCGACCCCAACGAAGTCAAGATTATCCAACTACGAGCCACCGGTGGAGAAGTCGCTCCTACTGCCGCTTTGGCGCCTAAGATTGGTCCTCTTGGTCTTTCTCCTAAGAAGGTCGGTGAAGATATTGCCAAGGCTACTAAGCAATACAAAGGTATCCGAGTCACTGTGCAGTTGACTATTCAAAACCGACAGGCCGCTGTTTCTGTTGTACCTGCCGCTTCCACCTTGGTGATTGCTGCTCTTAAAGAACCTCCTCGAGACAAGAAGAAGGAGAAGAACATTCGACACAACGGTAACATTCCTTTTGACGAGATTCTCAACATTGCCCGAGAAATGCGATCCAAGTCTCTTGCCAAGGAGCTCAGCGGAACTGTCAAGGAGATCTTGGGTACTGCTCAGTCTGTAGGTGCCAAGGTTGACGGTAAGCCTGCCCATGTTACTATCGATGCTATTAACAATGGAGACATCGAGGTTCCCTCTGAGTAAACACCACCATCACCACCACGAAAAAATGCAATGCAAAAGCAAGATCCATCTTGTTTATGTACACATGAATAATAATAAAAAACGATAGGCATGTTTAGATATAAGCCTCTCTCGAGCCACTGCAAGTATGTTTGCCAACACTCTGGTGCTGATCCTAATCAATGATCTGTTCCTATTTTGGTGCAAACTAGATAAAACTAAGCAAACTACTCACCGTGGTTTTCTCTATATGTGAAGACGACGGTCCATTTCAATTGCTTACATTTTTCTTTTTTTGTTCTGTGGTTGAGAGATAAATAGTTGATCTGATTCTATAGTTACTGAGTAAAGTCCTTTCCCAATCAGGACTAAAGTAAGGACTTGATATGCCCTTAGGTAATAACCCTTAACTAATAGCACTATCATGGTATTATAATGATATTATGACAGTACTACCACAGTATTGTAAGTTTTATCAAATATATGAATGAACAATGCTAATTATTATGCAATTATATTGGTCTTATGTTGGTCACTTCAAATCTCGAGCCTTGTAACTATATCGAAGATTATTCTGTTCAAACGTCCAGCTTGATTTGTTCAACGACACCCGTTCGGTATCTCTCGCTAGTGGCTTCCTCATATCAAACGCGTCTTCATTATCAAACCCACTGCCGGAATAATATTGTAAAACTCTTCTAAACACATGGAATCCAAACTTGTTGTACATTTGAATGGCCGTTTTATTGGTGGCTCGCACAAATAGATCCATAAAGTAACAGTTTTCTTCAGACACTTCGGAACAAACCTGCAAAAAGTCTATAAGTGACTTGGCTATACCCAACCGTCTGTAATCTGCATCTACAGTCACAGCTGTGATATGACTATGCCACTCTTTGCCTTGGCCTTCGCTTTTGGCAATCATATAACCTATGTTGTGGCCTTGAGTATTGGTAGCTTTGAACATCATTGTGGGCCAAAAGATGAGATATTGCATATAGTACATCATTTGATAGTTTTCAGTGAGGACATCCAAGTTCACTGAATTGAGGTCCAGCAAGTCTGTAGCCTGGAAGGGCAGAATAGACGTCATGCTGCTGTTAAGGTGGTGTAATCGAGTGTTAATCGAATGTTGATAGTATGGTGATAGTACGGTGAGAATGTGAAGAGATCAAATCAAGTTCGGAATTGGTTAAGTGAAGTAGGAGCCTGGGATCACTCAGTTCGGAAGTACATATCTAAATACCTAAATAATGATACAGAAGACCTCTGGAATGTTGAATATAGGCTTTACTACGGATTGAAACCATGGTACAAAGTTACAGTAAAAAATTACACCGAAAAAGATAGGATAAGGATGGATATGTTCTTTTGTTCATCGGCTCCATCTATATATATTCTACTTTGGAGTCACCCGGCAGTCAATACTGGCGTAAGTACTATCAATCCAATATCAAGTCAAGTAGGAGCAATACCAGCAGGGCGAGCTCCATACACCGTGAACTTACTAAAAAGATTTCCCACAGAAATGCCCAAATTGAATTCACTTTCATATAAAAGTTGCACCTGGTTGGTGCTTTTTGGTTTAGTTCTGTCTCTGTCTATCTCCTGGTGCTTAATCTGACACATGTGTAGAGCCGCACATATGGCCTCTTCGAAGACCTCAACTTTAAACCATTATTAACTTACCAATATCGTATAAAAGACCATTAAAAGTAATTTCTGAGTATAAATAAATGGTATAACTCCGAAACCAAAAACCAGAAACCTCTTCAGTTGGCGAATTGACGTGGTGTTTCCTGTGCCACTCTCTTTTCACCCACCTACCTTCCCTTCAGATCTCCCTCCTTCCCTCCAACTCACACTTAGTTTCTAACCAACCACTCTCGTTCTACCAAGTGGGAAAATTTTTGACTGCATCTGAGAGACGACAACTCGACTCCCCACCACCAAAGATGTCGCAGTATATCGGTAAAAACATCTCGCTGATCAGCAACAGCAATATCAGGTAGGTGTTTTGTGTGGCCTTGTTTTTTTGCCTTGTTTTAGACCTTAATGTTTTGCCTCAAAGACTGAATTAGCCTGTTCTTTTTCTTCTACCAAAGTACAACAAAAGCACAACAAAACTAACACAACCAGATACGTAGGAACTCTCCATGAAATCAATTCCGAGCAAAGCACCGTGTCCTTGAAAGGTGTGCGTAGTTTTGGTACCGAAGGCCGCTTAGGAGGCCAGAACGAGATCCCTGCGTCGGATCTTGTGTACGAGTTTATTGTATTCCGGGGGTCAGACGTCAAGGACCTCAAAATTGAGACTCCTGCCGCACCAGCGCCTCCTCAGCCGTTCCAAGACCCTGCAATCATGGTAAGCATCTTAAAAACCTTTTTGAAACAATCAAGTACGCATGTGGCGGTGTTCGGATGATGAATCATTTCGGATGTAAACCATTATAACGTCTGAGGCGCTTTTCCATGCTGAGATTTCCGTTGCCTTCCTTCTGACACGACCACCGACGCATGCTATTTTTTGCAACATATTTTCTGAAAACTATTGTTTGAAAGATGACATGACATGTCTGTATATGAATACTAACGCTAGAACGTCCCCGCACAAGTCCAACCGGCTCCTCCACAGGCTTCACAGGCTGCCTCACAGATCCCCGGACAGTATCCCCCACGAGGGTATCCTGCGTATGGCGGATCCATGAGCAATGCAGCATATCAGGGGTATCCACAAGTAGCTCAGGCACAAGCCCAGACACAAGCAACAGCCCCCAAAACAGCCCCTATATCTACCCCTGCACCTACGGAGACGACGACTGCACCCAGACCACAAGCACAAGCACAGCCACAAGCACAACCCCAAAATGCACAGCAACATCAGCAGAATGTCCCTGGCCCTAAAAACAACCGACCGGATCACGGACGAAGACCCCCTCGCGACAAGCCCGTGGTGGGCTCCGACTTTGATTTCCAGCAGTCCAATGCCAAGTTTGTAGAGACGGAGAGTACGGAGCGAGAAGAAGTGTCAATTCCTCCTCCAGACGAGTTTTACAACAAAAAGTCGTCGTTTTTCGACAACATTTCCAGCACAACCAAAGAGAAGGTCGAAGGCACTTCTAATGACGACGATCCTTATACTCGAAGAGCTGCGGAAAAGGAGCTGAACTTGGAGACTTTTGGACAGTCACATGTATACAGGCCTCGAGGAGGCCGTGGAGGAAGGGGAAGGGGAAGAGGAGGCAGGGGAAGAGGCCGTGGAGGGTTCAATAATGGCAATGGCAACCGAGCCCAGAACTAAGGTGAAGAACCAGTATATTAATAGTGAGAGTGCGGTGTGTATCTTGACATCTTGAACATCTTGAACATACGAAAAAGAGCCGCACTGGGCTGAACATGGCACACACTGACCAGACTGTATAGAGGAGACGGCAAGAGTCTTTACTCAGTTTTCCTGCTCAGCTTTTGTGGGCAACTTCTCTACGTCTCTACGTCTCTGTACGTCCCTATCCCTCAATCATCCTTATGCACTTAACGATAGAATATATTTGTAAGTTATTTATAACGATATGATGAAGGGCGGTTGACCTGGGCCCACCAGGCTTTGAGTTTATCTGTTGTTAGTATTTTGTCTGAGTATTACAGGTATAGGTATATCTATATGTTTAATTATAAACTAATAAGCTCTGCAACATTTTATGTAGCTAACATGTTCTCAGCTCTTATCAAACAACAGCTAGCAACCAAAACAAACTAAAACATTACTTACATGCAAAAGACGAGCCGTTCTTCGAGGCACCTAAGTTCCACGACCTCACTCCCATTAAGATAGCCATCCATGCGAATCCTTGTATAAACGGCAGAAGCATCTGGTCGCGAACGGTGATCAAGGCTATTCGCAGCCACGAGCCATTGGCCGACGCGATGGAGCGCCTGTACGAGTTTTCAAACCGGAAATCAGGTACCAGGGGTGCTTTGGCCATGGTTTATGATGTTCTTTGGGTGAAAAAGGGTATATGATGAGTCCAAGTTGGCAGGCAAATAAGTTTGGTTTGTCTTTTCTCAGTGGGACTTATATAATATTTATTTCCACTTATTTGTTCCAACTGTAATACTTGGGACAAATATTTGGGACTCATGTTGATAACTTTTCTTTTCACCCTCTGATAACTTTCACTCAACACAACCACTTCTACAAGTAACTTGTACAAGTACGAACCACCAAAAAACGGATCTACCAGTTCGCCAGTTTTGCTTCAGAATGGATCAAGACGATGGACCCAAGGTGATTATCAGGAATGTGGCTCGAGAAGAGGTGGACTTTGTCCTTTCAGACCTGGATTTAGCGTAAGTAAGAGAGATATTACAAACAAACAAAACGGTCAATATACACCCCAAAAACAAACTTGTTGCGTATGCCAATATACTACAAGATATATCACAAAAGCTACCATTTCAATTAGCACTTTGAACTTTCTTTCTAACATCAGATTGGCAAACTCCGTGCGTAGAGTCATGCTCGCAGAGATACCTACTATAGCCATTGACTTGGTAGAGTTTGAAATCAACACGTCTGTTCTCGCAGACGAGTTCATTGCTCACAGATTAGGTCTAATACCGCTGGACTCCACCTATGTAGATGACCTGGAATACACCAGGGATTGCATCTGTGACCAATATTGCGAAAACTGCTCCGTGGAGTTACGTCTGGATGCTAAATGTACCGGTGATGCTACAATGGAGATTTACACACGTGACTTGGTCATTGTATCAGCGCCTAATAGACGAGATGAAAGCATAGGCCGGCCAGTTTTGAGCGACCCTGCGCATAAAGGTGTGTTGATTTGTAAGCTGCGCAAACACCAGGAACTGCATCTCAAGTGTATTGCCAAAAAGGGCATCGCCAAAGAACACGCCAAATGGTCTCCTGTGGCGGCTATAGGATTTGAATACGATCCCTGGAACAAGCTGAAGCATACGGAATACTGGTATGAAGACGACGCCGAGGCGGAATGGCCCAAGTCCAAAAACATTGACTGGGAAGAGCCTCCTAAAGAAGGCGAGCCGTTTGATTTCAACGCAAAACCAGAGAAGTTTTATATGAACGTGGAGACGGTAGGCATGCTAAAGCCGAACGAAGTTGTCGAGCGTGGCATCTCTGTGCTGCAAAAGAAGCTCGCGGAGATAGTCCTTGCGCTGGACAAGCTGGACCGGCCTGCGGAAGACGGTGCTCCCCAGGACGGTGGTCAATGGTATTAGATGTAAATTAATCGTGAGAATGTATTTATGAAGTGTTTATGTGGAGAGAGAGAGATGTTTTGTATGATGGAGCATGATAGTGTTATTTCAATGATACTCTATGATCTGTGTAATCTTGTATGTTGTGTATGATCTGTATGAGACTGTATTATCTCTATGATGGAGTATGATAGAGTAAGACACTGTTATCTCTCATGTCCATGCGAAGGTTCAGTTCATAGACATAAGACTTTTGAAACGCATAGGTCACGTGACATTGTCATCATTTAGCGGCTTTTAGACCAACACCACAGCAATACAAAAACATTTAAGCAGGCTATTCCTATATATTGAAGTTGGATATAGATTATTGGAAAGTTTTCGCTTGCAGATCCTCCTTTTTGCGCGAAGTTAGTCACCCCTAAAACGGCCCTAATTAATCGTGCGGCTCAAATCCAAGGACCAAGTACGATACTTTATGATCTGTATGATATTCTATGATGTCTATGATCTGTATGAACTGAAGGATCCGTGTGATTATATAATATTGTATCATATGTTTGATACTGTATGTAGGACACTGTATTACTGTGCTAGTTACACACGTAGCCGATATGCTATGTAAGCTATCGCCTAGTCAGTTGCTTCAACCAATTATGCTTGTTCGTGGGATAGTCTAAGCAAAGTTTCATACATTTCCACTAAATGGATCAAAGTATCAATATGCACTTGCCATGTCTTTTCCAGGAGTTTTCAGGCACCCTATATGCTAGACATATCAGAGACTTTTACAAGAACTCGAGTCTCTGAGCTTCGCACCTCTCAAGAGACTCTGACATGACTAACTCCTCTCATTCCACCGCACACAGTCCTCAAACTTCACCTGTTCTCCTCCAAATATATCCAACGCGCTTCCGTATGTTAAGTCCACTTTCCCACCACTGAGACGCTCTACAAGACTCAAGTCCTCTATAGACTTGGCACCCCCAGCATAAACAGTAGGCAGCCGGACCCAACCAGCCAATGCCTCAACCAATTGCTCATCTATTCCTTGACAAAGTCCCTCTACGTCAGCCGCATGGACCAAGAACTCACTGCAGTAATCGCTGAGCATTTCCAGCGTATCTCGGTCGACTTTCATGTCCGTCAACGTCTGCCACCTGTTCATGGCTACTACCCAATCACCATTAGTCTGACGTCTACAACTGAGATCAATGACTAATTTGTCACGACCCACTGAGTCCACTAACATTTTGAGACGTTCCATACTGAATTTACCGTCTGGGAATAAATAACTGGTGACAATGACTTTGGCTGCGCCTTTGTCTAACCACGTCTTAGCATTGTCTACGGTGATTCCTCCGCCTATTTGAAGACCTTGAGGCCAAGCTTTCAGCGCAGCTTCTGCTGCCTCGTCGCAACCAGGACCAAGCTTAATAACATGTGTGCCTTCGACCTTGTTGTGTCGGTATAATTCCGCATACCAACTGCTGCTTTTGTCGGCTACAAAGTTGGTTTTCACTGCTGCGGAGTCTGAGTCCTTAAGAGTCCCTCCTACGATTTGTTTGACCTGTCCTGCGTGGATGTCAATACAGCCTCTGAATTTTGTCATGTCACTGGTGGAAAAAATATTGGTCAATGCCAATATTGATGTTCGTTCGTAATACTAAGAATTTTTCAGTGTTCAAATGGATTGTTAAAATGGATTTTTCAAGCTACCTTTGCCTAGTTTTTTATGTTCCTCGAGGATCATAGTTCGGAAATTTAAAATAAATCTTGAAATAAATTTTTGGCCTTTGAACTTTGATCCAAAACTTTTTATATCACAAGCTGCAAATCACCATGACAGACAACGCTATGGACATCATACGGCGGAATTTCGAAGCGCAGTTTGGCTCAGTGGACATGTCTATTCGTAGCAGCAAGAGCAGCAAAAACAAAAAGAGCTTGAAACGGACTAAACAGCCCGGAAATGGTGAACTTTTGGCTCAAGATATGGGATCAAACTCCGAGGCAAGTGCCAGCGAGGCTGATGAACATGGTTCGGCAAAAAAGACAGGAAACCGCAAGAAAAAGAAGCAACGCAAATCAGTTTCGTTTATGGAAGATATTGGGATACCAACAATGACAAAAGATATGGAAAATGAGGACATGGAAAACGATGTCAATGATGATGATGACGAAAAACCAATGATAGTCAAGTTCACGGGATCCTCCACCACAGGCAGCTCACATTTATTCGACATGGAAACAGCCAAGAAACAGAAGAAACTGTTTATGTCGTCGTTTGCTCCTAAAGACGAGTCCGATTCTGTCAATTCTAGCAGCTCCAAGAAAACAAAGCAGCCGTTGGCGGAAGACAGCCGTCAGGAGCTCGAGAACGACATTGCTTTACAACGACTCATTGAAGAGTCGCATATTCTTGCGGAAGCTGCGCAGAAGGGCCATTATACGGGTGCCGATATCAGTTCTGCGCAGGACATCAGCTTGACTCCTACGGGGAAGTACAGACTCAAAGCGTTGGACGTCAGGATGCAGAAGCTCGGAGTGAAGAAAACAACGGAGAAAATGCCCATGAATATTCGTAAAGGCATGTTGGCTAAGGCAGAGAATCGGCAGAAGAAGATGCAGCATGAGGCGAAGGAAGCAGGCATCATTCTTGCGAAATCAGCCCCCGCGAAGAAGGACAAAAGCAGGGTTAACAAGAGAGACCGTGGCTTGAAGATCGAAGCTGTAGGCAGGAACACGTACCATGGTCTGATTATCAGCAACCAGGAGATTGCACGGGTGTCGAATTCGGGTTCTGGCAGCCGAGGAAAGGGAAAAGGAAAGGCGAAGGGAAAGAAGAGACGGTAGGAGGGCCACAGGGTGTCAGCAGTTCATGATATGCTGGTCTACTAGCACACGAGTTATACATGTTCATTCATCCGTGAGCCAGTGATTTAGGCCGTGATTTAGGTATGATTTAGGTCATTATTGGGTCATTATTGTGCCGTTATTTGTTGTCGTTATCAATGTTCACTTGTTCACTATGCCTACACTCACTCACTCGCCCACACTTCTACACCTCTACATAATCACCTTGGTCAATATTGTACATATGCATAATAATTTATAATTTCTATGTCACGTCACGTTGTTCACCTGATGCATCCATGTGACCTATTCAATAATTCAACGCCCTCCCGCCATGGTCTGAACCTGTTCCTGAAGATCACGGACCTCTTGTTGAAGCTTCAATATAACAGTCTCAAGCACCGCGAACCGCCTGGCTGTATCATTAGGTCCTGGCGTTATTAGGCGTTTCACGTCTTCCTGTATAATATCTGCGGAACCATTACTATTTCCTAAAGCATAAGCTTTGACTTTGAATTTATAGAAAGTGAACAGGTTCCTTATACTGTCCAAGTTTTTGGGTGTAGATATATAAGTTCTCCCGATATTAGATTTACAACGGCCACACAGAATTTCACAATAAGTGCTACCTTCGTCGCCGGTGACTGCAGTTTCAGGGTCGTCTGACTCGTTAAAAGGAGTCACCAGCACTTTCGGACTGATTTCAATGCTTTGAGGCGCGACTTCTCTTAGCGTGAAGATCTGAAGTGCGTCTATAGAGCTCACCCAAGAGGTGCTATCGCTGATAATCAGGTCGCATTTCGTGCACTGGAACACGAGAGGCAGGTTCGCGGGCTTTGTAGGGGGCTTTATAGGCGGCGAAGCGTCGTCTTCAGAGTGCTCCGAGTGCGACATTATGTTATACAGTGTTGCTGTTGTACAGGTACCTATGCAGTTGGTAGTCGGTAGTTGGCTCTAGAGTATAGTGAAAAATTAAAGTGCGGCTTGTCTAAAGTATATGAAAGGAAACGTCTGATCCTGATGACACTGCCACAAACAGAAGGCAGAATTCATTTGAGTGCATTGAGATGGTCTGCTTGCCAGATTCAGGCTGGAGACAGATTTTTGGGCATTTACAAGTGTTTTTTCTCCTTTACTGTTGCGGTATTCGTTTGGTTGTACCACCATTAGAGTGAATTCAATAAGGGGACGTGCGTGTGGCAGTACATCCTAATCAGGCAATTTGTGGCTGACCAACAATTGCAACAATACTATGTTGAAAACATATACCGAGAGATATAAAACATCGCGATCGTATTCCATTCTCGACAGGTGCCATTCGAATAACGGGACCAAATCATTGATCAAATATCAGCTAGACATTAGATGTTAGCTAATTACTCCTTTATAGCCGTATTAGCATTGGCATACTTACATATGATTCGGATGAAGAAGGCTCTTCTAAGCAGGAGCATCGTGGGCTCACTGCCATTGCTGCGCTTGTGGAACTTGCTATACTTGAACTCATTGGATTGAGGCTTATTGGGCTGAGATTATTTCGTTCGTCGAGATACATTTCCATGGAATTCTGATTTGAGTGCTGATGTTGACCCCGGAAAAACTTGGCACTAGTTAATCCGAGCCACCTCCGACACACACGGCTGATTCGCCAGGACCGGCGCAAGAACACGTAGTTTTGAAACACGTATGCTTTGTAGTTTTCCTGGGTGACAGAGGTCATGGAACCGTTAGTGAAGAAGTCGTAGATTGTAGTTTGGCAATGGTTGTTGAGTCAACATGACATGGATTATGGTGCGTTTTAGTGCAGAGAGAGTCAGCCAGGCATGTTATGCCATAGTATAAGCTAAGTTTTAAGGAGAGAAGACAGCCGTAATCAACCACCAAACAACCACCAATTATTCAACCGTTTAACTATTAAAGTGACACAATTTCTCACTCTGAAGGGCCTCAAGCCGTCGTCTACCAATTTCCATGGGCGGGGCAGTTTTGTTGAGACATCTGACGGCCCTTCCTTCAATCCTTCACTGTATTGTTCGGCTTGCCCATCCAAGTACGTAAGACTCACTAAGCTCAATAAAACAATACATGTAAAATGCCATTTCGTAATTCTCAGAGAATATACTACTTGACACCTAGAAAAACGTCAACCAATCTACCATCCAAATCAACTACTTTTTTTCCTGCCCTTTTTACGTTACGCTTTTCTTTACGTCTTTTACGCCTCTCGCCCGCTCGTGTGCCTGACGCACGGCGCTATCCAGCCCTCTACCTCACACCAAAAGATCTCTAATCTCCATCTTATCACTTCTCCACAGCCAATCGTTGTCGCACGTGGTCCCATTAGCTGCTCACAGTGAGCACGACGCGATCAGCATTTCTTAGCTCCAACGCAGGATCGTATAAGTTCCAGGAGATTTCCGAGACGCTCTTTGGTTCCCAAAGGTTTTTTTGTTGGATTTGAACCTTTGAACCTTGAGTTTTGGATCCTTTGCGCCTTTTCTTTGCTGGTTTTCCTTACTTGAACTCATCGAGCCATTGAACCCCAGCGGAAAGCAACAGTTGATTTGGACGAGGACACAAAATCATAAAAGGAAAGGACAACAACTAAGGACAGTCTAAGTCATCCTTTTGGAATCACCAGAACGATTCATTAAGAAGCAGGAAACAAGGAAAAGTCCTAGAAACAAACAGCGCTGGCCGTGGTAACTACAATAACCAATTATTGAACCAATTATTGAATCAATAATGGAGTCTCACAGCGATTGGAACTCCTATAACATGGACGGCATGACCAATATGGATAATATGGATGAATACGCTCATGATCCGGGTCCAGGGCCGGCTAATAGCCGGTCTTCAGGCAGTGTTGACCAATTAAAACCCAACCAAATGGAACATAACCATCTGGAAAAGTCACCTCAAAATACGGCGGAAATGAACTCGCTGGTGCTGGACTCTGTGATGGCTGATCATATGTCGGATCATGGTTCAATGGTAGATAATCATCAGCAAAATCATCACCAAAATCACGAACATCACCATGAACATTCACAGCAGACGCTAGAAAACCATTCTCAGTCCCAAGGACTGCATCAGCATCAGCATCAGCATCAGCATCAAGGTAACCACTCCGAGTTCTTCGACTTCAACATGGCTGGCAGCAGTGCTTCCGGCGACAAGCCTCAAGGAGACTTGAATGCGTTCTTACAGTCGCTTCTTATTGAAGAACATGATGACAGTGAAGACCTCGCAAACACTTCTACAGCTCCGCATTCCCATCATGAGTCGCCGTTCCTCACTCCAGTATCGCATCCGCAACGGAGCGTCAATCCCACCGACATCTTCTGCTCTCCTATACTGGACCCTATGAACAGCAGCCGCCATGACGCCAACAGAACCGCAGGCTCGTCGTCTTTCAACGAGTTTACGCCGTTATTGTCGCCTACGTCGACAGGAATGGACCCTTCGCAGCAGGGAATGAACCTTCCGCCTGATTTCGTCATGCCTGATTCATATTTGGAAACCGTTGATGTGACTCAGCAACAACAACAGCCTATAGAATCACGGCCACGGTCTCGTAGAGCATCGTCGTCCAAACCGCGTTCGTCGTCCAACCGAACAACGCCCATCATGGCTGCAAATTCTTCTGTTCCTGGGCGAGTCGCTAAGATGTCTCCGGTGATACGCGCTTCTACCAACAAACGCATGTCTTCTTTCCAAAATCTACCTCAAAACTTATCTCAATCTAGGCAAACTTACCCCAGCGACCCTGGAAGCGTGTCTTCAGACAGCATTTCACCGCCAGAGTCACTCATGATGCCCCCTCCTCCACAATCGTCCTCTAGCGCAGCTGCCATCCGGTCAAGATCACGCTCAGGCTCTGCCTCCGGACCTGTTTCACGCCACTCATCTCTGTCTTCAAATGCATCTAATTCCACGATCCCGATTACCCCTGCGAGCCTGATGAATCTTCCTCCTGGTGAGGCGCCCAACTTGAACGCTATTTCTGCGGCGATCTCCGAAGAAAGACTCGAGACTGCTATCAGAGCCACTAGTAATGCTAGTTTTTCCAGTGAACGACGACGGTCCTCGTCGTCATCGGTAAGAAGCTCTCCGAGCCTTTCTACTCCTCCTATAAGACCTAAACCACCGGTAAGCACTTGGAAAAGCACCAAAAACAGCGTCAATGGAGCAAAAAATAACGGCAGGCGCAAAGACAGCGTCTCATCGTCTACCAAGAAACCAATCACCGCTACTTCGCATGGTATCTCTCCTAAACTACTAGCGAATGGCTCAGCTAACAACGGCACTTTAAACGATCCAGATGATCTTTCAGAGATGCTGGCTGCCAAGTCCAACTACCAGAACATTGTAGAAGGAAAACATAGCCAGCTCGGGCTGAATTATCCCGAGAAACTGAGCTTGGACTTGACTTCGAAACGTACCACTCACAAACTAGCGGAACAAGGCCGCCGAAACCGAATCAACAATGCTCTTTCAGAGCTGGCTAAGCTCATTTCGCCCACGATTCCTACAAACTCCAAAGCTACTACTGTAGAGAATGCGGTGATTTTCCTCAAAGGTTTGCAGGAGGAACTTGATACAGTCAAGCGACGGCTGTCCAAGTATGAGGAAGTCCAACCGCAGAGTGTGAGCCCGACAGAACAACGCCCGGAGGAGCCCAAGGCGGAGTTAAAGCCGACGGAATCGATTCGTGAGACGACAGAATGAATAATGAAAATTACGTGGAAGTTACACGAGTGTTCGTGAGTGGAAGCTTACAGACGCAATGAGATTGCATATATATGTAGATGTAGAATAGAACGAACGAACGAACGAATGAATGTTAATAAATGTTAATGATAATATGTGAATCTACAAATTAATATCCAACGTAGTATACGAATCAATAGTATTCAGCTAATACAACAGTAAGTAACCTGTATACCCATAGAATGCTACATCACGACTCTGTGCTAAGAATCATCGGGTCAATAGACATCTCCTTGTGGCTCACGACATTGTCTCCATTACCGACACTATGGTCACCTCTATTAACCTCGTGGAACTCGCCAATATGGCTTCCCTTCTCATTCTCCCGGTCCCGCAAGATAGCCATTTCTACCTGAGATCCATGACTGCCAAGCGTACCATTAATAAAAAGCTTGACAGACTCTTCCAAAGAACCCCCTGAAGAAGCGTCCTTATGCGCAGACTTGACATGCCTACTGAGGTCATAAGCCCTCAGGAACCGATGCTCACAGTTCTCCACGGGGCAACTGAGCTCTCGTTCACGTTCGTATGCAATTCCAGACACGTAGTCTGCCCAGTTGTTCTTTATGCTAATCTTGTGGTCGTCATTTGAGCTGGTGGACATGTCGGTATTCTCATACATGTTCCCTATAGGAGACTGCGACCGAGAGTGTGTTTGTAGCTGTACCTCCATGTTGGACACATTTGATGCCACATTAGAGCCCATCTTAACAGTCTTGTTATGCAACTTGCCTGCGATTTCCTCAGCAGGGATGCCATGAACGTTCTGACAATGTTCTGAGAACTTCGCATGAGTCTCACAAACATAGGAGCAGCCAGGCTCAAAACATTGCCAGCTGATTCCCACAACGTCAGAGACTCCGTGGACCTCTTTCGAATGCTGCATGATCGCAGAAGGCCCTGCACAAAGCCTGCCACACTGAGGACAAGGGATCTTCTTGTGACAAAACTTGATATGTTTCTGTAATGCTGACCAAGTGAACAGCTTCTCATCGCAGTTCTCTTGACCACAGACATATCTCGGCACATAAGAATGGCTCTTGTAAATATGCATATCCAATCTGCTCTTGTGATTGAACTCTCGATCACAACCATCCTGAGGACATTTGAACCGTTTACCGAAGCCATGGAACTCGCCGATATGCTTAACCAACTGCGATTGTCTGCTGAACTTGGCTTCACAGTTCGGCTGAGGACACAAGACGGTTTGGAAATGGGTTTTTTCATGTCTCACCAGATGCTGCCTAGTATTGAATCCTTTACCGCAATGTTCACAGCTTAACGGCTTCTCCTCGGTATGACTGAGCATGTGAACTTTTAGGTGCCAGCTGCGGAAAAACGCTTTGTTACAGTCCGGCAGCTCACAAACAAACGGCCTTTCGTTGGAGTGTGATCTCTTGTGCTGCTCTAGTAAACATGGCCGGTTGAACGCCTTGTCACAACCTTCCACTTCACACGCATACTTCTTGGTTCGCTTAGCAGGAGATTTGACTTTTGGCTCTGTGAGATCACCGGTATCATTCTTGACATTCTTGACGTTTGTAAGCGGCAAACCATCTTGAGCTAAGTGTTAGTTTGTGCTCATTACAAATTACAAAGAGCCTTTTACTAGAAACTTACCAAATACCACGGTCCGCCTGGTCTCTAGTTGCAGTGCGGTATCTCCCTGGCCATGCGACTCTGGGATCATGCTGCCATATATATTATTATTATACTACAAGAAATGCAAATTTCCAGCTGGTTAAAGAGATCAAACGGTTGTAGTCAAAAAAAAAAGTGAGAAGGAGGTTTCTAAGAGTGGCTGGCGATTTTTTTTTTTTTTTTTTTTTGGTGGTAGTGGTGGTGCACGGCTGAAAACCTCTCCAAAAGTGAAATGAAGTTTGAAAATTTTAGATTTCTGCAAACTTCGACTCTACCACAACATCATTCATCATGTCTGACGACGAGGGAGCGTAAGTGATTAAAGCGGTGTGGGCTTCATCAGGGGCTTCACGAGGGATGAATGTACATCCCTATTTATATATATACATATATTGATATATATTGATCTCCATGTATATGGTTGTATTGATATATATTGATGTATATTGATGTATACTGACGTCTATTCCTACTATATCTCTTATACTAACTCACAGATTCAACGAGGACTACGAAAACGCATACGAGGATGACTTCGAAGAGGATCATTTCTCAGACGTCGACGAGCCGGAAGATGCCTCCGGAGTCAAGGATGAAACCACTGCGGATGGGCGGACCATTGTGGCTTCCGACATGACGAATGGCGGAGGCGTGCCTACAGAACGCAAAAAGACCGCCAGGGAACTTGCGATACCCAAAGAAAAACGAACTACTACGCCTTATATGACCAAGTACGAGCGTGCGCGAATATTGGGTACCAGGGCGCTCCAGATCAGCATGAATGCCCCTGTATTGGTGGACTTAGAAGGCGAGACGGACCCGTTGCAGATTGCCATGAAGGAGCTGTCGCAGAAGAAGATTCCTCTGGTAATACGTCGTTTCCTGCCGGATGGGTCATATGAAGACTGGGGTTGTGACGAGCTGATTGTGGAAAACTAGAAAAAGAAAAGAACAGAGAAATATATGTCTTGAAGTTGACATTAACTAGCAACCAACGTGACACGGACATAATGGCTTTGCTCCTGGTACGCTGTCTGTAATAATATATTTATTTCCCCTTTGTGTGCTGTGCTGTGGATCAGTGCACTCTTAAATAGTTGTGTATTCTAGGATATATCGTTGTCTCTCCAAGAGGATGTCATGCCCGGCTTATGTAATCAACACTCTGCACGCAGAACATTGACAAAATCCTTGTATCGGAACCCGCCGACGCCTGAAAACGATGCCATGGCTTGCCGAACGTCCTGCTTGCTCATGCCGCTAGTTATCAGCACGGACTCCAGCTCTACAGGGTCTATTACCCCGGTATTGTCCTCATCAAAGGACCTGAATGCCTGTAACAGCTCTTGATTCGCCGAAAATTCGCTCAGCTTCACAGACATGCTGCTTAGAAAGGCAGAAAAATTGACTGAAGATGACGATCCGAATCTGCTCAGCATGTCGTCTATTTCTTTGCTTGTAGGGTCCTTTCCTAACGACACAAGCATGTCTTTTAGATCGTCTTCTCCTATCAAGCCGTCAGCATCTTTGTCTAGTAGAGCAAAAGTCTCTTTGAGTTCCCGTATTTCCGCAGGATTTAACTGGCTTAATGAGCCTGATACAACTCTTCTATTTGGTTGAGAAAATTCGTTGTCGGGGCTTTTTAAAGGGGAGCTCTTTGAAGGAGAGTTGTTGTTACTTCGAACTGCTGCCTTCTTCTTTGCCTTGAAAATGTTAGTTTTTCATTTGATTATTATTAGATATTGGAAAGCAACTGCAAAATAGCGACTTACCATTGTAAAAAATTTGAGTTGTGCTCCTACGATTGTTTTATTTGATCAAGCTGGTAAGAAGTTAAGATAGTTTCGCGAAGCCTTGTTTTGTGTGGAGGCAGATCTCCTTCCTAAACCGGCAATGTAAACAAAGTATACCTATACCACGAAAAGATGGACAGAACAACGAAACGACAACCAACATATATAGGACGATATATATATATATTTATTTGTGATTAGGCGTCTATAGAGTCTTCTGCATATAATATACCGATTGATAATCTACAATAACCCAAGTTACACCGAAATATCAATATAACTGCACCGTCAAGTATTATCAAATATTCTTAGACATCTCGAACGCGTCTCCCATCAGCTCCAATAAAGTAGCAGAGCTCCATGCTTGCGTAGGAGACGAATCTGCGCAGAATTCGCCGTCTTTGTTCGTCAACTCCGTCAGGCCTTGATAAGGAGACTGCTCTAACCAATGAACATGGCCATAGATACGTTTCCTGATGTTATGTAGAGCATAGTAAAGACCTCCCTTTTCCAAGTCACCATACCGAGCTCTGTTTTTCACGTCAAAGTACAACAAGGCTCGTAAAAAGTAGCCTGTACACCAGAGCCATTCTGGACCTTGATGGTAGTTGCGGCCTTTAGATGTAGCAAAGTCCGTGGAGTCTTCGCCATTGTTGTAATAAGGTCGGTAGTTCCAGTCAGAAGGATCCAACGTAGCCATTCCTACAGGACCCCTGATAGTACGGTCAGCTACCGCTAATGCTTCACAGGCATGTTCCAGGTGGAAAAGCTCCGGTGCTACGCACATGGCTATTGTAAAGTTCGGTCGTAGCTGATAGTCTTCAAAAGGCTTGCTGGATTTATACAAATCCTTGTAGATACCTCGTCTGTTCACGATGCTAGGATCAATATCGTAATTACTGTCCACAGAGCTGTCTTTAGGCACATAATAACATCGTTCGAAACTCTTTTCAATCAACAATTCCCAGTGTGTCAATTTCACTTCCTCTCCATGCTGATTGACCACTCTATCCCATTCAAACGAGCCCTTCCTATGTAACTCATTGACCCATCTTAACGCGCTTTTCAATAGCCCGGTGATCTCTACGGCAGCACCGTCTCTAGGAGTTCCAGGATAACCTTTGTTACCTGCCTTCTCGCTTTCACCCATCTTATCCATCCAAGTACCGCAGTTCCATGGGTTACCTCCATGTACAAACCCGGTTTGCCAGTCGACATAAATATGTTGGTTGAATCCCTCATCCTTCATCTGCGAGTCCAATTGTGGACCGGCATTAGCCTCTCTAAACGTAATGCTCTCCGCGTGTCGTTTCAAAATTTCATATACAATCTCTCGCACTGTAGTGGTAATAGAAAATGCTCGAGTATCATCAACAGGGACCCAAGTATCGTCCAAAGGAAACCTACGAGCGACTTTTTCAAACAATATATCGTCTCCGTCAGGAACGGATTTGCAATACTGTTGTACTACTTGTAAGAAAAACCACACAGCGTCTCGAGCATTGTACCTAGGATTGTTACCGGAATCCAACAAGTTAGGTATCAAGCCATGCTTCAGCGTGGCAGCAAACCCTAAGATATGCTCTTTGGCCTCTTGATACCTGCCCAACAGTATGAGCAAACCAGGAGTAGCAATAAACACGTCTCTGCCCCAGCATCTCATAAACCCAGTACTGAAATGAGGTAAACCAGCAGCCATAGACGCGACATGTCGTCGAGGAGAAAGTGACACTTTGTTGCTTTTACTGACCATTTGAACAGATGTCAGCGCCAAATTCTGAATGAATATTGAGCTTCGATGATAAGCGGTCGGAATCAATGTCAAAAATCTTTCGACGCATTCTTGGAAAAGTCCAAATACCAACAAAGCAAAGAAACGGGGTCTCAATGATGCAGGTACTTCCCGCACCTTGTCAGTTCTCTCTTGTAGCCATTCCACTACGGGGTTCAAGTTCGGGAACGACTCTTGGTACTTATGAAGTCTGTTCGCGATGTATTCGAAAGCCCAGAGGCCGTCTCTTAAGTTCTGGCAAATAGGAGCACCCAAGTCGTTTGATTGTACCACATTTTTAAGTGCAGCAGCCCAGCCAACGAGACCTGCATAAGGCAGTGCACCATAGCCCGTAATTGTATACACTCCTTCTCGGCCGTCAGAATACTCTCTTTCCTCACTTTCACATTTGTACAACAGAATATTCAGGTCTACCAGGTCACATTTACTGGTGGCTTCTTTAGCACCATGAGTAAGCAGATCATCTAGGTTTTTGCTTACATGAACCAGCTGTGTCTCAAATATCGCTATAGATCCCTGAGGGAAGTTCTTGGGCGACTTTATAATTGAAGTATTGCTGGAGCTGTCGTACTCAACCACAGGATATTCAACATCACGTACTTCCACAGGGATACCATGAAGCTTGTCATTGTCTTCTCCACCCATATCTTTACTACTAAGATCCACCAGACACTTGGAAAGTACACATTTCACCGAATTACCTTCAAGATGGACATCTTGTAGATGTTCATCTCCATCAGCAGTGAATTTAGTTCGCGCGATCAGGAAATAACCTTTACCCGTAGATGGATTGATACGATGCACTGTAATATACTGTCCTTGAAGATGTGTATATGACTCATCAGCGCCTTCTTGACCCAATTCAAAATGTAAATTGTTAAGAAACTTCTTCACCTCACTAATACCACCGCCAAATGAGTAAAGTTTAGTCTCTGTGACCACATTAGGAGCATGCGGATAGCATTCATCATATCCCATAGTAGTACCAGTGGCTGTAGCGCACATTGATACCAATGCAGCGTTCGGTAGGGTATCCTCTACAGTCCTCTTCTCTGCAGGGAACTCATTGTCATGAGTACAGTCCATAAGCCAGGCATGAATAGGTGACGACCTAGCGACAATGCACTCGTTGTCAGCAGGTCCGTCCTCAGCATTAGACCCGTGACGAATCAACGGAATCTTGGAAAAGGAGCCAATCACTCTGCCACCGTTTCTGTTGATCAATGCTGACAGTTCCTGTACAGACCAAGCTTGCATAGCCTCACGAATCACTGTATTCAGGCCTAACTTTTCGACAAAGATCTTATCCATTTCCTCGGACCCTGTGAAAAGTTCTGCTACAACATAAAGGTTCGGACGAATAAGACGCGCACGGTCCAATAAATACTGACCCACATGCAGCGGTGTAGAATGGCAGTTGTCTATTCTGAAACCATGGAAGTATTTGGCCAGTAATTGAACGTATTTAGTCATGTAATCCCATACAAACGGCGAGTCCTGAGGCTTCCTGCCGTATCTCAACTTGACACAATCTCCCCAAATGATGACTTCGCGTCTCAGGTAAGCTTTAGATTGAGCCGAGGCAAAGTCTTGCAAAGGATTGCCTGCCCAAACCCAGCCGTTATTTACTAAAGCGACTTCTTTCGTAGACCCAGAAGAGTCCTGTTTGACCTTGATACGTGTGAAATAAGTGTCACCAAGAGGCCGTTCACGTGTTATTGGGCCGAGTTTCGGGCCACTAGGATCCAAACGATTGTATTGTGCACGATTATGAATCTGTGAAATGATCGAAGAAACATCGTCATCAAACTCCTGGTAGAATGGCTCATTGATCTGGTCTAATACTCGTCGGAACTGCACTCGCGGGTGGCTATAATCCAAAGACTTTGCAACAATAGCCAAAAACTTTGGATCTACAGTCCTGACAAAGCGCTTGCTTCCAAAACTTTCCGAAGAAAGATTCTTACCTGCAGATTTCATGACAAATTGAGCCAAGCTGACCAACGATTCTTTGCAATCTACAGGTATGTTAATATCAGGCAAGTCTCTAGAAAGCTCCGGGTTTTCCAAAAACTCCATAGCTCGGTCTACCAGACTAGAAACATCCACAATGTAATATTCCCATAGTTTTATGGGGTCAATTACCAATTTTCGCAAGCTGGCAGTCACTCGTTCCAAATCTCCTATAGACTTGAGGTCACGAGGCAGGCCATATTGGTCCAGCTTCTCAGAGAACTCCAACAGTTGAGTATCCAATTCCAGAGCAGGGTTTAAATGAGGACTATTTTCCACGGAATAACCTGCATCTGGGTGTTCTGGAAGCCAGTGACAGTTGTTAGCAACATGGTTCAGTACAACGTCGGTAAGGGCCAATAGACCATATTCAGACTCCATTTTGGCAACAATCTTAGCGACATCGGCTTCTCCTCCTGGGAAACAGTTCGGATCAAATTTCAATTGGTCATAGATACTAAAAGGAGAGTCACTTTCTCCTCGTTGTTGTAAAGGAGTGAAATGTACCATATTGTAACCTTTGTCGGCTATAGCTTTCAACTTAGCATCCCATGTAGTTACAGTGCCCATAAGTTTGGACATGACAGACTGGATTTGTAGAGAATTGAGATTGATAAGATCATTATTAAGCTTAAAACCCGATTGTACAATGAAATAATATTCTTTGGTTTTGGTCAATAAGCCCTTCTGCTGATAAGATTGTGGAGTGTAATCAAAGTATTGCTTGGGGTCTTCTCTATATTCGAGATAATACGAATAAGGACCACCTTTGGTAATCAATACATCGATATACGACTCTTTACCAAACACATTGGGCGCCTTATGAGCGTAGTACTTGGTACGCTGGAATGCAGTATCTGAATCCGGAGGTACGTTGGTGTATAATACAGCATCATGAGAGGTCGGAGCCCAAGCAAAGTTGACGAACCGAACAGTATAAGGCTCTAGAGGGATAGGTAGAACAGTAAGTTTCCCGTCACCTATCAACATAGGAGCGCCGTCACTAGCAAGAGGAATAACGTGGACCTTCATTTTTTTAAGGCAATTTAGTAGGAGGTTTAGAAAGCAAGTGGTTTAGTAGTTGCCAGTGGAGTGGAAGGTTGAGCGATGCAGGCTGAAGATAGCACCCAGAGGTTGAACCTTCTGAGACGATCAACTACGTAAATGTCCTCGAGCAATTGCCTCAATTGCGATGTTAACAAGTCCAATCAAAGAAAAGTTTGTAGTGTTGCGCTATGAGTTCTACCCGTCCGATGGTTAAGGCTGTTGGAAAACCCGAGATGAACCGATAATCTTAAAAGAGGACGCTAATGGCGGACCAGCAAAGTCGGGGTGCGGCTTGCTGCGTTGAAATAATGAACAAAACAAATGCCGGAAACCACGGACAATTACAGGGAATAGGATCCTGAGAATAAGATTCCAGAAGGAGTAGCGGACGGACGGTACGACGTTTACACGTGGTTGGCTAAGCTTGCCTGAGTCTGCCTAATATATACGGATTAAACGAGCAATTGGCTGACTAGTTGGCTGAACATGGCGACATAATTACGAGGCTCGTATTTAGAGTTGCAGTGCGGTCAATATCGTACCGTTTCTGTCTCCATATGTCACTATATTGGACTATTGAACTATTGAACAGCCTTCCAGCCTCTTAGGCCTAATTTAATCGTTTCATATATCCATATGCGGCCCCGATATTGATAGTCAACTCCATGGTCGATATCCAACGGTGCAATTACTATGCACTAGCCTACCTCACAACAGTACATTGCTACATTCCACGACTGAATTCAATATCTACCTACCTTTGTCTCATTCTCTAATAGTTTTTCCGTCATTCTAATACCTCCAAGTAGACTATATATCAGCTGTTTGAAGTGGCCTGTCATGCTAAGCCGGGTAACCGCATCCCGAGGAGCCGCGCCACATGCGGCTGACACCGCTCTTCAGTTCCGCTACCTAAAGAGGGCTAACAGGCTAAAATGCGACGCCAATTGCCTACTTAATACCGTATTTCTGTTTACTAGCTGTATTAGTCACTTGCTATCTGAACCATTCAAACCTATTTCTGAACTGTATAAACCAACTAAACTAAATAGGCCTGTACATAGATAACGTCCTCCCCTTATCCGGCCTTCCTGACGTTTCATTCTTCCAAGGCCATCAACCGTTTTGCCCGGCTGGGATCCTATCACTCTATCATTTATACCCACCGCCACTTTTGATTTGTAATACAAAACCACGCGCTACCTACCCGGTTCTTCCTTCCTACCAACCACATTTAAAACCAGCGACACAGACTCTGCAGCGTAAAAAACAGGAGATTTGGATTCGAATCTGAACCTTTCGCAGTCGACTGTCGGTTCACTTTTTTTTCCAGTTTCCCGCTGATTTATTTGCCTTCGATTTGCCTTCGACTTGGCTTGCTCTCTTGTTCTCTTGTTCGTTCTAGTCCCTTCCATTTTTTCACAGAAAAAGACAAGAGATTGCTATATATAATTATAGCGCCCAACGCACATCTCTTTTACGAGACATTTTCTTAAACCAGAAATTATCACCGCCACCTAATAATGTCGCAGGCCGTTTTTCTCGACGACTTCCTTAATGGACAGAACTCGAATTTTTTCAACGGCGGCTCGGACGATGAAGGCTCTGACTCTTTATTGTCCGTGGACCCCGCCAACGTCAACAATACCACGTCGATCTCACAGTCAGATGTCGACAGCCTGGACGACTATCTCGGAATCAAGAAGACCAACATCAAAACGGAACCTATACTCGACCATAGAGTTACAGTGCCGTTGGAGACTCCTTTGGATAGCAGTTCCTTAGACAGCTCCTCTAACCACGGTTCCAAGCGAAATTTTGATAACCCTCAGGGTTCTTCTCAGAACGGCAACTCACGAAACAGCAAGTCTTTGAAAACCGGCGCAGACAAAACTGCGGCCGATGGAGCACAAGTACATAAGAAACCCGGTAGGAAACTTGATCCTAATATGCCGGTCAACAAGCGTAAAGCACAGAATCGTGCTGCTCAGCGTGCTTTCCGTGAGCGTAAAGAACAGCATCTCAAAGACCTGGAAGACCGCGTGGAGGAGCTTGAACAGGAAGCAGCTGCGACTATCGATGAGAACCAGGTCCTTAGGCAGCAGGTGGACAGACTACAAGAGGAACTCAAGTCTTATAAGGCGCTTTATTCTTTGCATGAAAATTCCAAAATGACTTCTGCGGAACGCGCGGAAATCGCATCAAGATTCAAAGCCGGTGCCCAGCAGGGAAAGTTTCCGGATACCTCACTTTCAGAGACATCTTCTATATCTCGTTCAAGTTCCAGGGACGGATCGACCTCCGGCTCTCTTTCTGGCTCTGTTTCCTTTGATTTCCCCTTTTTCTCGGAACCTGCAACCAAGTCCAAGCCTTCTGGTATTGATGCCGTCTTACTCAATGAAACTCCTAATTCGTCCTCCAACCTCGATTTTTCTGCTCCGACGACTGGGTCGTCCAGTTCACCCCTTAGTGCCATAGACTCTCTGTCCAACAAAATGACAACGAAAGACAACAAAACTACCACACCGGAATCCTCCGCCGCAGCTCCTATACATGATACCGAGGAGTTTTGTGAGCAGTTGTCCTGGGCATGTGGTAATAGCAAGTCCCCTGTGCCTAAGACAAAGGGTGAACCTACTCCTGTAGTAGACACTGGTGTTCTTAAGTGGCCTTCTCCTTCTCCTAACTCGGCTTCGTTAGGCCTCAGTCCTGTAGATACCTCTGTTAGCGGTGGTTCTGGAAAATTATTCAGAACTGGGTCTATTAGCAATGACAGTGCAAAGAATTCATCTCAGACTCCAAAGTCTAGCAATACACCTGCTACACCGCCCTCAGATTTGCAGTTTTCTCCTAGTTCGTTTACTGCAGATGTTCTCGGAGACTTGGCCAACCCGCTGTTTGATGGAGACGCTTTCGGAATCTCTGATTACACTGCTTCAGACTACACAATGTTTAATCCTTTGGAGAACCCTATCATTAACAGCAGTTTCTCAAAGATTGCCGATTACAACTCGCAATGTCAGTTAAAGACGAACCCAGCTAAGTATACTTCTGGTTTTCAGAAGATTAATGCGGTTAAAGAGACACAGGACGATGACGACCTTATTCCCGATGACTCTTCGAAATTTATAGGCTGTGAGGATGTCTGGGACAGGCTGTCGTCACATCCCAAGTTTGGAGACGTTGACATTGAGAGTCTCTGTTTCGAGCTTCGTACAAAGGCGAAATGTGGAGATACTGGTGCGATTGTGTCTGAAGATGACTTGAACAAGACGGTGAATCGCCTGCTTCAAAGTGACAGTACAAAGAAGTTCCTTTAGATGCACATACAAACACAAAGTTTTGCGTTCAATTATTTATATACAAACAACATACTAAATATACACATGGGGTAATAACGTTAAAAAATGAGGTAAAAGGCTAAATGGTGATTTTGACTGCCTTAGTACTGACATCACTTTCTAACAGTAACGACTTGTCTGACTGCCAGCGGAAATTGAAATATTCAGCGACTTTGATTCGGCAAAGAGAAAGCGACACAGGTTTAATAATGGATCCTATCTGAGATTCTTTCTGTGAAGAGGACGACGAAGAAGATGAGCCTACAACGGAGGGGTGTGTCGACGTAGATACGGTCGCAAATGCTTGGAATAACGACATGATTCCGAACGATATTCTCCAAACAGCAATAGTCACAGCCCTGTCTTTAGCCGAACTCGAAGCTGGCATGTCGATATCGGAAATGTGTCTTATAATGGCCGCCAAGTGTTTCCCATCAGGAGCAAACGCAATGTTTTCACAAACAGACCCAGGAAGAACAGTACTGATCTTTACTGGACCTTCAGCATCTATTTTCGTAGCAGTTGCAGAATAATCGACGCCTAGTGACGACACCAAGGTGCCTGTACGCAAGTCGTATACAAATGCCATGATTCCTCTGAAAGTAGGTGTTAAGTGTTCCGGTATCAAGCTTACAGCCAGACGTTGTTGGCCACGATGGAATGCCATGTAATCCGGATAAATGTTGATCAGAGTAGATAAGAACAAAGTAGCCTCCGTTATAAGCGATGATGATGCGGATTCCGGCACGTCTGTTGAACTACCTTCAGAGGTATCTAAGCATTTTACCACTGGGGTCACAATGGAGGACAGGTGATGCGGACCCACTAACACCTGAGTAAGTGGGTATGCAATTAAGAATGTCAGTACTTTCAAAGAGGCGATACGAGTATCAGAACTCCTTGTTTCGTCGCTAATATTAGTAGTCAGCGACGATAGTAGCAGAACGACGTTATGGAACGCAACGTTTTGAAGACACTTCGTACAGTTTTGGACTCCGTAGTTCCACGAGTCCATCTCCATAAAGCTTTTCCTGCTGAGCTTACAGAAGCCATTTTGTATCAGTACGGATACAAGTGTGTTGACAATATACAATGGATTGAAGTACTTTTCCCATAAATCCCAGTCCTTGCCGATTACTTCAATAGCAATCTCCTGATATAATCGAGGACATGATTCGTTCAAGTACATCATTAACGAGTCTGCTACTTGTCTTTGGCACTCTTTCCTGTTTTTGTAGTCAGCAGGGAACACTCTGCATAAAGCTACCACAACTAGCAAGCATCTCAGAGATTTCTCACTATAAATGTCGCCTGTGCTTTGTGAAGGCACATTTCTCTGCCACTTCTCGACAAGACCTCGCTGTAAAATCGCGCCTTGCTGTAGCTTCAGTAACTTCTCTATCAGCTTGCGACAACATAAATAGACTTTAGATCCCGGACGGCATCTGGTTGTGATGAACTCTGAAACTGTGTCAATAGATGGTAGGTTTTCAGAGACCAAAAACTTCTTTAGCAGTTCTTCAATGCTGGCGGTTTTGTTGAAACTGGCTAGGCCACATAGGTACATTAACGAGCAGTACCCGTCGGATATTTTCAGGCGCTTGCTTCCGTCACTGATATCATGGTTCATATCATTGTTGAGGTAGGTAGTCGAGAAGCAGCTTATGTTGGTGTCTCTTACAGCAATTCCACAAGCTCGTGAATTGAAAACACTAATAAGAGCTGATGTCTCTGCATGGTTATAGGTAGCTTGTGAAGAGGCTATCACCGATAAATAAGGGTTCGGACGAAAGACCATGTCACGACTAGTGGATTTCGAGTCACCATCCGGAAAGTGCAAAGACGCGCAGTCGACGAATGGTGTGTCTTTAAATGCGGATTTGGAGGTTAATGTTCCTACTTCTTCTGGTGAATAAGCTTTTCCGGTAGTCAAATTCCAGCATTTCTGTACGCCATTTTCGTAGCCGACGGTCAGGTATGTAGTACTGGAATTCAAGTTAGCAGACTCCACAGTAGTCGTAGAAGCACTTTTCACAGCAAAATTATAGCCAGGAATGATTCTCACTACAGAGCCTGTATTGGTATCCAAAACCGATATGGTTACATTAATATCCATGCAAAGGGTCAGACTAGACGTCGTATGGTTCTGTGGAACAAGCAGTTGAGTTACAGCCAAAGATGCTAAAGAGTCGGCTTTGCCTATTAGTTGTAGAAGTGGAGCCGATTCTGCAAGATGTTCTAGGCGAAACTGCAAGACTCTACCGTGACTAGTGGCTAAAGTTATAACATTTGTTAGACCCACAAGATGAAGATCTAACACTGTAGCCACTTCACTGCGGGAGTCTGAAAATTCACAGGAACACTTAGGATTGTTTTTTATCCATGTGTCAAGGCCCATAAATGTATACAGTACGCCTTTCGAAGCTGATACCACCAAGAAGTTTTCGTTATAGGTGGTCATGCCAGTAAGAGACGATTGAGAATGCTGATAATGCACAGGTTCTTCGTAAGCGCGTTCTACAACAACTGCAGACGAATTCCATTCTATTTGCGTGGTTTTAGAGATGATGTTGGTGTAATAAGCCAATATAGAGCCTTGGTCGTCGACTATAGCCCATAGTCTAGAGTCACGGTAACAGACGTCTATAAACGAGCCTTGCCACGAAGGGTCTATTATCTGTAACTGTCCCATGTTGACGAAATATACAGTGCCATCATCAGCAACAGCACCAAAACATTGTTCTAGTTCACGGCTTCGGAAAGCATACACTAGTGGTTTGTCTACAGTAGAACCGGTTTCTCGTATGAATCGTTCAGGGCCGTCATTAGATACGTTCCAGCGGAAAATGGTCCAGCCGTGTCTCTGAACAACAACCCATAGAAACGCATCAATCTGGATGATCTGGATGACAAGATCCACCCGTTCGGGAGTGGTGGTGGGCACCGTTATCAGGTCCTGGATCGCAAAGTCTTGTACATGAAGAACCGTTTTATGCTCAGTCAACACCTTCCAAATAGATGCTTCTCCTGCACGTGAGACCAAAAGCAGCTGGTCATTAAATAACGACACAGGAATGGGCCAGTTTGATAGTGAAGCGTCGATTTTGGTGAGGATTTTAAGCGTGGTGCGATCTAATACGCAAACCACGTGCGATTGGCCCCATACAAGAATGCCCTTTTCCACTCCTTGTTGCAGCTCAAAATCACAGTCCAATCCTCTACAGGCAAATGGAAGCCTTACAGTGTCTCTGATAATACCAGAAGGGAACGAATAAGAAGAGATAATGCCGTCTTCAAACGAGACTGCCAATCGGTATTCCCCAACCAGAGAACTGATGTCGTCCTCTAACTTGAACACATGCATGTTTGTTATCAGCGACTGTGAAGCATTAGAACTGCTACATGTATCAATATGCGAATAAAGTACAAACGAGTCATCATTTTGGACATTATAGACTCTGATAGTACCGTTAGCGAATCCGAGTACTAGGAACTGGTTGAACATTAAGGACCTGACTAGAGGAACGGTGCTGTCGTAGCGAGGGAGCGCATGGTTCAACGCAAACAGCAGCTCCTGTCCACCGAGCATGGTCCTGAAGTGTGGATATGTGCGTGTATTTGTGAGAACTTCGCGTTATAGATACAATTCTAGGTACGAGTGTATGCTGGTTGGTATCTGTGATATCTATGTTAGTTCAAAGGAGAAGAAAAGCCCAGGAATCGCTTAGTCATCAGTATGTGAGTACTGACTAATTTCTTACGTAATGCTGTGAGTGGGTAGTGCTGTAATTTGCAAATCTTGCAGAATTCATCCGATATGGTGTAATGGCTAGCACGGTTCGCTTTCAAGTCGCAAGGCAAAAAGCGCCGAGCAGATCGGGGTTCGATTCCCCGTATCGGAGTTTTTTTTGGAACTGCGAAAGATTATTAAAGAACATTTGAAACAGCATAAAATGATTCAGAAAGGTCATTTGCCTTTAATTCCGGCTATTTCTACTTTGGTTCTTTTCCATTTTGTCCCTTGATCTTTTTGGTCTTGCTAATAGTATGATTAGCACTGCCGATCGTTGGTCAATGCTCTCTCTGCGCAGCACCGCCCTATTCTTTCTATGATCAAAAATCTATAACTAGAGATTTATATAGTAATTATGTACTACATGGATCATGGTATGACCTGGAGTGCCAGCGTTTGTAATGCTGGTATTTTCAAGCGACTGAAGAACCGAAAAAGTGCAAGATGCCTTTCCAATTCGTCTATAAGTTAAGTCCGAGGAGATAGTGAATGAATATCAAACTGACAACATAAGGTAAAAGCAACTCAACCCAACTTCGGTTTGGGCTTCCGGCTCGGCTCAGAGCCTGAACCCAAAAGGGAAGCCAGCAGCAGCGTCGGGCGGGTTCCCGAGCCTGTCTGAGACAAAAGCAAGCAAAAGCTTAAAGTGGACCTAAAAATGAAACCAATATGAGACCAAGAGCTTTTCCGAAGGGGGGTTCAAACTTTAATGCCGAAAGTTGTAGAGTGAGAGAGGCCATATTACCTGATGCCATTAGATCATGGGACGACAAGTTTAATACTTGTGTGAATACGATATTGACACGAATGTGTGTTATTATTACTAGACGTCCAACTATAATATTAATAGAAATATTAACAGAAGATCAATAGAAATGTCTAGAAAAACATCAGTTGACGAACGCAAGACACTCACCGTAGCTCTGGCAGGTGCTCATCTAACCACAACCCTGCGACTCACAACAACTCATTCTTTGCTTTTCCTATCATGTCTGTTTCGGGGAAAAGGCGTATCGCATGTATAGAAATAGACTGTGCGGTGGTTACATTGTGGCATTGTAGCATTGTAGCGTAGCATGTTGCATTGTCCAAGGGTCTTATTATTTCTTGTCATGTGAAAAAAGTGAAAAAAGGAGATTTCTCTGATCGCAGTAGTGATAATAGCTCACCAGTACAGTACATAACAGTACAACAGTACCAAAAAAAAACCGAGGCCCAATGTCTTTTCAAGTCTAAATAACCCATATTAAATCCATATATTGCTAGATAATCTTAATTCACACCATAGTGACCGCAATTGGCTTATTGGAATCATTGCTCGTTTTCGCAGTGCAAGTCCTGGTCACATTAGGCAAGATCATCAGCTGCATTGAGTAAAGGAGAAGAGACGAGTATACCCGAGTAAAAAGCCACAACAAAGCGGAAAAACTGCATTCCATCAGTTTCGGTATGTTAAATGATATTCCGCTGGTCATAGGTACGGGTACGACACATGTTGTGGTTGAAGTTGGTATAGTTGTTCCTAAGTAAGCCAGTAAGTCGGCTTACTTACTGGCTTACTTACTGGTTTACGGACTTACCATTACCAAGTAAGTTTAGTGATAGTCAACTAGAATATGCCCTCAACATTACAGCATAGTGTACTTAACTATCTTACTAGCATCATCTACCCTAATCTAACAAATCTCAATAATCTTACTCTTACTAAACACTTTATTTCACTTGTACATCAAAATCAAACCCCAGCACTTCGGTAGCCCTTCCGCAGCCGAACCTATTTTCGATCCGATCAAAAGCATCCCTTTTGGGCAGTGAACCAAAAACCTAAATACAACTAAGAACTAAAAACTAAGAACTGACTAAGAGATCAAGTCGCCTCTGCGCCTCTCTACTTACATTTGTGCGTCCATTTCGCTCACAAAGTCACCCGAATCCGTCGACGCATAGTCTGATATCTCGTTTAGGTCCTTCTCCGATCATCGAACAATACGCCAAATATTAACACCAAAAATTAACACCAAAAACTCACCGACAAAAACAGGCAGCTGGCCGTGCCCATTACCCGGCCCTAAAGTGCTCATCGACCCCAGATCGAACAAGCAGCTTCTCTTCTCTTCTTTCTCTTTACTTTATCTATCTGGTCTCGTTTACCTTTGGTTTTGACTTTGGTTTTGACTTTATTTTTGCCTTCAGCTTGGCCTTTAGCTTTGCCCTTAGCTTAGTCTTTACTATACTTGACATTAACTTAGACTTCGACCGAGTTGTATTTGTAAGTTTCTTGTTCCGAGGCGAGTTATCCACATCACCCGTGAACTACAAACTGCCAATTACCAGCTACCATAGTGGTACTATAGTAGTAGTACAAAATAAGGACGGTACATGTCTCCTGTAGGCTTCGACAAACCTGCCAGTAGCAACGGCAACGTCAACTTACAAATGTACTCCATGCAGGGGGTTTCTGAGCTCCCGCTACAACCTTTGGCTCAGTCGCATTCCAACCCGGATGCAAATCTGAACCCGAACGACAGCTCGAGGAATGTCGGCATTGATATGGGCAACAACAATATGGGAAACAGCACTATTGATATCAACAGTGCGGGCCCCAATATAGGCACCAACCCAGGTAGCCCCGATAATGGCACGGCAAGCAACACGGTTTCCCCGGACAGAATAAAGACGTCCAAACGGCTGCGAATCGCCAACGCCTGTCAGGTCTGTCGTGACCGCAAAGTGCGCTGCGATGGCCAGATGCCTGTCTGTGGATCATGCTTAAGGCGTAGGACGCCATGCAACTACGCGACCAAGAACTCCAAGTCTCGGATCAACCCGAACTATGTCAAGGAACTGGAGTCCAAGTTGCGGTTCTACGAAGGCGGAAATGCCGGTAATAAGTCGAATTTGGCTTCCAATTCGGCTGCTAGTCCAGCTCCTAATGCTCTTCCTAATATGGTTCATACTCCTCCCGTGGTCCATGCTCCTACTGCGTCACCTATAGGTGCGATGCCTTCAGGTTCAGGTTCTAGGACATCGTTTGCAAACCACTCGACTCCTACCGTTATTCATCCGTTGTCCAGTGACCATGTGTACCTTGCAGATCAACAACGCTCCGCCAACTCGGGCTTCTACGACCACTTTTCCGTGGCTCCGAACGTGCCTGAACCAGGCTCTGGGTTCGTCAATGCTTCCGGCATCAACAGCAACAACGGAAATACTACAAAACCAAGCTTATCGCGGTTTCCGCTCATCACAAGCTCATCCTCGCCTTCTGCGAACTTTGTGGCACGGTCCTCGTACGGATTCCCGCCTGTAGGCAACGTGAACATGAACACGAATATGACCTCTGCACCTCAACAGTATTCTCAAACCTCTCAGCCACGCCCTGCACAAGCCTCCATCATAAATCAATCCGCCGGTTCACTCAAAAATCCCGTCCCTGCATTCCCGTTGAACAGCCCTGCGTCGTCTACAGGTAGCTTCGACAACATGGGCTCCACTGCATACAGCCTCATGGCCAATAACTCCTGTGCCACGTCGATATCTCCTACTCCTTCCGACGTGAAACACAATGCTTCATCGGCTACAAGTGCGTCCGCAGGCTCTTCTTCATCCTCGGCGGAAACTACGCGTCAGCCACGCGACCTCACGGGAGGCCCTTCTACGCTGTCATTTGTCAAGCTCGTAGAAGCGGCAGCCACTACTCTATTGATGGACAAAAAAAACAACCAGAAAGACGCAAACGAGAACGGAAACAGCATTGACATGAATATGGGAAACTTGAATGGTAACAACAGTACCAAGAGCGACACCACCACCAAATACACCATTGAGAGACCACCAGAGTCCACAAGTTCTCTTCTCACGAGTCTGAGCATGTTTTCTGCTGAAACCGACGATCCTTCGAATCTTGAGCTCAAGTTCCCTGACCGACAGCATTCCGACGCCATTATAGACTCCTATTTCCAGACCATCCATCCGGTCTTCCCTGTTCTTCATGAACAGACAGTGAGAGCATTGTACAACTCATTATGGGACCAGCAAGCCCAGAACCAACAAGCGCAAAGCCAGAATCAGAATCAGAGCCAGAATCATAGCAAAAGTGAAGCTCCTCTAGTAGCAGGCGACTCTGGCATATATATCCTGTTAAACCTTGTATTCGCTGTATCTACACTTATCGAAGATAGAGGCCTGGATTTGTGTCCTGAGGGAGAAATGTACTTCCAGTATGCGATCTCGCGCATGAGTCTGTTTTTTGTGTCAGAGAAGTCTCTTCTCACTGTACAATGCATGTTGCTAGCATGTATCGCGAGCATGCGTGTCTGTCACACAGAAATCACCTTGTATTTCTACAATACCGCTATTTATAGTGCCCAGAACCTCGGTCTGGACACTCCGAGATACATTGCCTCGATAAGCAACAAGATCGAGAAAGAAGTGTCTATTCGTGTCTGGATCTACTGCTATTCTATGGATAAACTCTTAGCATTAACTTATGGCAAGCCTTTGAATCTCACTTTGAATACAAACACACTGCTACCTACCAAATTAGATGACGAGTATATTACGGATGACAAGTACTTGACACCTCCAGAACACGCTTACCCGTCTTATCAAGAATTTACTCACGCATTCTATGAGTTATTCAACATTGTGGACGACATTATCCGTACTTTTTACGAACCTTTTTCTATTCTTAAGCTAGAATCGTCAGCGGAACGTACTTTGTCCAACATTTTCCGGCTAGAAGAGAAGTTGCAAGATTTGCACAAACGAATCCCGTCGTATTTATGCATTGAACGCTGGCTAGACAACGATGCTCTCAGTATCAAGCAACAGACGCAATGTACAGTGTTTCAATGCCGGTTTTTACATGCCAAAATCCTTTTATATCGGGTCATGATGGTAGACAGACTGTTCAAACAGTCGCCTTATGAATTGACACTGAAGGAAGCTGAGTTGCAGCCGCGTTTGCTGGACTCTCCTCTAGGAATGTCTCATAATGGTTATCTACAACAGTGTTTCGAAACTGCTGTAGGCAACTTGAGTGTGTCGACGTCTATCCAGATTATTGAGCTCATTGACCGCACGAGTATCATCAAAGAAGGCCCTGTACGCTGGTTACGTACTTTCTATGTCTACATGGCATGTATAGTGTTGCTAAATGCAAAACTATTGCCTACTCTGAACTTTGGTCTCAACCAAGAATCCGTCGCCAGAGCTTGGAAAATGGCCATTGATATATTAAGACAACAAAGCACCACCAGCATGATTGCCAACAAATGCCTCAAGGTGCTTGAAGTTTTGCATGAAAAGATAGGCAATTACGGAGCTGATGCGTATGAACGACATGTAGAACTGTTACCTAACGTTGAGAACTATGACTTTGACATTGGCGACACGAACATGCTGCGTAACGCGCTCAATGACGCCTATCTTTTCCCTTTATTTAAAGACTGATCATTATCAGCATTAGGCGAAGCGAAGCGAGCTTGATGTAAATACAATTAATTTGTATCTGTACGATGGTTAGTTTACCAGTATATAGTTATATTATATTATATCATATCATATCATTGTATCGTGACCTGTTTTGTCATGGCATGTATTGTAATCTAATCATTCATGCATTTATCCAATTTTAGCCGTGATCTTTGATATTGGTTTTACGTAATCAGTCTCTCGTCCGGGTAACTCCGCCTTGAATATCAGACGCACGTCAAACAGTGAAACTTGTCTTCTGCCAACTGCCTTTTAGAAACAACACAACCAGTTCAATTCCTAGTTGGTTTTTTACTTGTTTCTATCAAGTTCTATACTTTGGTAAAGAAGAAACCTACCGAAACAAAACTCTTCTGCTAACATTAACATGTCATATCCTGGTCAGAATACTCATCATTACGGAGGCTATGCACCTCCTTCTCAGCCACCTCCCGGTCATTACAATCCTCAAAATGGCCAATATATCGGGGGACCACCACCTGGTTACCCGCCACAACAACAGTACCAACAGCAACAATACGCACCTCAACAATACCAAAATCAGCAATATCAACATCAGTCATCTATACCTGGAGGTTACAATAGTCAACAACAGGTATATGCCAATGGCGCAGGGCCTGGTAGCTCAAGGAGTTACAACGGTGTTTCTAATGCCCAGGCTCCTAATACTGCTCCGCAGTCTTTTGGAGTACAAGGAATGACCTACCAGTACTCTAATTGTACCGGTAAACGTAAGGCTTTATGTATTGGTATCAATTATATCGGTACTAACAATGCTCTCCGAGGTTGTATCAACGACGCTAGAGCAGTGGCGTCTTTTCTGGAAAAGCAGTACGGATTCAGTAGGGATGATATCGTCATTCTGAGCGACGACCAGACCAACAATCCTCGTGCGATTCCTACTAAAGCGAATATTATTGCTGCTATGCAATGGCTTGTGAACGGAGCTCGTACAAACGACTCGTTGTTTTTACATTATTCCGGCCACGGAGGTCAAACTAAAGATCTTGACGGTGATGAAGATGACGGCTATGATGAAGTGATTTACCCGTTGGATTTCCAAACGGCTGGACATATCACTGACGACCAGATCCATGACTTGGTAGTCAGGCCTCTTATGCCTGGTGTGAGATTGACTGCATTGTTCGACTCTTGTCATTCCGGTACTATTTTAGACTTGCCTTATATCTACTCCACTAAAGGTGTATTGAAGGAGCCTAATTTGGCTAAAGATGCAGGTATGGGACTTTTGAAAGCTCTAGGAGACTATGAAAGTGGCAACTTGTTGAATGTGTTCAATGACGTCTCTGGTTTAGTCACACGAGTAACCAAGGGCAATAGTGCCACGGAACTCACGAAGCGAACCAAGACTTCACCTGCTGATGTCATTCTTATCTCTGGCTGCAAGGACTCACAGACTTCAGCAGATACTCAGTCCGCAGGTGTGAACACAGGTGCGTCTTCGTATGCGTTTTTAGACGTTTTAAGCAAGAACCCGAACCAGTCGTATCTGTCTCTACTAAACGAGATGAGAAACAGTATGATGGCCAAATACACACAAAAACCTCAACTGAGCTGTTGTCATCCTATTGATACAAATCTGCGGTTCATCTTGTAGAATGCCGTGTGGGAATGCCGTGTGGGAATGCCGTGTTGGAATGCCATGTTGGCAGGTCAAATCAGGTCTTATATATTCTCTATGCTAGTACTCTAACATATAACAAAATATTCAACAAAGCTTTTAAATTTATAATGTCTGCTCATGTAATCTACTCAAGCGGACCCCTGTGCCTGCTTACATAATCTCACAACCGGACTGCGTGTCTGCGGGATTTGTTTCGCTCTCAATCTCCGCCATAAGCAGTTCAAACGCCTTGTTAATGTTCTGGTCATTCCTTGCCGAAGTCTCAATAAATCCACAATGAAACTCCTCGGCGAGTTTGTTGCCATCCTCGTAGCTCACCTGTCTCTGGTCTTCTAAATCCGTCTTTGTACCCACAATTACGGTAGGTACAGTCTCAGTACCGGTAAATGTCAAAATTTTATCTCTTATTATCGGAAGCATGTCGAAGGACGCAGATGAGGTCACCGAGTAAGCTAAAATATAGCCATGTACCCCTATAATATGTTTCTGATTGACAATACTGAACTCATCTTGGCCTGCAGTGTCCAGGATATCTAAATCATAATCTTTTCCTCGGAACTTGATTGTCTTGGTAAATTCAGACTCAATAGTAGGATAATAACTGTCTACAAACTGCTCCTCCACGAACCTGACAATCATCGACGACTTACCTACAGCCCTGGACCCGACGACTGCAATTCGTCTTGAACGCACCGGAGTAGTCACCATTTAATGTTGTTTTTTTTTGAAAAATGTTGTGCGGAATATTGGATATGGATATATCGGAGCTGGAAAGAAGCTGGCTCCTCGAGGATGTTTCTTGGGTCGGTCGGGTTGGTTCAAGCTGGAGGGGCAAAAGCCGAATTTACTAAAAATACGCCTCTGGTTGGAATTATGCGTACCTAGGATATTCTTTACCAAGTCTGGCTTATAGTTATGGTTCTGGCTATGATTATGTGGGGATTGATGGTTGAGAGAAGAGCAGGCAGCAAACGATCATCATCTCTTGTCTTGTCTTATATTATGATAAGGCTCCTCGAGGATCGGAGGGCAGATAAGAGATAAGATCAGCTTCCGGGTAACCTTGTGTCGTTTTCAGGGTATGAAAAATAGCGTGCAATCCAAAGGTTTATATCTGGAAAAGGACGATTTACGAACTTTCTTTGGTGTTTTTGTTGTTGTTTACATGGTTCATCTGTTTAAACATTAATCGTGGTGGTCGATCAATATATTCACTGAATCTCTGCGACATTTACTACAAAATACTCTGTACACTACTACGTACAATTCTCCACGGCACGACTTTGTACATTTTATATAAATAAATACCTACCTCTATAACATGGGCCTTGGGCTCGCATTTCTCACAAAAAGGCTCAGTGATGAGCCTACGGAAAAGGCACTCCTATTCAAACTAGACCTCTCTCTAGTGCCGTACTTCAGCGCCATCTATTTCCTGTTCAATCTCGAACGATCAAGTTATTCTCACGCCTACGTCAGTGGCATGAAAGATGACATAGGGTTTCAAGGTAAACAGTACAACATCATGCAAATGAGCTTCTTGGTGGGGTTCGCGATTAGTCAGACTCCGTTCACGACTCTGTTAAGCATCTATCGACCGAGATATATATTCTTTGTCGCCAATATGATGTGGGCCATATTGACTCTAATGACTTTTAGACTCAACACAGTGCATCAATTCTACGTTATCAACTTTCTTGAAGGTGTTTTCACTTCTGGGGCATTTGTAGGTGCTCATTATATGCTCGGTAGCTGGTATAAAGGCGTAGAACTCGGCAAACGGTCTGCTATATTCGTGTCCGTTGGTCATATAGGATCCATGGTAGGAGGCTGGGTCCAGGCAGGCTTATATGCATTTTTCCGGTCGCATCAAGGCTCCATGCCTGCATGGAGGTGGATCTTTGTGGTTGTTTTCTTGGTCACAGTGCCTTTTATATTCTACGGACTCATGTTTATCCCTGATTTACCGAGGCATCAGAACGCTTGGTACCTGTCTGATGCTCAACGTAAACTCGCAATTAGCCGTCTTGAAGAGACAAAAGTAGAGTCTCGACGTGTACCGTTTACATTGGATGTGGTGAAACATATTATGAGGTCCTGGCAGTTCTGGCTTATGCCTTGGTTGTTTTTCTTGTACGGAGTATCTGTTCAGATGCTCGGTAACAATGTAATGCCTCTATGGTTACAAAGCAGAGGTTATGACGTCGTCCAAGTAAACAACATCCCTACTGGCATATTCATATGCTCGTTCATAGCAGTGCTTGGTTATTCGCACCTTTCCGACGCGCTAAACTCTAGATGGCAGGTGTCAGTAGCTATCGGTATGACCTTCCCTATCGCATGTTCCATACTACTAAGTCAAAAAGCACCTGATTGGCTGAAAATAGCCGCATTCTATCTTCTAGGAACGACTCTGGCTCCACAGGCTGTCTGGTTCACGTGGTGCCGTGACGTCACTACTCATGATTACTATTTGCGAGCAGTCACTGTAGGCTGGATGAACGCAGTCAGTGAAGCGTTTATTTCGTGGTGGCCTATTGTTTTCTATCCCGTGACAGACGCTCCGTATTTCACTAAAGGATTCACAGCGTCTTTGGTGTTTGGATCACTTATTCTTCCTACCGTGGCTTTGATTGTATATTTGGAAACGAGGGATCGTAAGACCTTGGAGGATGAAAGTCGACATGAAAGTTTCAGTCCGCTGTTGCAATCCGTGGGTGAGCCTCTTTTAGCATCGGAACCATGAGAACAATTATGGAGAAACTGAAAATTACTAGAGGAGGTTATATAGAAGAGTGGTGTGAAGATACGTGACGGAATATATATATGGAGTGGTGGATCTATACAATCTTAGGAAATGTCTCGTCAGGAGATGTTTGAAATCAATTTATGGCATTTAGAATGATTTAAAATGTAAAAAACGTGCTCAATACTTCAATAATAATTATAATATGATAATGGATCTTCCAATGAATATCCTAATAGCTATACTCCAGCATCGATCATCTAAGCAAACGTAAACATATACCATTGTTCGCAATATATACTTGTAGTTTTTGGTTATTTACTTATTTAAGTAGACTTATTCACACACAATCTAATATCAGTCAATCGATAGACTCTTAAAACCTAGTGAGATAGTAGCACTTGGTGAGTGTGCAATACACCATATCGGGGAGATCCCATACATCAGACGAGGGACGAGACCGGCAGCAGTTCGGCTGTCGGATCAACTTTCTACGCGCACTTAAGCGGAGGTAGGGTCGATCACGGCGGCAGACGCAGCAGCAGGAGTCTCGGTAGCTTCCGGCTCATTAGCTTTTGACTTAGTCTCAGTAGGCTTCTCAGTAGACTCTTCAGTAGACTCTTCCGCGAGCTTGTCTTTGGCAGAAGAATCCTCCGTCTTCTTCTCAGAAGCAGCAGCAGCAGCCTCGGCTTCTTCAGCCTCCTTTTCCTTCTTCTCAAGCTCAGCCTTGACCTTAGCAAGCTCCTTCTCCGCTCGCTCAATCTTCTCAGCAGTGACTCGCTCCTCGTTCTCCTTGTAATATTCAATCTTCTCCTTGATCTTCTGCACAGTGTTAACCACATCTTCCTTAGAAGTGGGAACGCCAATGTTCAAAGTAGACAAGTCTTCAATCACCGTGATATTGAGTCGCAGTTTGTTGTCATTTCGGCCCTTCTTCTTCTGAGACTTGGTAGATCCGACATTGTCGTCGTTCTTCTCAGGCTTGCTCATCATCTTAGCTCCAGGAGGCAACTCGATGTTCAAGCCACCCTTTCTCTTGGTAGAAGTGAGTCCATTGCCGTTGGCAGAGCTGCTAGCCTCCGCGGCACTAGCTGCCAAAAGCTCCTTCTTGTAATCAGGGTCAAAGTAAGCAAGCAAGCTCTTTGCAGTGGCCACGTGAGCAGCAAAAGCAGGTTGCTTGGCAGCTTCGAGCTTAGCTTCCGCTTCCGCAAGGTGCTTCTTCTTTTCGTTAGCTTTCTGCTCGGCTTTTTCTCGCTCGGCCTGTTCAGCCTTCTCCTTTTGCATAAACTCATTGAACGCTCGCAATTGACCATAGTAATCGTCTTTGAGCTTGCCGATATCCTGTCGAGCAGCATCACGTTCCTTCTGGGCCGCTGTTCGAGCATCCAACAGTACAGTTCGCTGTTTATAAGTCTTTTGGTCACGTTCTCGCAAAGCGTCAAGCTCCTTGAGAACTTCTCCAATCCTGTTGCCGATCTTCTTGTACTCAGTATCATTCAAAGAGCTCTTCAGTTCAGTGATCTTGGCACGGTTGGAATCAATAGAGTCTTGGATAGATCCTAGTTCCGAGAATGAACTTCGCAACTTCTTGAGGTTAGAGATTTCGTTAATGTAACGCTTCTCCTCTACCAAACGAAGATTACCAGATTCAATAGATGTCTCGAGTTGGTTGACTCGCTTGTCGATTTCGTCCACAGACTTGTACTCGACTTTGCCTCGCTTGGCCTGCAGCTCTTTGATAGACTTGCCAATGGCGTCTTCCAACGCTCTTACTTGGTCCAGGACCTTGTTTCGAGCAGTCTTGAGTTCCGCCTGCTGGGCTTTCAAAGTCTTGAGCTCAGCATTGAGCTTCTCTCGGGGCTCATTAGGAGTGCTTCCAGGGCCTCGAGAGGTCTTGACGGCTTCACGGGCCTTTTCAAGCGCGGCTTCCTTCTCCTTGAGAGTGACTTCCAGAGCATGGAGTTTCTTGGTGAAAGCGTCGTTGCTGGGTCGCGTGACTCGTTTCTTGGCCTGGGCCTGAGCAGAGGCGCCGTCGGACTTAATTTCAGTAGTCATATCGCTAAGATTAGTTTTGTTCGTTGTGTTCCAAGCTGATACATCTATCAGTCTTTAGGTGTTCACAAGTGTTCGTATCATGCCATGTTGAGTCTTGTCTTGTCCTGCGTCTCTTATTTCCAAAGATATATCCAATAGCAACGCAAAGAAAAGTTTGGAAACACTGCTTCTAAAGCTGTATGCTCTTGTCCTTTCTTTTTTTTCGTGCATTCTGCGCTATTACAGCTCTCAACATGTCTCATTGTAGAGTGATCATGTCACGTGACGCGATCCACTTTTTCCGGTCAGTGTCAAATTGGTTGATCAAAGTGAACACAGTGGCCAGTGCCAAAGGCCCGAGACATGACATAACGTCACCAACCAAAAAACAAAAAAACACCGTAGATGCGACAAGAATAACAAAAAAGTCGTTAGGAACCCTTCTGTTATCAAGTCGAAACCGCGGTTTATATTTGAGTCCCGGTGCTTTCAGGAGCAGTTCAGCTCGACTGAAATCTGAAATTTTTCACTCACACACGACTCCGGGGTGGGTTTCCTCGAGGTTCCATAATCGCCGGTCGAGCAACGAGAACAAGATTCACCACTATGGCAAATACGGTGTGTAGTGAAGGACATTCTTAAGCACTTGACAAAGTGCTTGACATTATTCTGCAACTAGCTGTAACGGTCAAGACATATCTACTTACATTTACAAGGCTATTAGTTGTGTGGAACTAATCAACAAGATGTAACTTGTAGGTTGGATGGTGGTTGGTTGGGTGAATGAATGATTTTCGGTTGGAGGAAAAGCAGAAGATGAACGCTTTGGATCGCCGTGGCCTTTGCAAAGTGAAATAAAGAAAGTCCAACTGAGAAGTCCCAATTAAAGTGAAAATCAAAGCATGCGAAAAGCACAAAAAAAGACCAAAAAAGCTCTGAAGTGAACTTTTTCAATTTTTTTTTTGTTTTTTTGTTTTTCGTTTTGCTTCTCGGTCGGTTAAATCTTCTTTCTTCCTTTTCTCATATTTCAACTTCAACCTTTCTGGTTTCTGGTTTCTGCAGCCTTTGATCAAGCGTGTTCGAGTTTCATTGGTCAACTGATTTATATCATATATCATACATATAGAATCACCGACCGTACTACAGGACTCTCCACGCTTAAGACATGTCTTCTACTGCAACGATAGTGCAGGAACAACAACCGGCTCAAGCTCAAGAGCAGACGTTTGAACAACGAATCAGAGCCCTGACGCCGGAGTCGCTTCAACAGCAGTTCGAAGTGTTTGCTCTTCCTGAAGGCGATTCGCGTCCAAGCTCCAATGGTTCTGCTAGCGAAGACACGGCTCTGTTTAACGGCTATGATGAAGAACAAATCAAGCTCATGGACGAAATGTGCATAGTCTTGGACTGGAATGACAAACCTTGTGGAAGCGCAAGTAAAAAGGAATGTCATTTGATGTCCAATATCAACAAGGGCTTGTTGCATCGAGCTTTTTCCGTGTTTCTTTTCAATTCCGACAACAAGCTGTTGCTGCAGCAACGCGCTGAAGAAAAAATCACGTTCCCTGACATGTGGACAAATACGTGCTGCTCGCATCCTCTCGCGGTCATGTCAGAAATGGGCTCTAGTTCTGGCGATTTGGTGAGCTCTGTACAAGGAGCCAAAGTGGCTGCCCAGCGTAAGCTTTTGCATGAATTGGGCATAAAAGCGCATTACGTGCCTTTAGACAAGTTCAAATTCCTCACAAGAATCCATTATGTCGCGCCTAGCAGCGGCACTTGGGGAGAACATGAGATTGACTATATCTTGATCATTAAAGCGGACCCTGAGCTGGAGCCGAATTTGAACGAAGTCAAAGACACTCGGTATGTCTCCGCAGACGAACTCAAGCAAATGTTCAATGATCCCCAGCTCAAGTTCACACCGTGGTTCAAGTTGATTTGCGAGACGTATCTGTACAATTGGTGGAACAACATTGACGACTTGGATGCACAGTCTGAGACGGAGATTAGAAGGATGTTGTAAGCGTGAAGAACTCGCTGAGAGAGAGATGAGAGAAGCTGAAGGTTCAATAACTCTCATAATCCTCTGGTGATAGACTGACTCTTAGTCGGCCTGGTCGACTCTCCTTGACTGAGAACTTACAACCACTCAGCCGTGCCCAGATCGAAGGTGTAATATAGGACATATAATTAATGAATGAACACTTGAAATTGGTCGCTTTGGGTTACTCAGTTGGCTGTGTGCTTTTACGTTTGGCTTGAGTTACCTTGTTGGGCTTGATAGGTGTGATACGGCTGACTGGCCGTCTCATTTCTCTTCGCATATCGCCGCCTGTCGTATTCTATATATATTCTATATATTGGTCCAATATCATTCGTTACAGCTGTACTTTATTTATCCGAACCGTCACAACGCCATTGCGACCATTGATGGTTTATCCGGGTCTACGATACCACGATTAGTTTATCCGATTAGTTTATCCGAAGGCATTGTGGACCAGATCACCGTACCCTGCCATGCAACCCCTGGGCCGCATCTCCTAAGGTCTTTCTGAGGCTGCTCCGAGGGAGATTTCGATACACACGTCTGAGACAGACCTCTTCTTGCCAGCCTGTACCATCCATATACTTTTCAACCTTGTTTCTGAGTTTGTTTCGTTGTTTTTTTATCCTTTCCCACATAGTCTTTTCACGCTTTCGGTGATACTGCCACGTTCTAATGTACGGCTGAGTGCGGCGCAGAAAAAACACCAAAAAAAAACTTTTTTGGAACCGGAGAAATTTCACTTCCTAATCGGGTTATAGATCCTTGATCTACGTGCTTAACGGGGACAAATGCGAAAACTATTTAAACCACCATGATCGTCGATAAAAAGTTGCCAGAAAACCAGTTTCCGGCTCTTATCATGTCTGACCAAATAAGTGAGAAAGGATCTGAAAAAAGAGCTGTCGGAAAATTACCACAAACTATCGGTGAGCGTCCTTCTGAGCTCAAAAACTCTGTTCATGAGATAGCGGTGATCTTTGTATGCTGCTTAGGCCCTGCGCTGGGTAACTTCAATGCAGGGATCTTCCAGCTCGCGTTGCCTTATGTCGGTGACTCGTTTGGCCTCTCTGGAGGTATCTTGACTTGGTCCATAGCAGCATTTACTCTGGCTAATGGATCTACTCTGCTGTTTTCAGGTGGACTTGCAGATGCATTTGGTAGGAAACGACTGCTGATGTTCAGTTTCTTCTTCTATTCACTATTCACGTTGATTTCCGGCTTCATTCATAACTTTGTATGGTTTTGTATATTGAGAGCGTTACAAGGAGCCGCTGCTTCAGCTGCTGTGCCTGCATCTGTTGGTGTGTTAAGCTCTTTATATTCTAAGCATAATGTCCGAAGAAACCGTGTCATGGCTACTTTTGCCGGCGGCGCGCCTTTGGGCTACATTTCATCCATTATCGTCGCAGGCGTGTGTTGTGAAGTGAGTAGTTGGAGAGCAGTGTTGTTCTTTATGACTGTTGTTTACCTTCTCGTCACAGTGTTAGCATACTTTGTTGTTCCTAACGATGAACCTCTGAACTTCGCCATACTCAAAGAAAAACTCAAAATCATGGACTACGTGGGTGTTTTCTTGGGTCTCTGTGGCTTGACGTTATTGACGTTCCCTCTTACACAGGCAGATGCAGCTCCTGAAGGCTGGAAAACTCCTTATATCATTGGTCTTTTGGTGGCATCCATAGTGATTTTGGCGATTTTCTGTATCTATGAGACTTATGTTCCGAAGAAGCCGTTATTGCCAATGACCATTTGGAAGTATCCCGGTTTCGGGCTTTGCATGTTCATTGTTTCATGTGGTTGGATGATGTTCCAAGGTATCATGGTATTTTACATGGCGTTGTATTTCCAGAATATCAGGAAAACATCTCCTCTTCTTACTACGGCGTATTTCCTGCCGATGGGTTGCACGGGTATTTTTGTCAACATGTTCGCGGCATTTGCTTTGCATAGAATCTCTGGAAGAGTGCTGTTAATTGTAGGAATGGCGTGTTATCTTGTAGGCGGCATCATGTGGTCTGTGGTACCTTTACATGCCGCTTACTACGGTATCCCTCTTTTCAGCATGTTTCTGGTGACTATCGGTGCTGATCTTTCGTATAACGTCGGCACTATGCATAGTCTGAACAGCGTCAGCAAGGAGTATCATTCCACCGCAGGAGGCCTGTTCAACACAAATCTGCAGATCTCCACGACTATCGGACTCGCCGCTGCGTCTGCCATTGTCACGAGCATCACGCCTGATCAGATCAACGCATCGCCTGCTCTTTTGTTGAGGGCTTATCATGGGGCTTTTTATTTATCAGTAGGCATTGGATTTGCGGGCCTTGTAGCCTCGTTTTTCCTCAAAATCGGCACTCAGGGCCATGAAACAGAGGTCCATGACGAGGAGAGCGATTTCTCGGTGGATTCTGCAGACGCATCTATTCTTGAGACTGGTTCTGCAGTGGTGATTGAGGAGAGTATTGATAAAGAGAAGGAATATGAACAGGAGCCGGAAAAGGAAAAGGAGACATTGAAACAGAATGAGAATGACGAGATAAATGCATGAATGGGATAGGAATTAATGGGCTGGATAATGACCTGACTAATTGGTACTTAATATTGACGATACACAATAATTATAATTGATTACAATGAATCTAGCAGTGACGTATTTTATTGTATGATAATATGCTAGTGGTAAAAAGCACAAGGCAAGAAACGGAAACGATACAGCAGCTAAACAGATACGAGAAAGAGAATTCTCTAGTACTCAAAAACGTAATAATGGACGTTGTACCTAATAATATGTCCTGTGCTCCTATTGCTTTACGTGATAATACTGTATGTTAAGCCCAAAATACCACGTTATAAAGGCAAAATATCAACAGTTTTCTTGGCAAAATTGACATATGTATTCTCCAAATAAATATTAAAAAGCATTTAAATGTCTAAGCATATCTAAACCAACCATCTCCGTCTCCAGCTGGTATATTCGCAGGTGATATTAATCATAAGCTTGGTCAGTGCACGGCTGAACATATTGCCTATTCAGGTATAGATCTTGATTCCGATTTGAGCTCAGGTCTGAACCAACTATATATCCTATACCAATTACCCAGTGCATGGAAATTCATATAAACGTCTCATCAGACACTATAAAAACTTTTCGTTCAAATATCTCCCGTTATTCTGTGGTGTTTGTTGTTTTCTCGCAGCATTTCTAATCTGCGTTCCTACCGACAAATTTCTACTACAAGGTTAATTTGCTCACTGACTCAGGAAACCAAAACTTCTCTTCAACCATGTTTGGTCTGATACCGATCTCGCCTGAACTGAAGCTAACGTGGTCTAAGCTGTCATGGGCTGACCGGCTGCTGCCTCTCCTAGTGATTCTATCGATCATCCTAGGCATCTTGTTGTCTGTCTATGTTCCTAGTAGCCGAGTGGCTTTTGATAAAGGAGAGGTGGTTGGTGTGTCGTTCCCATTAGCTATAGGATTGATAATCATGATGATACCGCCTTTGTGCAGGGTAGAGTGGGAAAACATTGTGCAAGTTTTTACCAGTAGACGTTACAGATATCCTCTATTGATATCGTTATTTTTGAACTGGATCTTTGGGCCGTTTGTAATGTTGGCTTTAGCATGGATAAGCCTGTTCTCACAGAAGGAATACCGTGAAGGAGTCATTATGATTGGACTGGCGAGATGTATAGCCATGGTGGTTATCTGGAATGATATAGCGGACGGTAATAATGATCTTTGTGCGGTTATCGTTCTGGTGAACAGTTTGTTACAAGTGGTGTTGTATGCTCCTTATCAGATTTTCATGATTAATGTTATTTCTGGGGACTCATCACAACTAGACATGAACAACACTTATACGATTGTGGCTAAAAGTGTGGCATTTTTCTTGGGAATCCCACTAGTATGCGGTTTGATTATACGAGCTGTTGGTGTATGGAAATACAAAAAGGATTATGAGAAGATCGTCATGCCTTACGTCGAGCCTTTCTCGTTATTAGGCCTGCTGTATATGATTATTGTCATTTTCATACAGCAAGGACACCAGTTCATATCGCATATTGGCTCTGCATTACTCTGTTTCATACCGCTGACGCTGTACTTCTTCGTCACGTGGATAGGTGCGTTCTTTTTCTTAAGGTATCTAGGAATCCGCGCAGCAAAGAAGAAAATGATGTGCTTCAAAAAAGAAGAACTCAAAGCAGAGTTTGACGAAAAATATTACGATACCAAAGAAGCGCGGATCGAGTATATTAGACTGTATGGGCCTGTGTATGCAGACATTATAGCCCAGGTTTTCACGGCAGCATCTAATAACTTTGAGCTGACAATAGCCGTGGTAATTTCTGTCTACGGTGTCGAGAGTAAGCAGGCAATTGCATCTACGTTTGGCCCGCTTCTTGAGGTGCCTATATTGTTGTTTTTTGCATTTTTAGCTAAGCATTTCCAGAACAGCTTTGTGTGGGCAGATGTCCCTGACAATAGTTCGCTAAACACAGTCGTCGAGGACACGGAAAGCACAAGGTCGTTGGACGAGTCTTTGACGGCGTCTCTAGCTGCTAGAACGGAGTAGATTTATGTTTCGTGGGTATGTTTTTCGGTTGGTGGGGCGGTTTATATAATGAGTTGTTCTGAGTTGAGTTGCTATGGTGTTTAATATTTATAGCTATTAATAAGGACGGTGTTTACAGTATGTATTCGTAATCATAAGTCACCATACGGACAAAATAGAGATTAAATAAGGGTTGGTTCAGTTTCCAATTTCCTGCAAATCAGGTGGACTAGTTTTCTTCTCGTTTCTTGTGTCGTGTCTCTTGGAAGGATTATAACTGTACCCAAAACCTGCATCAAGCTCGCTTCGCTCTGCTTTGATGGCTCAACTATGCTTCCAAAGACCATACGGCTCAGGAGTAGTCTTCAAAAGACGTATAGTACCGTCTTCACTACCAGTGGCCGCTATACAGCCATCTGGCGAGTATGCAATCACGTGAACGGGGCCATGATGGCCTTTGAAAAGATCCAATAGCGATCCGTCGGAGAACTCATGCAATCGGACATAAGTATCTGTAGCACATCCAGTCAGGAACTGCGACTGATCGTTGCTGACAGACACCGCTGATACAGGGTAATCAAGGTCAAACTGCCGTAGAATCTCTCCTGTATCTACCGATATCGCATAAACGTGTCTGCCTGCAGCTGTGACTATCAGGTCCTCCACACAGTCCACTTGTGCGAGAATGATGCCTACGTTTTTGGATCTTATCATGGCAGGACTACTACCAGAACTATTACCGGAACCAATTGAAACATTCCACCACTTTATGTCTCCTCCGAACCCTACAGTGATAATCAGATCCTTGCTGTACCATATAACGCTTCTTATAGAGTCTCCTGCGTCCCATTGCATCTCCACAGACTGTTTAGGTACATTCCATATGCGTATCTGATGATCTTGGCCTCCCGTGACTATAAACAGGTCCTCGTAAGATCCAGTTTCGTCTGATAATGACGCCCTACTGCGACGGCTGCTGCCTGCTTTCAAGTCACACCCCCTGACAATATGGTCATGGGCCAAACTACACAGTTTTTGGCCTGTTTCTGCATCCCAAACGGCCGCCGTGAAGTCTGCACTAGCAGTCACGACCCATTTGCCATCTTTGGAGATCTTGCTGCACCAAATGGCGCCTTTATGTCCGAGGAAAGTGCCTATCCAGTCGCCCGTGATACCATCTCTGAGCATAGGATTGCCGTCTTTACACGCACTGACAAGGGTATAAGAAGGTTCGCTCGAATTATGGAGCTCTGTTGCCGGCTGTGTTGCTGATTGTGATAAGCCTGAAAAGGCCAAATGCATTACCGGTCTTGAATGACCAGTACAAGTCAAAGGCACTGCTTTGATCATTGGATTTGGTTTTGGTTTTGGTTTTGGGTTATGGATTCCGTAGACTCGATGATGTATCTCACAGAAGGCTAGATGTAAAAGTACAGTAGAACTATAACTATAAACCTCAGGTGGATCTCAGTGGAGCTCTGTTAGAAGGTGAGTCCGACTATCAAGATACCAAGATAGCTGAAACGACGGGACTCGGTTCCTGCAAATTATGGAGAGTCACCGTATTCAAATTTTAGTATCCACTTCAAATAGACGGGCAAGTGATTTCAATTTCTGGCTTTGGAGTTTGTTGGGCCCGTTTCCGTTCTATCTGTTCCATAACAAAAAGTAAAAGTGGTTGGCATGTCTCTAAGCCGATATATTCATGTCCGAGATCTGATAATCGGCAATGTTTTACGTAAGCCACCAGTGTGCTTACGTAACGAAGATAAGTCGCTTATAAAGCTTGTAATAGCAACACTTGTCGACTAAAAATTGTACTCTTTTTCCCTAGACAATCAATTCAGCTTTTCGTATCATATAAAAGTGTCTCCAGCTTTATCAGATATCCCCAACTCGGTATTTATTCCTGTATTTTCTCGCCTTCGGGTCTCATGTCGGTCTATATATTTCACTTTTTGAGTTGCATTTTGGGACCGATACTTCCTTATACTGCTCTGCACAAACTTAACTACAACACTATATTCAACAAACTTGGTTAATCGCGCAGTTCATTTTTCGCTGGAAGCTTTGACTTTAATTTTTGTTTGGTGATTGTGCAGGTCCTAAGATCAACGATGGATATCAGTAGCTTGATAGAGCCCGGTAACAGCGGCTCCACGGAAGTCAACGAGCCTCGGCCCCCTGCTTCTAGACGTCAAACAGTATCATCGTTGTTGAACGATGACGAGCCTTCTCCAGTGCAAAGAGAGGAGACGAATGATTCAAGTGATTCCAAGGGTTCAGAAGAATCAAAGGAATTAAAAGAATCGAAAGATTCAAAGGAATCAGAGGAATCGAAAAAGTCAATAGATCTAAGCAAAGATCACGAAAAACATCACGAAAAAGACACACATGTGAATCAGCCAAGGAAATCTGATCCTAATAAACCTAAACGTTACAAGATACCGCCTATCTACGCACAGTCGTGGCTGAAATGGTCTAAGAGCAAGTCTCATCACAATGGAGTATCTAGTTTAGGTTCATCGTTGGATGGACTGGCTATTGATCGAGACAACAACTCAGGTTCTGGTGGTGGTGGAGTATCATTGGCAGGATTGCCGCTGAGTCTCACCAATATCCAGCCTTTTGAAGACCTGACACGCAAAATCACCGAATGGGCATATTCTCACATCTACCAGCTAGAAGGAGAACGTTCATATGTGGAGGTGGAGTTCAAGCTAGGCACGATATGTGACCGATCCACGGAGAAACGACTGGATTTACCGGTGTTAACGGAAACCGTATTACGCACAGATTACGCCCATCAAAACACCTTCTTCGTGGCGTCTATGAGTGACGACATGTTCGGCAGAGCTAATACTTTACTGGACTCATTAGTCTCGGAAAAAACCAACGTCACTAAACAACTCACTAGAACCAAAGATGCTATTTATACTACAAAACAAAAGCAGGACAAGTTACGCGTTAGTTATGATGAAACAGGCAAAGTCCTGGAGAAAATTAACAAGCGACGAATAAGCGACCTTATGGTGTATTCTCCTGGAGACTTGTTGGATTTCAGAGTATCGATATCCGTGGAAATACCGTCTCAAGTAAACGTAGAAGACGACGCATTTCAAAGACGGACGCCATCTACAGTCAGGAATAAAAACCGACAGTCGTATATTCAAGAGGGTAACCAGGTGGACTTGACGTCTGTCATTACTCCTAGTGCTCCTTATCATGGCGGCAACAAGACAAGTACGTCGAAAGAATTGGAAGTGGAAGTGGACTCTTCGCGGTTGTTGACGTATTTCAATGCATTTCAGGACCAGTCTGATTCTATGGCAATGGACAAGTTTGAAGAGCTTATTCGTCTGGGGATAGACAATACTCGGCTAATAACGAGGAAGATCAGTCGGTAGTGGGCTGCGTTGGTCTTGAGAGGATGTGGTTTTTATCAAGTGAGCAAAGCGAGGTTAATGTAAATACAACAACTAATTGGAATTGTTATTGGTACACATGATGTTTCCATGACATACTGATGCAGGTTCAGTAGGTCGTCAGTGGATCACCCTTTCAACCAGCTAGTAGCCACGATAAAATATAATGACTATATAATCTATACTACACCGCCACAAGCACCAACTTAACGACATCTTGTATTGTAATAATGTATACTAATGTTTCCAGTTCTATTATTGGCATTTTTTCTAATCGTTTGTTAACTCAGCAGTCAAACCAAATCTTAATAATACGCTCTCTGCTCTCGACTCTACTGCGTCAATCAATCGCTGCAGAACCTTCAAACTTCGGCAAACAACAAATATCCACTTCATATTTTACATATTATAGATCACATAACAAAACTTAACATTTGCACTACTTACACTGGTCCTCAGTTCTTAGTTCTTAGTTCTTAATTCAAAACCGAAAGGAATCCCTTGAGCAGCTCAGCCAAACCAACAGCACCGGGGTCCGGTAGGCCTCCTTCGGCATCAAACCGTCGGAGTTCTTCTTTAGACACGTAGGAAGCCCGGCCGAACTTCGCGTCCAGCTTTCGTGTGCTGTTGGCGCCGTCATCACTAGCTTTCACTGCTTCTGCAAATGTCTTTCCAGAGGAAAGTGCCTCTACAAACGGAGTCAAAGCATCGATAAGGGTTCGGTCACCGACTCGAGCTTTGGTATACTTGTAAAGTCCATTTAAAGCCGGTTCAACAGCTTTGGCAAAAGCTTGGACATTGAGAGCAGATTCTCCACTGTCTTTGATAGCTTGAGCCAAAGCTGACAAGTAGATACAATAAAGTCCACCAGAAGTGCCTCCCATTGAGTCTTCTACAATCTCAGCAATATCCAAGATAGTGTTGACACCATCATTGAACCTGATGTTGCCCTCTTGTAAAGCCTTCTTGATGGCATTACCACCGTTTACTAAAGTCTCACCGCAGTCTCCATCGCCTGCATAAGTGTCATAAGCAGTGATGTTAGGTTCCGCTTTAACAACATAATCAATGCCTGCTTTCAATACTTTTTCAACAGTAGCTTTGTCCACAGATAGACCATAAGTCTTGTCAGTACGCTTGGTCTCCTGTCCACTAGCAGTAATCACACTACCATCTTTAGGTAGAAGGTTCCATTCTTTAGTGACAGCAGCGGAGTTCCAACCAATTGCCTTAGTAGGAGTGTCGAAAAGTTCCAAAATATCAGTAGAGGTTGCAGCGGAAGCTTTAGTAGCATTGAGCAAAGTGATGCTGAAACCTTGGCCATTAAGTGCAGTAATGAAACTACCAGATACGGTTCTTACAGGCACAATACCATACGTTTTGTGCAGTTCTTCATGGACCGCTTCAGTAGCAAACAGAAGCTCTAAATTAGAAAGACCTCCGAGATTGTTGACCATAAGTACGACGTCATCGTTCTTATCAAAAGATACAAATGATCTATCTTTATCTTCAGTAGACAGTAAATATACCAACAAATCTTTAACCAGCTCAGGGATGGTAGGCAAAGGAGACATCTTCTTAACACCAGGCTCATTATGGATACCCATGCCGATTTCATACTCGTTTGCAGCGAGACTGGACTCGAATTTTCGTCCAGGGACATTGCAATGATCCAAAGACGCGCCCATAGTGACAGAGTTATCTACAACGGCTTGAGCAATAGCAGTGACTTGATCTAAGTCTTTACCATGATAAGCAGCAGCACCTGCGAGCTTGTGTACCAAAACAGTAGCAGCGAGTCCTCGTCTGCCTACTAAACCTCCTTGCGTTTTACCTACAGATACATCGTCACCCACAATGACTACGTTGACCGTATTGCCGTTGTGAGCTTTGGCACGTTCCGCTGCGAGTCCAAAATGAATGACATCACCAGTATAATTCTTGACAATCACCAAAGTACCTTTAGGAGACTGTACGGCATCCAAAGCGGAACCGATCTGTTTCGTAGACGGAGACGCGAAAATCGTACCAGCTACCGCTGCATCAAGCATACCATCAGCCACGAACCCTGCGTGCGTAGGTTCATGCCCGCTACCTCCACCGGAGATCAAGGTGACTTTTGCGCCAGAGCCTTTATTTACCGAGCTTGCGGAACTAGAATTGAACACCACTCTGTCATGTTCAATGAGTGTGAGCCAAGGAGCGGTTCTAGCGAGGCCTTTGAGCGACGGAAGAATCACGTCTCCTCCAGTGCTTTGGAACTGTTTGGCCGACATGATAATTACAGGTAGGTTACAGATAACTAACTAGCTAAAGAATTACAAGATTAGAGGGGGAAATATTACACGCTTTCAAGTCTCTAAAAGTAACGAGTGCAAAAGTGTAAAGGAGGAACCTAAGTTTTGGCTGCGTTCTTTCTTGGACTATTTAAGTTTAAGTTGTCTGATAGGCGAACAGAGTTCCCCACGACCAATCGTGGACCCCCGCCCCCGCCCCCCACCATTTTAACGGAGATTCAAAAGTTTTGGGAACTTTTTCCGACAGATCCACCTGAAGATCTGCAAGGATACCGTTAATAGCGGCCGGGGATCGTCTTAGGGGTTGTTTGTAGCATCTGGTTGGCATGTCATTCTGGCTTTGGTATTGGTTTGGGCTCGGGCTTGGCATGCGATATTAGTGGTTATCGGAAAAACTATCACGTGATAGGTCACGTGACCATTCTATGTAGCTCCGCTTTGAACATGACTTTTGCCGAGCCGAGCTACATAGTTCATTCATCAGAGTAGCGACAATGCCACAATTCGACTACATTCCTGTGGCTATTAAGGTCACGAAAGACTCGGGCTTAGCAAGCTGTTCTGGCGTGATTCTCCGGCACAATAAGCATTGCCTAATAATCTCTACAAGTGCCTGTCTTGTGGGTTTGAATACAAGCTTAGATACAAGCTTAAATAGCGATTTTAACAGCTACGAACTAGACATCAGCTCGCTCGGCAATGTGACCTCCGACTCAGTCACGTGGTATCCTGTGGAGATAGTCGAGAGTTTGTCCTTGTCAGCAATCGATGAGTTCATGAAATCTGTCCCCGCTTACCGGGTAGTGCCTTCGAGCAGTTCCGGGGTGGTTCTTACAGTGATGAAGCTGAAATCAGCGCGTGATATAACGGATTTCGAGCGCCAGTTTAGCGTGGTGACTCTTGTCTTCAATGAACATCAGGCCGATGAACATCAAATGGACCAGCATCAGGCAGAGCTGGATCTAGGGATCAAAACAAGGATCAGGAGCTGTCCTTATTCGCTGATCAACCCGGCATTGTTCATGGGATTTGAAACAGTCGGATCGCTGGCATATAGAAGCGGAGACTTGTTACTTGTGGACGCGCGTTATCTCGAAGGCATGGAGGGAGGAATAGTGTTGGTTGACGACGACAGTCACAACCACAACAGTCATAAAAACATGAAAAGTCTGGGACTTGTATGTGGAGATCTCAGCAAATGGTCGAACAATGATGGAGGGGCTGGAGGATTGCTGGTTGTGGCTTCGTGGAACTGTATATTTGCATCTTTAGAAGGCCTGACAAAGGCTATGAATATGACCCCCAAAACGGGGCCTGTAGGACTAGTACCGAACTCTAGCATCGCAGAAACAAGTAATAATTCTAGTTCTGCTGACATAAGCACGGTATCATCACCGCTAGGACTGGAGTCTGTGGTTTATCTGATTGTACAGACCCGGTCCAGAGCCGTCACTACGTGGGGGTCCGGGGTCATTATCTCGTCTGGGGTCATTGTGACTAATCTGCATGTCATTGACAATTACCGCATGATAACTGCATATACCTGTACAGGGTTGGAATTGGCGGTACAGGTTTATTCCGCGCCGCTCAAAGGTTTGGATATCGTGTATCTCCGGTATGATGTTGATTTATATCCGTCTTCAGACTGCCATACTATACCAATATCGCCGGAAACTATTGCACGTGGATCTTCAGTCAAGTCTTTGGGCTACGGGCTTTTCTACCCGCATAAAGTCGCGGTAGGACGCAAGTATCCGCTTATATCTCATGGCACCGTGTCTAGTGTCTTAGAACTGCCGTTGGCGAATTCACATGGTCAGGATAACCATCTTAGTAATCTTGATCTTGATTTTAATCTTGATGAAACTGCTCCTGTCATGATGATCTGCTCGTCGAAATGCTGGAATGGGTCGTCTGGGGGAGCGGTGGTAGACGACCGGGGTTTAGTAGGCATCATGAGCAGCAATGGAAGGAACAAGGCCACAGGCACACAGATCCCAGAGCTCGCGTTTGTCATTCCTATCAACGTGGTTATGTACGGTCTGCAGTTGGCATGGCTAGGGGCCACGATACAGGTGGACAACAGAGTACTGAAGCTTTGGCAGTTAGGTAAGACGCATACCACGATAGTAGCCAAGCTGTAGTTGCGAACCAATTGGCGAGCTTGTCTGAGCATATTTATTGTATTATTTATTTGATTTTTATTTTATTAATCATTTAGTTGTAGTTACTTGGTAATTAGTGGTCTCCAGTCACGTCGCTATAGGAGTCTTAAACGGCCTTCCCATATAGGCAGCCCTCCTTTTGGGATGATTTGGTGTTTTTGCAACGAAACTGAACTTCGCATTATACTATTAATTCAACAAACATTAATAACATCAGAACTCGTTCAACATGTCGGTCTCTGATATGGACAAGTCGTTAGATGAAATCATCGGAGGCAAGAAACAAAGCGTAGGTTGGCTATGATAGACTGGTAGTGGATGGTAATATCATAACAACAGGACAAGAGAAACAAAGATGCAATGCAAATACAACCCAAACAACAACCCAACTAACTCTCTAGCGGGTACACAAGAAACCGCACACACACAAGGTACGAGTCTACAGACGCAGAACGCTGGAAGTCCAGTGATTACGTAATGACCTAGTGGTCCATGGCTGGTTGGTCGAAATATGTGAAGTGAATATTCACGAGTTGCAGAATTTCACAAAGGACCATACGCTACAAGAGAAACATGCCGTGACTTAACACATGACTGGTCATTTTTTTCTTTTTGGCTTGATATTGATGTTCAAAATGTCCAAAATGTTCAAATGATCCAAGGAACCAGACTGTGGTCACCCTACTGTTGTCATCAGTCGGCAGATGACACTCCTCTACTACCTACCAAAAACAAGAACTAACCCTTAGCGAGGACCCTCTAGAGACTCACACAGACCGCGTCCCGCTCCTAGAAGAGACGGACCTGTCATATTGATGGTCTCTAACCTGTATTATACGATTGATGAAAACGATCTCCGGGTAGGTATTGATGGTATAAAACACAGCCCTATAAAACCAAACTAACTCTCAGGACCTGTTCTCCAAAGTAGGCCCCGTGTCGTCAGTCAAGCTCCAGTACGACCGGTCCGGCAGGTCGATGGGCATTGCTCATGTCATATATGAACGGATCGAGGACGCTTTAGAAGCCATCAAGAGTTTTAATGGCCGTAAAGCCGCAGGCCAACAGATGCTTATTACGCTGGTCAACGAGCCTCCAGTGCAGCTGAGCTTAGAGGACCGAATCTCCACCAGAACAAAAGGCCCTTGGAACGGCTCTGTTCCTCTCAAAGACAGAGTTGACTCCTCCGGCAGGCAGCAGCGACCCAGGCGTTCAAAGCCTTCCAACGGCAGGAAACAACGAGAAAATGGATCTCAACCAAGGCCGAAACTCACCACGGAGGAAATGGACGCCGAGCTGGAGGCGTATATGAAGGGAGAAACCAATGATTAGCCAATTCAATTGAGGTGATGTGCCGACGTGACTGATCTGACTAAGCTAATGCGAGTGTAAACTTCTTCGGCTGGTTTGCAATATTGAAAGATCCATAGGATATTCAGACAGCCTCAAGGATATCAAATTTTTAGCAACTTCACAGCGCGTGAAAATATATTAATATAAAAATAGTTTAGTACTTGTCAATACTTGTCCACACCGATCTAAATATAGCTTAAAATATAGTTTGTACTGTTGTTTTCCACTGTCTTAAGTCTATATATTGATTTTCTCTGCTTAGTCAGCTATTACGTAATGTCGGCACCATACAGTCTCCCAATTTCCTGGTAATAACAAGAACTTGGGTAGTTCGTATAACGGTTATTATTCTTGCCTTCCAAGCAAGAGACGGGGGTTCGACTCCCCCACTACTCAATTTTTTTGCTACTCCTACAAATGAATGAGAAATTGTTTTATCTTTAGAGACGCGGACTAAAACCCTGAAATATACAATTAGAAGGGTGGGTGTCTTTGCTGAGCCCACTTCAACCTCGACTTAGAGCAGCTTCTCAGTCACTAGCTACCAAAAGTTACTAAATCTGAAATGACATCTTGAAGGATATCAAAACTCTACCACTGAAATGCGAATCTCTTATAAATTTGGATCCCTTCAGTTCGCAATTCGCCCATGACGGCCTTCCGTTTGTTCGTTTGTTCGTTTGTTCGTTCGTTCGTTATGCTGCGCCGCACACTGATTTTGGCCGTCTCCTTTTTTTTTCGTCTTTCTTACACGTAAACGTAAGTGCCTACCAACTAACCAACTAACCAACTAACCAACACGTTACCACTAAAGAACAGGAATTTTTAATCCCGCCGTCAACGACCATCGGCCAGAACATATATATTGCATCGTGCATCGTCGCTCCTGACACCGACAAACGGATATCTGCTTCATACAAAGCAATTTCCATTTTCCAATTCTATTTTCATTTCTAATTACAGCTGTTTATGTCTTCTTGTTGCAGCACAACTGCTGAATCGCATTAGACATTATCACTATACACCACCACCAAAATGAAAGGCTTCAGCGTGCCTCCTTTGACTAGGATACTGGTAATCACCTTCGTGGTGCTGTCAATTGGCGTGGCGGTCATCAGATTCTCGAGTTATGGAGAGTTCCCCGAAGGCTCTGAAGATAACGTGCCTATGGATCAGATCTACGTACCGTTCTTGACACTCACTCCTTCATGGCTGTTTCTATTCCCTTGGACAGTTATCACCAGTGCATTTGTAGAAGAAAGTGTCGTAGGGTTCTTCATCACAGGAGCTACTCTGTTGTTTTGCGGCAGGTATTGCGAACGTATCTGGGGTGGTAAAGCCCTGGGTATCTTCATCTTACTGCAAGCTACAATGACCAATGTATTGACTGCGATTACTTTGCATATTATCGGGCTTCTTTCGCGACATGGTGAGCTCACGGCATCAAGAATCAATGGGGGAATTCCGTTCCAGCTAGGTTTCTTGGTAGCGTTGAAGCAGCTTGTACCGGAACACTCCGTTGTGCTGTTCCAAGGTGTAGTCAAAGTCCAGGTCAAGTACTTGGTAATGCCTGTGCTTTTGCTGTATACCTTATTAGGTGTTGTGGAAGGCCTGGCGACCTTCTATATGGCATGGTATGCGTTTCTCACGGCATGGATTTATCTCCGATTCGTCAAGGTTGTTTATATAGAAGCGTTGCCTACGTCTTTAACTGAAAACTCCAGTCAACAGAAAGTCCGGGGAGACGCTAGTGACGCATTTGCCTTAGAGAGGTTCTTCTATCCAGAGCTTGTTAGCCGTGCAGTCAAGTTTGTGTCTGATCCTATTTACACTCTTCTTGTGAAGATCAAAGTCGTACGACCATTCAACCAGGAAGAGATTGATGCCGGTAACGACCAAGCGTCGCTGAGAACACAAGGGTTCTTGAACGACAACCAGCAGCGCATGGCCCAGGCTATTAGTGACAGAAGACGCAATATGGCATTGAAAGCGTTGGAAGAGCGAATGCAGTCATGAGATGACTATGAAGCAAGCGCTAATGGCCCTTCCAAAACTTATCAAACCGTCTATCAAATCCAGGGTCGCGATCATAGTCAAATATAGCCACAAAGTCGCCTTTGGTATACAGCAGATTGTCTGTACCAGTCAAGGTCGACGAAGCTATAGACTTGGCAGGCACAATGGCTAAGTGGTCACGGAACGTATGGTGCCATTGAAGCAAGTGGTTCAATGCGGATTCATCTGCATGTTCAAACTTGTGGTAACTCCGGTACTGGAAGTCGTTCCAAAACTCGAAAAGCGTCTTGCTGAGATCATTGTTTGCGAAAATGATGGATTTCGTGTTCATTCCACGCTCGTTCTGAGCCATTATCAGACTAACGTTTGCTGCGGAGATCCGTGTAGACGACTTGATATGTCCTACGACCGGTATTATAGGTGTTCCTTTGATCATTTGTTTGTCTAGAGTGTCTGCGTTGATGATATATTTATACAGGTCCACAGAAGGGTCCATAATCAACGCCGATTGGTCCAAGAACCAGAACCAATCAGCATGTGGGAACGCGGCCAACGCGGCTCTGCATATGGCGAGATTCGCCCAGGATGATTGCTGCTGATAACTATCGAGGTAATCGTACTTGGACTCCTCGGTGTATGCCAGGTACAGCCCATAACCATGTGTTTCTGCGTACTCTCGTCTGTTTTCAAGAACTTTTTCCAACTGATCTCTGCGCAACTTTTCGGTATCCAATGAAATAACCAATATGATGGTGGGAGTTTTGTGGTTATCTTGATTTTTAGGCAGCAGTTTGGTCGGTGTCGATGCATGTTTCCTGGCCAGCTCTGCGGCTTCTATATTCTTACTAGGAACAGACGCTTGAGGCCTTTTTGCCAGTATCTGCAGCGAATCAATTCTGTCAGCAGGAGCTCTATTCAGAGCATTCTGTTTCTTGAAGTTGTTGATGTCCAAGATTGCTGGTTTAAAGCCAAGCACCATCGGATCTTCTACTGTGTTTGGTGAGACAGTGTACTGTTTGATCAGTAGCGTCATGATGATACCGCACGGCAGAACGATCCAGAGCAGTCTGAGAAGTCTTCCATGTGACATAGTAGATGGAATGCCCAAAGCGGACCTGGAGGATCGGTATAAAGGCAAGGCGGACTGTGTTTGGAACGGGGCCCTGGATTTGTGTGCTTTAGGCTGGTCGAAGTTGAATGACATGACTAAAATACAAGCCAATGTCAGGGATGGACAGAGCTAAAGCTATTTGTTTGTTGAGTCAATTTTATTTTTAGAGCTAGAGCTAGTTCTGGACTGCTGTGAGATTGATAGCTGTCAGTTTGTAGATAATCTGAATAACCTGTAGATAATGTTGATCTAGGCTGTAATACCGGTATAAATATCCTGCTACCATTTCGTTCTCTTTTTGCTTATATATTCGCTCTAAACTTGTCATTTTGCCCGAGCTTATCCTGAATCTGTAAACATATCACACTTATGGTAATCATGCCTACTCGGGACTTGGTTCGGTTATCTGTGTGGGTTCGCTGTCCTTATTACTAAGGTTGATGACTAAGGGGGGTTGGCTACAGCCGCGCACTCGGATCTCTTATAAAGTTTGTGAAAGTTGTTAACATCTCCGAGCATCTGAACTGAACAACGCATCATTTTCCGCCTCTTGATTCTTTAGTTTCCGTTATAACAACCACAAACTTTGATATAACAAGACTATATTGAAGTTTTATTCAATCGGCTGAATCCGGATTTACAAGGAAATTACCTGAAAAGAAAATAAATACAATTGAAAATGAAGAATTTCTCTTTTATTCTGTGGGGGTTGTTGACAACTTTTTTGACTGCTACTTGTGTATCAAGTACCCAAGTTATTGAAGCTGATGATGAGACTTTACCAGCACTCCTTGCAAAAGGAATACCTACCGTGATAGATATATATGCTACATGGTGTGGCCATTGTAAGAAACTCGCTCCGGAACTCGATACCGTGTCTGAGTATTTTGCTTATGCCAAAGATCAAGTGCAATTCATCAAGATTGATGGAGATAACAACCGAGAAGTCGCCAAACTGTTCAATTTGGAATATTTTCCTTTGATCAAGTTTATCAGCGGAGAGGAAGCTGCTGCTGGTGAAACTGGAGAAGAGTTACCTGCTCGTGATGCTGAAGGCATTGCTGATTATGTCTACGAAAAGACTGGTATTATGCCTAAGAAACCTAAGGCCCCAGAAAGCAGTGTTGTTGCTTTAACTGATTCCACCTTCTCAGACTTGATTAAAGGAAAATCCGCATTGGTCTCGTTCACTGCTAGTTGGTGTGGACATTGTAAGAACATGAAGCCTGACTACGAGCAGCTCGCTCAGATCCACAAGCGTGATATCGATTCCTTGGTCATTGGTAATGTCGACTGTACTGGAGAAGGTACCTCTGTTCTTTGTGAATCCTATGGTGTCAAGAGCTACCCTACGTTGTTGTTTTTCGACAAGGATCGAAAGAATGATGCGGATTACGAACAGTATAAGCAAGCTCGAGACGTTCCTAATTTCTTAGGTTATTTGAACGGCAAAAAAGTGTCTTATAGAACTCCTGATGGCAGCATTTCCGGCTCAAAAGGACGAATCCCTGCTTTTGATGAAGTACTCCAAGAGAAGGGAGTATCTGGATTGACTGAAGACTTGATTTCCGAGGTAGCTAAGGAGTTGGACGCTGCGGAGGCCGCATATGTGGAAGTCTACCGACGTTATGCCAATAAAGCGTCTGCATCGGAAGAGTATATCGAGAAAGAGATTTCTAGGCTTTCCAAGCTTCTTGCAGGTGCGAAGGTGGCGCCTGAAAAGGTCGACCAGTTGCAGGTGAAGCTGAACATCCTTAATGTTTTCGGACAAAAGCCGGTTGAGACCGCCGAGGCCGTCCAAGACGAATTTGAACAGGATGTTTTCGAAGAAAAGGAGGAGCTGTAGATAGATGCAGACAAGTGAAGGGGGAAAATTGCTAAAACAATAGATCGGCGGTGCGTTACTAGGTACGATACGCTGGTAAGTTATGGTACTAAACACGTAATAGGCTAAACACGTAATAATATAGGAAAACGTGCTTCATTAGATTAGAGTAATGGGCTTAGAGCAACAGGTATCAGTATCTGTACTATGTTTTGGAATATGACGTTGGGGGCTAGTTAAGCAGTGGCTTAATAGAAATAAATAAAATTAGAAATGGAAATACAAGACATGGTGAATTAGCTATTAGAGATGGTGTCAATGTATTCCTGTATAACACATGACAACCGGACATGATCGTTTCTGTTCGAGAAGGCTAAGTTGTTTTTCGACATTCCAAGGTGTTTTAAGCAATGATAATCTAAGACGTCTATTAATATTAAGAATTCGTAGGAATAGCCCTTGCCATAAGAACTCACCACTTGACGGCCTGACGTAACAACTGAGGAAAAACGACCTTGTTTTCCAAGACTGTGTTCTCTACTATGGCTTTACAGTGGACAGGTGTACACCGAGCCATCCAAATGGCCTGTTTATGCGTATAAACAAAGACATTAGCCGCAAACTTGTGGCCTCCTACATGGTTAATAAACACCACCTTGACACCACCAGGAGTATCGTCATCAGGGTCTCGGTAAAGATCATGGTGGCGAAGACAGGCATCAAACTGCTTCTTCATGATAGGCGCCGTTATACCACAGCGCTTGTCTCTAGTCTTGTGAGAACACAGCAATATATAACCTTTGGATTTGTCGTCGATTATCCTGGAATCCTTTGTGGGTTCATTTGGCTGCTTGTCTGAGTTCAACGCTTGGATTATCAAACTCACTGCTTCTGAAGGCTTGACATTCTTGATGATCTTATACTGAGGTAACACAATGAGATCTGCAGTACCGTCAGGGTTCAAAGGAAGATTACAAGTGCTGACTTTGATTTTCTCCAGTCCAGTAGCGGCATGCAACTTCGCAGAGTCTTTTTCTATAGCTTGCGCCACGCTTCCATCTATTTCTGTGACGTCTCTGATCCAGTCATCTGTGTCCGTAGGTATAATTACATGAGCATCCCAAGTGTCAGTCGACCCCCACAGCACACCTGGTTCTATTTTGACACTTGGTGGGTATTTCGGACATGCGGCGCATTCTTCAGGTTCACAGAGGTTTGTTTCTATGCCTAAAGTTTGTAGAGACGCTTCTACTTGAGTGGTGTCGTCATCGTTGTCGCCTGATCTACGAGACGGCGCGATAATATTCGACACATTGCTTAGCAAACCCATGGTTTAAACTGAGGTTATAAGGCTATAATTTACGACTAGAATAAGACTAAGAATAATAATGACAAATAGCTAAAGAAGCAAAAAAGCCTTTGGATCAAAAAGCCTTATCTCCCTGCTCTTTGGTTCTTAATACGTGTTGGCGGCAAGTTAGAAGGAAAGTTGCAAACGAGACCAGCGTTGATCGAGTATTTATATGTCCTTCCTAAAACGGAAATTGCCTTTTTTTTCACTTTCTAATCGCACGGAACAAAGTTGAGATCAGTGCGGCAACAAGCTAAAGAGTCACGTGCCGGAGTCGAGAAGTGCTATAAATATGTTCTTAGACGCGTTATTGGGCGATTTAGGGGATAGGTGGAAAGTTTTGTCTGTTTTATTGCCTTTCTATTGTGTTTCTACTGCAGGAGAAAATACGCAGATTGTTCGCCGGTTGACTAATGATTTTTCGGTTTTTGCGTTTTTGGCCGGATTGGGGGTTTAGTGGTACTCGACTTACGTAATACCAATATGTCGCTGAAAAAACGGTCCAATAAGGAGTTGACCAAATGAAGAGAAGGAAAGAAACAAAAGAGTAAAAAAGACAGGAAATGACCTGTTGAAAAGGGATTTGAAGGGTCTTATGTGAGGATGCTTTGAAAATTAAAAAGGACTGAAATAGCCCATGGGATGAGATGAGATACAGAGATAGAGATAGATATACTATACTATACTATAATGACACCACCACTAAAACATCATGACACGATATATTACACTAAACATCTTTGCGGCGTTTCAAAGCCTTGTCTGCCTCCCAAACTCCTCTGTCAATAACCGCAGCTACTGTCAACACTCCCCCTACAACTGCACACACACCAGTCAAAAAAGAACCAAATGATTTAGGCCGTTGTTCCCTGTTGATGACTTTCATTGGAGATATGTCGTACGAGAAGAACACTCCAGGTGTACCTCCGTAGCTATGCAACGTATGAGGATGGTCTTCGTCTCTACCTCCAGCCATATGCCGTTCATGCGACGTCACGCTGTATTGATTGGTTTCCAAAACCTCACCGCTGAGTTTCTCGAACCGCGTAGCCACAACTTTGATGAAATACTGGAAGTTGAACGGCTTGACATCGGTATCTTTGATGACTCCTTGCAAAGGATCCACCAGGAGATCTCTGCTCTTCTTACCTCCATATCGAGAATCTGAGGGCACAGGACCGAACGACAATTCATGTATAACATGAGCAAAGTTGAAGGGAAGATCCTGGCGGAAATACAACGACAGATCATGCTGATGTTGCCCTGCAAACGTCATAGAAGTGCCTGGAGCGAAATGAAAGTTACCAACGACCTTGTTAACGCTGACATGACCGGCGAGATTACAACCTTCATGCATTCTTTCCAGGATTCTTTGCTGATAATTTTCATTTTCGCACTGTTCCATGCCGGAGCCGTCTTTAAACGCCCATCCAAGCTCCGCATAAGCGGCTCTTAATTCCTCACAGGTATTACAACATTCGTCGTCAGGTTTCGCACCGTAACACGGCCCACAGTAATCAGGGTCATCTTTATGGTTCAAGTTATCACGTTCTTGTTCCAATTGTAACTGTTCTGTAGATATTGCTAAGCCGTCTGGACCTAAACGTGTCTTCATTATACCATGAGATATGCCAGCTTGTACTTCACCAGAGCTATCTATGATATCCATAGTAAGCAAGTCACAAGGTAAATGAGGGAACGTCATATTCAAGTTTATATCCAAGCGTTCACCTCGGGCTTTGTCTACTACCAAACTCGGTCGGTATTCTACTTTACGATAGTCGTGCCATTCCGATATTGTGAGCCATAGAATTATGATAGAGGATACAATCGTGACGAGTCCGCCGCTGGACGTGCGTATCCTTGCGTCATCCACGGTTTTGGCAAATGCGTCGAAAGACAGCAGTCTTTTGGACATCCTATCGTAGGGTGTTTTTTTGGTGGTGGTGTTTTTGGAAGTGCGTTGAAAATGTTAAAGGAACAAGGATCAACGATCAAGATGGCTACGTGGTGAAATGTTGTGATAATTCGGGGGTCGGGTACAGCCGTGCACGGCTGGCTCGAAAAGCAAAGAGTAAGAAGGAGTGCTAATTAGAGGGACAGTTAGAAGGATCCTGGTGGAAAATGTGAAATGATTTCTTGGATTACTGGGAGTCATGGGAAATGAGTTTAAGGGGTTATTTGGAGGTTGTTGATGGACCGTTGCGTTGCTGAAGGAAAAAGCATGTTGGTGAGGTGAAGAGTCCTCAGAATACAGAACACAGCAAGGGACCCGTAGGCGGAAGTGAGCTGTGGCATCTGTTCAATTTAATTGAAATACTAATGAAATAGTCATAATAAACAGATATGATATACAAGTTTACAGAGTGGAATTGCCGAATTTGTTGTTCAGAATTGCGAGTCAAGTAATGATATCATATTGTATTTGTACGTAGCAGTGGACCTACTGAGCAAAGAGGTAGGAAAACAGAAAACAACGACTAAAAAGGGAAACGCTATGAAATCTCGGCCAATTGCACGGGTATTCCGTTCTACGTAGCTATTAAGGTTCTCGGGGCGTTTTTACGTGATATACGCGTCTCTCCTTCTCAGGGTGCTCATCTATACTTACAGCATCGAGCGGGTATCAGTATAGTCCTGTCCTGGTACTAAGCCAGGAGTCAACATGAAACAGCTTAAAGACCCCAGAACGACCAAAACATAATTGTTAATGATTCCCCGGTTAAAGGGTCCTTGAGCTATTTAGTATGATATCATTAGTCTGTCGGCTTTCGGTCTTAAGATGCCCAGACGAAGAATGCCTAATCGGGACTCAACGTTCCCTAAGTGGAACAGTAGAGAATTCAGCAGCACAGTCACAGTTATAGAGGTATATAAGCAAGTAAATAAGTAAATAAGTATCTAAGTACTAAGCAGCTGCTAAAAAATTACTGAGCAGGTACTAAATAACTAAATGACTAAATAGATGACTGACTATTAAGTAAGTACCGTCAATAAATGCCCATCCGGCCTCCCTGCCTAATCCGGAGTTATCAGATCGCAGGTCCCAAAAGGGCAAAATCCCATTTCCCGAAAACCACGCAACTTGACAGGAATGAAATGAAATATGAGATGAAAAGAGGACAACAAAAAAAACAGAAAAACAGACAGAAGCAGAGCTAGAAGAAGAACAACAACAACATTCTAATGAATCAACCCCCTAAGAACAACAGAACCTTATGCCTTTCGCCTTTTTCAGCCTCTCCCTTATCTCTTTACTCTATTTTTACTCCTTTGACGCAATCTCCTACGTACTTGGTTTTTTAGTGGACGTTTCCCCCCCCTCCAGTTGGTGGGTGGTAGCTACGTACGTTGATGACGTACCTCTTGGCTGCGCCTGGTATTTGGGGGAGGTGGTCTGCTATATAAAGGACCGGTGCCCTCCGGCTGTCAACATCAACAAAAACTATCAACTCTTTTTATTGGTATTATATATTATTGTAGTTTGAGAAGTTTAAAGGCTAAAAAACGGGTTTCGGCTTGACCAAGTGACTTCTTCTGCTCCTTCTATTGCCAAGCTGCTTTTGTCTCTCACCATGTTGAAGCTCGTCACGCTTTTCACTGCACTTTCTGTGGCTTCAACTTTACCTCTGGGTGCGCCGCACCTTGAGTCCCAGTCACCGTCTCAGCTTAATTTTGAACCGGACTTTGAACATCATGAAATTGATTTCAATCACAATGATAAAAATCATGATGACAACCACGACGAACGTCCTTGGGGCCCTCCTTCTGTAGAGGTGGCGGCCCAGCAGGTCAGGAACTTGGTACATATTAACAATATCTGTACTCTGAACACCGAGGACGAGGACGGAGTGCCTGTAGGCCAGATGGAATATTACGCGGATTGCAGCGATCCTAATGCCGATGGTGATCTTAGTAGTAGTGGAGACTTGAGTCTGATCAAACTAGACATCTCTTCTGCTTATAGGAACATTGCACGGGGATCCAAGAGCTCTGTATCTATCAGGTTCGGCGACTTGAGTCCTGGTGGAAGAGTTCCTTGGTCTCCCTCTGCACATCCCCGTGTTACCCTTTACGGAGAGTTTGTCGATGTCACCGAAAATGTTGAACAACTCGAGAAATGTTTTGCCGAGTCTCACCCTGACGCCGTAACATGGTTCCCTGGCAATAATTCTCCTCATTCTGGAAGCTGGGTTAGGTTCCAAGTGCAGAAGATTTACTATATCGGAGGATTTGGTGATGTTGCATATATCGGCGAGATCCCTGTCGATCTTTACCGAAATGCGACTGTGGCCGCAGGTAGAGGCCATGGACGTGGCCCTGAACATAGGCCCGAACATAGGCCCGAACATGGACCAGAACACCGGCCTTGGGACTTCATCAAGCATCTAATCAAAGGTGAAGACCGGGAAGATGAGCGAGAAGAGTTTGAAGACAGGGAGTTCCATATGCCTCCCCCTCCCCCCCCTGGCAGATCCCATGGAAGACCTCATGGAAGGCCGCATGACAAGCCTCATGAAAGACATCATGGTGAATCATTTGACGAGTTTTTTGATGAATTTTCTGATGACTCCTTTGATCACGATGCCCGTCGAGGCCCTCACGGGGGTTCTCATGACGACAAGAACGAGTTTGATGCTCCTCCGCCTCCGCCTCCTCCTCAGCATGGCCGAGGCCGTCCTTTTCACGAGCCTCACGAAGATCGCGAACGTCACCATCCCCAAGAGGATGACATGGACTTTCCCCCTTCGCATGAAATGATGGAACAAGACCGTGAAAACTTTCCACCTCACCCCCAGGGCCCTCCCCCGCCTCATCGGCCACATGAATTCCCAGAGGAGTTTAATTCTCATGGTGATGGCAAATCCAGGGGTAAAGGACACGGAAGAACCAAACGCCGAGGACGAGGGAATGGTCGAGGTAAGCACGGGCTGCGACCTCACTGCAGTGAAAATAGCGATTCTCACCTTACCTTGAAGCATATTCCAGAGTCTAACGACAAGGCCTCTCCTAAGCATTCCAACAACAATTATGCTGATCGTGAGAAACCATTGCCAGTAAGAATTGGGGGGCTCAAGACTGATGAGGACGCTATCCATGCGCCTCAGAGCAGCCGCATGCCGTTCATTTTTAATCTTATTGGAGGCATCTTTCAGTAAGTAGTCAGTGAGAGCTTACTAGCACTCTAGTGCCTTTAAAAGATGGATGATGATAGGTTTGTCACATTGCTTTGTTATTTATTAACCACAGCAAAGGGTTGTTTTGGGACGCGCTCTTGCTCTAATAGGTTCCAGCGTATAGTTAGGTAGGTAGTTAGGTATCGTATTGTGTTATATCAGATCTAATGAATTGTATTAATTCGAGTCCTGTTGAATGCTGTCTTTTGAATATGGTTGTATCCATAAAACATGTATGTATATCAAGAGGAGGGGAGCGAGCTTGATACGATGGTTAGGGAACAGAATACATTAGGCGCAGAAACAAATGTTGCAGAAACCACCAAAAATCTGAAAAAAGCCAAACAAAAGCCTAAAAAATCCCAAAAAATCCTATAATATTTTTGGAGTTGTTTAACTAGAATTCCAGCTGCTGAGAAGTTGAGAATATTTTAATCCGTTTCATGTAACATTGGTATTTAATCAATATTGCTGTCGACATATACCGAACGAACAACCAATATGCTTTTTAGGACCACAGCAAAAAACAAAAATAGACACAAGCTATGTTTCTATTAACAGAAAGGTCCTGAGATCATTGAATCACGAAATCACAAATGCCACAGCTGCGGTTTTTTTCTTTTCGGTGGTTCCGGATAATGCTGGCATCTCATTTATGGTAGAACCCGCCGCAACTTACGCGCGTCATGCCATTAGCTCCACGCCAACACCTGCAAGCCGCTTGAGGCCTTACAGGCTTTATAAAGTCTGAGTAGAACTGCCAAAGTCTGAATTATCATAAAATCCAGCTGGACACCGTCGTAGTGTAGCACTATTGTGTTCTTTTCTGGACTTTTCTAAAACTCTTGTCTCTGTTTTCGTGACAGACACTCTAATTTACAAGCATAATTGGTGGATTGGATGCTTAGTAGTAGTCAACAAGGTCTTTTCACACGACGAAAAATAAAAAGCCAAAGAAAAAAATATGTCCAATGACGAGAATGCCATTGATTCCCTGGACGATCTCCAGTGCTACTTAAACGGCATGGACGAGCAGCAAGTGTCCCCCACAGGTGCTGGTAGCGGAGCAGGCGGAGGTTTGGATGGCTTTGCGCTGGCCTTTCCAGACTCTATCGACGCAGCTTTCTTTGACGGCATAAGTACTGACCAAAATCTTCAGAATGATATTCCTCTACAGATTGCTATGGAGCTTGAAACCTCGTCCGGATCGGTGCTAGCTTGCGCTAGCAGCTGTGCTGCTAATAGTGGTACAGAAGACGGAGAAGAGACCCAGTCTAGAAGCACTACTCGTTCTAGTATACCAACTACTGCGTCATTACCTGATCTTTGCAACTCGTCGTCGAACTCCTTGGACTATTCTTTCTTAGACTACTTTAATAACCGCCACGACAAGCTCAATGAGTCCCCACAGAACCTTTCGTTTACCACCACCAATATGCCTTTGGACCAATTACTGTCAGTAGACCCTGAGTACATTCTAGCTTCTCCGCACCAGCTGCAGATGCAGATGATGGGATCATTACGTGACCGTGACCAGCTCAATTGTGGGGACACTGATATGAATATCGACGCCAACGTAAATGCTAGCGCTGATGTCCATGATCTTACTGACGGCGAACAAAGCGAGCCTTGGACCATGATCACAATAAAACAGTTGGGCTTGGAAGATTCACATTTTATGAAGAATGACAGTGCACCGACGATTGCACCGACAAAGATTGGAGTCCACACTGAACATGAACATATTGGTCATCATCCACATGAACTCGAACTCGAGCACTCTTCGAGCAACAGCAACAATAATAGTAATAATAATCACAGAATAAAATCGTGGAAGCCGCTCAGTGACCAGTGCCAGCAGAATTTCGACTCCGGGTTCCCTTATTTGGGCACTGACGAGCCCCAAGTTCAATACATGCAGCAGATGTTTGACCATGAACACTCGGACTCTACGCGAATACCTGATTTTTACCAACATGCGACGAACACCAATGTTAATATGAACATGAACAGAAGCTCGCAGACAAAGCCTCAAAGTCCGTCATCGGAATTACTGAAGTTGAACAGTTCAATGCCAGTGGAAATAACAGACACGTCTTTGGCTTCAGCTTCTCTTTCAGTGCCCACGAAAACCTTTCAGCAACATGTGAGTTATCATATCAGTCACGATACTTCTCACAATGATACTCACGGCCGTGTAGTCCCTAGAGGGTTCACTAAAGTCTCTGCACAGCCACGCCAGCTTCAAGATGAACATATGTACATTGAGAAACAGTCTTATGCTACACTGATTCCAGAGTCGTCGAATTTAAACATATTCCAGGAGATTGTGCGCTACATGAGTAACAACAGTAAGCGAAGTTCTGGTTCTGGTTCCAACTCAGACACTACTATGCCCTATATCTGCTTGCAACCAAACAGGAAAATAGAGTCGAAACGAGGCAGGAAGTACCAGGATTTGGATGGACAACTACAAAGCTCCAGAGAACTAGACAGTTATATGTCTCATAATCGGAAGCTCTACAGTGGTTCAGCTGAGAATAATAATAACAATGGCGTGGATGGACAGGACCCATCTTTGGCTAAACTGTGTTTCGAGTTGATTGAACGTGCTATAACCAATACTGGAGGCCAAGAATTTTTGACTATTTTGGACGAACGAATCTTGGGTTACTCGAGTGCTTCTGAAGTCACTAATACAGGCATTTTGTTCCAGTTGGATCCTACAACTGGAGAACGATTACCTAATAAACCGAACCTCACATTTTCAAGCCGATGGACAGACAAAGAGATTAATGATGTGACCAAAAATTGGAAGAGTTTCTGCAAACGATCGGAGGATAAATTTTTCCGTTCTGAAGATAAAGGCGCGTTGGGGTTCACTCTAGACGAGTTACGTATTGCTATTGACTGCATCACGTCGCGGCCTCCAAGACGTATCAACCGATACCCCGCGTATCAACTAGGTACACATCGTTCTATTGGTAAGGATTTACTAGTCACGGACTGGGGACACAAGATATCTTGTAATTTCCATTGTCCAAGTAACGATACGCGGATAGAGAAGCAAACTAGTACGAAACCTCCTAAACGTTGGTTATCTAGAGACGTCCGGCTGAGCTCTGATGACGAAGATTCTTGTCGACCTTATAAAAATATCAAGAAGCAGCCGGGGAATTTATACGACGCTACTTGGTTTGTAGCAGAGAAACAGTACAAGGAAGCATTGTGTGATCACTGTGAAAAAATCCAGTTTTATCGCATGAAAAACTCTGGTTACTTGTATCACAAGAATTACGAACATGGCATTTTCCCGAATGGAAACATTTTTGAAGATCCACTCTTGGTAAGAAGAAAGTTGGACCGCGAATCTAAATGGGAAGGCTTGTGTGGCATTTGTTATCAATGGATAGAGCTTGAGCATACATCTAAACCGTGGGGAACTTGGTACCGACACTACAAACAATGTGTAAATGAGTATGAACTACTAAAAAAAGTCGTGCTGGCTACGGGCGCGCCGGTCAAACTTATAGAGATACTTTATAAACCATATTGACTACAGAGTGACTTGGTGACATGTCTTGTCTTTGACGTTGACTTGCTTTAAAAGATAAAAATACCATATATCATTGATCTACTACATATTTAAGGTTTGGAATCCTCTAAAAGGGTACCAATACGAAATACTAATGACCAAATAACAATAAAACCTAGACATTTAAATCAGATCAGATTCAAAGAAGAGAAAAAATGGACGGGGTAGTTGTGTATGAGTCATGGTGTGGTGTGTATGTTTTAAAACGATAATTTAAGGGTATACTTTGTTTAGTTGTACAAGACAAACTTGGCCTGTCCACCAGTGACAGCAACAGTACAACCATTAGAACCACCATTGTAGCTACCATTCTCATAAACACATTCGCCATTGACAGTACCACCGTTAGAAACAATCTTTACGTTGAAGTTTGCGGCTTCCTCGTTGTTAGGATTGGGGATCAAACTCAGGTAAGTGATACCACCAGTGGAACCAGCACCAAAGTTCAAAGGAGCCCAGTTACCGATTCCGGAGCCAGAAGAGCCCCAGACACAGCCGTCTTCCCAAGAGACACCGGCATTGTTAACGTAATACTGAGCAGACGTCTTCTTACCCTGCCAGAGGTAGTAATTGTCCTCATCGACAACAGTTAAAATGTTTTGGCCTCCGGCAGTGACAACAGTAGGAATGACCATATTCTCGGTACCAGGGTAATCAGTTCGGCAAATGGCAACATCCTGAGAAAGCTCGGATACAACGACCGCAGAGTCGACACCCCATTCACACAGGTAGTCAGAGTCGGTGTTGGATCGGTAAAGCAAGCCATTCTTACAGTACAAACCACCGACAGAGACACCGTTAGAAGGTTGGTCAGAAGGCCATTGGGTCTTGGACATACCAGGTTGGCAAGCATAAGAACAGTACTTGCCACTAGTGCAAGAGCCACCAGTGGATCCGTCACTCAAGTCTTCGATACCGGACCAGCCTCCGAAGCCCAAGTGATCCAAAGAAATAACACCATTACCAGATGGGAAGTCAGAGCATGAAATGGTACCATCTTCGAATTTGGAGCCAGGTGTAGCCCAGGAAGAAAGATCTCCATCAATACTTCCAGATCCACTACTAGAAGAAGAAGAAGAGGAAGACGAGGAAGAAGCTGCGGCAGAAGAAGCAGCCGCAGACGAGGAGGTGACTGCGGCAGCACTGCTAGTAGTAGCAGGAGCGCTGTAAGCAGGAGTAGTAGAGGTAAAAGCCGCACTACTGGTAGTAGCAGGAGCGGCAACAGTAGAGGAGCTTACGGCATTGTCAGCGACAGCGACAACGGCAGAAGACACGACTGCAGCAGCAGAGGTAGTAGGAGTCTGGGCGACCACAGAGGTAGCGTCAGCAGCTCCTCCGATGGTGTTACCTTCGGAGTCAAGAGTATAGGTCACGTAGACATACTCGACATCGATAGCTCTCTTGTGCTGGTGGTGAGCATGGCCCTCGAACGCAACAACAGAACCAGCTAATGTTGCGGCTACGAGAGCAGTAGAGACACTTGAATACTTCATTTTCTTAACTTGTGAATGTTAGTTTTTAGTTGTGTTGTGTTGTGAATGCAAAGGACGTAATAAAAAGATGCAATATTAATGAGCGGACAGCCGTGACTGTGTTTTTGTGATGTGTCTTTTGTGGTGCGTGTAGTCTTGTTTTATAGTGTCCAAGCTTTAATATAGTTTTGATTTAAGCTTAAAGATCAAATCACACCAGTCACACCCTTTTTATTTTGGTGGTTTTTTTCCGAGAAATAAAATAAAATAATAAACAAGTCGGAAAAAAGACGCTAAAAAGAGCAGCGACGTCTGGTATTTATATTTGGGCTCGGAAAAAGCCAGATGCATCCTTGTGTGGACGATCTTTGCCGCAAAAAATACAGGGGGCCGGGGTAAATATTTGGGTGGTTGTGTTGGGTGAGGTGGTGGCTGGTGTTTACAGTGAGAGGCTGGGTCCAAGCATGACAAGATTGGGAGCACGAGCCCGCCTGTCCCCAGGAGACGTACGTGGCATCAGCAGGCAGCGAGTATCAGGTGTCCTGAAGTCAGACGAAAGATGAAGTTCAAAGTTTGAAAATTCTGTTTTTTTTTCATTTTCATTTTTCATGGACAACAAAGACATCTCGGCTGCCTGCATTGTTTTTCATTGTTTGGTAAAAAACTCGCCATTGTTCAGTCACTAGCGTGGATTTTGGTACCCAGAGCACACGGGTTAGGTCCCAACGCAGCGCAACCCTGGGCTCGGAGAACCCGTGTTAGATTTGCGACCAAAACCAACGTAAATCTGGGCCCAACCAACGTATATCTGAGACCAGGTCTCACCCCTAGTGCGCCTAAAACGCAAAAAAATGTAAATGCGCCAAAAATGTATACAAACCCAGCTGGTCAAGGCGGTTTTTTAGACCACCACGGACGAGACAACCAATGAAGTAGGACCGAAAAAATGAACAAAGACATGTGTGAATAGCAGAAGAAAAGGAATAGATCAACAGCTAAACGCAGATGCAAGGTATTCAGGGTATATTTGGGTATTTTAGTCTAAGAAAAACACGACTTGCAGTCTGTGAAGAAAAGGCCTGGAAAAGGCCTGGAATGTAGAAACACACACAACACGTTCAGCTAAAACACACACAATATGAGGTGCAAACAACAGCAGTGGAAATATCCACCGGCACAAAAAACATGACAAACATGCTTCAGCTCATTAAATAACACGGATTCATTGCATCCTGAGAAAATTTGACAGCCATGTTTCCTTTCCTTTACTGTATATGTACACAGCCTTTAGATGGATGACTCCAAGAAATGGTTCAATAGCTCGAGCACCGCACTGAAAGGAAAGGAGAGGCCGCTTGGTATCATAACATAACAAAATACTTACTTGATTGATTAAAGGAACGACAGTCTTAAAAGACGAGAGATGTAAAAGGAAGGTAAATAAACAGCTAGGCAGCTAATTTAAATAGACCGTTAAACTTTTGTTTTCAAATGAAAGGAAGGTTGGTTGTCGGTTTAAATACCAAAAGGAAGGAAGGAAAGAAATAAAAAAAAACACAAAAAGGGAGGATTGCAAGAAATAAAAAAATAAAAAAAAACTTTTTAGTTGGGAGCGAACCGCTTTGGGCAGCTTTTCTTTTCTGTTCTGGGACGCCGCCACAAAGGGTTTCTTGGGAGGGACAAAGTGGATGCGGCTCACCGCTAGTTAGTTAGGAAAGGCAGTGAAGGGAAGGGAAAGGAAAGGAGAAAGCCACTAGGCTGAAAGCAGACAATAGAATGTGCAGGCCAAGGTTGCTGGGTTATTTGGCTTGTAAGGTTGATGAAGTAGGAGAGAAGTAATAGAAAATAGACAATAATTTATTGGCCAGTTGTCGGCTGGTCTCGAAGGCAGCCTCAAGCGAACCCACATATACTGTATTAGGACATGGCGATGAAGTGGTTAATTTAAGGTGCCGAAGCAGGGTGATATTCGGAGTGACGTTCCGAGGTGGGAAAATGTTGCAACGTTGGATGAAAAAAGTGAAAATATAAGTGAAAATATAAGTGAAAATATAGGTTGGTACAAAGTTGATACAAAGTTGATATATGGCTGATATATGGTTGATATGTGGTTCATGGTATGGTTCATATAAGTCTACTGGTAACCTCGCTTGGTTGTATATATTGGAATCCTTCCTTGCAGACTTCCTTGCAGACCTGGGTTCTAGACAAAGACATATCAGTTAAATGAAATAGCCGACACTCTGCTAGATTTGTACAATATAGAGAGCCCGGAGACCTCGTCACACATGTGTCGTCGTGCGTTACTGCTTATTGCTTTTGCACGTTGAAGTCCGATACTCGCGTGAAGCCGATCCGTGCAGATGAGAAATCCGCTCCATGCGAGGTTATGCAATATACAGTCCAATATACCCCTACTATATATTACATATTACTGACAGTTCTAGTCGAGGCTATATTACTACCTAGATATCTACCAAAAAGCCTCCAACTATAGTCAACCAATCCTTTACCTCGGATTTTCTTTTACCCTTTTCTCATATTCCACCGGAGATGGCGACCGAATGCGGATATGATCGGCGTGACACAAAGTACCCTGAAGAAGCAAGTAGCATACGGATGAAACGCAGGTAAAAAGAAATGAGCCCGACAACAGAGTTTTGTAGCTCGGTTTTGTAGTTCCGTGGCGCCAGATTGTCAGTCTCAGCGGTGAAGTTTTGTATATGCTAATAGAAGATATGAGAAGTGTATATAGGTTATATGATAGGAGTCAGGCAAATCCAGATACAGCAGTGAGTTTGCAACAACCAGTCCAGGGGTAGCAGAGTGAAGAAAAACCCAATCTAATCTATCAGAATGAGCATATAGACGGAACAACATCTGCAAGTGCCAGTTGCGGAACACTGGTTCTGAGATCGTCATGTCGCTGTTAACTGCCTCCTTACCATAAACTGACTCATAAGGGTGCGCCGAAAAGGCAACTTTTTACCCGTTAAAGACTTCGTAAGACACCTGGGAAGGACCAAACGAGTCCATCTAGCACACAATAATCAGCCGAATCATATTACATCAGAATGCGTGCTGTTGTTACGTTTTTCACCACCATTTGATATTACCTCAGTATATTACCCGGCCGTGCATGAAAGTGTCTTACGTAAGTCCTTACACAAACCTCCTCACTAAACCCGGCGTACATTCCATACTGGCTTCTCACAACGACACTCACTCACAACCAAACTCACTGAAACTTTTCATTCAAGTTCATTCAACACAGAACTGAATTCTTAATTCTAAACCAACCACACCAAAACAAACCACAAAAATGTCCAAGATTGAAGAGATTCACGAAGAGGAACACGCTCACACCCATTCTCACGACGAGCACGATCACACCCACTCCCACTCCCATGCGGAGGAGACCGAGGCCGGAGCTGAAGACATCCCTGAAGGGTCTAATGTGTCTATCCACTCCAAAGGAGAGAAGAAGGCCAGACAATTGATTGCTAAGCTCAATCTTAAGAAGGTCGCTGGTGTCAACCGAGTGGTTTTCCGACGAACTGGTGGTGTTGTCTTTGCCATTACTGAACCTGAAGTTTATAAGAACCCTGCTACCGGTACCTTTGTGGTTTTCGGTGAAGCCAAGGTCGACACTCAAACTCAGGACCTTGCTAAACGATTAGCATCTCTCAGTACTGGAGCCGGTGCTGAAGAGGCTTCTGGAGCCACTGATCCTGTTACTGCGGACCTCGAGGCCGCTGTTAAGAACGCTACTCTGAACGACAAGCCTGCAGCTAGTAGTCCTGAAGACGATATTCCTGATGAGGAGGTCGACACTGAGGGTCTCAATGAAGAGGAGATCAAGATTGTCATGGAGCAGGCGAATGTTTCCAAGGCTAAGGCTGTTGCGGGTCTGCGAAGGAATAACAACGACATGGTGAACACCATCATGGACTTGTCTGCCTAGGTCGTGAGGATAGTGGAGTGCTTCTATGCTCTGATTACATAAGTCCATAAGTACATATTTGCTAAAACAATCATGTCTTGGTCCATACCTTGGTTACATAAGCGAGTCGCTTATTTTGGTTCTGTATCTCATTCATATCTTGATTACATCTCTTGATTACATGTTAGGTGATTTGTCGGTTCATTCATGTACGTCACTACGGAGCTGTCTATGGAGCTGTCTTCTCTTCCATTCAGGACCCATCTGTAACTAGCCTGTCCAGTCTTAACTACCTTCTACTATCTTCATGGCTATCCTTCTTTCTCCAATACCTCCTATTCCTATTTCATCTCACTCACAATCCTATCTCCCCTATCTCCATCCCATCCCATCCCATCTGTTATCTCCGCAACTCCATGTCCATCTATTATCTTCCCAATCCACGTCCACTTCACAACGAGGGTTCACAACAGGCCTACTCCTACTTGGTGGCATATGTTCGTGTCCACTCCCTAGCGGTCTCAATAGCCTTGGCCTCGTCCTCCTTCCAGTTCTGCGCAACGTCATTGGCCAACGGATCGTCGGGATTAGGTGAGGCCAACAACGCCTGAATAGACAACAATATCGTGCGGATTTGCAATGCAGGTGACCAGTTGTTCTTCAGCACGTCCAGGCAGATACGGCCGAGTCGGTCGATGTTTGGGTGATAAATCTTGGTCAAGAACCGGATCTTAGGTGGTTCCATGGGGTAATCGTCGGGAAGAAACAGCTCGAGTTTGAACGTGCCTCCTTCAAAAGGACTCTGGGAGGGCCCGTCGATAGTCACGTCGAAATATCGCAGGTTGTCGTCGTGAGGAGCGGCCGTGATTCCCACAACGGGGTCCGATACCAATCGTTCGGTTTCCTAGAGTGGGTTAGTATTTAGTACTTAGTCATGTAAGTACAGTGAAAGCATCAATGATATTAAGAACAAAATTTTAATAACAACACTATTAATAACATCAGTTTGATCAGCCAACCTAATGGCTCAGCTTGATTCGTCTGTACTGGCTGCTTGTATTCTCTGCCCTTCTTTAGCCTAGCTAAACGCTCCTTAGTAAACCTCGGCCGTATACTCCGTTCCGTCTACTCACCTTAATAATCCGTTTAGACAGTATCGCAGACATGGTTCCTGCAAGTTCCTTCGTACGTTGTAGAGATGCGATGCTTATAGAAATGCTTATCAGATGCTCGTTCACAGCTTCAGCACTTTTAGTCTGGAGTTGTGAGGTTTAAAGATACAAGTAATCGAGTAGTAAAGTGAAGTCAGGTAATATAAAGTAATGTAGTGTGCCGTTTTGTATGAGAAATTCCCACTCACTCACCCAAAAACTCTGCCAAAAAATTCCCACCAAGTCTCAGCCATACGGGGACGATTTTGATTTTGATTTTGACCTTGTGACATTTGATTGATTTCGACTCGACTCGGCGTTGCGACAAGACAAACAACTACAGTAGTGTCATTTGCAGTCTCTGTCTCTGATCCATGGCGTCTTCGACTTCGGGACGGTTCATGGCAGCCGCCACAGGCCTGGTTATTGGCACAGCGGTGTCGGCATATCTACTGTCCGACTATGAACTGGTAAGTCCTATACTTTGAGAACTGCATATATATAGTACTTTACCTATATTGTAATACTTTGAGTTACATTTTTACTTTGTATTACATTACATTATATTGTATCATACTTTATTGGCTCAAATCATAGCATATACCCATGCCGTGCTTACTAACATCCAGATCAAACGACTGGACGATCCGAACGACCCTTCTACCAGACCGACCAAGTTCAGTTTCTCCATGAGACCCTCAGAACCCATCAGGCTGAAGCCCGAGGTCGAGAAGAAATACAAAGACTTCCAGACCCGAGTGGAGCATGAGAAGAAGGTCCTGGAGGAGTCCAGGAAGGATAGCTAAATTAATCATGCCGTGTAAATAGCCAAATGAATATCTGTGAATCATTCTGTAGCCCTGGAATATCGTTGAAATATCTTTGTACTTGGTACCAAGTACTGTGTACATCGACGTACATATACATACATATACATACACTTGTACTATATATACGTCAGGGTCATGGATACATATATATAGATATATATCCGTGTCTCCCGCTGTATCACTAAACAATCAATTCTCTAGTACCATATTATTTATACAGAACTTACAAACATCCATTCCATTCCAAAAAAACATACATTTAAGCAGCAGTCTTTTCCTCAGACTCCTCGCTTCGCTCCAAATAACTCTTGTATGCAGCAAGAGCCTCTTCGACCTGTGTCTTGAGAGCAGCCTCGTCGTCCACAAGAGCAATCAACTCGGAGTTGTCCATGTCCAAAAGCATACCGGTGATCTTGCCAGCCAATTCAGGGTCCTGCTGGACACCTTCCTGGCTAAGGATTCGCGGGTACAACGTCTCTCCAATAATCTGCTTCTTGGCTTCCTCAGGGACATTGGCAATGACAGTAGCCAAGTCCGCAGGGGCAGCGGGGGCAGGAACAGGGGCGCCAGCACCAGGAACGTTAGCAGCAGGGACTCCGGCACCATTTCTAGGGCCTCGATTGGCTCCTCCTCGCTGGTTAGGGGGGTAAGGACCTCGCTGAGGGCCTCCTTGTCGCTGTTGCAAACCAGCTTGAGGATAAGCTCCGTTGTAAACAGGAGGGATTCCATAAGCAGGAATCTGTCCATTAGGACCAGGTCGAGGACCACCAGCAGCCCATTGGCCTTGAGGAACAGGACCGTTTCTAGGAGGCTGCATCATCATCTGAGGATTAGCTCCAGGGAAGGGAACTCTAGCACCAGGGATAGGAGGAAGTTGCTGGCCGGCACCACCGTAAAACATAGGGTTGGGCAAGTATTGGCCAGGCAATCCACCGGCAGCGGCGGCTTGTTGTTGAAGTCGCAGTTGGTTCTTGGCATTGATCTGCTGGAACAACTGATTTCTTCGCACGTCTTTTCGCTGCGCAAGAGCAACATACAAAGGCTTGCCGGCAACCATTCGCTGGTTCATCTCAGTAATAGCCTTGGTAGCTTCTTCAGGGGTAGAGAAGCACACGAATCCGAAACCTTTGGACTTGCCAGCTTCATCGGTCATCACTCGTGCAGATGTAATAGTACCGTAGGCGGAGAACTCTTCTCGCAACTTTTCGTCGTCAACAGAGTCGTCCAAGTTCTTGATGTACAAGTTGACACCGACATACTTGTTGAGTTTCTCGAGTCGGGCAGCCTCGTATTGCTTCTTGAGCTCCTCTTCTCGCTCGTACTTCTTCTGGGCTCGGCCGACGTAGATCTTTCGGCCTTCAACCTCGGTGTCGTTGAGCTCTTCAACGGCCTTTACAGCGTCGTCATGTTTCTCGTAGTTCACAAATCCAAAACCTTTGGATTTACCTTCGGCGTCAACAGACAAAGCAGCACTGACAATAGGTCCGTACTTCTTGAACATCTCTTCAAACTTCTCCTGGCTCAACTCAGGGTCCAAGTTCTTGACGTAGATGTTGGTATAGTTGGCCTTGAGTTGCTCGAACTTGGACTGTCGGTCTTGTCGAGGAATATGGGGTCCTACAAATACCTTCTTGTCGTTCAACAACATACCGTCAACGTGTTTAATGGCAGATTCCGCGGCCTCTGGCTCTTCGTAGTGCACGAAACCGTAACCTTTGGATACACCATTGTCATCAGTAGCAATTTTGCAGGACAAAATGTTACCGAAAGCACTGAAAGTGTCGTGTAAAGCCTTGTTATCGATGGCAGGGTCCAAGTTCTTGATGAAAATGTTACCGGCACCTCGCTTTCGGCTTGAAGGATCTCGCTGGGACCACATGATTCGGCAAGGCTTCTCCTTGATAAGCGCGTAGTTCAACTCATCCATAGCCTTCTGACCGTCCTCAGAGTGCAAAAAGTTGATATAAGCGTAACCCAAAGATCGTCGAGTAATGGCGTCTCGACACACTCGGATGGAACCTACAGGGCCAATTTGATTGAAGATTTCAAACAACATGGCCTCGGTAACAGAAGGGTCGAGTTCACCAACGTACAAAGACGCATTGGTGGTGGAAGTAGCGGGCTTGTCTTCAGAGTTGGCAGTTTCCTCAGCAGTCTTCTCAGTAGAAGAAGACTCAGTAGCGGGCTTTTCCTCAGAAGAAGTGACTGCGGCAGCAGCAGCAGCCTCCTTAGCATCGGTCTCGAGGCTCAGCTTTTCAAAAGCCTTCTCGGCAGAAGCAACAGAAGCGTCAGCAGACATTGTTTTTTGGTTTGTTCTGGTTTCTGGTTGCAATGGTGATAGATAAGAAGTGGCGCGTAAAGCTTTTCTTCTTAAATTTTTTTGACTTGAAATGAATCAATCAACAATCAACAAAAGAATTCAACAGGCGACGGGCTTGATGAATCTGTAATGATAAACTCGTAACTAATAAAATGAAACAAGTCCGGTTGAATTTAATGTTTTTGTAATGTGTAAAAAACAGTTAAATCCAAAGCGAAGGGGGGAAAATTCTTGTTTCAGGTACGTGTTACGGTGTCTGTTGAGATAACAGGCGAAAGGATTTTTTTGACTTTATGGGTTTTTTCAGTATAACTTGACAGTACCAATATTTCTAAAGGTACCCAAGGTTCTTTTTGATATTTTTTTAGAGGTTTTTTTGGTTAAAATATAGAGAGAACAGTGCAATCGCAGGGATCTTATGCTCACTTGAATTTTTTTGTCGTTTTTGCAGAAGAAAGAAATTTTTTAGGCGAAAAATTCTTTCTGTGAGGTAGCCAGGTACAGCCGTGCGGTCGGCCGGTCTGTGAGTGAGTGAGTAGAAGTGACTGGAAAATACACTAAAGAGCATATGGAGGTGGGACAAGCCTGAAGAGAAAGTATTATAGACAAAAATATTGTTTTCTTATTTTCTTATTTATTTATTTATTTATTTATTTATTCAATCCAAGGAATATACTCAATGATATAGCCGTATTGAAGGCCTATTCTGGAGTTGTGACTGGTTAATCTTTAGTACCTGAGAATCTGTCACTCTATCAAGCTGCCAAACCCAATCCGTCAAGCAGTGACATGTTTGCTCGAGGTTTCTGATGGTTCTAAATAGCCCTAAATAATTCTAGATAGTTTTAACATTTCGGGTATGAAGCACCTGCCTAAAGACACCTCAATCTCTCCTCTCCCCTTAACCATCCCCTTTAACCGTAGATCTATCGCGTTGCTCCTTCCGTGATCTCTCCATAATAGTCTAAAATGTTGTGAAAAATACTGGTGAGCCCTACCTCGGCAGCGAGGATCTTTAGGGCTTCACTTTACAAGAACAAAAAAAAAAAAAAAAAACGGCGGAACTAATCTCGGTCGGTTCATCCCAAATCTTCTCGCGAGTTCAAACTTAACTTCTTGCACCACACTTTTTGTAGCAGTCAGTTTGTACAAGCAGTGCAGTAAACAGTCAACCAGTGAGCCAGACAACCAGTCAGCGTAGTGCCGTGATCGAGTAAAACCCAGGTGCTGACTGCCCGCATACAGCTGTGTTATTTCCTTTACACCCGAGGTAAAATTAATAGTCACGTGCAATCCAGAGTCGAGTCAGCATTCGTTATAAATAGGCACCGCCACACTGTACTTTACTTTACTTGTAAGCGTAAAATTGTAACGAGACAAAAAGTTTGTCGCACCGTATACCCAGTATTTGTTTTGCTTTCTTTTCTGTCCAAGTTTCCCCAGTCTGTTGTTTCAAATCGTTCCAATTGAGCTTAGCTTGCTTCAATTGCTTCGTTTTGGTTCAATCAATCAATCAATCATTTTTATTAGGTCGATAGTTTTGATTCTGCCTAGTAGGTAGTAGCCATGTCTCTTGAAGACTTTTCTAATACACTGCAAAGTCTGTTGACGACCAAGCCCCCGGGAGTATCCGGGTCTAAGATTCGTAAATCCGTGGACCTGGCAATTAAGAACGTTGCTTCAGAGTCGGTCCTGGTCCAGAAGTTGTACACGCATTTCAAGAAGACTCCTGCCGCTTATAAATTGGGCGCGCTATACGTTGTAGATGCCGTGGTCCGTGCTTATGTCGATGAAGCTAACAAGGCTAGTCAACCCATTGATAGTAGCGCTCCGGAAGGCACGTTTGCGTCCGGTGCTTACAGAATCGCCGGTCTTATTGAAGGCCTGATGCAAGACGTGTTCTCAGGGCCTCCTATTCCGGTTGAACAGAAGGACAAGATAAGGAAGCTGCTTGATATATGGGAACGTGTACATACCTTCCCAAAAGACAGTATACAACGCATGCGTGATGCTTATTTCAAACGGGTGGAGCCTGAAACTCCTCCAATGAGTCCTCCTCAGTATATCCTGGATACTGTCGAAAGTAATGGATCATCATCAGCATCAGCTCCAGTTATCCCTGACACGGCTTCGATCTTACAAGCCCTTGCTAGTATAGCGAAGAACACTCCTGCCGGCGCGAACACAAACACAAACGCAAACTCCAGTTCCAATGGCGTCGAATCAAAATCAAATCCCGTTCCAGGGACTGATTCGTTGATGGATATTCTCAAAAACACGCGTGCTGCGAGCAACAACAGCCAAAGCCGAGGACGAGACGACAATTATCACAATAACAATCGTCACGACAGTTACGGTGGCATGTCTACACGAGATCGGTCACGGTCTCCTGATAGAAACGGACGTGATCAGCGCCGAGAACGGTCGCCTATTCGCAGCAGAAACGCGTTTGCGGATGAATCTGGAGCACCAGCACCACCCAAAAAAGGCCCTGCCGACTACAAGGTCGAATGGTCCTACGATAGGAGTATCCCGGACGATTGCATCAAGGTGTACAGTAGGACGTTGTTTATGGGCAACGTCACTGATACGACCAGTGAGGAAGAAGTAGCAGAAGTGTTCCGGCCTTATGGCGAGATTCAAAGCGTCATATTCAACCGTGACAAGCATCATGGTTTCGTCAAGGTTTACCAGCGTAAAACAGCGGACTTGGCGAGACCTGCCTTGGAACAACGCTACAGGGCCGGAGAGCTGCAATTGAGGTTCCGGTGGGGTGTCGGTTACGGGCCTCGAGAGTGCTGTAACTATGATGCAGGCGTGAGCGTCATTCCTCTAAGCCGACTCACGGACGCAGACAAGCGTTGGGCCGTGCAGGCGAACTACGGAGGCACTGGAGGAACTCCTTTGGAACCTCAGATGGTCATGGAGGAGCCCGACATCGAGATAGGTTCCGGCATGTCGTCCAAAACCATGTCGAAGAAGATGTCTTCTAACGTTGTACCGAACGGTCCGAGACCAGGGCGTACGTTTGATCGTAATTACGACCGCAACTATGACCGTAATTATGACCGTCGAGATAGAGATAACGGTTATAGCAGTGCTGCTCTACCTCCCCTTCCTGGTGTTGGTAACGGTACAGGGACAAGTGCGGGTGCTGGTGCTGGATTGCCTCCAATACCGAATATGGGCAACTTTGGAGGAATCACCCCTGAGATGCAGGCCTTCTTCGCCAATATGCAACAGCAGCAGTCGGCAGGACCTGGAGGAATGCCTGGAGGAATGCCTGGCTTTCCTCCTCAAATGGCGGCGTTTTTCCAGCAGCAATTCCAGAACACCCAGGGTCCTCAGTAATGTCTTGTGGTGATGTTTTGTGATAATGAAGAGCTTTGTAGCATGGGAATCTAATCTAGCATACGACTAAAGTTTGTTTAAACGGAATATATTCTTGCATGATAATGTTTTGAAGAAGTTGGAGACGTAGTTAGAGAGGACTGAAGTGCAGAAGTACAGGAGTACAGGAGTACAGAAGTAGGGACAGAATTGAGCTGGGTTGTCTTGATCGTCTATAATTGGTATGCTGATATCATGACACCCTGAGACGGCACAACGAGCGATTATAGGAAGTAAGTTAGTGGTAAATGCAATCAGCAATTTGAATAAGAACTTAGAATGATGGTTAGATAGCAAGGATATCCGATTTAGAGATGTTTACATCTTTTTTTTCTTTGATACTATCAAAGTGTAGATATCTGGATGTTATATGTAAGTTAATCTAGGACCATATAGTTGGCCGAGAAAAGTGTATAGGAAAAAAAGAAGACTAAGGGATAAAAAGATATGAGATTTGAAGAAATAAACCCGAATCACAACTAAATACATGAATATAAGCGTGATAAGAGTATTTTTCTAGCTATATATAGATAAATGTTGACGTGGTTGGATATGACTGCCTGTTGAAGGTGCCTATCCTATGATGCTACTAAATCAATACGTTAGAACCCACTGGAATCAAAACCACTAGCGAAGCTCACAAACTGGCATCTATATTTCAATATAAAAGATCTCATAAAAATTTAAAGAATCGCTAGTCAATATCATTTACTAGACTACTTCATCATTATACAACCACAACTTGTCTTCCGCAGTACCTCACTCCGCAAGACCCATCTCAATCAACCGGTTGCCGAGCTCCAAAAAGTAGTAATCTGCATACACTAGGCCATGATCAGTCTTTGGCGTAGGATGATACTTGTAGTTGGCGATAGTAGACCTGTCCAAGATGACGTCACCGGACGCAGGAGCTACAGCGTCTTTCAACACCCGCTCAAGGATCTTCTGAACAGGCTCCAAATATTCTGTAGACTTTTCCAGCTGGCAGATCATTAGCATACCGGAACAGGCACACATAGCAGCTGACACATCCCATGCACAGGGTCTTGGAGCATCGAAATCCCAGTAGACAATGTAATCGTCGTCAAGCCTACTCAGGAAGTAATTCGCAAGGTTCTTGGCAATGTCCAAGAACTGCTTATCTCCAGTGTATTTATACACTTCTGTGTAACCATATAAAGCCCAAGCTTGGCCCCTACTCCAACAACTATCATGGGAATAACCTTGGTTCGTGAGCCCAATGATTCGTTCTCCAGAGACAGAGTCCGTAATGCATAAGTGGTAAGTAGACCAATCTGGACGGATATGTAACTTGGAACTAGTCAACGCATGAGTCGTGGCCAGCTGTTTGTATTTAGGGTTACCAGAGATTTCCGACGCAGCATACAAAAGATTGAGGTTCATCATGTTGTCAATGATCACTATAGTGTATTTTTTCGGGTCACTGAATGAATAACTACCACAAGTGACTTTGTCCCATGATTTGAAGCATTGTGACGGTTCATTCCACCTAGTCACAAGAGAATCAGCAGTGCGTAAAATGACTTCCGCAGCCTCTTTGCTTCCTGTAAGCTCGTATTCTCTGTAATACGAGGGCATGATTAGGAACCCGAGATCATGAGTAGTCAAGGTATTCTGGTGATCTTTGAGCCTATGGGACCAATTCCCGGCGAGGGCAAGCAACTTGTCGTTTGTAATGTGTTTCAAAGGATGTTTCAGTTTGCTGGCTCGTTCGTATAAAGTCCATAGAGATCCCGGGAAGAACCCAGATGTCCACCAGTCAAAAGGGTAAAAAATATACTCGTATTTGCCATGCTCGGTGATATGAGGGAACCCGGAGTTATTTTCCTCCCTCGTGGCTACCTTGATGATTTTGTCTGCGGCCTCATCCGACAGGACTTTATCCGATATAGTTTTTATATCATCGACAGTCATTATTGGTTTTAAAGTTTATATTTATAGTGTGGTGTGGAGTTTATAGTGTAGAGAAGAGAAAGAGACGATATCTCACGACTAATGTTAGACTTTAGAACAATAGATCACCCCTAGGAGAAAGCAAAATTGGCTGAAAAGAAAACAAATAAGGAACACCTTCTTAATCTATCTGTTCCTATTTATTTCCTTGTTTGTTTGTTTGCTTGTTTGTTAAGAGATTACAAAACCAAGGCTCCACCACCTTATTTATATATGTTTTTCGATGCGGGCTTTGGTTTCTCCGAAGGCTCGAATATGGGGAAGCTACCACGGGGAAGGCCCGCAGTAGGTCCGCAACGTCCGAGGGCACCTGGCGACTGGGCTCGCAGGATGTGAGAAAGTGCGTGGGGGGCACTGCTGAGGTTGCCGGGAATAATTGAATTGGTACTAATGCCATGATTATAGGGAAATACGGAGTTTTGTGAATGCTTCTGTGAATAAGTTTGTGACAGTTCTGATCATTCTCGACGGAGAACTGAAAGATCTGCCGACCCAAAACGGAAGAAGCAGTTGCCCCGGCAACGGCGCCGAGCTCAAACCGAACAATTACTATGAACATCACTATGAACTTTTCACTCTCCTCTTACAACTAGTCAAATCAACCAACTACCTTCAACATGCAGAACGTACCGGGACTGATCCCGCTGTCAAACATGTCCAAACAGCTGAAGACATTCAAGAAAGATGTCTACAGTGCAGGACTGATGAACTCCTCGGCGGCCTCGAGCTCCAAGCACGTCCGCGTAGCCAGGTGGAACTGCTGCGGGTCTCAGCTTGCATGCTGTTATAACGACCGTGTGATTCGAATATGGAAACACATGAAAACAGAAGCCAAAACTGCTCATGAGATTCTTGGTGCGCATATAAACAGCGTAGGAGACATTTCATGGCACCCAAGCGAGCCTAATTTGCTTGCGTCGTGCAGTAACGATGGTTACATCAAAGTTTGGAACTCGTTCACTCTGAAATATGTTAAACAGAAATCGATACATGAAATGCTGATTGCCGGCACAGCTATAACGAAACCCGAAGGTTCCTTTTTGTTACTTCGATACTCTCCAGATGGCAATTACTTAGCCGTGGTCACAGAAGACAACTGGATCATCATATTAGATAGCGTTACACTTCTACCAGTGACCAGTGTACGTGCATCAGATGAAATCTTCGACATTGCTTGGGCCAATGATAGTCAGCATCTTTCGTTAGCGTTAGGAGATGGAAGTGTACCTATATATGCATTGAACTCAGCTTCCAATAATAGTGGTAGTGGTGGTAGTCTAACGATCATCAAAGTACTTCGAGGACCTCATACTGCTTCAACCACCGTAGCATTTGATCCCAGAGGCCATTCTTTGGCTGTAGGCTCTAACGACGGCATTGTTAGTATATGGTCGCTCAAAGACTGGATATGCATAAACACGTTTACCCGCGTCGACGAGTCCGTGTCGAGCGTATCTTATAGCTTTGACGGAGCGTACTTAGCCATTGCATACGACTTGGAAGCAGCTATAGACATTGTCAGCACGTCTCCTACCGTGGCTTTGGAGGACAAGTCCAAGTACCTGTACAGTGTTGCCAAGAGGAGCAAGTTTGTTTCTCGACCGCATGTGGACTTTTCTCCTTCACAATATTCGCTCTTGTACGCGGGAGAAGAAGCCACGGGAGTGACGGTATTACAGCAGGTTTAGTTAGAGGAGGTGATTTGAAGAATTCAGAGGCGGATTTAGTTGTGGAGGAATGTTTGAGTCATTGGGTTATGAGTATCGATACTGTACGTTTTAATGCGACTAAGTTATAAGTTATAAGTTATGCCAGAATTAATATATATTTCAAAAGTGAGGTAAACGGTGATAGAATAGCAGGCGTAGTATTAGTCTTAGTAGTAGCAGGACCCATAAAAATCATATAAATACCAATAAACGACATAGAAATACCACCACCTCTATCACAATCACTCACTGTCTATTTGTATTTATTGATGGCCGTCTCTGAATCTTCGAATCCTCGACTCCATCTACTCTAAAATATGTACATAACTCCAGCACTGAGCACTGAGCACGAGCACCAGCACCTCCTATATATTATTCAAAACAGGCTCCAGGTTCTCATAATACTCAGTCAAGCCCAGTTTCTCAGCCACCTCTTCTTTTGTACACCAAGCAAAGTCCGCAATCTCCTTTTTGGCAGCCTCCTGCAACACAAACTGGCCATGCAAAACATGCGACTTGATGAAAAACTCCCGTAACTCGTCCCCAGGACGCTTGAACACAGCAGCAGGCGTATTAGACACCGTCCACGTGTTGATGTCCTCTCCTCCGTGCTCTCGAAGCCCTCGCTCCACTGCTACATGCAAAGGTTCCTGGTCGTTGAGCTTATAACATGGGAAACTCCATTGCCCAGTAGACTTACTTTTGACTAATAGATACAAGGTTCTGTCGAGTTTCCTTGCTAATTTATGAGGATCGTCTTCATACTGCGTGGTTCTAGGGTTCTCACCAACCGTTTTCGAGGACGAACTACCGTCTTCAGAGCTGCCATCTGCAGCAAAAATACCGTCTGCAGACGCTTCTTCTTTGGGCACCACAAGTTCCTGTTTATATCGTCGTTCTCTATTGAACAGGACATCGGGATCACCTCTAGGGAAGTAAACGCCTGGTTGCCTGGCAGGAGGGCCTCTCTGAGCCTTGACGAACCGACGTTCGGCAATGGAGCCCTTCTTGAAGTAGAAAAACTGCGGGAACGTCCACATTAGCCGCCGTTCCAGTTCATCTTGGTAATGATAATATGCTTTTTCAAATGCAGAGGGTTCCGGAGTTATGATCGGGAGCCTGCTAAGCAAGAGACTCGCCAGTACCGGTAGATTGGCCACTTGCTGCGAGGGTTTCGTGGCAGCCGTAGCAGCCGTACTAGCGGCCGCAGTACTATAGGTACGTATCAAGCCCAAGGTTCGTGGTAAACTCATGATGATTGGTCAAGGTCTACGGCTCGATATGTTGTTCTGTGTGATTTTGACTTTGGTTGGTCTGAAAAATTTTTGGGATTTCCCGGCTGGAGAATCGCTCAACTGAAAAACTGACGCACGGCTGATCACACAGTGATAGCGGCAGAAATGCAGAGTAGTATGGAGTGTAGCAGAACGAGATAGACAACAACAAAGATAAAATTAGTGGTTTAGCTGGATTACACGTGTTTATGACTTCAGTTGATAATTGTATATGCTTTCTAGAAAATTATGAGGACCGACACCTTTGTATTATATACAGTTGTCGCGTATATTACCTTAATGACTTGGTTGGAGCAAATTTACTTGGACATATCCATTATATGATTCATTTGCACTTCACTTGAAAAAAGAAGGAAGATGGAAAGATTTCAGGGGATCAAACGGTATTTTATATTCCCACATTTGGACCGACTTCAGGGCATGCGACTTGGACTTGCGGAGATAGGCGATCGAGGGGCGAGACTGAAATTGCCTAATCGGGCCTTATCAGATGGGATATAGAATCACCAGATTTCAGGTCAAAAGATTTACAGGTCAAAAGATTTACAGAGTTGCAGCTAGGTAGCTATGTAATTGAACTTGTAACAGAGGCTGAAACGAGTAAAACAGCATGATATGACCATACACAGGTATTTATGGTCTTTCTTAGTATATGTAGATATATATAGTTATGTTATGATTATACGACTTACTACTCACTATATAAGATCACCGCTACAGCCTATAGCTTGAGAGACCTTCCGAACGCAACACCGTAGACATTCAACGCTACAAACGCTCCGAGATTCAGCAAAACACTGATACCGTGAACGGATCCAAACTTTTTGTTGATTTTTTTCATGTCATCGCTAGCAGTAGGGTCTTTATAATGCTTGCCTTCCAGCTCCATCTGAGCATCTCGTTGGGTTTTCAGAGTGTTAGCTTTGGGCCCTAACACCGTAGTATTGATCAAGGAGAACACCAACGACGCACCCAAAAGCCCTCCATTGAGTCTGGTCAGCGGAGTAGGGCTGGTTAATAGCGCGAGTCCTGAGCCTACAGTTTGAAGGGCAAAGTAAATAGGGAAGACTTTCGACTGTAAAGCGGCGAAATGTTCCAACGGAAGAGCTTTATAGGCAATAATTCCCGCAAAGAAGCTCTGATAGAAGGTGGTTCCGTAAGTAGCGGAAAACACCAGCAAATGGATGGGGATATTGGCCAGAACAGGGGTCATTTTTAGAGCAATAATATTGACGCAAAGATTCCCGGAATGATCAAAAATATCCAACTGTTTGTTTAAACGTGAGTTGTAATTACTTCAACTTCAATATTCGGGGTTTTCGTTTAGTGGCAGGAAGGAAGAAAGAATAACGTGATGTCTATTGAAGTACGCCAAACTTAAATAGGGTGAAACATCGAGCTAGAAAATCCACATCGAGTCCAAGTAAATCTAAGAATCAACCACCAATGAGCAGCATATTAACAACCGCGCAGCGGACTCTAAAACAGCTGGTCAAGCTCGCAGGGTCATCCGACAGACGCGTGTTGGTGGCGGGTTCGTTGATGCTTGTTTTCCTAGAGACATTGTTATGCTCCACTATAATCAATCGCATCCCGTATACCGAGATCGATTGGAAGGCTTATATGCAACAAGTCTCGCTTATCGAGGACAAAAACGAACGCGATTACTCGCTAATTGCCGGCGATACAGGACCATTGGTATATCCGGGAGGTCACGTGCTTGTGTTCAGATTACTATATCATTTCACCGACAAAGGCACAGATCTGCTGAGAGCTCAGCATATCTTCATGGCATTATATTTGTTGACCCAGGTGCTTGTATTATGGCTCTATATAAAGCACAGAGTGCCACTGTACTTGTTGCCATTGCTTATACTGTCCAAAAGACTGCACAGCATTTACTTGCTAAGACTTTTCAATGATTGCTTCGCTACTCTGTTCTCCATCATGGCTGTTATATCGCTAGATCATGGACTATTGTTACTGTCATCAGTGCTGTTTTCTCTTGCCGTATCCGTGAAGATGAATGCTTTATTACTATTACCAGGCGCCGCGGTCATATATTACTCCAAGATCCGGAATATACCGAAATGCATCGTGTCGTTAGGCATACCATTTGTCTGTGTACAACTAGCAGTATTCCAGCCCTTTACACAGCATTGGTACTCCTATCTCACGTGTGCATTCGACTTCTCCAGACAGTTTATGTATAAATGGACTGTCAATTGGAAATTTATACCAGAACAGGTGTTCCTATCTAAAAAATTTGCCAACACTTTGTTGACTCTCCACGTGACTTTACTAACAGTTTTCCTGATTCACACTTGCAAGATACACAGACTTTTACAGCAACAAGTCGTAGTCAGGCTAGACACGTTCAAAATACTGGCCTTGTCGAACATCCTCGGGGTTTTGTGTGCGCGGTCTCTGCATTACCAGTTTTACTCGTGGTTCTACTGGACCGTGCCTTACCTGCTTTACCGTGCCAAATACCACCCTATGATTGCCTACGGTATCTGGTTACTGCAGGAATATGCATGGAACGTGTTCCCTGCCACGCCTATATCGTCTGCAATAGCAGTTACATGTCTTGCTCTGTTGAGTGTGCCAAATCTATGGACAGATTCTAGCTAACCAACCAAATAGTACCACTAATCTAATACAACCACAGTTCACATGAACACATATAAATAATATTAAAACTAAATAAAGCAGCTTAAATAACAACTTAAACAAATCAAATACAACAAGCATCAAATGCTAGTTGGTAGTTCGTACTTCATAAACAAACCGGATTGTCCGATACTGTCAGATCTGTTGACAGACTTTAAAAGAGTTGGCACAACTCTATTTCTGCAAATTGGACAGCGAAGCAGAGCTCGAGCCATTTTCAGAGCTGCTAGACGCACCAGTACTAGTACTAGAACTAGTCGCACTGATACCAGTAATAGCACTAGGAGCATTAAGAGCACTCGGCGTATCAGTGAGCAAAGCACGCGGGGTACCGCTGCTTCCGGAACTCTTTGCTGATGAAGATGTACCTGATGATGATGAAGACGATGACGACATGTTGGGTCCTAACGCCAAGTTTCTCAGCTGGTTGACGGAATGCACACATTTGTTGATGGTTTGGACCAACAATGCCGGTTTCAAAGGCTTGGACAAGTACTCATCCATCTGTGCTTGCATGCATTTCTCTCGGTCCCCAAGCATAGCATGTGCCGTAAGAGCTACAATAGGAGTTCGCGTACGAATAGTTATATTCTGCTTCTCCCATTCACGGATTCTACCAGTAGCCTCGAATCCACCCATGACAGGCATCTGTACATCCATAAGAACCACGTCGTATCGCTTTCTCTTAACTGCCTCGAAAGCCTCTTGACCGTTCTCCACCACTTCGACACGATGCTTATACTTCTCCAAAATTCTCACTGCGAGTTTCTGATTCACCACATTGTCCTCTGCCAACAGAATGTTGAATGTCTTTGCACCGTCACTGTTCAAAGGAGCAGCTCGACTTTCTAAAGCTGGTCTTAACACGTTACCAATATCGTGGACTGAGCAAGGTGTATTACCATAGGAAGTGATACCCAGGTCAAGACACAATTTGAGATTCACCTGAGGAATGCAAGGGTTTAGTAGAACCAGAGGGATATACTTTAGGTGGTTCAATACTCGGAGTTTGGTGGCTACTTCCAGCGTGTCCACAATGATGGTATCGAACTTAGGGCCTGACTGGTTTTCAGAGAACGGCGCTTCCTCTACAGAGTGCACCACAGTAGGTTGCAAATAAAGCCTCTTCATATGCTCTACAAGATGCTCAGCTATATCTGGAGGGTGCACAGTATTGATAAATAACACGTGATGTTCCCTGAAAGGAGCCAGACTTTCCAACATTTGTGTCATGCCAGCATCCGCAGGTTGGACGGCCAATGTGAAGTAGAACTGCGAACCTTTACCGTAAGTACTCTTGACCCAGATATCACCACCCATCAAGTTGATCAGTCTCTTTGAAATAGACAACCCGAGTCCTGTACCACCAAACTTTCTAGTGGTAGAACCATCTGCTTGACAGAAAGTGTCGAAAATGAGATCTAGTTTGTCTCCCAGAATACCGATACCAGTGTCACTAACACAGAATTCAATCATCATTTCTTCAGGAGAGCCTTTGCTTTGGTCGTCTGCTTTTCTGACTGATAGTGCAACTTCTCCGCTTTCCGTGAATTTGATAGCGTTACCCACAAGGTTGAGAATAACTTGACGTAATCGGAACGAGTCTCCAAGCAAGCTGTCCGGGAACGTGTTGTCGACCTTGTAAACCAAGTCCAAAGGTTTCTCGTTGGCTTTGACTGCCAGGGTCTTTAATGCACCGAAAACTGTTCCTCTCAAAGAGAAGGCAATCTTCTCAATTGTCATTCGGTTGGCTTCAATCTTGGAGATATCAAGGATATCGTCGATAATCGTCAGTAATGAGTTGGCAAGATTGTGTACAATGGATAACATTTCACGTTGGTATTGTGTCAGCTCCGTATCCAAAGCCAACTGAGTCATACCAATGATACCGTTCATGGGTGTTCGGATTTCGTGCGACATATTCGCCAAGAATTCTGACTTGGCACTGTTGGCGAGTTCGGCAGCTTCTCTGGCGGCTGTGTTACGCTGGATGGATTCTCGCAAGTTGAGCACCATTTGATTGATCTTTGTTTTCAAGGCATCCATTTCTCCAGACGCTTCGACGGTAATGAACCGCGTGAAGTCACCATCTGTAGCAGCAGCCGTAATCTGTGCAAACGCTCGTACTTGAGTCGTCAAGTTAGCAGCCATGGTATTTACGTTGGTAGTGATTTCTTTCCATAAACCATCCACGTCAGATACTTGTGCTTGTACGCCGAGCTTACCGTCGATACCGACATCCTTGGCGACCCTTGTGACTTCTGAGGCGAAAAGTTGCAATCGATCCACCATCTTATTGATTGTAGACTTCAAAGCGAGCATTTCTCCCTGAGCGTGCACGTCAATCTTCTGTGAAAGGTCACCTTGAGCTACAGCCGTGGTTACGTGGGCAATGCTTCGCACCTGTGTCGTCAAATTACTAGCCATGACATTGACGTTCTCCGTGATCTCCTTCCAAGCACCTTCGACGTCTTCGACTTTGGCTTGTCCTCCAAGACGTCCCTCGGTACCTACAGACCGAGCAAGTGTCGTGACTTCAGTAGCGAAATTCTGCAGACGATCCACCATTTTGTTGATTGTGCTTTTGAGGTCCAAGATTTCTCCTTTACAGTCTGCACTGACCTTTTGTGACAAGTCTCCACGTGCTACTGCTGTAGTGACATTAGCGATATTTCTTACTTGATCTGTAAGATTGGAAGCCATAGCGTTGACATTGTCTGTAAGCTCTTTCCAAATACCCTCTACGCCATCAATAAATGCCTGACCACCCAGTTTACCGTCTACACCTGTTTCTCTAGCGACTCGAGTGACTTCAAACGCAAACGTACGTAGTTGGTCCACCATTGTATTGATGGTTTTTTGTAACTCTAAAATCTCTCCTTGCGCATGAACATTGATTTTCCTCGACAAGTCACCTTGAGCTACGGCACGTGTCACGTCGGCGATTTCTCGCACTTGGTTTGTTAAATTCGAAGCCATGACGTTGACGTTGTCGGTAAGTTCTCGCCAGACTCCTACAGTACCTTCACCTTCTGCTTGGCCTCCAAGAGTACCACCAGCGACTTCGGTAGCTACACGCGTAACTTCTGATGCGAATCGCTGTAGTTGGTCCATCATTGTATTGATTGTTTCTTTGAACTTGACAATCTCCGGGTCCATTTCCTGCTCATGGATCGTGACTTTTTTGGACAAATCACCTTGAGCGACGGCAATGACGACTTCTCCAATCTCTCTTAGAGCTTTTTGGAAAGCGCGGTTGGCCTTCTGTGATTTGGTGAGTTCACGGTCTAGTAATTCCGTGTCGACATATCGTTTCTGGCCGTCTCCAGGCCCAATAGAGTTGGTGAATGCCACGACCAGAGCACGTGCCTGAGCGAGATCAGACTCTAATGCGTATACGGTAGCTCTGTGAGTGTTGAGTTCTTGCTGCTGTTGCTGTACTTTTTCATAGAGAGCTCTAAACTCTTCGCTGGTGCCATTAGTGGGGCATTCAGAGGCCGCCACGAGGTCCGTAGCCGAGGAGCTTGCGCTGGTGACGAGGCTCGAGGGAGGGAAAAGGTTCAGAGAGCCAGTGGAGTTACTGGAGCTCGAGTCTAGGAACGACGACGAATGTGTGAGGGTAGTATCGGCGGTAGTGTTGGCAGTAGTAGTAGTAGTAGTAGTAGGAGTGGTGGTGGTGGTGGTGGTGGATGATGATGATGCAGAAATGTCTTTAACGCCGTTTTCCTTGCTGTTATTGTTGTTATTGCTAATAGGATTGGCATTACCGTTAGCAGCGTTCAAAGAGTATACGTTCGGACGCAACTGGGAAGCATTATGCTGTTTGGATTTGCCGTAAATTTGGACCAATTTCTGTACTCCATTGTTCAGCACCAGGAGCTGGTCTGCAAGCAGGTTTTTGGCCGACGTGTCATAGTCGTTGATAGAGTTGAGCTCGTTCAAAAATTCGTCGTTTTTACCATCTCGAATGATAAACTCAGTAGGGACCTGGCTCAGGACTTTGGACAGGACTCCGTAAATGGCCAGATAAGCGTCGTCTTTAGGGCCCACGGGCATAGGAAGCACGACCGCAGATGACATGATGCAACTATTGGTGGAATAAAATCGGTAGAATAGTAACAAAATACGGGAGTGTTTGTTGGTTGTTCAAAACCGATTATCTCAGCTTGCAATTCAGTTCAGCTCGGCACCAGAGAAGGAAACGCAAAACCTTGTTGGGTAGGGGAGTTTGGTTTCAGTTGGGCACCAGAGAAGAAGGGAGGAACACCAACTAAGCTTGAGCCAAGTGACTGTTATTGTGGTTGTGCTTGTTTTTGATAGTGTGAATTTTGCCTTCACTTGTGAGATATTGACAATGATTTGATGCACGTGGTTGTGCTGTAATTATAGTGTGAGTTGTAATGTCGTGTAACTACTGGCGGTGCACTTATTAAGGTAGGCTTGGATTTAAAGTGTTGATGAAGATGGCAAAATGAATCTGGAGAGGAGTTCAATCAAAAAACAAAAAACAAACAACAAGAAACAAAAAGACAATCAAAAAGTCAATCAAACGATATCTCTTTATGCGGTAGTGATGTGTGTGGAGGAGGGGAGAAGAGGCGAGTAGGTTATCAAAAAAAAAATAAGAAAGAAAGGAAGAGGTCAAAAGCCAAAAGACAAATCTTAAACAAATAAATGTATAAGGCCAGAAACAAAAGCGTGTTAGTGAAGTATTTTGGCGAAAAGCGACAGGCAGCCAAAATGTGACGAAAATAGTAACGCAAATAGTAACAGACTTAGTAAGGATCAGAGGCTGCAAGGCACAAAGAGTAGATTGGTATGAGGTGGGCACTAAGTGCAAGAAGATGGCTGGTCTGGTCAAGGGAATCACAAGAAGGAGGAAATGCTGATAAGGGAGAAGAGAAGAAGCACAAGAGCAAGTCAAAGAGATACGACAGGAATGACGAAGCGATGCTTGTCCGCTAATTAGTTTGGTATGTCCGTTTTATTAGGTGGTTCTTCAGGCCCAGTTCCTTCTCAGGGTCCTGGAGGCTCCTTGTGATTCCTTGTGGCTGGGCCGTATGTTGATTACTAGAGGTGGTGGGGAGCTATGACGTCAGAGCTGCTTTCCTCAGCAGATAATTAGGTTAGATTAACGAGAAGAACGGGGGGATTTTGCGCAGAGATAAGACGCTTCTAGTTTGGAAATAGATAAAATGGGATATATAAATAGATATAAAGTGATAAATATGACGGGATATCGGCATTTATACTCTGTTTGGTCGATGCTGATAACGGAGCGAAAGCGAAACAAGTGACGTGAAGTGACGTGCGACTAAACTATGCAGGGCAGCAGCAGGGGATTTGGACGGAACGGACATTTTGGGTCTATTCTGGGGCGAGATAAACTGAGATAAAACTGAGGAGTAGGACGTAGATGTGTGTTAAGATAAAATCAAGGGAATCGTGATGAGTGATGGATAGGAAGATTATGAAGGTTTTTGTCGTTATATTTATCATTTCTTATTGACTTTTGTTTATAACTCAAGCTTATGCTGCTGCCATTCGAACTCACAGATGTTGATATCAGTGCGATAAGATGATAGACACACGACGGCCACGACAACCAGATCTGGAATTGATTTCGGATCTCGGACTTGGAACATCAGTGGATTCAATTAATTGTCTTTAGGTGGTGTTTAATATTTAATACCCTGCTATACTGTGTTTCAGGTACGTGGGGGTCTATTCTGATACTCGTCAGCTAGCACTAGAGTCCTTCGCAGCGGCCACCACCGTAATCACAACCCCAGAGCCCCATGTATTAGCAATCAGTCAGACTTCACCATGCTTTACCATAGAAAAAAACAGGTGTTCACTGATCGTTCTGTACCCTAACATTCTTAACCGAATGGTCACGTGACTTTGCTGGCCTCTTGTCACGTGACGGATTCAAATGTTAGACCTAGTACTAGCAGTTTCCACATCAATGTGTCATTATTCATTAGGTTATTGAGCTGGGATAAGTCGTTCAAATAGATAATATTGGTATTGGTCATGTTGTAGGGCCCCAAACGCACAGTCTACACCGCTGTAGCATGTACTACAGTAACACCAACCATACGATGACAAGCCACAGAAGCCACCGTCTTTCTACTTTCTCGGCCTTCGAAAGCTAAGAACTGGCGACCAACCGTACATTTTACCCACCTTGACTGTCTTCGGCCACGCGTTGAGCTGTCCAATGGCATCTCATCTCATCTCATCAATTAGCTTAGCCCACCTTCTCACTAAACAACTGCAAACAACCCGAAAAGCCCACCCAATTAGAATTACCTACTAAGAATCACCTAACGATGGGTCTATCCACCTGTAATATTGGAATTAAGAAACAAAGAAATAAACAAAACATCCCTATTAGGTCGCCATTAGTCTCTATTAGCCTCTATTAGCCCCGACCTTAGTCCCAATTAGCCCCGACCTTAGTCCCAATTAGCCCGCTAGTAGCTGCACCCTGAGACCTGCAATTACCACATTCGGCAGCCGGGTGTCGAGGATCTCCGCCGTTTATTCTTCGTTTTGTTTTACGTTCTTTTAGTGTTGAGGCGGAGGCTCAAAGCAGCATGAAAAACAACACTGCCTAATAGCAGAGCTGCTAATAGTAGCTAGGAGCACGGAGAAGTATCACCACCATCCTTTCATCAATTTATTAATTCAACGATTAATGCCATTCTGAAGCAGAAAAATGCATTTGTCATTCATTGTACTATAATCCATTGTCCTATACCACTCTATTGTCCTGCACCATATTCAGCCTCCTTTATTCCACCCCTGGATCGCGTCGGGAGCTATTTTTAGTATAGTATACCGTTTTCGTTTTCGTTTTTGTTTTAGTGGTGTTTTCAATTTGTCCCGAAAGGGGAAATTAAAAATAGTGAAAAATATAAAAGTCTGCAAAGGACGGAAGCAAATCATCTCGTACTAACGGAACCAACAACTGGACAAACTTCTGCTGAGCTACAAGAATCTGGTACCAAGAATCAAAACCCATCAGTTCGCTTAAAGTTCGCTTCAAATTTGCCTTTCTCAAATTTGCCTGACATCCCTGTTCCTGATCAGTCACGTGTCCTCTGCCTTTGTCCTCTTCTCGTTGACTTGTCCTGTTCACCCCAAAGAACACGCCTGCACCCCTTGAGTCAGTTCCTTTCCCTTCTTTCTTTCTTTGTTCACTCAAAGTGTCCGAGAGAATATAAATATAAATACCGAATCACCACCACGAAACTACAGTTTCAGCCTTGGCACATTTTTCACCTGTTTCGTTTCAGCCAGCAGTTTTTGAAACGTCTGCCTGATACAGGAGCTAGCTTATACAGAGCTAATCCCAAAGGAATAAATACTGGGCCACAGCCACCCATTGATTGATCCAAATATTTGACTTACTAGTTGAACCAATTTGTTGACCAATTAGTGATCAACCATTCAACCGACTTTCCAGATTGGTTTCTATATTTGATCTCACCTTACTAGGTGTTTTAAACTCATCCACTCAAGTGCACCCATCGCTGCCTCCCCCAGCATAATCCAATCAGCATTAACATCTCCACTGAGAGAAGTTCAACTATAGAAGTCTTAAAGAAGAAGTCTTAACACAACCACAACCACGTCAACGTCCAGAACCAAAACATGACAATGCCAGATATCGCTTCCCTTCGCCAGACATACAAAGAAGCCGGCCAGGACCACGTCTTCACTTTCTGGGACGAGCTCTCAGAAACAGACCAGCAGCAGCTCGTCAACCAACTGCAGTCGATTGATCCTATGTACGTGACTCAAATCGCAAACAAGGTCTTGGCTGGAAGCCCTACTACAGCCGCGACTCCTACTACAAGGAAAGACGCTGAAGCGTTGAAACCTGTGCCTGAATCTAGCAGTGGATCCACTTTACCTGGGTCATGTGATCCTCAAGTTAAGCAACAATGGTATGATCTCGGCTTGAAGCTCATTTCTGAAAACAAAGTAGGTGTTTTCTTGCTCGCAGGAGGCCAAGGTACCCGTTTGGGTAGCTCTGCTCCTAAAGGTTGCTTTGACGTGAACTTGTTGTCCCACAAGTCCTTGTTCCAATTGCAAGGAGAACGCATCAAGAAGTTATGCCAACTTGCACAGGAAGCACATAAGCCGAAGAACCCAGTGGTTATTCCTTGGTACATCATGACCTCGGGACCTACGAGGAAAGACACGGAGGACTTTTTCGTGAAACATGATTACTTTGGTTTAGACCCTGCCAACGTGTTCTTTTTCGAACAAGGAATACTGCCTTGCTTGACCAACGAAGGCAAGATGATTATGAAAGACAAGCATACAGTTGCAGTAGCCCCAGACGGCAATGGAGGTGTCTATAATGCATTACATAAGCATGGTGTCCTGGCAGATCTCAAGTATAGAGGCATTGAGCATATTCATACTTACTGCGTGGATAACTGTCTTGTGAGAATCGCAGACCCTATATTTATAGGATTCGCTGCGTCAAGAAAAGCAGATATCGCTACAAAGGTTGTTCGTAAGCGAGATGCCGGTGAAAACGTAGGCTTGATTGTGGCTAAAAATGGCAGGCCTACAGTCATTGAGTACTCTGAAATATCGCCTGATTTGGCCTGTGAAGAGGAGAAATCCACAGGTTTGTTGCGGTTCAGAGCTGCGAACATTGTCAACCACTACTACTCTTCTAAATTCCTGTTGGATATTCCTCTGTGGTCTGGGTTCAAGATGCCCTTCCACGTAGCTAACAAGAAGATCCCATACATCGACTTGGAGACTGGAGAATTGGTGGAAAAGCCTGTGGCGCCTAACGGTATCAAGCTCGAACAGTTTGTCTTTGACGTGTTTCCTTACCTGTCGTTTGATCAGTTTGGATTGTTAGAAGTCGACCGAACATTGGAGTTTTCACCGCTGAAGAACGGAGCAGGGTCCAAGAACGACAATGCAGAGACTTCACGTCGTGATTTGTTGGCGGTATCGAAGAAATGGCTTATTGATGCAGGAGCTCAAGTGCCTGATGGTATAGATGTAGAAGTGTCTCCGTTGACGAGTTATGGAGGCGAAGGTTTGGAAGCATATAAAGGCCATGTGTTTGACAAGAGCTGTGTCATTTAAACTGTGAACGAACGAAACACAAACTACTAGAAACCATTAGAAAAGAAAAAAGCGGTTGTTTATCCGATGATGTGATATTATTGGATTATTGTCCACTAAGTCTGTGATCAATACGTGACCGAAGATCAATAAACTAGAACAAACAAGTATATATATAGTAATAGAACATGTTACCGTTACCAGCGAATGATAGTATTATTAGAAGATCTCAGAAGATCCCGGTACCAAATTTCGGCATTTGGTCGTATATGCTGATATATGCTGCTGAATGTTATTAGATGGTCGACCGACCTTGAAGCACACCGCCCAGCTCGGCTAGGAAGTCCACCTGCGCGTCTCTGCTTCTTTGTCTGCTCATCTCCTGAGCCCTGGCTTCATTCTTCAGTTTGATTCGCTGTTCACGCGTCAAAGCCGAGGTCTGCTTACCGCCGCAGAGCTCTGCTACTGCTTCATACACAGATGGCTCCTGTTTCCCTGACTCTTCACGTGGACTTACCATTCGATATGGGTATTCTACCAAAGTATCTGTGTCATCCACCATAGTAGACGCCATAGACTGCTGGTCCAAGTCCATAAATGATGGTTGACCGCACGATAGCTGGGGAGTCGTAACTGGTTCTGGTTCTGGTTCTAACCTCTGTAGCCCATCCTTCCACTGCTTGTAAAGGGCCTCTATGTCCTCTCCAAGAAGCTCATAGTTGTGTTTGTAGTTGATACGTTCTTTGAGAATCTCTAGGCGAGAATCTATATGCTGCAATGAGTCCATGAGACTTGAGACCTCAGTAGGCAGTTCTTTGGCAACATCACCTACTTCTTGTACAGTCTTGTGAAGCAGATTTTCACGGCCTAGAGACTCAGAAAGCTGGTGGATCAAGGCCGACGTTTGATCCAAAGTGTCCAGTACAGTCCCCCAGCTATCAAACTCCTGTGAAGAGCATTCTCCAGAAGTCGAGACCACCAGTAAACAACAGATCAACGTTCTTCTCATGCAATGTAATTTCTGTAGCTCATACTGGATATCAGCCAAAGGTGAGTTAGCCGCCTGTGACCCGTAGTAACGATGCTTTGTGAGTTCACAGCTGAAAACCAGCTGTCCTTTAGTGGTAGCAGTGTTATCTTCACTCACTGATATACCGAACTGACGCTGCGACTCCGGCATGTCATACATATCAAAGTACCTTGAGAGGTCCAAGATATTACACAAAGGCAGGACTTCACGTATACTGTCTTCTAAAGAGTCCATGGCGAGATATAATACCGCGCAAACAGCAGACCTAAGAGACTTAGCCGAGCGAACTTGACGCGTGTGATGAGCAGCCTCGATTCTCGTAGCAGGAAGAGGTTTATCAGCAGCCGTAGCCAAGTCAGGCCTATAACCTCTGCTCAAAAGCTCGACTTCACGGATCAAGGCGATACACCTGGTTATGGCATGGTCCAAATCATGGTTCGCCTCAGTGAATACCGACGCGTGAGCCACGACTTTGGCTCTTAAAACACGGAGCATCTTACGCCGCGAATATGCAAATAAATAAAGAACAATGCTAATTCCGACCACAGACAAACATGTTTTGCGGACGCTTGACACGAGGTCATTTTTCTTGGATCCTAGTGTAAGAATCACTGCGAGAAGGATTACAGAACCTCCACCTCGTCCTGCCCAGTAACGGTCGTCGATCCTCAACAAGCTCCAAGGGCCTCCCTTTTCCAAAAGCATTCGAGTTCGACGAGCTTCTTTTAGCACTCTGGCAGTTTCCTGTTTGGCAACTAAGCTCTTGTGGCTGAAACCACGCGCTTTAGGCTCCAGTAGTTGGCTGCTGACGAGGATATATCGGAACTGTTCCAAGAACATGAGGTTTTCATGGTTGTTGAGCTTCCCTCGGAGAGCGTCTTTCACCAGTGCTTTGAACCTCTTTTTCTGCAGTATCAAGCTCATCCCATTTGCGTCTAATTCCAGGGGAATCAAGTCTCTTTGTCGTTTCCTTGAAGTCTCTGTTGTAACATCACCGATATGTCTTTCAGGGGGTAGCCGATGATTTGTCGTGCCGATACCAGAGTCCTCCTCCAGTGAGAACCCATCATTGGACTCGGACTCGTGGAGGTAACGCGACAGTGGAGTGTCCTCGAATACCGCGGGATCCATAAATGAGAGTTGTCAAGTGGACGTGAAGAAGGAAAGAACGATCTGAAAAGTGGTAGATTGATTGTTTTGATTTATTTCTTGCACAATCGATCTGTTCCACCGAACCACCCAAAAACAAACGTAAAAAACAAAAATGCCGAGGACCATTCCCAAACAGGCTGTTCCAGCCCCACATTTGGATAGACGAGATGAGAAACTTTAATTCCGAATTTATACCGTCTGTTGCCTGATTTGGCCGGCAGGAGTATTGAAATTTGGAATTTGCAATACCAGAGGTTTTTAAAATTTAAAGTATTTAATATCCTGACATTTAAAATATCTTGAAGTATCTTATCTTAACATTACCTTACATTAGTATCACACATGGCCTGCGAGTTCATTGATTGTGCGACCAACCGACAGATGTGTTTGTCGTTGTTCCGTCTCGTCTGTCTTTATGTAAATAATAATACCCGTAGAAATATCCATAGAAGTAACCTGAGGGTCCGTGCGTTTTGAATTACAATACAATAGTGTGAAAAAAAGTTTTGACACGGGTTGGACCGAATGAGAAAAGAATAGAATAGCAAGAGAAAAAAAAGAGAAGACATGACAATAAGCGTAATATGACATAAGAATGCAACGGGCATATGCCTGAGCAAAGGATATGATCCGTGGTGATGAATCGATGAGGCCGTGACATCGAATATAGATAGATCAAAGGTAGGCGATAAATAAAGTGACTAGTGACCTAGTCAGGGACCTTATTCTTTCATTGTCCTTTGGTCCTTTTTTACAACACCATACCAATACACCTTCTTCACTCATTCGAAGCCTCTACACTCTCGCCCCAGTTGAACGCCGACGAGTCAAAACCCATGCTCGTAGCCGATGGGTTGTCGTCCGCAGCAGAGTTCAGGAACAAGTCAAAGTCCAGGTCGCCAATTTCTCCTTCGTTTGTGGTGTTGAACTCCTGGAAAAAGCTGTTCGACGAGGGCTCCAAGTAGCCTTGACTGTTATTAGCACTGTTATTAGCACTGCTATTGCCCTGTTGTGAACCGTCCAGTCCTCCGTTCTTTGACATTGTGAACGAGCCGTTCCCACTACCCGGACCTCCACTGCCATTGTGCCCTACCGAGTCTCCAGTTACATGTCCATTGAACGAACCCATAGGATTATGCGGTGTAATGGGTGTCGTAGGAGTAGGAGGTTCCGGCGCCAACGGAGTCGCGACCGCAGGAGTAGATGATGCAGCCGCAGCGGCCGCTGCTTGCGCCTTCTTACCACGCTTCTTCGCAGTAGACTCTTTCTTGGTCTTTCCTTTCGTATTTCCTGTCGTGGTCGTAGCTCCTCCTCCAGTTGCTGCAGGAGTCGCAGGGTTCGCCGACGGCGTACTGGAGTGCGGAGACGCACTTCCACCGAGGTTATTGTTATTATTGTTATTATTGCCATTGTTAGACCGCGAGCCCAATGTACTTGGAGGAAGCATCTTACCGTCGGCTCCTCCTCCATTAGCGGAATTAGCAGCACCCTTGCCGCCTAGCTGATTCGCAGATGCACTGGACTTGAGAGCAGGCCTGCCTCCTCCAGTTCCTATATTGCTATTACCACTGCCATTACCGTTGCCATTACCGTTGCCGTTACCTACTGGACCACCGACAACGACGTTAAAGTCCATCTGCACATTGTTATTAAACCCACCTGTGGCTGCAGGAGACGCAGAGATTTTGACCGGAGCACCGCGCACAGATCCGTTCATGGCACCCCCAACAGCATTAGGAGATTGTGACTGAAGGTCGGTTCCAGCTCCTGCAGAGCCTGGCTTTGCCGTGTTATCAGTCCAGTCCACAGGCTTACCATTGGCGTCTAGCTGTTGTTCCTGACGCGCCACGATAAGCCGTTTCTTGTTCTGCCGTTCCAAGAGCATCAGTTGCATCTGATATTCTTGTAATGCACTAGCGTTTCCTGGAGGATTGGTATTTTGTTGCTGTTGCTGAGCTTGTTGCTGTTGAACCTGTTGCTGTTGAGCTTGCTGAGGTGATACCCTCATACCGTTCGTATAAGGCTCAGCCTGGAACATCATACCAGACTGAGACCCAGGGCCTGCGGTTACCATAGGAGCTGCTCCTGCGCCGGCGGGCATTTGTAAGTTTTTGGCACCATTGGCATTCGCTCCGAGCACGGCACGCTGCTGGTCGTTCAACAGAACATTGTACTGGCCAAAAGTCTGTGTATTTGGATTCGAGTTCGGGTTAGGACTTTGGCCTTGGTTTTGCGCTTGCGCTTGAGCCTGAGCCTGAGCCTGAGCCTGTGCTTGAGCCTGGTTCTGACGCGACTTGATCTGCTGCATTAGCTGAGCGTTATAAGGTCCCGCGTTTATATTCATACCGAGCATTTGCTGCTGAGTAGGAGGCTGGACGCCAAAATTAGCTCCGGCACCGGTTCCTTTCGGGTCTGCGCCTTGCTCGATAAACGATCCGTCGGGCGAGACGCGCTGCCGTTTAGAGGGAGACGTGGATGCCTGTGAGTTGGGTGAGTGTGAGCGGCCTGGTCCGCCACCGTCCAGGTCACTTAGCGACTCTCTACGTTGAGCCTGTTGTTGAGCTTGTTGTTGAGCTTGTTGCTGAGCCTGTTGTTGAGCCTGTTGTTGGGCCTGTTGCTGTTGCTGTTGGAATAACTGCTGCTGACGGATGATTTGCGCTTGCATCTGAGGGGTCATATTAGCAGATAAGACCTGCGGAGGTATGCGACGGTTGTTCATCATGGCCTGACGGGCCAGCATGTTGCGTTGCTCGACTTCGGTCATGCCTTCAGGCCCACCAGGGCCTCCAGGACCAGCAGCTCCTTTGAAGCCCGCGTTGGACCTAAGCATGGCTTGTTGCTGAGCCTGCGCGGTAGCGGCCGCCGAAGATGTAGGAGGTTGCTGTAGAAATGCATTTTGCGCAGGCCCATTAGGGCTGACCACGGGATTGAACCCAGCAGCTCCTGCGGTTCCGCCTGTGGACGCTCCAGCTCCTGTTCCCGTGGTTGCGGTGACATTTGCGTTAGCGTTAGCGGCATTGGCAAGGTTCATACCGTTGTTCATTCCATTGACAATAACCTGTTGCTGAAGCTGCAACATCCTGGCGTTATGGTCCTGGCGTTGCCGCATGCTGTGACCGATATATTGCGCAGATAATGGGTTTGCACCGGGGTTTTTGCCGCCGTTCATGATCATCAGGTTGCTGTTGCTACTATTGAGGCCTGTTGCAGAGGTTCTCGCAGCATACATATCCCAGAATATGACCCACCATTCGTACAGAAAGCTCTGAGGTACGTCGATAGGTACGTGTAGACGCGAGTCCGTAGCACCAGCTTGTTTCTTGCGACTGTTTCCTGGCGAAGTGTGGTCGAAATCTGCTTTGTCTGGTAGCGTAGAGGACGGCGACAGGTCCGAGCCATCGGATTTGCGTACAAAGCTGCCAACGTCTGCTTCCTTGATGAACGCCTTGGCGGACGTCACCAGGTCGTGCTTCAACAGGTAGTCATAAATATACGCGTTGAGCAGCTCCTTGTCGTTTTTGGTATTCATGAAGGAGTTGTCTACGCGGGAAGGGTCAGCGCCGTTAGCCTGTTGATTGTCCATACTAAGTAGTGGACGCGGGGACTAAGTCTAGAGTTAGTATGTGTTTGGAGGTTGGTTTAAGTGCTGAGTAGGAGAGCTTGGTAAGGGGGAGAAGGGGCGTGTTTTTCATAGTGTTTCAATGGCATGTCTTAGGTATTTAGGGCGATTCAGGGACATTTCAGGGACAATCAGGAGTTTGAGTTTGAGTGTGTTTATACCATCCGAACTAGAAGACATGAGCTACTGGACAACTCGGACAGCTGATGCCATAGTAGGAAGAACCTCATAGTGACTGTACGCTCGAGGTAATACAGTCCCGAAAAGACACACCTGAGAATAAACTCGCCCTTGTATATGTGTGTGATATGCGTGACTGATACACTGGACAATGCAGTAGGCCGATACGCGACTTCTGTCATCAGTCGAGTCAAAAATCAGCAAAACACCAACAGACCAACAGACTTGACGTATCATCTCATCTCATCATTAAATTGGCCGACATGAGTCCTTGAAAAGTGAAAATCTCGAAGGTGACAAAAAAGCCTTTTTCGGGGTTTTTGATACTTCATGTGTCTTGTTGGGCTTCTGGTGAGCCGTCATTTGAGTGGACACATAAATCCCACCTCTACAGGAGATGTCACCTTTTCAATCTTATCAATCTGATCATTCAAATCATGTGAATCCGTTCATCAGTCTAATCGGATATGATCGAATATGATTCAACATCATTGAAAGCGATTTGAAGCCATCTGAAGTCGTTTCATCGACCCGTTTGGTCAACCTTGAGGAACAGATTTGACACAACATTTTGACACAACAAAATCTCTTCACTATCTCCGTTCAAATTATCTCATGAACAAGATTCAGCAAGATCAACCAAGTCCAAGCAATCCCTACAAGGATATTAGCACAATATAATCATGAATACTCACCGTAAGTCGATAATAATAATAATAATGATAATAATAATAAGGTACCAGTATGTCCTTCAACAATAAACCCACCAGAGGAGGAGAGAAGAAAAAAACGAACAAGCCGGGAAATGGCACCAGGTCAGTTTTTCTAAAATCCTACAAGTTGGATTATATTGTCCACTTTTTTCTTTTCCTTTATTTTCCTCAGTTGTCGTCTCTTTTAGTTGTTTCTTTCAGTTGTCACGTTGTCTTCACCTTCACTTTACTAATGGAAGGTGGTGAAACCAAGAAGCGATCAACAGACGGGGCTAAAGCTAGTGCTAAGCGTTGGTCAGTCAAGAAGCAAAAAAAGCGACACAATAGAACAAACAGAGTTCACGTCGTCCACAGCACGAGTTCGTAGAGCCAAGAGACGGATGAAACAGGCCGTAGCGGGGTCTTGGTCTTGGTCCGTGGTTGGTGCGAGTGCAGAGGAGAGCGTGAGCGTGTAATGTGCGTGCGTACAGAGAAGGAAAGAAAGTTGGTTGATGTGTGGAAAAACAAGTTGGCTGGGCGATTGTCAGAGCCGTTTGGGTGCGAAAATCAAGTGTCCCACCCAAAAGTTACCAAGAGCTCTCCCAACGGAACCTACAGAAACCCGCGCGGAGTGGCAGGGTCTCAGGGCCGACGTAAACGGAGGACCAAGCGTAGATGTGGGTCCGCAACGTCTGTGACCGGGCAGTTCCTGCCAGTTTAGACTCTCCACTAAAGTGATACATTAGTAATATAATTTGTGTATATATGTTAGTCTATTGTAGAGCAAAGGAAGATTACTGCTAAAGTTGTTTCATCAGTAGAAAAGGTCTATTCGTGCATTTATCTGTGTTTATCTACTCTGTTGTATTGCTTCGTTCTAATTCCCGGTTAATATTAATTTGAATATTTTGGCGATGCTTCTGGGTAGGTAGGTAGCTTTGGGTGGGTGTGCGCCGTTGGACTCTGGCCAATCAATGGCATGTTCACCTGCAGGCTGCTGCGTTCAGGGCCATCCAGGGTTTGTGGGTGGGATTGGTTAAGCTTTAGTGTATAATATATCTATTGTACTACAAGTGTCATATATAATTCATGGTAATATATTGCAGTAGTATATCATAACTACATATTTTAGAGGACCTTAGTAGACGAGCCAAAGAGATCATGGTCAGGGCCATAGGGGTCGCATTGCAGCATAAAAACGCCAAGATCGTGTAAAAGGGTCTGGTGCTTGTGTGATCGCATTGGCCTGATAATGCGTGATAAGCAACCTGTGTGAGGCACTTTTGTGAGGGCACTTTTATGAGTGCACTTTGAAAGGCCGCAGGTGCAATTCCAACGCGTATAGCTAAACTATAACTAGGACACCACCAAGGTCAACCACAAAAGCCCACCACAACCAAAGCGGATAAAGCTTCTAGAACATTTTCACGTTTGGACCCTTGCATTTTTTACTTTTGGTGTTTTTACAGCTGAGGGTTCGTTCTATTGTGAACTTCAAACCGGCTAGTTGTTCCAACGGTTCTGTCGTAATGTCATTTAGGGTTGCGTTGAGTTGAGACCGACCTGCGGAATAGGAAACTCCAGAGAAGGCACCCCAAGCAAGCCGTTCTCAACAGAACAGAGCAGCACAACACAGTCCGAGACTCCAGGGTTAGAAGTTAGAGAGTGGATTCATGGACTAGTGACACCTTAATGATTTATTTAGTGTTCTGGTTGACTATCTATTTGTCACCTACTCAACGGTGTCTCCCCATTGGCCCCCATTGGCCCCTATTTGTCCCCATTTCCTACCCCTTTAATCCCTCATCGCATGCTGACTTGATCTCCGATCCGATCGGCCTTTTTGTTTTGCATTCGGGACCAATTTCTCTTCTATGTTGTTGCTCTTTGGTGTCTGGTTTTAAGGGAGGATCCCGCCGCACGCCCGTATCGGTCCCGGAGTCATGCCATGTCAACAAATTCCGATAACAAATATAAATAGGCCTGAATGCCCAATAGCACTTTGCTTCATCAACTCCACTCAACTCAACACCTTACATTATTGCAGTTACATTACATTACTTTAACTTAGTTCAATTCACATTAGAGTACATAGCATTTGTAGTACCATAATATTTAAGCATCCACTCCACAATGGGCAAATCTAAAGGCGCGTTTGAAAACACAAAGAAGGTGAGTTATAATTACTGGCATAAATATCACCATATATTTTAGCAGAAAGACCAACTAACAAACAAATTAGGCCCAAGGAAACGCTCGTAAGGCAGAAGCAGCCGCAAAGAAGCGGCAGGAGGAAGAAGATCGACTCGCAGCACAGGAGGCCGCCGAGTGGGAAGATGGCGCTAAGAAGAAGAACAGCAAGAAGGAATCTGAGGCCGAGAAGAAGGCCGAGGCTGCGCGTAAGAAAGCCGAGCGTGATCGGCTTTTGAAGGAAGAGGAAGACTCGGTCAAGAAGGCCAAGAAGGTACCTGGAAAGACCAGCACTAGCAACGCAATTGGTCTTGACAAGTACTTCTATACACCTCAAAATGGATCAGAGCCTGCATTGGTGGCTTCTGGCATTGACGACGCGTTGGATGCTCTTGCCATCACCACTGGTAAAGGAGCCAAGATTGACGTCGACAAGCACCCTGAGCGAAGGTTCAAAGCGGCGCTGCTGAAGTTTGAAGAGGAGAGGCTTCCTGTACTGAGAGAAGAGCATCCTGGCTTGCGGTTGAATCAATACAAGGAGCTGATTGTAAAGGAGTTTAACAAGAGCGACCAAAACCCGTTTAATCAGCTCACCGCGAGCTATAATAGTAGCAGAGAGGACCGTGAGGCCATCAAGTCTGCGTATAAGAAGGGTACTGAGAAGCGACTGGCCGTGAAGTGAATGAAGTAGCAAACTCGGCTCTTTTGGACATGGCAGTACATTGCTAGTTTGCGCTAGTTTGTGATCTACCGCCCCTTATATGACTATATATTATTACATCATCATGACATTACTAAATGATATACCGGCCAGATTCTCAGGCTATAAAGTACCGATTTGCTCATGGTGTGGATTGCACGAAGTCACCTTACTATCTCGTTATACTATACTTATACTATATCGTTGTTTCCATTCACAGACCCGGTGATCAACCGAGATTAGCTCAGCTAAGCGTTACGTGAACCACCACAGAAATCGAAGCCCATTAGACAAACCAACCAGAGTACTATTCTCATTGTTTTCATTATTATTGTATTGTCATTATCTTGTGTGGTTGGTTCATTATATCATATTCCTGTTTCTGTCTGTCGCATTGTCCTTGTCTTTGTTCCTTGTCTGCCTGTACCTGCCTACAATATATCGTCGTATGCAGAAGGCCGCCGCCTCTGGGCCTTTTGTTTCATAGTCTCCCTGATCAAAAGCTCCAGTAATCGCAAAGTATATCTATTGTTCACGTCCAGGTCGTAGCAAAAGTTCTCATAACTGTATGCGTGGATCTGAGCAGCACTTAGGCCTAGTCCAAGGCCTTGATCTTGATCGTCGTCGCGTATATTATTAAGAAGATGCCGCAATACCTGCAACTTCTCAAGAAGCACGCGGTCAGGCTGTAAATACGGAGATACCAACGCAGGCGACATCCCAGCTGAGTTATATTGGTTTATATTGTTTTTATTGTACGGTATACGACAGAATAGAATACGATCAAGACAATGATCAAGAACCAATAAGAGCATCCCGATAACAAAACAAGGTTTCGGGGTTACCCTGTCGTGATGCTTTAATATATAACGGCATACATATCGATTGCAGTTTTAGGACAAACAACGGAATGAATGAATGGATATATTTGTCAACACAACAAACTGAATACGTTAGTATATTCAGTGCATTGATAATTGGCTAATATGGAAAGTATATGGCTCTATTTTAAGTAAGCCCTTTCATAGATCATTCGTACTTAACGTTATTCCTTGGAAGAACCAATTAGATAGATATTTACACACTGCTCTAGTCATAAACCTCGATATATTCAGGAAACTGAACAAAACAAGTACTCTATGAAATAAAAAAATAAGGGTACTTAAACCAATAACATATGATGTGCTGCGTGCATTTGGCATACATGACTTCCCCAGGTGGTTACCCCCTGGTTACCCCCTATAGCCTATATATATGGGCCTCTGGATCGCCAAACAGCACTGGTAAGTAAGTACTAGTAGTGATTATATGAATTGACGCATAGAAAGAAATGAAAAAAAAGTCTACTCAGAAATGTACGATACTTTGCATGCGTCTATAAACACATATGTGTATTTAGTCAATCACCAACGACTATGTGCTTCTAACAGCAGTGTTTTGAACACAAGTCAATGGCTGAATTCTGGTTGTTCCTCAATACAGAATATTACACATATATCAATTGATGGTGTTACATTGGTAATTCTCTATTGGTACCAATACTTTTCAATTATAGATCATAATATACTATTTATTTGCCACCATTGGGCATCACTTTTGGCACCACTAAATGGCTGTTGACTGATTCAAATGACCAAATCATCGTCTATTCATCTCATTTCATCCACTGCAGGAGTCCTCCACTTAATCGATCTTGATGGACGTGTAAATCCTTCTCACAAACACTAGTGTTGCAATAAAGCCCACGGCTCCAGTCAGAACGAAAAACACAAAACTGATCAGAAGACTGTAACCGAGGTACAGAACGTTGGATGTTAGATCGCTCAGGTCCAGCTTACTAATAAGATATACCACAGAATGCAAGAAAATGTACACGGCACAGGAGCCCGACAGTACAAACGAACGCCATTGCCAATGATAATTCTCTGCACATAACGAGAAGTAGATCAACGAGACCGTGACAGCTGCGCACGTCAAAACGAGGATACAGAAGCATACAAACAAGAAGCCGAAAAGATAGTAGAATCTGTGCGACCAGAATGATGCAAGAATGTAGTACAACTCGATAAAGATCGCTTCATAAGGCAAGATACCTGCGAGAGCCGCACATGGCAAAAATCTCAGGTATTTAGGCTGTACAGGGATCTGTCGAGGAATTTGGTTGGTCCTTACAGGAGCAGCAGGAACTTCTTTCCTGAATGCTAGGAAACTTCCTAATGCCGACAACGGTAATGAGATGGCGAACCACAACACTACCAAGAACAATAGTGTACCGAACGGTATAGCACCAGATGATTTCGAAAACACCAGGAAAAAGTTCATGATAAGTACACCAGAGAATACGACACTAGGCACCAATGTAGGCGTAAGTATCAAGTTTGTCTTCCAGTTCTGGCCTCCAAACATTTTATAAACCGTTCCTGAGACATAACCTCCAATAATACCGAAAAACAAGTAGCACATAATCATGACCGTACTCAAAGCACCTCTATTTGATGGTGAAAGCAATCCTAACAGAGCAAACACCAAGGTAATCATCATCATGATTAACAGCTGTGTTCCACTGCCAATAAATACGCTAAGAAGCATTCTATTTTTAGGGCTTCTAAACACATCACCATGTACCAATTTCCAGCCAGAGTCTTCTTGTACATCTTCCGTCAAGTCGATCTCGTTATAACGCGCAATATCCTTACGTAAAGCTCTGATTAAGATCGTGGCTACGAGCATGACCAAGAACAATACGATAATAATGGAGTTGAATAACGAGAACCAATGAATTTGTGAGTCTCCGACATCCAAATATTTGTCCCATCGAGTAGCCCATGATGTGGATGATGGTACCCAGCTAACAGAGTAACTGAAAGTCACGTCTCGTTGTGATTCTTTGTCCTCGGGATCAAACTGTACCGCACCACTAGCATCACAGGCAAAGCTGCCATCTTCACCGGGCTTATTATCACGAGACGAAGGGACTACGACGACACCTACAACACGGTATTTTCCACCGGATATTTCATGGTACTCAATGATGAAATCAAAGTGGTTGTGGAAGTAATACAGCTCCTTTTCTCCTTCGTACTTGACGAGGCCTAAAGGCACACCCGGCACCGATGATACCATGTCTTTACCGTTCTCCTTGTATGTAGACAATACCGATGCCGCAGGTAAGCCATCGATAAGCCAATTGTTTTCATAGCCTCCCCAAATTCGTCTTACAATGAAGGAAATGTCTCTCGCGTCATAAGTCGAGGTACACAGAGGCTTACATGACTCGTTCTTGAGCATGTACAATTCATAAGGAGAATTGAAAATTCTGTCGCCAAACAAGATAGAACCTAAACTTTCGCCTTGTTTCTTAGGGCCTCCTTCAGGCTGACAAAACTTGAACGCTTTGAAATAGTAATCATAAGAAATGACACTAGGCGTATTATAATAGTAGTTTGGAGACAAACTGTTGACCAGCAATGGCACTTTGTCGTCCTTTTTATAATCCGTAGGAGCTACTCCTGGGAGGTAGTATGAATGTACACAGCTCAGGAGACATGCGACGAGTATCCACAGTCGCATGGTGGAAGATGTCCAAGACATTTGCTGGTAATGGTGTTTTGTGTAGTTGGAGAGAAGAGAAGTCGTCAAGAATTGGAATATTAAGTGCAGCAGTTAATCTCAGAAAGTGGAAAAACGTCACGTGATGAGATCAAAAAAGCAGAGCGAGCTGACAAAATGACCACAATAAATAATAAAAAAGTTATTACAAACCTGTAGAATGGTTAGAAATACCAGGAGTACGACCTACATATCTACTTATAAGATACGCCCACGGATTGTGGTCTTCTGTCTTTATTAGGTGAGATTACGTAGGCCACCCAATGGAGATGCCAGTTGTTTTTACGTTGTTTTAATGAGTGGCCAGGGTTTTTTAGTGATAGACAGGAGGACTTACCAAAGGGAGTTTTTGTTTTTGGGTGGGTCTAACGGAAGGAGGAACTAAACGAGGTATCAGGAAAAAGAAGTGAAGAGTTTCGCTACCGAAATGATTTATGTAGTTTATTAACATCCTGAGGGACATATTTATAAGTATTCCTGGTCAATTGTTTGTTGTTTGAGCCAACCACCGATTTTCGGGGGTGCTGTGTCGCGTTTCCATGCTGATCCGTCCGGGTGTTTCCTACCCAATTCCACCAAATGCCCACCCAAGTCCTACTGAATTCCTACCAACGCCCGCCATAGTGCACCGAACTCCTACCCAAGTTTACGAACTCCCACCCATTTCCTACGGAACTTCCTACCGAAGTTCTCCCAAATCCTACCCAATTCTCATTCCCACTCAATTAACCACCGCGTTTGCGTCTTTCCTTTCAAGCCACCCACCAATTCAACTATCACACTTCTCGCTCATTGACATGTCCGACTCCACGGGACGCACCGTGTCGCTGAAATGCAAAAACATCGTGTCCCGTGCATTCTGCCCGGCTGTATCAGTCACAGCCTCTCAAGACACCGAGGAGCTCTGTAGGGAGCTCGGGTTCAATGGCTTATTGGATCTTCTACAGCCATTTGGCGATTCTGTAGAAGGCCGAGTAACGATACGCGACTCGCAAGCCATCAGTATGAATTTTGAAGACTTTTGCATAAGGTTTCTAGACAAATTGTCTAAGAATCCTGTATTTGAACCAGGTGCACCAGGAGTTCCTGGTGCTAACCCTTCTGCCCTACCATTGTTTGATATCGCACAATTGGAACAGAAGTTAGCTCTGTACTTACAACAAGCACCTGAGGATGAAGCCAAAATGTATTTAGAAACTGTTCAGCAGTTGATATCTAACAATGAACCTACTGCGTTTGAGACTTTCAGTCACCCCGTTGCAGGGGTTATTGCCGTCTCGTCGAGGAATCATCATCCTATAGACACTCTTTCCACGCTATATCGTCAAAGCCACGATACAAGTTTACCAGGATATATTAACCGTGATTATTTAAGGTATTACGTACTTGTGCATGATGAAACTGGAGACGACTTGGAAAAGTCTGTAGCACTTTTTGAGCAGATGAAACGACATTTCGGACTACATTGTTCTATGATCAGACTCAAGCATCAGAAATCTAACGACTCAAAAGACTGCAGCGAAGGAAAATCCGAACAAGAAGAAATTCAAAGACAGAAAGATTATGTTGAACTACCGTATTCTACTTGGACTAATGAAAGCATACGCGCCCCGCTACCGAAGCCACTACCGAATCCTGACGCTGACGAGTTGTCAGAACCACCGAAAATTACTACTTCTGATAGGAAACTCCATATAGAAGACGTGGCTTCTCTAAGGACCTTGGTCCGCGAGCTAGTAACTCAAAGCATCGTGCCGTTTATGGAACTCTGCGTAGCTACTTGGAACGATCAAATCGCATCTAGTCGTAGAGGATTCACTGGTAGACTGTTCTCAGCATCTAGAAAGTACTTTGCCAGCTCATCCAAAACGACAACGTCCATTTTATCCGGAGCGAGTGCGTTTGGACAAGCAGCAGGAAGTACCTTTCCATTCAGTTTAGGCCACGGCTCAGATACTGCAGCGGGGACGTCTTCTGGTAACTCAGTCCAGCCAAGCTTATCTAGCTCCGCATCTAGCAGCTCAGCAAACAAAGCACACCACGTGATCCACGGTAACTACAATGCCACGCTAGGCTTTTACAATTACCTTAGTCCAGAAGCGCAAATCAGAAAACTCGCCGACTTTGCCTTCATGCTCAGAGACTATAAGTTTGCATATACCACCTACGAATTGCTCAAGAGAGATTACTTGAACGATAAGGCCTGGCATTATCTCGCAGCGTCGCAGGAAATGGCCGCCATCAGCTACCTCATGCACTCGGAAACAATCACCACCAAAAATAGACTAGAACTCGTGGACCCGTTGATTGATTCTGCCGTGTATAGCTATATATCTAGGTGCTCCTTGCACAGTTATGCACTGAGATGCATGTTGATATGCGCAGAGTTGTACTGCACGCTGTATACTCCCTCTGCTGCATCCGAAGGTGCATTCAAATGGTTTCTCAAAGCCATGAACGAGCGGCTGGTAGGACATCTCGGTTACGCTGTGCTTATGGAACGTCTGTCAGAGACTTGCCATGCTTATGATGAGATTATAGATGAGCTCGACAAATTGAATGCCGGCAGAAAATCCGCGACTTCTTCTCTGGAAACTCTACGTAGACCAGTATCGGAATCATCTGGGATACGTTCTTTCAAATCAGATTTTCGTCCTGGGTCCTCACGTCTGCGCAAATACGCTTTTTGGCAGTTACTAGCAGCACGTGAATGGTACGATACGGACCAACACAAGCGAGCATTGTACAGCACCAACAAAGCCAAAGAGATATATGGTGAGTTGCCATGGGCGTTGGAAAATACAGGCTTACTTGGACGACTGGAAAAGTCGCTTGCATCATCACCACAAACGTCGACGGAAAAGTTGGAGCAATCTTCGAAATAACACACATTTTACACATATACCTAACCATTTACAACTGCTTATAAATCGCATCAGACATCTTGACGACCTTGGATATCTCCGCAACATCATGCACCCGGACGATATCTGCACCCTGAGCAATGTTAGCAGTCACTACGGCCGCAGTCCCCCATACTCGTTTACTAGCATCGGGCTCCTGCGTGATTGTACCAATAAACCGCTTCCTACTAGGCCCCAGAAGCCACGGAAGCCCAGCAAACGACTCTTTGGAGTCTATTAGTTTAGACAGATTCTTGACAATGGCCATGTTATGGTTCAAGTTCTTTGCGAACCCGAGCCCGGGGTCCAGGATGATTTGCCATCTCGCAACCCCTGCTGCTATAGCCTTTTGTACAAATATATCTAGCTCTTCAGCTACACATCGAATGACGGCTTCATCAGAGTCATCTTTGATATCGGACTCTTTGCTATCAATATCTCCTTCTTGATCCTCCTGTGATGCTATCTGGCTCACTGAGTAGAATGCATGTTGGCCCATTGTTTCCGGAGTTCCTCTACAGTGGTTGAGAATGATAGGGGCTTTGTACTTTACAGCCACGGAGAACATTTTGTCGTCTAACATCCCTCCACTGATATCATTGATGATATCAGCACCTGCAGCAAGACATGCATCTGCCACTGACGCTCGGTAAGTGTCAATAGACAATGCGATTCCGTCCAAATCTTCACATCTGCGTAAAAGCTTGACAGCCGGTAGGATTCTCGCGAGTTCCTGTTCCTCACCAGGGTCTGTTGCTTTCGGGTTCGTAGACATGCCTCCTATATCCAAAATCGTAGCTCCTGCTGCTACAAACTCACGGGCTTTCTCTACTATGTTGCTGACATTGGTCTTCCCCCCGTCAGAAAATGAATCCGGGGTGACGTTGAGTATAGCCATTATTTCTGTAGGTCTTGACTGGTGTTCAGGATCGAAAGTGAGAGCACGTGACTTACTGTATGGCAACGGAACATGTGTCAATAGTTTCGATGATATTTGGTCCTTGGATTCCTCCGGGATTTGATGCAAATATGTGTGGTAGGACTCCGCAGTAAGAGGATGAAGTTTGCTAGAGGGCACTAGCTCACTCAAAGGTTTTAGCACAAACGACCTACTGAGCATTGAGAGGTGAGGAATGTTCAGTTGAGGGTGGTTTATCACTACATCGTCATACAATAGAATATCCAGATCAATAGAACGAGGGCCATTTTCCTGCATTTTGACCCGGTTGAGCTCCTTGTACTCAATTTCTTTGATGACAGCAAGAAGCTCTAAAGGTTTCAAGTGAGTAGTACCACGGAACACTCCATTAAGGAACTTTTCCTGGTCGGTCACATACATGGGCCAGGACTCATAGAGACAGGAAGTCGTGTTGATTTCCACTCCTTTCTGATTCAACAACTCCTGGGCTTTCAGAATGTTGTCAAAAGTATCACCAACATTAGATCCAAAGGCAATGTAAACCTCATGTTCAGAGTCTGTTACGACCCCTGAGTCAGGAAAAAGAGGTTTACTACCATTATGACCACTTTTAGCTAACACAGCACTGCTATTGTGGATTGCATTCAGAGTACTAGTTGAACTGAGAGGCTCATCAAAGAAATCCCGGGTTCTGGTGATCTCTACACCGGCAGCATTCGCAAACGTTATGGCACTGGGTTTCTCTGCTCGGACAGTGACTTTATCAACACCATTCCTGCATACGACTTCCGCTACAGACGTGACAAACGCTTCCACAGTCTTATAAGAAGAGACCTCCACGTGATCCTCCACAGTTTCTGCAACTTCACGGAAATTGTACTCTTTGACGAATCCAGGAGTGCTGTTCTCGGGCTTGTACAATGCAAGATCAATCACTACGTTCTGACGGTGTAGTCTCTCAATGTTGTTAACTCCAATGATAGTGACTAACTGTAGCCTGTTGATCAAGACTTTATCAATAGTCCCAGGGACTCGTACAATGTCAAACTTCTTAGGATTCGTTTTAGAAGGTACACGTTCACGAGTAATGACAATCTCTGCGCTGTCAGCTCTTAATAATGCACGAGGCTTACAGACATGTACTTTAGCCCAAACTCCTCCTACTTTATCATCCAACGCAGCCTGTGCAACTTTATCAGCGATTTCCTCCAAAGTCTTGAATTTTCCATTCTCAATAACTTTGGTTATATGTCTACTAATGACATCATAGTTCAAAGAGTAGTTGAGATGATCCGTAGTTCCTGCTTTAGCGACGCTCGTCTTGAAGAACACCGATATATTCACTGGTTGCGGCCTTGGTCTATGCCAGGCATCTACACCAGTTAAAGCCTTCACTGACAAGTCTCTGACAAATACTAGATCCGGCAAATCATGACCCTCTGACTTTTGTTGGCTTTTTTCTTGGGTAGACATTGTTCGTCGAATAGTACGATCCAAGGGCCTGCTCAAACGAGCGAAACAGGTATAACGAAAGTCCAAACTAGTCCTCCTCGAAGATCCACAAAGATATCTTGCCAAATATCTCTTTCTGAAAGGTCCGTTAACAGTGTTAACAATGTTAACTAAGTTCACTAAGGTAGGTGGTAACGTTGTAAATGTGGCCGAGCGGGTTGGCTGTCGGGTGAAGAAGTCAGAATTTTTCATGTGAATGATTCATTGGTAAAAAAATCAAATTAGAGAGAGTCCGCTATCGGATATTACAACTCCGACAGAAAATAAGAGCAAAATATATATATATATATATATATATGAAAACTTTATAATGATATAATTATATAATGCTATAACAATGTTAATATATATATATTAGATCTCTATATTACTTAAGCACGGTGAACAGCTTAATGCACGATAAATATTAAATATTAAACATGGCCCGACCTGATGATCAACTACAGCAACATATATAAATAAGTATAACTATATGTATATATATCGGCCTAAAACCTATCGGGGAATAACACCGGTGCAATTAGAGTCCAGCCATAAAGCACATAACAGATCCATGCAGAAACAATCTTGACCCATGCAGAAAAGTAGGTTCGGCCTACAGGAGCAAAGTCGCCCTCCATGTCCTTTTCCACGTTCATTGTAAGCAACGTCGCAGTCCATTGTGTCGCTAACAAAAACACCAAGTGGAACAGAACATAATTGTATTTCGTAGATGATCGTTCATCGTCACGTCCAGATGAATAACCATCATTATCGTCGTCGTCGCTATCGAAATCCCAAGGCTCTGACAAAGCCGATTCCGGGAGCGATCCGTCGGCTACTGCTGCTCTCAATGCATCTGCCCTCATTTCCGACCTTGTTGGTTCTCGAGTGACCAACGGAGTTCTGTCTCCATCAAGATCACTGGATAAGGGTTGGTAACTCGTAGACGTAGTTATAGCAGCCCTCGTTGTGGTATATGCAATAGCGAGGAAAGTAAACAATGCACCGAGAACAATACTGGCTGTTCGTGTACCCCTGGACCTGATTAATGGATTACAGTTCTTATCATCAGGTTCTGAGGCTACTGCAGACATAGTCAAGTAAGCACAGTAAATAGATACCATGGCAGACTGCGCTAGCCCGGCTTTAGGATTGGATTCCTGCACGGCAGGGTTGATTGACATGACGGACACAATCAGAGTGAAAATCAAGTTCAATGTTATCGCCGCTTGATTCATAGAACATCCGGAATGCGCAAAGAATATGTACATGATAACTGTCAGAACAAAGCTCCCAATATACATAAACAACGTGGACCCTACCAACAGCGTTTTCCAAACATTCGAATCAGTTTCATAGACTTTGGCTATTCCATACTCCGCCCAAGAGTGTGCACAATCCACCAATAGCACTAATCCGATCAATATAAAGATCATAGAGCCAACCATGGCGAAGTAGTTTCCCCAAATAACGAAAAAGCCTTCAGGAATAAAGAATGTGAAGACCATCAAAGCTAGCCAAGCAGCAATTTTCAAGCCCCAGAATCCGTTCTGGATCCCTGCCCTTGGGTTACGAGATGAATGGACGCCTACTAATAACAATGCCATGATTAAATGGAACAGGCCTAATGCAAAGTTGATTCTATGCACCGCCACAAATCCATAACACTCACCTCCTTGACAGGTGAGTTTCATATAGTTCAGAGTAAGCCGTTCTAGTTTCTTCACAGCCCAGTCCGTCAGCATAATCCAAGATAGAATCGAGTTTAATAAGAATATGACCGCATATCCGATACGAGTGGCAACGCTGGAAGCGCATTTGCCAGTCAACGAGCAGAGCCCTGTACACACAGCGGCTCCACAAGCAGACGCTGCCCAGGAGCCTACCATAGAAGGAATGGCCAATGGAAGTGACAAAACAGCACCCATTTTTGTAGCGTGTTGTGTTGTGTTGTGTTTAAGTTTGTGTGCGCTAAAGGAGGAAGAGAGGAAAGATGGGACATTTGTCGGGGAGGGAAATAAGCCGAAAATATGGCACATGATCGGGTCACGTGACAAGTCCTAACTAACATCACCAATTGGGTTACCCTCCTGTGGACTCACTATTAGTATATGACATATAACGTTTCGAATAGTACCTTTTTGGCAAGTTATTGCGTTTTTAGTTGGTTCTAGTTGGCCTTATTGACCAATATAATTGCCCTCACTTTTCACTATAAATCCATTTAAGCACATATAAAAGGCCGGGTCCCAAAAACATCGTCTCATACTAATCTCATATACCGGCTTACCTGAGGTTATCCGACCAACACACAACAAAATGATCAAATTGGATGTCAAGCGTGGACTCACTGGTACACGATCCTTACTCAGGACTATATGTATAGCATCTTCACGTGGTTACTCTACCACCAAGACGCATGATATTGCTATAGTTGGTGGAGGTCCAGCAGGATTGACACTAGCAGCAAGCTTGAAAAACTCACCAATCACTAAACATCTTGATATCGTAATGATAGAAGCAAGTGATTTGGGAAAAATAAGGAACTGGCAACTTCCTGATGACAAGTATGAGAACAGAGTGTCGAGTTTGACTCCAAGGTCCATGCAATATCTCCAGTCTATAGGAGTATGGGACTGTATGGAGCAGCACAGAGTCAAGAAATATGATGAGATGAAAGTATGGGATGGCGTGTCAGGTTCTAGAATTGAGTTCTACCCGCATTACCTCGGTAAGAACGAGGATATCGCTTATATGGTGGAAAATTTCAACCTACAGAAAGGTTTGCTTACGCGATTGGGCCAACTGGCCGGGGACAAACATGGCACAGAAGTGTCGATTTTAGACAAAGTCAGAGTCAGTAATATTGAATACGGACATGATACTACCAAATTTGACCTCAGTGGTTGGCCTGTAGTTACACTGGAGTCTGGAGAAAAGCTTGCTGCGCGTTTGTTAGTAGGCGCAGATGGTGCCAACTCTCCTGTAAGAAAGTTCAGTGGCATCGAGTCACGTGGATGGGATTATAACACTCATGGATTAGTGGCTACCTTGGAACTGGAATGGGAAGATTTCAGGAGTATCGCATGGCAGAGGTTCTTGAAGACTGGGCCTATAGCGATGTTACCGTTACCGAATGGGTTCGCGAGTCTGGTATGGTCCACTAAACCTGAATATGCACAACACCTCAAAAAACTAGCACCAGATGACTTTGTGGCTATGGTAAATGCGGCTTTCAGATTAGGACCCGTTGATCTCGAGTATTTGCATACGTTGGACTCTGGAATTGCCGAGGAAGTCGAATGGAGGTTAGAGCATACAGAACTCGTGGACGAAGACAACATGATCCCTATTCCGGTAATGAATGTTCTCGAAGGCTCTCGTGCAGCTTTCCCTTTGAAAATGAAGCATGCAGATACATATATCGAAAACAGAGTCGCTCTTGTAGGAGATGCTGCTCATACGACACATCCCTTAGCAGGGCAAGGTATGAACATGGGTCAATGTGATGTTGCCAACTTGACAAAGGCAATTGAAACCGCAGTCAACCGAGGTCAAGATATCGGTAGTTTGCTCGCTCTGGAACCTTATTGGAAGGAGTCTTACCTACCGAACCATCTCAAGCTTGGAGTTGTTGATAAGCTTCATAAGCTTTACAGCACTGACAGTTTCCCCATTGTGAAGCTTCGAAGCTGGGGGTTGGATTTGGTCAACAGTTCTGAGATGGTCAAGAAGTTCTTAATGGCAAGAGCTTCTGAGTAATAGAAGTGAAAAGTCATGCCAAGCCATGCGTTCAATTTTTTTTCCTTGATATTGCTATTTCTTTTGTATTGTATATATATGGTGGAGACCGTGCACGGCTGTAGCCGTTTCTTGAAATATAAGATCTTCGATAACTCTGAGTTTGTTTATTGACCAATACAGAACTAACACGGAGCCTTTTGTAGAGTAGTAGTATATTATTTTGGTGCAATTCTCCGTGTAATTCGCGTTTGTTCCTTTCTATATATACCATGGACGACCAGTTCACGGTCTTACAGTTGTCGAATATTACAATCACTGCAGGGTTCTCTGGAAGCTCTGAGCCTGTAATCAGCAAGAGCCTGGATAAACCATGGTATAGTTCTCAATTAGCACACTTGGATAGTCTAGCTGAGACCAAAAATGGCATTTTCGCAATATTAAAAGGAATATTCAGGGACGAACTTCTCGTAGATGTAACTTCGCAACGTGTAGTTGTGCTTGAAGATACACTGTGGTCCACCACTTTGAAAAGCATAATAACAGAAGTAATTATTCACGAACTGCATGCCAAATCCTTGAGCTTTATTGATGAACCAGTATGTACTACTATGGGTTCTGGGGCACGTGACTGCCTCCTAGTTCAGCTCGGTTGGTCGGAATCAAAAGTCATACCAGTATATGATCTGCGCGCTCTGAAAGGTCGATATGTTTTAAGTACTGTCAGAGGATTTCAGAACTTGAAAGATGAAAAACTGGTTTTCTCAGTTCAAAGTCTGATTACTGAGATACGCGACTTATCTATTAAATCATCTCAGAAGACATTGACGTCTAGTGATAAATCTACGGATGATATTGATCCAAGCAGTGATTTAAAACCGCATAGGGATGTATCCTGGGATCAATTACTACTGGATGAGGACAAATACAACGACGATGAGGACTCGTCTGTTCTTCAGCTGGTTCTGAAGTCCTTGGATATGCTGGATCTCGATATCCGTGGTGCTGTTTTGAGGAACATTGTCGTTGTATCTGATGTCCCTGAAATACAGCTGCCTACTAGCTTGTTGCGGAAGTTCATTGATGAGGTACAAAAGCAGTATCCCAAGGCCAGGTTAATATCCACATTGGGTGCTTTTGGTGGTTGTAGTGTGTACTTGTCATCCGTTAAAGAGATCAAGTCTGGGCAGACCTTGACTGGGGAGATCACCAGGGCCAATAAGAAAACATAGACCTGCATAAGTGGGCTCTATGAATTCATTGTATCAGAGCCTGACACGGTTACTGCATTCAGACCAGGGCTATATTTGCGGTTTGTAGGGGTCTTGGAGGTTTGTTATCTATGAGCTTTCATCACGTGACGTATGTCATTTTTTTGTAATTTTCATGTCAAGGAAACCTACACAAAACTTCGCTACTTTCATCAACGCATCAAATCACTAGGTCAATGCACATATGAGCGTACTGATAGAAACTTCAGTAGGTAAGTATTTGCTCTCCATGTGGTTCTAGCTAGAGCTATCTTATGTCGTGTATAACTTACTAACAACCTTTTAGGAGACCTGGTTATCGACCTGTACACTAAAGAATGTCCTATAACATGTCTTAACTTTTTGAAGTTGTGCAAAGTAAAGTATTACAACTTCTCGTTGTTTTACAATATTCAGAAGGATTTCACCTGTCAAACAGGCGACCCTTTCTATCCTAATGGTGATTCTGGTGCTTCTATTTGGCACTATCTTGATAGATCAAGCTCCAAGAAGTACTTTATACCTGATATGGATCCAGATAATGGATTAACGCATTCGAAACTAGGCACTGTTTCTATGGCTACTACAGTCGGTTCGTCATCAGATGACGACCAGTCTGGGAAACCTGTCAGAGTAGCAGGATCACAGTTTATTATTACGTTGAAAGATGGTCTGAATCAACTAGACGGCAAGGAAGCTATATTTGGTCGCGTGGTAGAAGGATTGGACGTGCTACAGAAGATCAATGAGGCATATTGTGATGACGATGGACGACCGTTAAAAGATATCCGCATCAAGCATACTTATATATTGGATGATCCATTGGATGATCCGGAAGGCCTTGTGGAGCCGCCTCAGTCTCCTGATCCGACAGAAGAACAACTACGAAGTGTGAGAATCGGAGAAGATGAAGAACTGGATTTGGAACGGAAGGAAGATGCCGAAGCTGTAGAGGAGAAGCAACGAGACCAGAAAGCGCGTGCGCAGGCATTGACGCTGGAAATGATGGGCGACTTGCCGCATGCTGATGCCAAACCTATGGAAAATGTGCTATTTGTATGTAAACTGAACCCGGTGACCAAAGAAGAGGATCTGGAATTGATATTTTCACGTTTTGGGCCTGTTAAATCGTGCGAAGTGGTCAAAGATAAGGAAACCGGCGATTCGTTGCAATATGCATTCATAGAGTTTGAAAACAAGCAGGACTGTGAGCGGGCTTATACAAAGATGGAGGGTGTCTTGATTGATGACAGACGTATACATGTGGACTTTTCACAGAGTGTCGCGAATTTGAGGATGGGACGTTCTGTTGGTGGCAGTTACAGGGGTGGTAACTCCAGGAGTGGTAATTACAAGGGTGATAGTTACAGGGAACGCAGTCCTTCAAGATCGCATAGGAGTCATGATGAAGACCGGCGAAACTATCGCGAGCGTGATTCGAATGATAGGCATTCTGGTGATTGCAGGAGAGATAGGGATGGGCATAGCAGCAGCCATGGAAGTGGTCATAGAAGTGGTCATAGAAGTAGCCACAGGAGTAGCCATAGGAGTGATCATAGGCATGACGACAAGGACAACCACAGACACAGACACCGGCATAATAAGTAAATTAAAGATACAGTGTTATTATTATTATTATTATTACGAGGTATGAAAATAACAGATACATTATGCATGATTTCTCAAAGGCGTCGGAGCACTGACCCGGAAAGTATACAGCTGATGGAGGGGAGTGAGAGACTTGACATTAACAAACAAATAAGAATATAGATGCGCTTCCACATATGCAAAGACACGCTCACGCGTCAGTTGGAGGATTTCTTGTTCAATATGTTGCTCGTAGACACCAGGTTACCAATGTAATCCTGCAGGAACTTGTTTTCATTGCTCAAGCGGTCATGTTCTTCTTTGGCCTTCGAGATGCGGCCCAAAATGACACCAAGGTTCTCCTGAACCAGCTGAGCTTCTCTTCTCAACACGTGAACCTTCTCCTTTCCTATCTGGTCAATAGTATCATTGTCTCTTCTGGGAGAGGTACACCTGTCCAGAGGATCGTTAATGACCGAAGTATCTGGAGATTCCGCATATGCAGACGCAGAAACAGCAGCAGAAGGTGCTACCGATGTTGTACCTTCGTCGTTTGACAAGGATGAGGACCGGCTGGACCCATCTTCCGAAGGTTGTGAATGTGGATGTGAATTTGAATGCGATTGTTCGAGTGATTGTTCGAGCTTCATTACTGCAGCAGAAGGGTCTTCTGCACGCGTCGAATAAGGGGCACGAACAGATTCTTTAGGTGAATCCGACATTTATAAGGTTTTTATAATATAAATGTGTTTGCAGTTTTTGCACTGAGTTTTTCTGTAGCCAGATGGTAGTCCTGTCCACTATTTAAAAAAGTTCAGAGAAGACAAGCCCAAAAAGTTACAACAAATCACCCGATTCAACTAGTGGTGAAAGATAGGACAAAAAAAAAACAAACGACGTCAATATAACTGCCTTTTTTGGTTATACCGTAATAATATCAGTATCCTTTAAATAACTGGTCTATTGCTCGTTGTCGTGAGCCGTAACAGTCCAGCAGATTCTAAAGATAGACCAGGAAGTCAAGTGTTGTCAAGGACAATTTTTTACTTCGATTTGTGGCCTCGTTTTCTTTTTCGGGGTGGTAAATGAGGTTGAGGTTCGTTCAGGGTGTGTTTTTGTATGCAGGTGGGCGATGATGTCACCGATATAGTTAGAACCAGAGCCAAAAGATAGAGCTGTTAAGGGTATTTTTGGCAGCCGGAATATAGTAATAATGTAACAGAACCAATTAATCAATCTATCAATCAATCTAATGATTAATGGCGACTTTCAAAATTCAATCGATACAGTTGTTCTGTTGGAAGGAAAGAGCGACACCAGCCAATTATATTTATAAAGTTGAGCGAAGGGTTTGCGAATAATGACGTCACGCCAGAGTTTTTTTTTGTTTTTTTTGGTGTTTTTTGGTGGTGGAAACAGAATTTAAGCGATTGGAATGTTTTTGATTAGCGAGGTGAAAAAGATATTTGTAAGCTATTTGACTCTGAGATTTAACAGAGCAGGATGATTTAGGCTATTTAAGAGATGGGTCTGTGTTAATTGTCTATATATGTCACTTACACCAGAAAGCAGTTTCGTTTAGATGCCTTGGCTATAAGTCGGCTTAGCTACGGCTAATCGAGCCCAGATATTCTGTATGGTGAACTGTTATAGTGACGTAGTGAAGCTATGTCTAGATAATATAATCACAGTAACACAACTAACGGTATTTCGGTCAAGGTTTTTTCCAGATTTTTTCATTGAAGGTTCCGAGGCGCTTTATGGAGCCTGTAGGACCTATGCTGTGTGGAAACAAAGCCTGGAGATCGGTGGAGAACTCGCTAAGGATACATACGGCATGATGCAGATATGCAGGAATGAGCAGCCAAGCTAAGCGAGCAGCGGAACACCATTACTGCATTTGGTTTCATGTCCCAGTTGCAATTAGCTTGCATTAGCTGTTATCAGGCGACTATTGGCTCAGCTCAGCTTAACTCAGAGGTGGCTGGCTGGCACACTAACCTTAATTGATTCTCGGTACACATCGTGATAACGCGAGGTTGGTCTGATATGCTTTTGAGTTGAAATCAGACCCCGCTTTGGATTGGCTTTGGCTAGGCACATATTTAAAGTTCACGGCAAAGGTTCCTCGGCTCGACTGTAGCAGTATATGGAATAAGTTGAGAAATGGTTAGAATTGGCTAGATGGAGTAGCAAATGTTCGGACAAGGACCACATTCGCGTTTCGCGACCTTGTTGATGTATGTAACGGTATGGATATGGACACGTCCACAGTCCATCCATGGTCCATCCATGATTGGTTATATGAACCAGTTGACTTGCCATCGAATTGGCCATTAATTGGCTCCTTGATCCACTAAGACACTTTCTAGGCCGCCCCCTGATTTCACTTGGCTATGTTGCTCATCTCGGCAAACTAAACTAATAAACCCAGCTAATACCCCGGAATAGTCACTGTCTTCACACTGCTGAACTCATCTAGCCCCCATTGCGCTCCAAACCGACCATACCCGCTTTTTTTGGTCCCTCCGTGCGGAATAGTACCATGATCGAAGATGGTATTGCCGTTGATATGCACCGCTCCACACTGTAATTGCCGAGCCACATCTATAGCAGCACTGATATTTCCACTCCAAATGGCATTGTTCAGCCCGTAATCATGAGTATTGACCTCTTCAATTGCTTGATCTAGGGTCTGTACTATGTTCACAAAACATACGGGCCCGAAAGTTTCCTGGTGATAGATGTCCATATCTCGTGACACATCTTGTAATATGATCCTTGGAAGAATAAGCTCGTTGTTACCACTGCTAACATTATGTTTTACCAACACTTTGCAGTCTTTTCTAATAGCATCTTGAACAAGTTCTCGTACTTTTGACGCCTGTTTCTCCGTGATACTTTCACTCTGTAAGAACGGCAGGCCGGCCATATGCTCAGCTGTCGCAGCTAACAACTGTATAAACTTCTCGACTCTTTTCCCAGTTCCAACAATATAAACTCTCTCTGTCGACATACAGACATGGCCTCCATTTGCCCATGCGCCTATAACGATAGTTTCTGCAGCAGTCTTGCAGTGTTCGCTGGACATTGTGTCGAGATCCACAATCACGGCACCTTTACCTCCGAGCTCTAACAGCACAGGCTTGACATGTTTCGCGGCTTCTATCGCAATGATACGGCCTACATTGTAGGAGCCTGTGAAATTGATTTTCTTGATGGAATCATGTGCAATCAGCTGTGAAACTGTTTGAGGGGTGTTTTCTTCACTGACATGAAGGATACTCAGTACATCAGACGGTAAGCCAGCTTCAGCAAACACTTCTAACGTCTGTTGATGGCTCTTTTGTGCCAAAGGAGAGCTCTTTATTATCACCGGACATCCAGCGGCTAATGGACATGCCGCTGCTCTTATAGCGAGTACCGCAGCCGCGTTCCAAGGAACTATGCCTAAGACTGTTCCTACAGGTTCTCTGAAGACCATGGACAAACGGTCTTTGGCTTGTACCGGCAAAACATTTGGGTGACACGCTTGTAAAGAGCCGAGCTCCCGTAAATAGCTGATGGAGTCGTCTATAAAGATATTGCCGAACATGGCTGGTGTTTTTATTTCCTGGGCCATAGTTTCTATGAGAGTTGGACGTTTTTTGTCGAGTAGCTCAGCAGCTTTGAAAAATACCGCACGTTTACGCTCAGGAGGTGTATTACGCCAGAGGACTTCCCTGGAACAGGTCTTTTCAGCTAATTTAATAGCTTGAGACGTTTCCGCATGATTTAGGAGTCGTTTAGAGGCTTTGAACATGTTGGTGGTGGTGTGCTTTTGCGGTGGTGAATAGGAAGTCAAGAGTAATCTGTCTAGTGAGATTAGATCATTTGAGACATTTATATGGAGTTGAGCTAAGGCTGTCTAATATACTATACTGAATTACACAACAGAACATATAATGATATGGCAATTGTTTTATTTTACGTTATTTTTGTCTGTAATCACTTTGGTTGATTTGAATTACCCGGATCAGGACTTGGCATGTTCTTATTAATGGTATATACTGTAGTCTCTCTTGATACTTAGTCGTATATTTTAGACGTTTAATGAACCTTCCTTCAAGCTGTCTTAGAGAAACAAAAGTCAGATCAACAAGATAAAAACAACACGACTTTATAGAATATCAATGCTTTGAATGTATGAATAGATTCTTGTTTTAAAGCGATATATCCATGTATCGATACCTATATATCCATATACTTATTATCTATACTGATGATATCCCTTATACACTAAACTCCACAGGGCCTTTAGGGAAAAAGAACTGACGTCCGTAGTTGATAGCGTTGAAAGTCACTAAGCCGGCGATTCCCAGCGGAACAGGCCGCATCTGTTTGATTGCAGCCTTTCCGTTGACCATCAAGTAGAGTGCGCTCCAGGCTAGAGTTAGTATGTTTTGTGGTGGTCACTAAGATCATCACAAAATGATGATATGATGATCAAAGTCCGACATAAAATATCACTATGGAATATCACTATGGAATATCACTATGAAATATCACCACAGATATTTCCACAAAGATCAAGCCGATAAAAGACGTTACAATTGACTTTCCATAAATTTACCACCAGAAGATGCCTCGATCTTAGCAATTGTCAAATATTACTCCATTCACCGTTTCTACTCACCAGAAGTAAACCCTGCGCCGTTGACAAGGTCGCCGTCATAGATCATGAAACCTCCTAATGCAAAAGCTGCACCAAACCCGAGAATACTGGGCCGCGCAGGCTTGAATCCGGGCTTGCTGCTGCTGGAAGGAAGAGCAGCGAATACTAATGTTAGTATCGATTGTGTTGGTCTTATTATTGTTGTTGAGATAAGTTCAATATTCCATTGTTCTTCTCATCATATCACTTACATGCTGCAGCTGCTCCTACAGCGGGATAAGGAGTCTCCGAGGAGTTTGCAATGGTCGAAAAAGCATCTTTGGTCACGTCTGCTCCTCCAGCCTGAGGCAGGGCCTCACTTATAGCCCTGTTATCAGTGGGTTTCTCGGGTTGAACAGACATTTTCTAGTACAAACTTAGAGTGGTTGTTAGGATGTCAAGTTGCAATGCGATGCGGTGAAAGTTACGTTGCTATATGTCTGCCTTAATTGGCTTTGCTCCAAGGAGAAGGAAGTGTCAGCCTTGAACTTTGAGCCCTGGCCTTGAAATTTCACGGGCAATTTTCCAATATTAAATAGTGATGGGACTTGGCTATCAGTCAGCCAACATAATACCAACATCGGGGCGAAATAATGGCCAAAGATGAGTCTGATGACGAAATCGAGATAGTGGGAATCAAAAGACGCGCTAGTGTGGATCTTTCAGGAGAGGTCAAAAAACCGTCCAAATCCATCGATATTGAGTCCGAGTCCGACAGTGTGCCTGGTATTGAAGTTCATATTGAAGCTGAAGCAGGCTTCGGATCAAATAAGGAACCCCACGAAAATAACAAAAAATGCCAACAAATTGCTAAAACTCATATTGGTTTGCATCTCACAAGGATTAAAAACCTCAGTGAGTCATTCAATCGTGATACCGTTCGTCTTGCTGATTATATAGGCGGATCTACTCTGACGGCCATGTGGCAGTTCAATTACTCTATATCCATTCCATATGTCATGTCTCAATTGCACCCAGAAACCCGTTACAAAGCCAAATGCACGTTTGTTCACGGCTACTATCATTCTAAAGAGGACCCTTCAAGAGAAGTGCTTAGTAATGACGCCAGAATGTTTCCTAATGTTGTCGTGGATGGAGTATATGTTCCTCGAGGAAGAGGCACACATCATTCAAAAGTCATGGTACTTTTCCATGAAAATCAATCCAAAAGTACCTGTCAGATTGTAATTCATACTGCCAACTTAATACCGTTCGACTGGGAAAATACCACGCAAGGCCTGTGGGCAAGCCCTCCCCTTAGGCTGATCCAAGGCTCTGAGAAACACGACGCTAGTAGAGGATCACGGTTCAAGCGCGATTTTCTCAAATATATTGGCAGCTACAGACATCATCAGTCGAAAACAGCAAAGTCATTGGTTGACAAGTTGCAAAAGTACGACTTCAGTCCTATCAATGTTGTTCTGATAGCCTCTGTTCCAGGGAACTACTTGCCTGGGTCCAAAGATATCAAGAATTTCGGAATATCTAAACTGCAGCGAGTATTAGCATATCATGGCGATGAATTCGATAATCAGCACGATGATTATCTCGTGGCTCAAGTGAGTAGCATCGCTACTTTAGGTAATACCGACACTTATCTCTGCGACGTGCTTGAGAACGCGTTCTTGGGCCGTGATTTCTATGATCCAACTGATACAACACAACAAGGAAATCGCCTCAAAATCATATTCCCTACAGTCAACAATGTACGCAACTCTCTGAATGGCTACGAGTCTGGAGGGTCGTTGTTCCTCAGACGACAGAGTCCTAAAGACCTGCTACAATATGGCTACCTTAAACCTAAACTATGTCAATGGTACGGGGACAAAGCCGGTAGGACCATGGCTGCTCCACACATCAAGACTTATTGCCGCGTAAGCAAAGACTCGAAACACGTGCGTTGGCTACTATTGACGTCTGCTAATCTATCTAAGCCCGCATGGGGCACGATTAACAAGGCCAAAAAGAACATGTATATCAGTTCGTTTGAATGCGGTGTTCTTTTCCTGCCGGAAAATGCCACCTCACCGGGCTTTGTTCCTGAGTATCGGACCACGGAGGTACCTGGGCAGAAATCCGAGGGCCAGTGCGATAAAGCATTGACGTTGACACTGAGAATGCCGTATGATCTACCTCCGAAGCCATACAGTCATACAGACCAAGCTTGGAGTCCTAATGAGGCTCGATACCCGGAGCCAGATTGTCTTGGGCGTATATGGGACCTTTCCTAGGTAACCGACATTTGTGGTATCTAACTAATGGCATACGCTATCTAATCTTTATTACCTAAAATGTTGCGTGCAAAGTGTTAGCTGTCATTATCTATTTATTCGGGTGGTGGGGTTCTTTGTTCTCCAGCTTCTGCCTAATCTGTCATGTCCATCTGTCCTTATCCGGCGAGGAAACAAGGGGTGAAAAAAAAAGCTTATGTCAGCACTGACTTAGGATCTGGTTGTTTGTGCCTAGTGCTTAGCTAAGCACAAACTACGAATGGCAACTTTTACCTTCAAAAAAGTACTTAAAAAAGTCGCAAAAAATGTAAAAATTAGTAAAAGTCCTATATATCTCTCTTCAAACTTGTGAAAATACAAGTATCCTTGTTCTAACACTCCTTCCCGCCACGTCGGCATGAACTTCAATGCATATTCCCTTGTTCCTCATCGCTGCACCGTTTTGCGTCTTGTCCTCCACCTCTAAATGACACAGTTGCGGCTTCTTGTTCCTTTCCATTGTTCCCAACTTGACTTCTAGCCACATCGTCAGTGATATTAAAACAAGAGACCTGAAACAGACACGCGGTTGCCTGACTAAACTATCCTTCTTCACTAACAGTCGATTTCGATACCTTTGCGAAAACAACGTCTTTGGTTTGTGAACATAAACCTTTTGTTTCTTGGTGCAGTGATAGTTTGAACAAACGTCCTTTGTGCCGTTACAGATTGATCCCGTACTGCTGAAAATCTATCTGACTGATTTACCTTTATATCAGCCGCTTGTCCAACGTCTATCTGGCTGATTTTTTTTTGGTTTTTTTTTTTTGTACAACGTACAACCTTGTACTGTAACAAGAGCTTATTGATTGTAAAACAACACGATCAAACAAGCACTTGCCTTGTCAATAACAAGAAGACTCTTTGTTTTTAACAAGAAGAACTTGTCATAATCTCGTTTGATCACGACGACCAGTTGACACATCTACACAACTCTTAGTGATGTCTTCCACAGATCGTCAAGGCCCTTCAGTTGGTGATGTCCCTGTAACGCTACGTCCAGACGCGGACTACGTTGTAGGCATCCATGATTTCGAAGGCCGAACAGACGACGAACTCAGTCTCAGGAAGGGTGACTATATCGAAGTCATCGAAACTGATCAAGCGTTTGGCGATGGCTGGTACGTCGGCCATAATACGCGCACCCAACAAGCTGGACTGTTCCCTAAGATCTTCACCACAGGAGCCATTTCTCCTAAAAGCCCTACAAGAAAGAGCTCAGTAGCTACGTCTACCGCGTCGATTAGACGTGTAAGCAGAGACCATCATCTCCCGCAGGACTTGCAAAATGTAAGAGAGGCTAACAACGATATCGTTGTCCAGCCTTATAGAGCCACTGTCCATGATACCCTAACGGACATTGATGCGGCGATCCTTGAGTTTAATGCTCCAAGCACTGGCTCGGCAGGCAGTGCACCCAACAACCACAAAAATAACAACCATAATCCTCAGAGCCCTGGAGCAGCTGTGGCATTAAGCTCTGGTCATACATATTCCAGTAGGTCTCCCTCAGAGAATGCTTCTACTGCTGTTGGTGGTGGTACAAGTTACTCTAACAACTCTCCAATGACCCCTGGTCCGGTTCATCACAACAGTCAGTCTCCGGCGTCCACAGTCAGGTCTCCCGGCAGTATGAATTTCCCTCCAGACTTTGACTACAATAACGTCGCTGATTGGTCTCCACTAGAGGTGCGACGATATTTATTGGCTTGCGGTTATGACGCTGAAGTAGCGGGCTGCTTTGCTGAGCACAAGATCACAGGATCCATTTTCATGGAGCTCGACATGCCGGCTCTGCGCGAAATAGGGATCGTCACGTTCGGGCCTCGTTTCGAAATCAGCAAGGAGATTAAGAAACTCAATTCGCTGGTAGCGTCTCAGAAACGCGACTCGGAGACGTTTTACACGCCTGCTTCGGCGGCTTCTTCCATTCCCCACTCTGGTTCTCAAGGCCAACTTCTTCCTGCCGCGTCGATAACTCCGAGGTCCACATCATTACAGCAAATCCGATTGGTCAGCGACGATTCTCATCCCTCTAGCGGTCACAGTCCTAGTGCCAATATCCAGGCTAATACTAATTCTAACGCTGACTTTGACCACAAACGAACATCGTCCTTCAATAGAGACTGGATGCACCCTGTCAAGAGTACTAACGGATATGTCCGTGAAGGGTCCCCTGCGCAACTAGGATCCTCAGAATCGTCATATGTGTCACTTGCCTCTGGACAGCATCAGTATACTGATTCTCGTCAGAGCCATTTGAACGGTTCTGATCACAGCCGTAATGCGAGCAAGGACACTGTGGTTGGTTCAAACCAAAAATCAAACTCTTTATACAGTCACACTTTGAGAAACCGAACACGATCGGTGTCTGACTTTAAAGACCATGCTGGTAATAGCCTTAGTGCCGCTGAGAAGGAGCACCGAAGGCACTCTAGTATCATGTCGTTTATGAGGAATGACGAACACATTGACACCACTCTTACCAATCCTGCTACTGCTAGCGCTAAAGGTGCAAATAGTACGCCTCCTCAAAATTCGACAAAGAGTAGAAGCTTTTTGGGCCTGACTAAGTCTCCTACTACCAAACGAGTAAACACGGCGCCTTCGGAATCGTCTACCAAGAATTCAGCTGACACGAAACAACGTGCTGCGTCTGGTAATGCAGGAAGTGCTCCTAAGAAGCTAACTAAACAGCAAACATCGGCATTTACCGAAGGAATAAGGCGCACTACTGCTGCGCAAGCTACCAAGAATGCGGAGTTTGCTGGCTGGATGAACAAGAAGGGCGGTGGTACCGGTATGGGAACCTGGAAACACCGTTACTTTGTATTGGAGGGTACTAGATTGTCGTATTTCAGTTCGTTTGATGACGACAAGGAAAAGGGTCTTATAGACATTACTGGACACAGAGTGCTTCCTGCCAAGGAGAATGAAGACAAGTTTGTGTCCTTGTACGCGGCTAGTATGAGAGCAGGTAAGTTCTGCTTCAAGCTTGTTCCTCCTGCTCCTGGGTTCCGTAAAGGCATTACTTTTACCGCTCCTAAAGTTCACTACTTTGCCGTCGACAGTAAAGGTGAAATGAAGGCTTGGATGGCTGCTCTGATGAAGGCTACAATCGATAGAGACGACACTGTTCCCGTGGAATCTACGTTTTCTTCACCAACCATATCATTGTCCAAAGCCCAGGAACTGTTTAAAGAAGGCCGTGAAAGAGACGAAGACTTGCGGGCCAAGATGGTCGCTGAGGGTTTGATCAACCAACGCAACAGTGGAAACAAGAGCTCTCCTCTAGCTACCAGCTCGCCGGTGTTCCCTATTTCCACACCAATTCCTCAGTCTGGGTCTCAGTCTGGCTTACACTCCAACTCCAACTCCAGTTCCAGTCATCCTCGAAGCAGTTCTGCAACTCGTAAGCCAGTGAATGGTTACCCATCTACTCCAGATTCGCCCACAGGCTCGTCTATGGACTCGTCGCGCACAGGCTCGTCCGCTACCAATAATTCGTCTGTCAAGGCACTTCAAACTTACTCCCCTGCCGATGTATACCAGAACTACACAGTACCTGGAGCTGGCAACCACCATGATGACAGATCAGAGGATCAGATTGCATCCAAAACCGCGAATCTGACGATTGTCACTGAATATGGTCATCTGGAGTAAAAAGTGTCGAGCAAAGTAAAGTGTAATGTGCATCTTGACAGACTGGACTGTTCTGGTTTAACAGCAGGCTGATCTTTTTATTATTGTTATTGCTATTTGTAATATTCGTGTTTGTTTTTTTCTTTATCTTGTTTTGTTTATATATATGAAAGTATTAATAATTTGATGATGTACACAACGTTACGAAAGCTTACTATTCATTTATGAGTGTCAAAATACAAGGGAAGGTTGTTTCAGAACTAACTAAACTGCTTCAGTTCTGGTGGGCGACTGCGAATGTCCCAGATCTCCGAGCGCTTCTTTGATCAAATGTCCACCTTTAGGATCCAAGTTTAATGCATATGTAAAGTGTTTGACGGCCAGTTCGCGTTTCTGCATGGTTTTGTACAGTTGACCAAGCAAAAAGTGTACTTTGGCTTCATCAGGAGCTAACCTGCTTAGGTGGTCAAATTCTTCTAAAGCAGCGTCGTAAAGTTTGAGATGAATCAACACTCGTGCTCGTCTGTACCTCGCCATAGCACTGTCGGGCTGGATTTCACAGGCCTTTCTGTACTGCTTGAGTGCCTCCTCGTAATTACCTTGACGCTCGTAAACAATTCCTATGCAGCACATAAGTGTGACGCTTGAAGGGTTGATAGAAGCGGCCTTGAGGAAATGCGATTCTGCTTCTTCTCGGAATCCCAGCCGCATATAAACCATTCCGAGGCCATACCATGCGTTATAATGCCTACTATCAGCATGTATAGCCTGTCTAAATGATTCTTGAGCGTTTTCGTAAGAGTCTGTGTTGATATATTCGTGTGCTTGTAGGGTGTAAGCATAAGGTGACGACGGGTCCAAATATATAGCTCTCTTGAAACATTTCAATGATTGGTCTACTTCTCTCAGCAATGAGAAAGTGTTGCCGAGCGCGCACCAAGCTTGTGGTGCGGTCCTGTCAATCTCCATGAGCTCGTGTGCGAGGAAGCTAAGTTCTGCTTCGTCGCGTAAATGCCACAGAGTCGTAGAAAAGTAGTCCATGTCTTGTAATCTACACCTGTCTAAAGCTCTCAACTTCAAAAACATATTTTTGGCAATATTATAATTTGCCAGTTCGTAATGCAATCGCGCCACTTTGCTGAGTACCCAAGGAGTGTTCTTCTGGTTCTCGGGTAACCCATCAAATAGCTGCAAAGCTTGTTTACATTTGAACTTGCAGAAATGGAAGTATGCATTAGTCATTCGTGTGTAGAGATCCACGAGATAAAGCTGAGCGGAGCCTTGTGATTCGCCTGCTTTGTAGGAACTAGCACTGCTAGTACTGCTACTAGACTCACTGAACAGTGCATTAGGTTCAGAGCCGTTCATAGTCCTGGTAGCAGCGAGTCTGTTTCTGACTCCTGTTCGTGATGATGCAGTATTGGCGTTATTAGCAGCGCGTTTCGCTACTACTGTCCTGGTAGTTCGCTTAGGTGCAAAGTCCTGGAACGTAGGTACAGGGGGTTTCTCTGGCATAACCGAAGCCGCCAACGAACTGCTATTCCTCGACGAGCGTTTCTGTGGAGCTAGAGGAACAGATGTATTGGAAGACAAAGGCCTGCCGACGTCTGGAGTCACTACAAGTCGTTTTCCAAAAGACTCGTTTATGCTGGTATGGGTGGATGTCGGTGTTTCGTTACTCGATCTCAGACTCGTGGATATCTTCTTTCGTACAGGGGCTCGAGTGGGTAATCCAGTTGCAGAGGATGTTATTGGAGTGCTGAAAGGGTCGTTATCGTGGTCTGTGGAGTTGTTTGTAGATGTTGCGGAGCTGTTGGTATTGGTAGCAGCATTAACAGTAGTAGTGGACAACCCTACGTTGACAAGTTGTGTATCAGTGTTATTATTAGCGCCTGCAAGTGATACCGGAAGCATTTCACCAAACTGCTCGACCTTGTAGAGATTATCCAGCTGAAGATTGATACCCATATTACACAGCTGTTCAACCGATTCCCACAGATAAGGATTGGATCTCGCGCTGGACGCAAACGCTTTGACTGCGGCTTTTTTGTCGGACCGAGCGTTATAAAGATGCCCCAAAACAATATTGATCGCCTGAGCATCAGGTATGGTTGATCTATGCGAGTCTCCATTGGCTAATACGGAAGCCGTGGCATCCTTATTGTTCCATAATGGCTTACTCTGTTCTAACGCAGAGATGCCTTCTGCGTACATTTTCAGCTCTAAACAGCATTTCGCGTACACGTAGATACACCCTGTATGATAAACACCGCTTGTGATATTCGCGGCTGATTTGAACCGGCGTTGACGGTATAATACTAAGCCGAAGAGGTGTTTAGAGTCCTTGTTATCAGGATCAAGAGCTAATAAACGTTCGGCGTTGAATGCAGCACTAGATAACAGGTCGTTATCCAACGCGTACCAAATCGTGTCGCGCAGGACCTGAATCGCCTGCGCCAACGGTCCTGGAGCGAGCTTGTCCATCTTTGAGCCCGTGGTTTCGTGGGTTCGTTATCGGCTTTATGTATTTCTGGGCCTCGAGAGTGATATTTTATGTGCAAGACTCACGCGACCCACGAGAACAGAATAAAAAGTTCCGGTAAATGCACAGAATCGGTGGGATAAAGGAAGCAAAAGCGTGGGCAGAGAAGTGCAGTTGCCGTTGATGGTAGTTTGTAATAATGTTTGAGGACGTCGGAGGTTTGTTTGTTTGTTTTTCAGAAATTGTTCCTTCCCCATTGTGAGGGAATGAAGGATATAAGGCAAGTGGTTTAATGGAGGTGAGAAAAGAGGTTGAGATCTAACACAAGCAACGAGAAGAAAAAGGACGTTATGTTAGACTCAGGATGGTTGTAGCAGTACTTTAAATAGATTTATCATATTTTCCAGCCATTTTGGTTCCTAATTACATATATTTTACGTTGATATATCATAGCTTTCACATCGCCTACGCACGGCTGTACTTGGCTGGATGAACCTGTCATTGGCCGTATCTATAGCGCCGTGTGCGTCCCTTCTTTTTTAACAGCTAATCATAATATCGAATCGATCAAACTTACATACAACTTATCTGTCAATTTCTTGAGGAATTTTCCACTCGTTCTCGTCGAGCTCTCTTTCTGCACGTGACATTCAGAACTAAAACTCCTCAAGGCTACCTACGGACGTCGTGATGTTGACGCTCCACGTATGGTTGTACATCTTGCTTACGTGTTTGAACCATGTACAAGCGTATTATATACCAGGTAAGTGTGACCAGCAAATCGTTGTTTAACGTGTCCGACATTGATTCTAACTTTTTTTATATCTCTAGGTTGGTCCATCAAGTCTTATGAAGAACATCAATCAGTACCATTGTATGTGAATAAGGTATTTTCAGACTCATCAGAGCTACCTTATGCCTACTATGAGCTGCCATTTGTATGCCAGCCGTCAAAAGACACCAAGAAAATCGGCTTGAACCTCGGCGAGGTGCTTGGAGGCGACAGAATCGCTGAGTCAGATTTCAAGCTGAAAATGAATGAGAAAACTGCGTGTGAAACTCTTTGTGAGCGGAAAGTATCTCCTAATGACATGAGACGAGCCGCCGAGTTGATCACAAAAGACTATAAAGTAGAGTGGATCGTGGACAACTTACCAGGAGCAACAATGCTTGTATCTGTGGACCATTCGTCGAGCTATTATTCTGCAGGGTTCGGTCTGGGAACTGTCACGGGCGATGCTCAAGTGTTGATTTATAACCATTTCTTACTTGTTTTCAGGTACAGAGAATCACCTACTGACAAGGGCAGAAATGTCATTGTAGGGTTCGAGGTTTATCCGAAATCCGTTAGTACAGACAGCAAATTGTGTCCTTTGAAAGAAGACAGTTATGAGCCGTTTATAATAGACTTGAATGCGAAAGACGATGTCACGATAAGGTACACTTACTCGGTGGTTTGGGTCCAAGAAACTGGAGTACAATGGCACAATAGATGGGACAGATACTTGAACCAGAACCCTGAGTCCGACAAGCAGTCTCGAATGTTTCATTGGTTCTCCATTATCAATTCTGCGGTTATTACTGCCGTATTGACGCTGATGGTCGGGATCATTCTTATCCGCACATTGTACAAGGACATTCAGAACAACAAAACCAGGCAATTAGAACTGGATGAGCTGGCTTCAGGCGGCATCAGTGCCAAAGATGATGCGGATCTGGACGAAGACTTGGTTGGCTGGAAACTCGTACATGGAGACGTATTTCGGGGCCCCCAGAACGGCCTGTTGTTGTCCGCTTTACTGGGATCTGGTGCCCAATGTCTCGGTATGTTTACCACGGTGCTTGGATTTGCATGTATCGGGATCTTGAACCCGAGTTATAGGGGAGGCCTTTTGAGCTATGCGCTGTTCCTGTTTGCATTTTCTGGTATTTTTGCCGGTTATGTCAATGGCCGTATGCTCAGCGACTTGAAACAAGAACAATGGGTACGTGGAGTGGTTTTCACGGCGTTTCTTGCGCCTGCGTTCATCATGGCCATTGTCTTGTCATTGAACATGCTTGTTTGGATCCAGCAGTCCTCCTCGGCATTGCCTTTTGGTACGATTGTTGCTCTGTTTGCTATTTGGCTGCTGATTTCTACTCCTTTGGTCATTATAGGATCGTTTGTAGGCCGCAAAGTACCCAGTCACAAGTTTCCTACACGAGTGAATCAAATCCCTAGGCAAATTCCTCGAGGTAGATCTGTTGTCAGGAACCCTGTATTTGCCGTGTTGTTGGGTGGAGTGTTGCCGTTTCTTGTGATTTGGGTGGAACTCATGTCCATCTATAAGAGTATCTGGCAGACCAAGAGCTCCTATTACTATACATATGGCTTTGTTCTTGTAGTGTTTGCACTGCTAATGCTCACCGTCGTCGAGATCTCCGTGATCAGTACGTATGTCTTGTTGAACAGCGAGGATTATAACTGGTGGTGGAGATCGTTCTTGGTGAGCTCAGGGTCCGCTTGGTGGGTTCTGTTCTTCTCGATATTGTACTATTTCGCGAGCCTCAAAGTGCAAGGATTTGTATCAGGGCTGCTATTCTTTGGATATTCCTTGATAGGGTGCGTAATATATGCGCTTGTCACTGGTACAATTGGCTTTTTTGCATCCTACTTGTTTGTCAGGAACATTTACCGGTCAGTCAAGGTGGATTGATCATTACCACCACCAATAAAAAAAAAGCTTTTTACATTCGTAGCATATATAACCGATATGTACTTAGAATTTCCCATACTAATATTCATACTAATAGTCATACTAATAAGTTGATATAATGATATCAAGATAGATTAAGTGATGCAGATTGGGTTCTAAGGTCGTCTGTTGCCCCGGCTACCCTGCTGACCGTGGTTCTGGTTGTTACCATAACCTCCGCGTGAGTCTCTGTGAGCCGCTGGGCCTCTTGGTCCTCCTGCTGGGCCTCGGTTGTAATCTCGTCGTCCGTCTCGCCTGTTGTTTCCTTGTCGTTCTCGTTCTCGTTCTCTATCTCTTTGGGCATTTCTAAACACTCGTTCTTCTTTGATCTCGTTGAGCAGTTCGTCCGGTAGCCGCACGTATTTGATCAAGCTTCCTCTTATATAAGCTTCCGGCACCTTGGTAAATACTTTACCATCTGGACTGGTCTGTATAACATTTTTCAGAGTGAGGTTCATCCATGTGTCGCAATTAGCCATGAGTCCATTGAAAGCCTCTCCGGACTTGAGTTCAACCAGCATAGGCTGGCCTTGTGCTGCGTTTAGTAGTGAGAGCGGCAGCTAAGAGTTAGTAATAAGCACTTTGACAAAGTGAAGACAATCCAGCATTCAAACTTACCATAGTGACGACGGTTCAGAACTCCTGGTTGGTGGATTGAAACGTTTGTGAGTCTTTAGTGGAGTGAGTCCAAGTAACTTATTAACATATGTGGAAAATGGTGAAGAAACTGCGAGGCGGGATGGATTGTGCACTGCCGGGTAATCCTCTGTGGGCCGTAAGCACTAAGCACGTACACGTAGAGTCAAAACTGCTGAGAAGCGAGCATAAAAGGAGCACAAGGTATAAGATTTTTTGTTGAAAGTGATTTTCACTGAATGTTTTTTGAATAACTAGTCTTTTCCGGGGCGTTTCAAACATTCCATAGTCGGATGCGCGGAATAGAGCCAACCCAAGCTGAAACAGTGCCTGTTAGTCATGTGACGTGCGCCAAAAAACGCGTGTTCCAATCGCCTGCAAGTCCATAAGGAGAGAGGGGTAAACCACCACATTGAAAGCTGGACGAGCATGTAAAATAGCTAATTACTCTGTATCGCAGTTATTTAACGGATTCAGCACGTTAAACTCACCCCCAGCTCAGGTTATCATGCTTTCAATTGGCCTTCAAAAACATCTTTGTCACGTGACCTAACCCGTTTTTTTCGCACTTTACTAAAAACCTAACCAAAAAAAACCCCAAAAAGTGACTGGTGAGAAAACGCATAGCTACCATTAAAGAACCATCTAACACCCTTGACGTTTCCTTCACCACCATATATATATCGTACAACAACATGGCTACAGTGTATGGAGCCACTTATTCCGGCATCCCCGTGCTGGAATTACCCACGAAAAATGTCTCGGTGATGCGTAGAGTCAGTGACGGATGGGTCAATGCTACTCATATCTTGAAAGTAGCCAATTTCGATAAGCCTCAAAGAACAAGGATCTTGGAGCGCGAAATCCAACGCGGAGTGCATGAGAAAGTACAGGGAGGTTATGGCAAATACCAAGGTACCTGGGTACCTTTGGACAGAGCCCGGCAGATTGCCGATCAGTATCATGTTGCAGAGCAGTTGGCTCCTTTGTTTGATTACACGTCGGTGGCTGGAGAACAGGCTCCCCCCGCGCCTAAACCTGCATCCAAAACTAAATCAGCCACTAGAGCCGCGTCCGACGCTTCTCTTTCTGGCCAATCACAAGGTATACGCGCTAATGATGGAGTTAAGCGTGTCAGGAAGCCTACTAGTTTACATGCGTCGTTCTCAGTAGGTGACGATACTAATAGCTTGGGTAGTGGTGCTAACGACTCAGCAGGAGGAGCACCTGTCGCTAAGAAGCGAGGTAGGCCATCATTGAATGGTAATAAAGACGGTGCTAAGCCTGCCAAGGTCAAGAGGAAGCTCATGAACGGCAATAACGCCGCTTCTGGTCAGCGCGAGTCCATTACGGGAAAAAACAAGAAACAGGCTACAGCCGACCACGAAAGTTACTCGGCCGATTCCGCGTCTGTATCCTCTCGGACGTCATCACCAAGTGATTTCCTTTCTGAAAATGAAATGGCAAGTCCTACGGGGCATTTTACCAAACGTAACGGTTCTCATCAAGGTTACAGGAATCATCAATCTAACTTACCTGGGGGTTCACACGTGCAATACGGTAACTATCCGGTGGATTACTCTAACGATATGTATAATCGTCGTGTACCATCAGGGGGTCCTCCTGTGCGAACTAATCACCCTGAAAGTTCGGACGATGACAGCTATTTATACTCCGGTACTCCTCAGTTCCCACAGTCTGGGTTCCATGGTGTAGCAGGAATGTATGGAGGTGGTAATGGAGCCAACGGTAGTATGAGCCGTGCCAAACATATGGACTCTGATATGATCGATACGGAGTATCGTACCAAGCTGTTGGATTACTTTATGGAGCCGGACGACGAGATTCCGGATTTCCTGATCCACCCTCCTCCAGGATTCAAAATCAACCAAGTAATTGATGATGAAGGGCATACTCCATTCCATTGGGCATGTGCCATGGGTCATTTGCGGATCATTGAAGTGCTTTTGAGCGTTGGTGCCGATATCAGGGCCGTTAATAACGCCGGCCAAACTCCTTTGATTAGAGCTATCATGTTTACAAACAACTACAGACGACGGACGTTCCCGAAAGTTGTGGACCTGTTACGAGATACCATATTCTATGTGGACGACAATGGTCAGACAATACTGCATCATATAGCTTACACGACGTCGTCTCAGTCGAAGCTGTCAGCGACGCGCTACTACACCGAGATACTGCTCGCGAAGATGTCAGAATCACAGCCTATGGACGTTGTTTCGCGGTTTGTGAACCAACAGGACAGCTCTGGGGATACTGCTCTGCATATTGCCGCCAGGAATGGCGCTCGAAAGTGTGTCAAAGTGTTACTGAGCTATAATGCATACCCTGATGTGGTCAACAAGAATGGAAGAACTCCTCAGGAATATATATATGAGTATGAGACACACAAGCATAACATGAGTCAGCAGAGAGATTACCATTTGCATGAGCAGCTCAAGTCAAGCTCTTCGCCTATTCAGATGCCGGAATATGGAAGACCAGGAACTGGTGTTAATGGACCTGCACAGCAACAACAACAACAACAACCACAGCAATCACAAGTACTAGTACAAGTACCTATACAGCCGCAACAACATCAACAACAGCATGCAGGCCTAGTAGCCCATCCTACAATGTCATATACAGGCTCGAATGCGGATAGTTTGAAGCAGGTTGCTCATCCTAATGCCAATGGAATATTGGCCCCTGTTGATAACAATGGCAACAAGCATAATTTATTGAGCTCTGAGACTGCTTTCAAGGCACTGGCGGAGCTAGGGCCTTCTCTAACGACATCTTTAGAAGAGTTGGCCAACTCATTTGAACAGGAACTGAAGGACAAAGAAGCGGACGTGGAGCAAGTACGCCAGCTGTTGGAGAGCACTAAAGAAGACACTGCTTCCGTGGACGTGCGAATCAGGGAACTCTCGGAACAGCTCGGTGATGAGCGGGAAGTGACTTCAAAGCTTCAACAGGCCAATGAGCTGGTGACTACACGAGCATTGCAACTGAGGAAGTTGGTGGAAAGGACCCAGGCACGTGATCTGGCCATGCTCGTGCAGACTGAGGAGATCAAAGCACAAGAGGAGATTGAAGAGGAAGTGAGGACTACTGGGGGAGTGTTTGATACTGAAAGCAATACGGTGCTGGCGAGAATGCTCAGTTCGTTACAAGACAACCGTAAGAAGCTTGTGGACGAGATCATTGAGCTGTGTGCATCAGCCAGTGTCGGCGAGAAGATGAACGATTACCGACGGCTGGTGTCGTTGTCCTGTGGAGTCAAGTACGACGAGATTGATGGTCTTTTGGACGGCATTCAGCAGGCTCTAAGTGAAAGCAACGAGACTCCTGTGTTATAGAAGCAAAGTGCATGTGGTGCAAGAGTCGTGACTAGATAGTCATTTGGCCTGATCCTCATATTTTGGCTTGGTTATGAGTTGAAGTAATTTATGTTGTCATGTCGGCCTATGCATCTGCCTATCTGTCTGTATACCTAGCTGACCCCGTAGTAGTGCATCACAGTAGAGCATACATGGTACACGCAAACTATGTCTTCGCCTAGTCTATCAGTGGTCTACATTGCCATATATTGTGATATAACACGATGTTCTGTTGTAATATTGTAATCTTGACGTGTTGGTGTAGTAATGTTATTAATGTCATTGTAAAACCTATTAGACTATAGTGAGTAGCTCAAAGCGTGGCTCACCCCGCATTATAATAGAACCAGCCAACTTTATATTGAATCACTTCAACCCACTTAAAATCACTTAAACCGTGTTCAGGCACATGTCTCGTTTGTTTAAACTTCAAATCTCATATTTTCTAAAATTTAATCTCATGTCCATTCATCCCATCCCACCCGCATCTTTTGGGATCTTCCTCCTCACACCAGCCCTGCCGAGCTCATCTGCCACCTTTCTGAATTTCGGATTTTTAATCTGCTACAAAACCCTCTCATTCTCGGGCTCGGGGGTAATTTTTCACACCTTGCGCTCACACTATCTAACTAGCAAGCACCAAAGCACAGCACCTTTATAAGGACGGGCAAAGAAACATATTTCGTAGCCTCAACCAACCCTGATATTGTTCCATCTAGCTAATTGACTAGAATACAGTGACAGGTACAAACCACAACAAGCTACCAGCACTAGTTGGTGATTTTGTTTCATTAAGTTTCCAAAAATATTCCGGCATACGCGTTTACCGTTTTGCATATTAGCATTCCCTCTCATTAAGCTACCGGTAGTACTGAAGCAAGAACTATCACAACAACCACAAAGGCAACAAAAGCAACAGCCTAAAATGACAGGTAGCGGTCCTCTTCCCGGACGTATGGGAACTTTGACCGCAGACCAGGAGCTCCGGCTCAAGGAAATGTGGTTACAGATTCTTGTTTTTGGAGGAGTTGCCCCTCCTAATTTGCAAAGCGCAGAGACAGCAAAGTCCCTTATATCAATGGAACACCCTTCGAAAAAAAAGCGAGGATTCGGGTTCCATAAAAAGAAGAACAGTGTCAGCAGCGGAGAGAAGAACCAGACTACAGCAGAAGAACAGGCGAGTCATTTGAAACATTCTCTTGGAGGTGTTTCTGCAGAGGAGTTCAATCGCGCATTTAGAACAATGCTAAGGAACGACAACCCTGATAATCTTCTACTAAGGTTTTTAAGAGCGAGGAAATGGGACGTAGCTAAAGGCCTGGCGATGTTCGGCAACACAATAGCTTGGAGAATCGAAAACGACCTTCCAAAGTTGATTGAACGTGGAGAGTTATTAGGCGTAGAAGACGGCGATGCGGGTTTGTTGTTACAATATAAAGACGGCAAATCGATGATCCATGGCAAGGATTTACACTCGCGGCCTATTGTCCACGTGGCTGTGCATACACATAAACCTAAAGCGCAGTCTGAGGAATCGTTACAAAAATATACTCTGTTGGTGATTGAAAACACTAGACTGTGCTTAAGTGGACATGTAGATACCGCAGCAGTGATATTTGACTTGTCACGGTTCAGCATGCAAAATATGGACTATGGCGCTGTTAAATTCATGTTACAATGTTTCGAGAGCCATTACCCGGAAAGTCTCGGGTTTGTATTGATACACCAGGCTCCTTGGATCTTTTCCGGCATATGGAATGTCATTAAAGGCTGGATAGACCCGGATGTCGCAGCCAAAATCTCGTTCACTCGTAATGCCAAAGATTTGGAAAAGTTTATTGCCAAAGACCAGCTAGCTAAAGAGCTTGGCGGACAACGCGAATGGGAATACAAGTATATAGCACCTACTGCGGAAGAGAATATGAATCTCAAGGATCTGGACACTAGGAAGGCTATTTTGAAGGAACGAGACGGCCTTTTCGACCAGTATATGGACGCTACATTAGACTGGATCAAAGCCCCTGCTTCCGAGAGTGCCAAACTACAGGAGAAGAAGGATGACTTGGCTTCCAAACTGGAGCAAAACTACTGGGATCTCGACCCGTATATCCGGGCCACTGCTATCTGTGACCGCGACGGCACGTTTGCGGAGTTTCAGAAGGATATCAAGAAGCGAATTGGAATTCCTGTGGACGCGGACTCAGATAAGTCGGAGATCTTTTTTGATGCAGAGTAATGTGGGCTATGGCTGTGAGCATGGCTGTAAAGAGCTTTGAACTACGGTGGTGCTAATGTGATAGAATACGTATTTTTTGTAATCTATGTAATGTCGCTGACATTTTATAAAAAACATTCCATTAGATCTATTGCAGGCTCTGCGGTATTTTGGTTGTTAGTATACTATTACTTCAACTTCGGTACTTGTTCTCTCTCCCTCTCTAATTCGCCCTATAAATAGGACGCGTTCTGACATATCCCAAACGCGATTCAACTTAACCTCAGCTCTTTACGTACCAACCGAAAATCATAACCCAAGACACAACAGCGTATGCTTCTCTTTATATAACCAGTAGCTTCTCATGTCGGATAATCGAGTGAAACTGATCCTCGATCGACTGGAACTTTGTAAGTATCTATTTTCGATTTCCGACCACCAGCAATACCCTTCACCCCAAGATCTTGCCCTATAATATACTAACTCTAATCAGCTCTGACAAATCTACCGACACACCAGGAAGTCCAGACTATTATCAATGATTTCGAGATTCAGGTCACTTACCGCGGTCTTTCAGCCAAAAACCTAAGCCGTCTGATTCATCTAATTTGTAGAGGTCTCCCTATCGGCATAGCTGCTAACCTTCGAATCATTAGAGACTTTCTGATCCCGAGGGAGATCATTCCTACAGAAGTAGTTCTTAGAATTATCAGTGCTCAGTCGGAAGGTTCACGACTACCTATTCGTATAAGGGAAAAGCTACTAAGATGGCTTGTAGTTGTACACAAGTATCTCCAGGATATTAAAGTGCTGTCGAAACTCTACGGAGTGCTCTTCAGTTTACTCAAGTACGAAATACTCAGGCCATGGGTCTGTCACCTGCTATTTATTTCCACTACCAGTGTAGTAGTGAAGCCTTGGAGAGTACAATATCTCATTGAATTGCACAGGATGAACCGTGAATCGTTCCATTTATGTGGCTTGATTATGCTCTATAAAGAGTACGCTCCGCAACTAATCGTGGACAAATTCCCCATAGTAGGAGCGTCTGTATTCCGGCACCCTGACCCAGAATTCGCTGACAAGGTCGAGCGTGCTTTGGAGTTGAATAGTCGGCAAGAACTCAGTGGTCATGATTTGATGAGCGATATCAACCATTTCAAAATGACCAAAACCAAGCGACAGAAACTCGAGATCCCCGTCGTCCAGACAGACCTCAACAAAATGCGTTCCGGTATAGAGGACATCTCTACACTACAGGATTTCGTGCGTAGTGTTCATAAACTGGAGTTCCCATTGCAAATGGCCTCTGTTCTCAACGACACGGGGTTCGCATTAAGACTGTTGATTTATAAAGACAATGACAAAGCTTGGATGCGTTTAAACAACTGGCTTTGTTCCATGTTATTTGAAGAAATGAACAACCCGGAAGCCTTGAGTTTCTTACTCAGCCAAGTGGAAAAGTTTGTACGGTATACCAAGATCTTACCAATTGCTACCGAGGAGTTTCTCTTGACTTATATCTCACAATGGGATGGTAAAGATGTAGACGGCTACCCTATCAAGAGCTTGATATTCAAACTCATCGCTTATTTGCCTATGATGGACAAGTCGCTATTTGCATCTTCGTTACTTGAACCTCTTGGCCGCATATTGGTCGACTTGGCGGACCCTAACTGGGGAGCATCTTTGCTATACAGTTTCTCCATGATGATCAAGATGTGGGATGTCACTTACGGCCCGCTGTTGGAAGATTTGATGCAGACTGCTGCTGACTCTGACTCCAGTTTGTTGGGTAACCTGACTATACCTGAAGTGGTAGATACTTTCCAACTTCTGGCAGCGTTTGTCAATGAGTTCGGCCTAGACTGGCTCGAACAAACAGGTGATGACGCATACATTCAGCATGCGTTGTTGTTCTTCTACGAGACTTCGGTCGCTACAAAGTTCGCAGAATGTCTGCCATCCATAGCGATTTTCTCAAACCCGCTAGCTCAGCGACTTTTGTTGTCGTCTCTTCCGCTGACATTCTCTCGTGTGTGTAACCTGTTGGCATCTTACGAAAATCTCTTCTCTACAATGGATGCCCAGGCGCCTGGACAGCGAGACTACTTAACTCTCAAGACCAACGTCTATGAAATGCTCTGGACAAACATTGCCTTCTCGCAGCCAGAATCCAAACCTCCAGCATTGAACCTCGACAAAACTTTTGTCAGTTTGGTTTCTGACTTTACACAGATACGCAATTACCATTTGAGTGACCTTCTTTGTATAACACATTCACATCTATTTATTCTCACGAACCTCAAAATATTAAACCGGTACAAATCGAAGGATTACTCTCTTCTCAAATCTCTCACATGTCCTCTCATGGAAGATGCACTACAGAACCTGGACTTTACCTACAATGACTTCAAGATGGACGTACTAAAAGATCTGGAACTTTCGGGCTACATAGGGCCCGTCAGGTTGATCAGAAAGTTACTTGGACTCCCTGATGTTTCATATGCACCCAGAATGTACAGTAGTAGACTATTAGGAACGGACTCCTCTATCGCGTCTACGCACAATCAACCACGCAGATCGTCTCCTCGTCCGCAGCCAATCTTTGTGACAGACGAAGTTTCATCTAGGGACAAGTCTCCTAATAATTCTCCTGAGGGGTCTCCGAGAAAGTCTCTCAGGGACTCACCTATAGACTCTGCCAGAGACTCTCCTATGAACACCAGCAAGGACTCCATGGAGGGTTCCGATGTACCTGCGCCTCCTGTGGATTTCGGTGCTTCAAATGAACCCTTGGCACCGGATATTGCCATGTCCTCGGACGTGGAGTCCGATTCCGATTCTGACTCTGAGGCTAATACTACTACAAATCTCGCCGATTTCATGTGACGTTACTTTAAAAAATTCGCGATAGATTGTGTTCATATGTACATATTTTATAACGTTATTTACAAGTTTTATTTACATTTTTTATGCTCATGTTCATTTGGCAATAAGAACAACTGTGGACTTGCCTTGAGGAACCAAGACCTTTGTTACTGTCTTTCCTTCAAGAGCTTTGCTGCCCTTTTCGTGGTTTAATACCAAGTTAATGATACCTTGTTCATCAGTGCTTTCGTCAAAGTTCTCCAGCATAAATAGCCGTTTACCGTTGACAACTACGGAATGTTGAGTTGTCTTTTGTACAGTGACCAAATCCCGTGCTTCGGGCCATTCTTCACTAAAAATTGACTGCCATGGTAATCTTTGAGCTGTGAGCAACTGCTCCCAGGCTTCTTCTGCATTGGCAGGAATAACAGGAGATACAATCTGTATGAGGTTTCTCGTGGCTTCCACAAGTAATGCAATGTTACTATCAGTGGTCGTGTTGTCTATCATTTCCATCAGGGTTCTGGTAAGCTTCATGTAATCTGATATTACGGTATTCAAAGCCAAGGTATCGCCCAAACTAGAGTCTACTTGTTGTAACTTCGTCTGAATTTCGTTCCAATATGCCTTTTCAGAGTCTGTGAGTTCGTGATCAGGGTCTGAAATAGACTCGTAGACTTTGCCGGGCTCCATTTTACTGCAAACGCCAGCGACAACAGAGTGGAATCGGCCTATCCATCGCTGGATACCGACGATTTTTGCCTCGTCCCAGTTCACAGGGTCATTCACAGGTGCCTGGAACAAGATATAAGCTCTAGCGGCGTCTGCTCCATATTGTTTAACCACTTCCTCAGGGTCTACACCGTTGAACTTGGATTTGGACATTTTCTCAAAAGCTACCAGTGGAGTCACGCCGGTGGACTTGATCTTGGGTCCGCCAGAAGTCATTTCTACTTCATAAGGTTTAAGGAACTTGCCTGTAGTCGGCTCGATGAAAGTCTTACCTTGAACCATTCCTTGGCTGACCAGTTGTCGGATGGGTTCTCCTTTCATATCTCCTCCGCTCCAGCAACCAATATCTTGTAAGAACTTCGCAATAAACCTGACATATAACAAATGCAATGTAGCATGTTCTATACCACCACTGTAAAAGTCTATAGGCATTCTCTCAGAAGCCTTGTCGAAGTCGAAAATCTTCTCTGTGTTTTTAGGATCTGTATAGCGGAACAAATACCAAGCGGAGTCCATAAACGTGTCCATAGTATCTGAATCTCTCTGTGCAGGACCGTGACATTTAGGACATTCTGTGTCTAGAAACTCCTGTTGTTGAGCAAGGGGTGTATTTACTCCTTCTGGTAATTTTACAGGCAGCTCCTCATCAGGCACTGCTACAGGGCCACAAGTTTTACAATGAACGATGGGGATAGGAGCTCCCCAGAACCGTTGTCTACTGATTAACCAGTCTCTGAGACGCAGTTGAGTTGTCCATTGACCACTGTGAGATGCCTCTAGAGCTTTGACGATAGCTTCTGCGCCGTCTTTTGTGGATAAGCCCGCAAAAGGTCCACTATTGCTGTTCAATACACCCTCCTTCCCGGAATAAAAGTTGTCCGTATTTTCCAAAGATTCCAAAGGTTCGACTACTTTTAATGGCGTAGAGCCGTTGTTCTGGAGCCAGAAGTCACGGTCTCGTTCGTCATGAGCAGGACATCCCATAACGACACCTTCTCCATAACCACTGAGAACATAAGGAGCTACATAGACGGGTATATCGTAAACATTTGGGCTTTTGAGCGGATTCGACACATAAAGTCCAGGAATTTGTATACCAGCTTTCGAGTCGTCAGGAAGGTTTGCCGCGTCCTCAAGGAACTTTGCCAACTTTGTGTCCTTCTGTACGGCATGCTTAGCTACATCATGATTCAAGGACAAGGCGATATAACTGACTCCATAAAGAGTGTCAGGACGAGTAGTAAAACACTGGAACTTGTGTTGATCCACCGTCTTGAATACAATATTAGCACCTTTCGAGGGCCCTATCCAGTTATACTGCATGGTTTTGATCTTCTTAGGCCACTGATCCAAAATATCTAAATCCGCAATCAACCGGTCAGCGTACTTGGTGATGCCGAGGAACCATTGTTCCAGGAACTTCTTTTCCACCAGCGCACCTGATCTCCATGAACGGCCTTGAGCATCGACCTGTTCATTGGCCAGTACGGTTTTCTCTACAGGATCCCAGTTGACTTCTGCTTTTTTACGGTAAGCGAGACCGTTTTCGAACAGCATGAGAAACAGTTTCTGAGTCCATTTATAGTACTCAGGAGAACAGGTCACGACTTCTCGATCCCAGTCGCAGTCCGCGAGCATTAGGTCCATCTGTCGCTTCATATTGGCGATATTACTATAAGTCCATTCCGCGGCTTGTACGCCACGGTCGATAGCCGCGTTCTCCGCAGGTAATCCAAACGCGTCCCATCCCATAGGATACATGACGTCGTAACCTTTCATTCTTTTGTATCGAGCTATGACATCGGTTATAGTGTAAACTCGGAGATGTCCAACATGCATATTCCCTGAAGGATAAGGGAACATGGATACGATCGAGTATTTGCCTTTACTCTTGTTAGAACTATTCGAAGAGTTTGGACTGTTTTTCCAGCGTTCTTGCCATTTCCTCTGAATATCTAAAGCAGTGCTAGAACTAGAAGTGGTACTATGTCCTCGGATATGTGTACACAACGGTATACACGAATCCCTTTTTAGTGCACTCCACAGAACATTAGGTAATCCATTGGACACCTTGTAACAAAGGAGCGTCATGACTCGTCTCTACGGAGTTTTAGAGGTGTTTTGTGGTTTTTTATGGGCTTGAAAGAATGTTAAAAGGGTAAAAGTCCCCTGACTCATAGAGCAGATGTCAAAGTAAATTTCGGTGCCTTTTGGGTGATTTTTTTTTGATTCCGATCCGCCTTTTTATATGCACCCAAAATTCCCAGCACATACCAATCTGCCTTGTTAACTAACTTGGCAACTTGACTTAAAACGAAACAACAAAACGACAGGCAATCCTCCGATAAGGAAGGACATAAAGACTACAATATACCAGTCAGCCATTGGTGTGAAATTGAATCTTGAATAATCTTAAAAGGGTTTTTTTGGTTGTTTGTTGCATGGCCTGTCACAAATGGACAAGTTACACGAGTTGGCAGTAAGGTCGCTGTGGACTATACTGAGTAAGTTCTATTATACAAAGCACCACCATATTTAGGACTGCGGTTGTTCGGAATTTGCTATTTATTCAGATTCCGACTAGAAGAAGGTTTTTTGGTCCTTTTTTGATGATCCTTTTGATGACTTGAAGAAACGTTGTATTGTGTTTTATTGTGGTTATCATGATAGTCGGACATGCCTTGAACAATATTGAACAACTCTTCATACCCCATTCAATCTTGCAATTATTCAATCCTTCAATTATTCAATTATTCATCCACTAACTCTTAGGCAAACGAGCAGATTACACCGACGCGGATCCAGACGTGCCTGACGACGAGCTCCCGGACCCTGCTACCGAAGAGATCTTTGCCTCTTGGGCTATCTTCATCCAGATAATCCTACTCATTGTATCACTATGGACAAGTTACTATTTACAACAAAAGAAGATCCAGGCTGTACATGAAACAGTGCTGTCAATCTTCTTCGGCATGGTCGTAGGCTTAATTATAAGGATATCTCCGGGACATTTCATTCAGGAACATGTCTCGTTCAGTTATTCTTACTTCTTCAACTTATTACTGCCACCTATTATTCTAAACTCCGGGTATGAGTTACATCAGGCGAATTTCTTTAGGAACATCGGGTCCATTTTGACTTTCGCGTTTGCTGGCACTTTTTTGGCTGCGGTGGTTCTTGGAATATTGCTGTTTATCTGGACCGCGATAGGTTTGGAAGGCATCCATATTTCCTTTGTAGACGCTATATCCGTGGGAGCGACTCTTTCTGCCACGGATCCGGTGACAATTTTGTCTATTTTCAATGCTTATAAAGTCGACCCGAAGCTTTATACCATTATTTTCGGTGAGAGTTTGCTAAACGATGCTGTTTGTATTGTCATGTTTGAGACCGCCAGGAAGTTTGCCGGCGAATCTTTGCAAATAAGCAGCATTTTCAAAGGTATCGGCATGTTCTTGATGACTTTTACGATATCGTTGCTGATAGGAACAATCGTAGGAATCGCCACGGCTTTGGTACTCAAGCATTCTCACGTAAGACGGTTCCCCCGTATCGAGTCATGTTTGGTGCTGCTCTTTGCATACGGCTCTTACTTCTTTTCCAACGGTTGTCACATGTCAGGAATCGTATCGTTGCTGTTCTGTGGGATCACGTTGAAACATTATGCATACTTCAATATGTCTCGGCGTACGCAGATCGCTACCAAATACATTTTCCAGCTGTTGGCGCAACTCTCGGAAAACTTCATCTTTGTTTACTTGGGACTGTCATTGTTCACGGATGATACTCTGAGATTCAAGCCTATCTTGATTATTGTCACCACTATCGGTATCTGTATCTCACGTTGGGCTGCTGTATTCCCTCTTTCCAACGTCATCAACTTTGTCAGCAGGGCTAGGAATCAAGCATATGGAAACGTTCCTACATTAGGAGGTGAAGAGATACCTCCTCAGTATCAGATGATGTTGTTCTGGGCTGGGTTAAGAGGAGCGGTAGGTGTCGCCTTGACAGCTGGATTGGAAGGAGAGCATGCCAATTCCTTAAGAGCTACTGTATTAGTGGTGGTAGTTCTTACCGTTATTGTGTTTGGAGGCACCACTGCTAGGATGTTGGAAATTTTGGGCATCAGAACCGGTGTTGTGGAGGACGTTGAAAGTGATGACGAGTTTGATATAGAAGCTGTATTAGACACAGCTGCGTTCAGACGCTTAGCATCGAACAATATGGCACGACCAGCCTCAGCGGGCGCAGACTCCGGCTCTGGCTCAAGAAGACCGCAAGGCTCTTACTATGATGACTCTGACAACGAATCAGATGTGTCGGACTTGCCTCCTATGGCAGGATCCAGAGTCGGCGGAGAGTCTTCGTCTGTAGCCATGAACAAGCTAGCCAACAGTAGCGGCCATGGTGCGGAAGCAGAGTCGAGCTTAGCATCTCTTTCTGGCATATTAACGCGTCCTGACGACCGAGTCAAATGGTTCAAGGAGTTTGACGAGCAGGTTCTCAAGCCGGTACTGCTTGACAACTCCCCGGGGACACGCTCGCCCAACCAACGGTAAAATGAACTGATAAAACTGGCTCCAACATGAGACACGGCCACGGCAATGCGAAAGCAGTATTTAATAGAGTTTATTTCAATAAATAGGTTGTTTGAAACGAAAAATTATAGTTATAAATATTGATTAACGAGGCAGATCACTCTGGCATCCCTGTATTCTGTATCCATATTCTATAGTGGTGTTGTTAACTACAGGACGGTCACGCCAATTAAGGTGTAAGAACTCGCTAAGTTGTGATAAAAAGTTATGAAAATGTATTCTTGAAGGATTCACCTAGGTAATGGATCCGAGTGGAACCCGGTAATTACATAGGTATTTATAGCTAACGAAAATCCCCAATATGCAACTCCGAAACGAGTAGATACTGGGCGTGTTGATTGATCGAAAGTCACGTGATTAAAGTCACGTGCCGGGAGTTGTGCTCACATATAAGGTTATTACCATTTGCACGTAGGAGAGATGCTGCCGATAAACACTAAAAAACCTTTTAAAGACTGCAAGGTTCTATATCTATTTCTTTATTATTCCTCATATATCTATTACTTACCTAAAAACCTGTTCAACATTCCCACCGGCTCTGTAGTTCTTACTCTACACAGACACGTTTCTGCCGATCTCTTCACACCATCTGCCTTCTTAATTATATTAATACCAAGCTGCGTTTCGGATTGATTTCTTCATCTTGACTTCATACCACCACGTCAACAATCTGACAAATAGACCTGTCACCAACCAAAACCAACAGCCAAATGGCCCCTGTTGCTGTTAGAAGAGCCTCAGAGGCTTTTGGATCCGATCTTCATCCGGACTCACAGGTATGTATTTCATCACCACGAGAATTTCACCACGAGACAAATCATATGTAACTTTGTCTCAAAGGCAAGATGAAACTTGAGTTACCACTTACTAACACACCAATTTAGACACGAGCCACGCGAAGAAGACATGATTCCACAAGCTCAGATGAGTCCCCTGATACCTTACTAGACTCTAGACGTACATACGGCATTATTACGCGTGTATCGATGATGAATTTTATGGTAAGTAGACGCGTCACGATTACATGTAATATCTATCCACTAAAAAAAACGGAAAAAAACTTGTTCACTAACATCTCTTAATAGTGTCATTCAAATCTCACAATCAAACTAGGTCCTGAAATCAACCTGATCATGGGCCGTAACGGTAGTGGTAAATCAACGATTCTTACTGCGCTTTCCACGTGTTTAGGAGGTAAAGCGTCAAACACGAATAGAGCAAGCAGAATAGGTGCTTTGGTCAAAGAAGGAGAAGAAAAGGCACTTATCGAAGTGGAATTCAGTAATGAAGGCGAAGGTGCTTTTTTGCCTCAGATTTACGGGTCTAAAATCATTGTTGAGAGAAGTGTCAAAAGGAACGGTGCCACCGCGTATAAGATCAAAAACTCATCCGGCAAGACGGTCAGCACGCGTCGAAGTGATCTTTCTGACATTTTGGATCATTTTCACATTTTCATTGACAATCCATTCACCATTCTTACCCAAGACATGGCGCGTGCGTTTCTTACCGCATCCACCCCTGATAGCAAGTTCAAACATTTCTATTCCGGCTTACAGTTTGACAAAGTCGCCACGTTACAGGCTAGTGCCACTGAACAGCTTAAACTGACTGAAACAGGTTTACATTCTTATAAAGAGGTTCTTGCGAATCTCAAGCAGAAGCGTAACGAGAAAAAGTCTATGCTGAAACGTGCCAACGACTACGAACAGTCACTTCAAGAGGCCAAGCTCTATCGGTCCTATCTAATGTGGGAAAATGCTAGAGAAGTCAAGGTCGAATTGAGTAAAGTAGACGCGGAACTTAATGCCATGGAGAAGAACAAACAGGATTTCTTCGAACGTAACAGTTTTTTCGACGACAAGAAACAATCATTAACCAATGAAATCGAGTTGGTGGAAGAAGAAAAGTTGCTGGCAGATTCAGAGACCACGCGTCTGAATGGTGAAAAACGTGAGCTCACTAAGGAAATAAGAATCACAGATGAGTCTATTAGAAATATGCAGCGTGATTTGAGAAGTGCTAAAGATCAAATGATACAGAAGGAGGCGTCTAGAAATGCTATACAGCAAAAGATCGATACCATTCTCGAGCGAGGCGCAGAAGCTTACGGCAGAGAGCGAGTAGCCAACGAAAAGAAGATCTTGGAGCTGACATCGGAAGTCTCCAAATACGCCACACTCATCGTCACGGAAGAAGAGAAAGAGAATGATTTGTCAGCAGAGCTGGAGAATCTGAAGCGTGACCATACCGAAGACCTGGGACGAATTTCTTCGGCTTTGAACCGCTTGACCGCGGAAATTAAAGACTTGGAGTCCCACAAAAGAGAACTTCTTGCTGGTGAATCAAAGAAATACCAAGGTTATCCCGCAGAAATCAAAATCCTATGTGACCGTATTGCCAAATCTCGATCAAGATTTACAGATAAAGTCATTGGTCCGGTAGGGTCTTATGTGGCATTGAAAGATGCTACGTGGAGCACCCAGTTAGAAGCCGTTTTGCATAACTCTCTCAACGGATTCCTCGTTTTCAACGAAAAAGACTGTAAAACACTCATGGCTTTAGTCTCAGAGTGTCACGCAGAGTGTGCAGTGTTCAAAAGACCCAAAGATCTTTTCGGTTTTGAACACAGTATGCCGAATACAAAATACCAGACTATTTATGATATATTGGAGTTCAAGGACGAATACGTGAAGAGATTCTTGGTAGACCAGCATTACATCGAGAGTGTTCTCATTGTCAAGGACAGAAATGAAGCTGAAGACTTCATGAAGAGAAATCCACCTAAAGTCCGAAGTATTTTGACTCTAGACCCCACCAATCCAGTAAATGGATATACTGTAGGTGGGCATAAGTCAGCAGCTGTTGCACCGCTGGATGGCCGTACTGATCGTCCTCGAATGGCTACTAAAGATACAAAGTATTTGCTGGAAGCCAATGCTAATCAAACCAAATCAAAGAATGAGGAATGTGCACGACTTAGACAACGACAAGAATCACTCAAGGCGGAGATTCGGGAGGCAGAAGCTAAGCTCGCTGCATGTACACAGCAACTATCTGTTCTGCATAGGAACAAGCGTGCTAAAGAGAAGGCGATTAGTGACTTGTCTGCACTACTGGAACGGGACGATCAAAGAGAGGACTTAGAGAAGGTAGACGCGTTCCGTCAACAGTTGGAATCCATCAACCACGAACGAGCGATGTATGAGGATCAATATATCACTGCGGAAGCTCAAGTGCAGAAATTAGTTGAAGACAAAAAAGTTCTACATCAGAGAATCTCAGCCTTGGATAAAGATATACGTATAAAGAACCAAATGAGTTTCCAGGCAAGGACCAAGATTGAAGATTTGAACCAGAAGTTACAAAATCTGTCTAACGAGAAAGCGGGTTTTGCCAACACTTTGGAAGAGTATGATCGAAAAATCAGCATAATCAACTCCAAGAAGTCTGCATTAGAGGAAAAGCTTAACGAAGTCTCAGCAAAGGCACATGCGTTAACAGGATCGCAGACTCCCGTATATATGCCAGAACATGAAACCAAGGAGTCCATTAATGCGAAGATCTTGTACTGTCAACAGATTGTGGAGCAAGTTGAAAAAGAGTTAGGCAGGAGGTCTTATGATGATGTTGTTAAACTGGTCGAAGAAGCAGAGGCGGAGTATGATGCAGCCAAAGAACAGTATAAAGAGGTTGCTCTGGATTTCAGACTAGTTAGCAATAGCAAAACTGCGCGTCAAGAGAATTACGAAGAATTCAAGATCAATCTCTGTTCGTCGGTGGCTCGAAGTTTCCGGCAGAATCTCGCCAATAGAGGCTTTGAAGGTGATTTGAGCATAGATCTTCTCAACCAGAAGCTGAATATGATGGTCGGTCCATCAAATGGTAAACTGCGAGACGTATCTACGTTATCTGGTGGAGAGAAGTCGTTTTCACAAGTCGCATTGCTGGTGGCTATTTGGATTACAATGAACTCTCGTTTAGTGGCTTTGGATGAGTTCGACGTGTTTATGGACAAGATCAATCGACGAATCAGTCTTTCTATGGTTATTGACGCGTTGAAGCTGCAAAGCAACGTCCAGTCTATTTTTATCACGCCCCAAGATGTCGATATTGAAGCATTCACTGGAGACTCGAATCATGTGAACATCCACCGAATGGCAGATCCAGAACGTGGCTCGTAAAAACTTTTATATATATATGCATAGCTATATTACATCACATGGGTTAATTTTCAGACAATATACACAATAAATTGTTTCTGGTTTTGGTGAAGGTTAAGTTTTGAAAAGCCAAAGAGCATATTGTCATCTATTCATCGTCGTCGTCGTCATCGTCGTCGTCATCGTCATCATCATCGGACGAAACAGATTCCCCTAATTCTTTCAGGCGCATCTTGTACTTATTCTTACCCTCCTCGGACTCATTCAGGAACAACATCATTTCATCATACTGGGACTGTTCAACCATGCCCTTGACAGCAGACTTTTTAGCATCTTCCACTTGTTTAGCTATATCAGCATCCTTTTCTGAAAGCTCCTTCTCCAGCTTCTCGATTTCTTGTGCCGCTGCTTGAGCTTTCTTTGCCGATTCCACGGCTTTAGCTATCTGAGCAGAATACGAACTCTTCAGCTTGGCTATCTCCTCCTGACTTTCCTTCTTCAGCTGCTCCAACTGGGATTGCAAAGCATCAATCTCCTTCTTTTGCTCTTCAGAAGAGTCGGTCGAGACTTGCTTGCTATCGTTACGATCCTTTTCCTTCTCAGAAAGAGCTGTTTCAAGACGTTCCTTCTCTTTCTGTAAGGCAGCCAATTTCTCTTCACCATCTTTCCGCACACCATCAACCTCTTTAGATTTGTTTTTTGTGGCAGCTTTAGCATCTTCGAGTTGCTTCAGTAGTTCAGAGTTCTGTTTAGTCAAGTTATCGACTTCTTTCTGTGACGCCTCTATGCTACTCTTGATTTCGGAAGCATCAGAGGAATGTTCACTAAGGGACTTTTCTAATTCCACAATACGAGCTGATTTCTCAGAAACGTCCTTCTTTAAAGCATCGACTTTTTTCGTTGCATCCTCGAGTTTTGCCTGAAGTTTACTAGTGGCCGTAGCTAGGCGTTCCTCCGCACTAGAATTTTGGCTTCTGATGGCATTTAGCTCTACCTGCAAACTCTTCACTTGCTCTTCTAAACCGCTTTCAGAGGCCTTGTACGATTCGATTTGACTTCCTGCAGCCCTGAGTTTATCAATAACGGCCTTCTTTAGATTTTCACTTTCGGAATAATCCTGGCGTAATTGCTGGAGCTCGGATACCAAAGAGTCGTGTTGGCTTTTGAGCGTCTGATATTGAAGATTGATACCTTCTAGAGCGGATATTCTAGCCTGTAGACCTTTGCTTTCTAGCTGAGCAGCTTTTAAATCTGCTTGCAGTTTAGCTTCTGCGTCGGCTGCCTTCTGTAACTTCTTCTCAAGTTCAGCAATCTTAGAGTTTGATCCCGAGATTGTACTATCAAGATCGGCTTTAGATTTGGTCAACGCCAAAAGCTCGCGATTCATCTTGTTGATACCAGCCTCGGCTTTTTCCTTATCTTTCAACGCAGCTTGAAGTTGTCCAGAAAGCTTCTTCTCCAGCTTCTCAAGATCTTTCAGGTTTTTGGAAGTCTCTGAAAGTTTCGCAAGATCTGCCTCGTGTTCCGCTTTAAGCTTGTTGTCAGCTTCAGTGAGACTAGCCAGAGCTGACTTCAAGTCTGCGACCTCTTTAGACAATGATGTAATACGTTCGGAGCTCTCACCAATAGTCACATTCTTCTCCTCTACATCAGTCAATGCTTTCTTCAGGTTGGTTTCGAGAGTTTGCATTTTCTCCGAGGTAGCAGAAGATGTGGAAGAGAATGTTGCTTTCAGCTCAGCCAATTCAGCACATACTTCACGGTATTGGCTTTGCAGATTGTCATACATTTCTAATGACACTTTGGAGTTGGGCTCACTGAGAGGGTCTCTATCCAAAGCACTCTGGATTCGCGTGAAATTTTCCTTGATTAATTTCACATAAAGACCGCAGAGAAAAACAACAGGCAAACCCGTATCGTCTCTTATAGTAGAGTCAAGTGACATCTCCTCCTCAAACTCGCGGAAAAACGAGATTTCTTTGATTCGACGGACTTTAGTTGCATACTGATCTCTGCCGATGGAGCTGGAAAGAAGTTTGTGCAAATCAACCCTAGGGATCGGTGCATCTTTCGGAGTGAAATCGTAGACTATTCCAAGAAGAATAGCAGCCATAGGCTCTAACAGCGGATGATGTCCTACTTTACCTCCAGAGAAAGTCACAAGAGATATCAGTGCTTGAACAGTGGACGATTCTCCAAGAAAGTCGTTTACGGCGTTGACATCATCGTAGAGCCAATAAGAGAATAGCATAATGTAAGCGATACTGATACGAGCATCAGGCAATTGTAACGACGCGACTAACAGCCCAGAGGTAGCTTGTAAGAAGGAGACAGTGTCCTCACCAAGATCTTCGTTTCCAATAGTGACGTTACGCAGTAGGTCACGTACTTCCTGCGCGTCTTCGAGCAATTTGATCAGAATTACACAGGCAAACCACAACTTATAAGGATTTAGCCGAGCATCAGGATCATACTCTGCTAATACGGAAATGAGATTCGCGGTATCTGAAGGCAACGATAGAGGATCGAATCCCTGAGGAGGTTCTTCTGTAGGCTGGTCTACAGACTGTTTGTGTGAATTTTGCTGGTTTTCGTTGGTACCATCTTCGGCATTAGCTTCATTGAGTTTTTCGACTTTGCGGCTGTCAGTCCCTGAGTCAATGAGAAAAGATGGTAGCGGTTTACCGGTGAAATGGACAATTTCATCCCTCATGAATTGCATCTTGGCTTCGGCGTTATCCTGGAAAGCAGAGTTGAAGCATAGATGAGCAGCCGCCCTTAGATCAAAAGCATGAACAGATGTCGTGAGAAGAGACCAGTTCAATAATGCATAAATGACTGGAATGATGACGGGTTCTTTTGGAGTCTGTAGAGTCGCCACAGAGAGGTCAATGTAAGGAACATCAATGTTAAAAAAATCCGACTGGATCTCCTTGTTTGAGCGGATGATATCAGCTACTGTGTACAAGGCACAGGCACGTACAGGCAGCGAGGTGATACCACCAAAGGCAAGCCTCAAGACATTGATCAGAATGCCGGCTTTACACAGAGCAATCTGGTTTGCAGGAGTTTCCCAGTGGCCTTCTAAAACGAATAGTCGACAGATTTCCAGGACATTAGTAAGGTTCAATGCCAACTGATCGTCCCACACGAATGGAGGCCTATCATCTTCGAAAACACTCGCTCCATTGAGGTTAGGAGTTGAAACTGGAGTGGGTACATTAGAGTTCGAGCTGGTGCCATTTGTGAACGTACCGCTAGTAGGACCAGCCGTAGGACCACCAGAGGAACCATTAGTAGGAGCCGAAGAGACCCCTGGCATAGCTTCTGTGGACTGGCCGTTACCCTGATCAGCTCCTTCACCATCGTCAGGCAGCTGGAGCAACTGGCCAAGCTTGACTATGCAATTGGATTCTCTAAAGAGATTCTGATTGGACACGTTGTATCGAAGAAGCAAAGACATGAGCATTAAACAGTCTTCTGCGACTACACCACCAGACAAGCCACCTTCGATTTCCAAGATACTGAAGAGTTTTTCAAACGTGCCCTCGAAAGCGACTAACTTCTGTACTTCGGTATGATCGCTGACCAAATTGAGAAGCAGTAATATAGCCTCGTTACGGATCGCGTCTCTATGGTCATCTAATACACTGACAATAGCAGAGATGCCCAAAGGCGCTGCGAATATGCAATCCTGAGCTCTACGCGGCCGGTTGGAAATAATTGCCGACAACAGTTGCAGCGCGTACAGTTTGATATAGAAATCAGAGTTTTGTAGTAAATCAATCAATGCGTAAATGTTCTCTTCTTTCTGAGTGAACTCGTCTGTAAGCCACAACGAGATGTAATCGACATTCATTTCACCACCTTCATCCTGTTGACTGTTGTTACTGGTCAATGATGCAGCCAATAACGGAGACATGTAACGTTTATGTCTTGCTCGTTGTTTAGGGCCTTGCAAGACATCGAGATCATCTGGCTTTATAAACAGAATGATCAGAGTTTCTAAAGTAGCACGACAGGACTCGGTATCTTCCACATCACGATGTAAAACTTGGATGAATGAACGCAACGCGCCTACTGCTACCGCCTCACGGTACTCTCTACTGAAACCTTTGAGACCTAAGATAGCAGCTCTGCGGTCCTCCAACAGAGTCGAGTGCTGGAGCCTATCGCAGAGCCTAGTGATGGTCTCATGGGCGGACTGTGGTTTGGGCTGTGTCTGCGACAAGAGCCCTGAGATTATGTCCATCTGGAGAGAGATTTAATTTTTGGCCTTTATACTAGAGGGCAATTCTTTTTTTTTTTTTTTTTTGGTTTTTTGGTTTTTCCGCTTTTAAGTAGGAAGTTCTGTTCAAGTTCAAGCAAGGTTTAACTAGCTGCTGGCCTTTAGTTTAGGTGCTAGTTTGATTTCACCATATTGGTGCAAAATGGGGGTTACCCGGCTGCGGACCGGTTAATTGCCTTTGCTTCCGCAATCATCGAGAAGTACGCGACGTCCCTTTCTTCCAACAACTTGCTACCAACAACTTTCTACCTAACAACTGTTGTGGTATTTTTCTTTTGAACAGCGTTTGAGCAGACGGGTGTCGTCGTTACAACTCATCTCGGCTTTCTCTTTTCTGGTTCTCAAACTGCAGAAAGACTGTCAGGTGTGCTTGTTAGTGTAACCGCTCCCGACGCTCCGTTTTATCAGATTTTCCTGGCTGTATCTTCAGTACTGAAGGATCAAACGACAAAAAGATTGGAAAGCAAAGGAAAAAAGAGAAAAATAATTCCTCGGTGTTTTTGATCGGTCGGTATATTTATAATATTTATACCAAAAGTTGCATGCATTAGTGTCTTGTACATATCTGTCTAAAGCCGAGACGACAGAGGAGACTCTGCAGCTGCGATCAAATGCCAATGATGTCTCAAGATCACCCCGGCAACCTGCATTTGAATATGAATATGAATATGAATTTCAACACGAACAACATGAATAATGCCAACAAGAATTTGAAGTGGGACTCGAGCTCGAATCCGAATTCTAACGTGAACATTTTCTTGGAGTACAAGGGCGAACAAGAGGAGCTTGAGTCCCGCAGGAAAAGGTGCAGGCATTCCAAGTCCCGCAACGGGTGCACCAGTTGTAAGCATCACCGCGTCAAATGCGACGAGTCAAAACCCACCTGTGGGAACTGCGAACGAAAGAACCGCGAATGCATATATCTACAGCCGGTGACGAAACCGAGGAGCCGTGCGAACGTTACAGAAACCGCTGATGTTGAGCGTATTTCGCCTGGGCTGCGGTCCAACGTCTCGGTTTTGCGATTTGCTCCGTCCTCAGGACAACAAAAACATCAAGAAAGGGGCCCTATACCTGCATCTCTGGCCTCCTCTTCGTCTTCTGCGTCGTCCTCGGTTTCTGGCTTGGCCAGCACAGGTTCTTTACAGCCACCGATGGCACACACTGTACCTGTACCTGTCACTAATGATGTCCACAGTAATAATCATAATCACATAGTGCTGGAACAACAACACAGTCAACCACACAGTCAACAGCATAATCAACCGCATAACCACCAACACAATCACCAACAACCTCTCTACGATATGAACCTGCCCTTTCCGTCTCAAGGTTATGACATGGCTTCTGGGCCCGTTCAAGGTTCTATTCCAGGTCATGTTCAAGGCAATGTTCAAGCCCCAGTTCCACAGGAGCGACCTATCTTTGACGACACGGATTTCGACTGCGGCGTAATAAACTCGTCGGAATCGCCTAATACGAGTTCTGCGACATCCTTGGAGGCCATAACTGATACCAACGTGTTTACAGGCCAACTCGAGCCTGCTACTGTGTCGCAAGGTTACATAGAGCTGGCTAATGAACCTTATTACACAGTACCGCAGCAAGTTCCTCTCCCCGCCAGTGATCTTGAAGATAAGCAAGTGCAGGAGGAAATACCGCCACAAAAGCATCAGACACTATATATGGGCATGCCTGGTTCTGGCAACTCTTTGGTTAGAATACCAAACGAATATGATGAAACGAACCAAAACCGAAATGACACGCGCAATATCACTATGGATAACGCTATTCTCAAGTATATGCATATCACCGAACTCCCGCTCCCGAATTCGTATTTCTTCTCAAACGCCAGTAGGACTTATATGGCTCAAGGATGCCAACAGGCTGTCTTATATCCTGAGCTGGAGCTCATCTACAACTACACCAGCTTCAGCAATAAGTTCATTATGTGTGACTCTGTGGATGAAGTGATGTTCTGGAGGCACGCAGTGACCAGGGCTGCGTTTGCTAGCAAGATCCTTATGGACTGTTTACTGGGTGCCACAGCATTGTACTTGGACCGTGTGTCTAATGGCTCTAAGAACCTTGTGCCTTATGCTACCAAGAAATTCGTTGAGGTGGTAGCTCAGTTTATAGAGCACTCGTCCACGGCGGATATCGAAAGCTTGTTCCATACTAGCTGCATTCTGATGATTATGGCTTTTGATTTCGTCGATATGATTCCATTAGCGGAATCAGACTGCCTGGATCTCATTGTATTCGTCAAAAGCCCATTGTCACTAGCACATCATTCGCGGTGTTTGGTTAGGGCTACAGGCCAAGGCAATATCAACCCTGCATTATACAAACGATTCGATGCTACCGCGAACAGTAAAGGATCTCCAGCCAATCCTATTTTAAGAAGTCTGTTGCGTATTTGTCAGATTATGGACGAGAACGATATGCTGAAACCGGATCGGTTGCAACTGCGTCCTATTGCTCGTAACGGCATCTTGAGGCCTTATGCTGGACCTTGGGTGGTGCAGGACATTGGGCGGTTCAGGACCACTGCAGAAGTTTATTACGAGACTATTAGCGTCTGCGACGTGTCTATTCGCGGTGTCCTGGACAGGTTTTCTCAGCAGTATCGCATCGTGTTATTTTATTTATTACCTCCCGACTTTATCGACATGGTCAGAAGACATTATGCGGTAGCATATGCCATGCTGGTGTTTATGCTATTGTGTTTGACTGTAGGAGAGGACTTCGGTTGGTACCGCAACCGTGCATTATATGAGACAGAACTGCTAAGGAGGCAGCTAGGTCCTAGCTGGCACCGTTTGTTTGACTGGGTGATGCTGAATGTCGAGAGAGCCCGAGCTGACGGCAATTTCGATGGCTGCAATCCTCTGGAGGATCCGGAAAGTATAGTAGCGGACATCTTGGCTGACGAGAACAATTGCTGCTATATGACCAGAGACGAGATCACAAATTTCAAGTTTCGTGGCAATGACATTCAGTCGTGATGATAGACAAGCGGGTGTATAATGAGAGGAGTATGGACATTGACATTTACGTAGGTGAAGTTAGGCTAAGGTGAAGAGATGGAGTTCTTGGACATTTGGTATATTTAGCATGACCCTAATAATAATGTCAAAAGTTTTACAACCCTAGAAGGTTTCCTTCTTTAAGTTGTGAATATGTTAAGAATATGTCAGATATATGTTACAGATAGAGATATAAATAGTTATAGCAAATACTACATACTCTAGACAGTCCAGCAAAGCTCAACTCACGTCAATCAATAAATTATACTAGTCATTACAAACGCTTTCACTTATTTACCAGGCTTCTTTGCTATGCTCGGCTCGGACTCAAAGTCTCGATAAGCTGGAGGAGCGTCCCCGGGGACCACGTCAGTGCTTGAAGACCCCCCAGCAATGGCTCCATAGTTTTCAGGATGCTGAGACTCCTGTGGAACAAGAGAAGGAGAGCTCACTGGGCCAGGTGATGTGACGTTGACGTAGATAGTGTGGGTTTCTCCGCAGCTGTGGCGAAGATGCTGGCTTTCGATATCAAACTCAATTACTTCCGGGTATTTGCTTATGATGTACCAGGAATGAATCAAACCCGGGAAATAACCCAAAATGCACAGACAGATGTTTATAAACGAGTCGGCACTGCAGAACCCGGCTTTTATCCATACGGGTAAAGGCGGGAAGAAGACCGCTAATACGATCAAGAATATGTCGAAAAACACAAAACAGGCTCCCATATTGTGTTTAGATAAGTAGTAATATGTTAACCGATATGCAAAAAGGCGTCTAATATTAAAGTCCTGCGTTCTTGCGGGGTGATGTAGAGTTAGTAATTAACACAGTCGATAATCAAGGAGATAAGAACTGGAGAAGGCGAGCAGCGACATGTGCCTTTATATACGGCGAATCCCGATGCAAAAAAACTGTGGTGCGGTAAGTCACAGCCGTGCCCTTTTTCGCTCAACTCCGCGGAAGATTTACGCATCACTCCGATGGAAACCTCGTGACGAGAACTTTTCATCGGATTTTGCAGGTGATGTAAAGGGAAGGTAGAGGCGAGAATGGAATGAATATTTTTTTGATCTCGTTTATCTGTTTTTTTGCAGTTGAGCATGTGATATACAACCGAACCACGCTAGGAAATATTACATCACGTGACACATCACGTGATCACGTAAAAGTATTACAACATGAGAACTAATTTGCACCTTTCTATCGACCAATACCACCGGAATATCAATGGACAATGGTCCTACAAACGTGAATCCGAGGTCTGGAGGAATGTATACCGATGGAGGATTGGACGAAGAGTTTGGGCAACGCACAGTGTTCCCTTTGCCGAGGGATCAACCAGTAAGCAGTAGCCAATCAGCGAGAGGTCAAGGCACAGGATATACTCCATTGAATGCCATGGAATACCTGCTACAGGTACGTCAGGAAGCTGAGATTCGGCCTACAGTTGTAGCTGCGCCCCAAAAAGTGCCTGCTAGGATATCACGACCTGCAAAACGTACGGCTTTGGATCAAGTGGCAGTTCCTGCTGGCCGAAGACGACTGACTTCGTATGAAGACGATGGTGAGGAGGGGGAAATCTCATCGAAGTTTGTGAAAACGAACAAAGAAAACAATGAAGACACTGAAAGTTTAAAGTCGGAATGGCAGAGATTGTTTCTGGACGATTATCTTCGTAAAAAGCACCAGTTTCTTATATTTATTAGTTCCCATAAACCCAACACCCAAATCCCAGACAGAACAGCAGTGGAATGGCGAGCGTTTATGAGTGCAACCGGTCCTTCGGCAGGTCTAGTCGCATCTATGGGTGTAGCTAAAACTCTCAGACTGCTTGTTCTCTTCAAAAAATGGCTCTCTGCTTCCATGAACACTGCTATGAATCAATGGTTGTATGCATTGTTACTGAGGTTACCAGAAACTCTCGTTGGTGAAGATATACCAATACTAAGGGACCTTTGTAGAAAGGCGTTGACTGTCCGCAAGAAGCTGAATAGTGACAGTTCTGCCGAAATATCGTTTACTGTGGACGCGGTAGTGCTGGTCGTGACGCGTGTCTACGGACAAAGAGATTTGCTAGACCCTCTGGTTGGTTGATTCAATTGATTAAGTTGCTTAAAACGACCAAAATGATGCATGGAATCTCCAGTTGCAACTGTCGAAAGCTTATAAAGAGATAGACATATATTACAATATCATAACATGAGTTTATACACAATAAATAAATGCAGCGGACTACTTTGCTTTCACTTTCGATCAGGCCCGAGCTTGTGTTGCTCCTGTACCTTCTTTTTATACTCTGCCCGTTGTTCCGGCAAATGTTTCCGCGTTTCCTGTTTGGCATGCTCTCGAGACGCATAACGGCCGTCCCATTGTACCTCGGTAGCTGCACGTTTCTGTCGCTGGGCTTCTTCCTCTGTTTCTTCGGAGTTGTTGCTTCGCTTGTTCATTAGTCGTTTCAAGTTCTGCTCGACCTCAGCCGTAGACAGATTAGTAGACGACTGGCGTTGCTCCTCTAAAGCACGCTGGTCTTTCCACTTGGGGTCCATCATCATGGCACGTTTGTGGTCCTCGAATTTGGACTCCGGGATCAGTTGGCCTGTGAATGGGGACTTGATCATCTTTTCGCCGGCATTTCGAAGCTTGTTGAGCCGTGTAGCACCAGCCTGTCTTATTTTCATTCCAGCGGCGCCTGCGGGTGCAGTAGGAACAGCTATACTAGGAGCAGGTCCACTAGACTCCTCAGGAGTCTCAGAACTATCCTTAGATGTGTCCATGCTAGTCGACCCATTCTGTACGCCATTATTAACCTTTTCTGAAGGCTCTTCTATAGGCTCTTCAGTAGGCTCGTAGTCCGGAGGAGCCTCCTCTATGCTATAAATACCTGACTTCTTCTGCTCTAAAGACGCGAACTGAAGCTGGCTGAGAGTCAGCGGCACTGGGAGCTGCACATCGAGGTCTGCTTGGGTGAATTCAATCGTCTTGACCACGACAAAGTCATGCCAGTCGATCTGCGCATAACTTATGCGTTCTTTTTCGGCCTCTTCTTCCGCGAGTCGGTCTTTTTCGGCTCTTTCCGCCAGATACTCGGCACGTATTCTCGCTTTTTCCAGTACATCGTAGCGGCTCTTTAAGCCGGCATCTATCCGAGATCGAAGCGAGTTGGAGTTTTTAGGGTAATGCATAATTTTTCGGTATTGATCCGTCAGGCTCTGGAACAAGCCGTGCAACGAATGGTTCTTGTTCAGGAATCCATACTGAAGATTCTTAGCTTCCCTATGCTGTAAAGCAACAATGAACTGTTTACCCTTGGCTGCCGCATATAACGCAGTCAGCTTGATGATATCGAGGTCCTGGGCAGACATGGGTGGGATTTCTGCGGAAAACTCAAACTCCACAGGCTCCGGGATCGATCTGTGCGATTTACTACTGGTACCTCCATTAGTAGCACTAAGACTACTGGAATTAGCAGAACCGCCTGTTTGAAACGACCCTGCATTCCCTGCCTTGTGTTCCTTGAGTCTCCATTCATAATAAGGATAGTAAGGATCACCTTCGAAAAGAAATCGGAACTTGGACTCCTTTTGATCCTGTAGCCGTTGCATGAACCCTGTTCCACTACGGACTATATAACCCACCGTTTTCTCAATGACATCCTGTATATCTTTAGGAGGGATGACCGTCACCGAGGAAGGCACATCTAGGTCCTTTCCAGGGTTTGCATCTGTCATTTTTTGGTTTCGTTTTGTGAAGGTGTTTATAAGAAAAAGCAGACGTGAAGTGTAAGAAGGTGAAATCGGTGAAAAACAAAAAAACAGAAAATAGATTTGGGTGTACAAGGTCATCCCGACTCTTCGCATTATCACATTATCACCGACATATTAGACTGCAGACTGTTTTGCTTTTTTTCCAGACTCTACTTAGAAGCATGAAGGTTCTTTCGGCTTCCATGGAATCTGGGGATCTTTCCCGTGAGTGTTCTGTACATCTGGACCACACCTTTGTACACTTAACTAACATATGATATAGTGCATCATTTCAATCTGGGGAACGAATACGACAACGGCATACAGCTGATTTCTACGGAGACTATTGCCGGATCAGGCAAGTCAGGGTATATCCAGAAGATGCGGATCATTCAAGAAGATGAAGATTCAGGGGTATTAGTATGTATTGGATATGCTGCTGTAATTCTATGCCGTTATGTCGCTATATGTGAAGTTATTTCACTATAGTGTAACACAATTCCAGTAATTTAGCCAACAATTTAAACAACAATTGATAGATGCTAACTATCCAGGTGATCGTGGCAAGAAGAGGCCACCTTTTACAAGTGTATAATGGCGATACGCTAAAACTCATACACGAATGGAAGCCTTCCACGCTGAATGTCGACCCAAGTGATTCCGTCGTGGGTTTAGAATACAGCCCCGAGACTGGTATCGTCTACACTTGCACCGTCTCCGGCAAACTCATGGTCCGCGATATCAAAAATGGACCTTTGCATATGTTTGGAATGGCCAAGGCACGTGATCCTATCTCGTGTTTGCGCTTACATCCGAGGCAAAAAGGACTCCTTGCCTTTGGGGGGAAGGATAATGATGTGGAGCTTGTGCATTGTATGTTCTCCTCAAGGGAACCAGACAATGAGGAGGACGATGATGATTTCATCGGAAATATCACTTATTCCAACGACATGGTGCCTCGCGCAGGTGCAGTTATCGACGGCAATGCCATGCGTAATCCGGTGTTGTTCGATGCTTGGAAGGCCCGTTCGTTCAAAAAAGACCACCAAGGCAACGAGATGAACCCTATATGGATCAGTGATATCCAGTTCCTGGCTACAGATAGGCCACGAGCAGACGGCTGGCGGTTAGCTGCCGTGACACGTTATGGGGAGTTGAAAATATATGAAACAAACCGCAGCAAACGGCCGTTGATCACCGTCTCGCTGAGTCCTCATCCTATAGCAAGTCTGAGTGTCAGTTGCGAAGAAACGAAACTCTTCTTTACTGATGTACAGCGACTCAGCGGTGTGTTGGATACGCGGCAATTTAACCATGCGAAGTTCTATTCCTGGGCCCCAGGGACCAGTTTGTTTGTTGACACGTGTTTCCCTGATGATATTTCAGAGGATATTTCCGAGACAAATGCAAATGCAAATGGCAGTGTCAATTTACAGGACCATTTGCAAGGCCTTGACGAAAGTTTATATGGACAGCTGCCTCTGGATAGTTCTCATGGGTCCGGGAATACGAGATACACACCTAGGATATCGTATGGGCGCGATATTCATCAAACAACCGACTCCTCGAGTTCCAGTGGAGCAATCAGTGATGAGGAAGAAGATGATGGTGATGATGACGATGAAGATGACGACGACGATGAAGACGACGAAGCCGCGTACAACTTTGACAATACTCCTGAGCCCGTTCCAACGTCCGACTCAGAGGTAGAAGCTATAGAGAGCTTTGCAACGACCCATAATAGAAGCCAATTAGCAGACTTAATGACATCCAGCTCGGCGAATGAAGACCACATTAATACTCGGTCTCCACAAGCCCCTATAACCACTGATACTGCTGGATCAACTACTGCAAACCGCCGGTCTCTGCGCTCTACAAGACCCCTAATGATCACTGGTGGCTTGGACTCGTATGTACGGATATACGATCTCAACACGGGGCAACTGCAAGGCAAGCTGGATGTCGGGTCTAAAGTGTCTTCAGTATGCATGTTAGACACTAACGAGCATGAGACGTTGGTGAAACAAACCAGGATTAAACCGAAAACACAGGAGAACAGGAAACGCACAAGGTCCTTACTGCGGCATTCACGGAGCAATTCTTGATATTAGCTAGGGGCGTCTGAGAGACAGGTACATAATACCAATCAGCTATGCATGATCATTAGCAGTTACGATAGACATCTCCAGAGGTTTCTGTCATGTTCTAATTATTTAATACTATCCTCGGCTTGAATGCCAATATTTATATGATTAAACATATGATTATTTATACTATTAGTAATATATTGCTAATATTGCCAATACATCCGGGTATTCATATATACTGATACTGTAATTAATGTTCCTCCCAGTCATTTGTAGTCATTGCATTGCCGATCTATTGTCGATCTTATCGATATATTGTGACTGCTTTTTGAAGGTGTGCTGCCTAGCGTACATTTCAGCACGCCATCCAAACACCACTCAACTTTTCATCACTCACATCACCAACATATTCACACTTGTTCACATACCAAACACACACTATCACAACATCCACATAATAATGTCTGAAGCTGCTGTTTCTTACGCCGCCATCATCTTGGCCGACGCCGAAGTCGAAATCACTGCCGAAAAGTTGCTCGCTTTGACCGCTGCTGCTGGTATCGAGGACGTTGAGCCTATCTGGGCCCAGCTCTATGCTAAAGCCGTCTCTGGACAGGATATCCCTGCCTTGTTGACCCAGTTTTCCGCCGGTGCCTCTGCTGGAGGTGCTGCTGCTGCTCCTGGTGCCGCTGCTGGCGCTGCAGGTGAAGCCGCTGCCGAAGAAGAAGAGAAGGTCGAGGAGAAGGAGGAGTCTGACGACGACATGGGCATGGGTCTTTTCGACTAAACACCCGGCTGTAAATCAACTCTATTTGCACTCGTACATTCCTAACTTCATGTCAATCTCATTAAGACAAAACAAAAGCTCATTTAAAAATAGCGTCTGGTCATGTGCCAGTCTATGTATCTAATGAATCAATGAATGAATCGTTGACCTACTCAACTGACTGACAGAACAAGACCCTGAGTCTTCTACAGAGTTGCGAATTGGTCGATTTAAACTTTGTACCTTTAGCACTTGCAAGGATGCTTTGTCATGTTTACTGTTTTTATATATAACATAATGTAGTTGTAGTTTGGCTTTGAAGTGATCTATGACAATTATAGACATACCTGATGACACGACATTCAATACCCTACTTATTGATATATGTGGTCATATTCTTACTGCCATTTTGTAACTGGTCATTTTAGCCACTGATGCAATTGTTCCTGTTTATCTATCTCCTCAGCTGTTCTGTGTTGCTCTCCTTTGTTCTTGTCTCCCATTTCATGTTCTCAAAAGGCTTGAAGTGGCTCGAGGACAAGTCCGACATCTCCAGGTTGGAATCCCGACAGTCCTTGAAATATTAACCTACCAAACCACCAAATAACCCAACATACAATGGTTAAAATCGAGGAAATAGATTATCAACAGTTTGATTCGTATGCAAGCAGCACGGGGATTCCTTCCGAGACTTTGTTAGAGCAGATTGAGGCCAGGAAGAAAGCCCAGCAACGAGTGCCAACCAGATCATCTCAGAGACCCTCGCAAAGCTCTTCACAAAGCTACACACAAAAACCTACATTCACTGAAGATGACTTGACTCCTTTTGGTAAGTTCATGTTTGACCTTCTGGACCTGACGCAGTACCTCATTCCTCTGGTATTTGTCCATGCGGCCTTGAACATTCTTGTCAGACTTCAGTATGGTCAGGATATGTTGCCAGGGGAGATCTTTCTACAAGCATTAGTGACTGTTCCTGTCATGACCGTGGTGCATCTGATGGCACATCCATATAATGAGCATCGTTGGTTCCGGATCATCGCGTTCTTTAGTACAGTAGGAATCAGCTGTTATCTTTTGCATTGTATATATGAAGAGGCATATTATGCGGTGATGAGAAAGACTCCTTCGTTAGGCACAATATTAATCTGGCTACTTCTCGAGCTCGACTGGCAATGGTGTGCGACAGCATTGGTGGTCATCGCCAGTTTTATGTGGAGAAAGGGGTATAGCATTTCGTAAGGGCCGAGGTAGTTTAGTTTAGTGGTGAGTAGTGAATAGTTGATTGACATATGGTCGTGACATAATAAAAAGCTCCTAAAAGACTCACTAAAATCCCACTAAAATCCACAAACATCCAATGACATTAATAAATATCTTTTATATACAGGTACATGCTATCCATGTTCTTTTTTTTTGTTCATTTATCGTGCTCTCATCAGGAACTCATGCGCCTACCGACGACGAATAGTCCGGCGGAGGAGGCTCAGTAAACAAAGCATGAGACCGGCTGCCTCTGCGCTCGGCCAGTGCGTCATCAAACGTAGGAGGAGAATTGATCAGCTCGCTCGTATTGCTCATGGTGTAGTCCAGGGGCACCTCGTCGTAATTGACGTCCTCGCTATCGTCTAGTACATTCCAAGGCATGGACCCTGCAGGTACAGATTCACTATACAAAGGCAGAGTGACATTGCCTTGAGAACACATCTTGGCCAGCAAGGTCACTGGGGTATCGATTTTGACTTCGTAATGCCGTCTCTTAACATCCTCGGGTTCCTGAATAGACATTCTTAATGCGAATATAAGACGGTGCCTCACGCGTAGGTAAGGACTGGAGGAGTGGTCCGGTCGCAAGTACCTGACATTGTTGGCCGAGTCCAAGTATTGCCGAGGAATGGAGGCGAAATCCGTGCCTGATGATAGTAGTGGAAGCTCGCCATTGATTATGGTTTTGAGAGATGGAGAATATATATCATCTTCGTCTAGACCAGCAGTCTCAGAATTGTTACTGCTAAGAAGATTGCCGACGAGCTTCTCACGGGTATCACCTTTGCTATTAATAACGACGCGTCTGGTTTGGCCCTTTTTCTCAAACAACAGCAGTTTGATAGATCTGTCAGTCTGCTTGAGTGATTGGTCCAGTGTAGACCGGTGCTCGATTTGTTCCGTAATAAACACCCTGATGCGATGGACCATGATCTTATCTGTAGGCATCAGCTTGATACTGAAAGGAACATTGATCCCGAGAGGCACGTATTTCTGAGGTAATGCGATTTCATACTGCAATCTGCCCTCCCAGTTCTTGGAAATCACCAAAGGATTGTTGAACTGTTGGCCTTCACTATTGTCAGGAGGGGATCTAATAAGAGGAATCGGTTGCTGACCGCATATATTCGGCGCGAAAGTACCTGCTCTGACGACTTTTGCTTGTAAGAAGTACTCGATAGACCCGTTAGGTACTGTAATAGACTCTGGTACCGCGGGATCAATCGCTAAGTTGAAGTTGTATACATATTCACCTGGAGGTAAGGTGAAAGCGTCCTTTGTAGCCACAGAAGACGAGCTGAGTTTACGTCTTGAGCAACCATTAGGCTTAAACACCATTATATCATCGTTGATGATGTTCTTGCCGTTATAATTAATGACTTTGCTTTCTGTAGATGTCTTGGTAGTCACTTTAGACGGCTCGCTTTTCAGTACGGCGTTGTCCGCTCCGTAAAGATCCGTACCTACTAATGTACATGAATGGTCCAGGGACTCCAAAGATTTCCTATTGACTTTGTTGAGCACCGTAGAAGGCATAAATTCCCAGCGATGTACGTTGATGTAGTAGTTGTCGAAGAAATCCGTGGGTGCATGCAGATTAGAGTCGTCTACCATTGAGTCCGTGCGCACTTCAGACCATACAGTGCGACTAATGCCGTAGAACCCGAGACTCAGGCCTTTGATTTTGGTGGGCTTGGTCACTTTGAGCACGACCGAGCCGCGTAACATGGACGGGCTGAGGCCTATTGAGCTTGAACCTGTAGCAGGCGTGTCCGACAGAGCCGGGTTGGAGTTCGTATCGGTATCAGGAAGATCAGCATTGTCTCTACCAGAAGCTGAAGCACTTGCATTTGTGGATCCATTTCCGCTGTACTCCGATGATGAGGTGGTGATACGTGCGAGATCAGATGGTTCCACCGACAGGGCCTGAACCTGGGCAGCAGCAGCACCAGCACCAGCAACGTCGTTGCTATAGTAACGACGGATACCATCAAAGAAGCCTCTTTCCTGGTTCTGGGTAGCGGGTTCATCCACGTTATAGCCGTCAGACTCTGAATATGACGCGGAACCTCGAGGAGAACATGCTAGGAAGACAGCTGGTTCTTGTAAAGCAAGAGCAACAGTGATGTTTCCGGAGTGAGAACTGACCAGGTTACGCGGAGTACCTGCACATAGTGAAGTGACAGTCGCAATATTAGTCGAACTCGAGCCGAGTACTGCGCTATTTATGCTGCTTGTGCTGGTGACGCTGTTGTTACTAGTGGGGTCGTGCACGTGACTAAGGGCATTTCGGCTTGGGCTTTCATGGTTTTGGCTTTCGTGGTTCAGGTGGAGGTGGTGGTTCGCTCCAGGAATAGCCAACGGCGCAGTAGTGGCCATGCTAACGGTATTTACAGCGTCTGTGGCCGTTAAGGAGGTAGTTGCGGTTCCTGTTCTTGTCCTAGTGAGTTCATCATTCACGGACAAGGAAGCCTGTGAAGATGTTTCGGAGGGTTCCGAACTCGAGCTTGAAGAACTGCAAGGCGGACTGGATCCCGTTGCTGGTGGCTGTTGGCTCGTAGACAGACCCAGAAAAGGCCGGAGAAACGACCTCTTGTCCATATTATCACCACTTTTGTTTTTGGTGTAGTTTTTTGTTTGTTTGGGGGTGTTTTAGGAGTGTCACCGAGTGATCTGGAAGAAGTCAAGTCGGTGAGATCGAGGTGAAGAGCCTAAAAAGAAATGAGGAGATCTCCACAAACCGAAAAACGAAAAACGAAAACGAAAAAAACTAAAATTAGAGCCAAGGAAGAAAACAAGGACACGAAAAGATAACAGAGGTTTGAGAAGGGGTTGGAATAATTGGGGATGAAGATACTTGGGTGAGGAATGGTTTTTATAGCCTCCAGTGATATGTGACTACTAGAACTACCGGAAACCTGCGGATGGAGGAGGCTGCGGATTTCCGTGCCCTGCTATATTAAGGCCGTATCTTTCCGCAAGATAGCCGGATACACCTAAAGTTATTGGAACCTTGTTAAGGCCAAATTCAAATTTTCGGCGAGTCCGACGAACCTCTGTGAGATTTTAAAGGTGATCTCTGCGTGTATTTATCTATTTGGGACGCGTTGTTCTTTTTGGTTGTTTGTCATTATGAACCCATGTCCTTGTGGGGCTCTCGATTTTTAGGTTAACGAGTCCCCGAGCTTATCTTGGTTGGTATTTTGGGACGGAGATGGAATGGGAATCAGGAAAGGAGAGTTAAGAGAATAGAAGGAATCAAAACGGAGAGTGAGAATTTGTATATATTGAATATTAATATTTATGCAGTTGAATAGATCAAATCTACGGTGCGTTTAGTTCGTCTATCTGGTGAAGCCTTTTATCAGTCCTTGTCATAAGCATATCTCTCCTATGTGGTTTTCGTCAACCTATTGTTATCCTGTCGCACAGCCCCTGACGATCAGCCGATATGTGCTGTGTAAGCTCTGATATGAACGCACACAAAGCTGGAATCCATAGTTAAATGGCATATTAGACTATATCAGTTGATCGTACCTGCATATTTACATACCATATAATATACATGATGCATATTTATAACGTCAGCATTTATTCCTCCAGCTCAGGTCAGTCTGTCAGGAGTTTAGCTGGTCTGTTTTCGTCCAGTGATACACGACATACCATGTTCAACACCACTCGGCAGTGCATAAAACAAGAAGCCACCACAAAAATTCACGATCTCCGTTCAGAATCGAACACCTTGACGCGAAATTGCTTTCATCATGGCTTGCTTAAACCAGTGCTTTGTTCTCTGTCATTGCTTAGTCAGCACCCCACGTACACTTACGGGATGCTTACGTAATTTTGTTCACGTTTCCAACAGCCAAAATCCAACTTTAGAAACTGAAATTGAAATTGACACTCACTTGACTTTCACCACAACACAACAAAACACTCTCCCTGAACTGTTTACACTTGCACAATGTCATCCTTGCGGTCGTTTATCAAGGCCGTACGAGCAGCCAAGACCGTGGCTGATGAACGTGCCGTGATTCAGAAGGAAAGTGCTGCGATTCGTACGTCTTTCCGTGACGACTTCCAAAACGATATCATTAGGCGTCATAACGTAGCCAAACTATTGTATTTGTATACTCTTGGCGAACGTACGCATTTCGGTCAGATTGAATGCTTAAAACTGCTTGCTACTGCCAAATTCAGCGACAAGCGACTAGGTTATCTCGCTACCATGTTATTATTGGATGAAAACCAGGAGGTCTTGACTCTATTGACCAACTCATTGTCTAATGACCTCAGTCACCCGAACCAATACATCGCTGCATTAGCCTTGTGTACTTTGGCCAACATTGCGTCCACGGAAATGGCCCGTGACTTGGCCACTGATGTCGAGAAAATACTGTCATGTTCAAATCCCTATTTGAAGAAGAAGGCTGCTCTTTGTGCTATGAGAATCATCAATCGTGTACCTGAACTCGAGGAATTATATATAGACAAGGCAAAAATGCTAGTCTCCAACAGCAACAGTGGTGTAGTCCTGTGTGGCTGTGCACTGATCACTGATATGTGTTTGCAGAACCCTGCGTTGGTTGACGAATTTAAACCGTTGGTTCCTAATCTGCTTAACCGGTTGAACTCTTTGCATTCCACGAACGGATTCACCGTGGATAATTCTGTAGATGGAATCAGCGACCCGTTTCTAATTGCCAAAGCTCTGAGGCTAATTAGAATCCTCGCGGCCGATGACGACTCGTCTAGTAGTAAACTAGCGAGTTATCTCGCGTTTCTGTCGTCCTGGGAAGGCACTCAAAATGTCCGACACGCGGTTTCTTATGAAGCAGTTTTAACGATTTTCGGAACCAATTCCGATTCCGGTTTGAGGGTTCTTGGTGTCAATGTTTTGGGCCAATTCCTCAGTTATAAGAATAACAATACACGTTACGTTGCGTTGAACACGCTTCTCAAAGTCGTGGACATTGAGCCTACTGCCGTACAGCGTCACAGAGCTACTATCATTGAATGTCTGCAAGACAGCGACATATCTATTAGGAGACGTGCATTGGAGCTGTCTTATTCGTTGATCAATGAGCAGAATATTCGTGTTATGGCCCGCGAATTGCTGACTTTCTTGGAAACCGCTGACGCGGAGTTCAAGACAAGTGTAGTTTCACAGGTGGCTCTCGCGGCAGAACGGTTTGCTCCTAACAAAAGATGGCATATTGATACCATTATCAGGGCATTGAAACTTGCGGGAAGCTTTGCCAAAGAGAATGTTCTTTCATCGTTCATCACGCTAGTAATCTCCGCCGACGATTTGCATCTCTATGCTGTACAGAAGCTTTACGCCGCGTTGCTCAGGGATGCCTCACAAGATGGGCTGACTTTGGTCAGTGTCTGGCTTCTTGGAGAATATGGTGATGTTCTTTTACAGGACGGTACTTACAAAGATGACAGTGGTGGTGCTAATGATGAGTCGTCTGCTACTAAACACGTGACGGAGTCCGACTTGGTGGATCTTCTCGAGACTATTTTGAGTGGATCCTATGGTAATGAGACTGTTGGTGAGTACGTGGTCAACGCTCTCATGAAACTTTCAGTGAGAATCACGTCACCAAGCCAAATTGAGCGAATCAGGCGCATCTTGGAGTCCAAAACGCGTACATTAGATGTCGAGCTGCAACAACGTGTGGTGGAGTACTTGAAGTTGTTCAACCACGACTCGGTCAGACGTGGAGTGTTGGAAAAGATCCCTGCTCCTGAACTCAGAGAGGACTTGAGTAAGCAGGCAGAAAAGGTAAAAGTCAAGAGCCGACAAGCAGGGGGTGCGCGGGCAAGGACCGTGACGCCTAAACCAGCAAACGACGTGGATTTGTTGTTGGACTTGGCCAGTGATTCTTTGGTTACTCCCGCTTCTGGTGCTGATGGAGCAGCTGGTAGTGGCGCAACCAACGGACCTAGCAGCTCAGACTTGTTATCCGACATTTTCGGTACGTCCAACTCTGTTTCCACTGGTCAGACTACTCAATCTCATAGCCAACCCCAAAGTCAAAACCAGAACATACTAGATCTATTTGGAGGTTCTACTACCACCAGTGCTGCCAGTAATACTGTGGGTCTTTCTTCATCTGCACCTAAAACTGCACCTACTACTACCACGAATAATGCTCTTGATGACCTGTTTGGAGGCTCTACTCAGAGCAAAGCCTCTGCACCAGCATCTGTATCTCCTTCCAATTCAGTGGATGCATTTAACAAGAACTCCTTGTTGTTGAAGTTGTCGTACACCCAAGCGGGTCCCGGAGTAGTCAATATCGTTGCTCAATTCGAAAACACCAGCATGTCCTCTAACATTGCGAATCTGACGTTGCAAGTGGCGGTCCCTAAATCACAGAAACTCGCTTTACAGACTATATCCTCGTCATCATTGGGCCCTGGTTCCAAAGCTACGCAGAATATGAAAGTGACTGGTCCTGCAGGAGGGTCAGTCAAGCTACGAATGAGACTGGCGTACGTGTTGGATGGCTCCGAGGTCAAAGAACAGGTGGACTTTAACAAGTTTCCTGCAGGCATTTTGTAGTTGTGAGCAGGTTGACTCTTGCCGACATTCTATGGACACTGCAGTATATTAATGAGAAACTCGATGTTCAGTCAAATGTGATGTTGTATATATAGATGTGCTTCACTCACTTCAGCTATCAGCATCATAGGTCATGCCAATACAATCAAATTCATACTTTAAATCCGATGTCAGAACGAATAAAATAGTCCACGTTAAATCACTACATCTGTCTATTTCAGTTTTTTTTGCTACAATTATTTCTTACCAACAAGCTGGTTCATTTGCTCGTTCAATCTGCTCTAATCTGATCTGATCTGATCGTCCTATTCTCCCCCACAGCTTTCCTCCCACCCAAAATAAAACGCTGCAAAACTGAAATTTCGTTTCACACTCCTTACGAAACCACCACTTAACTTAACATTTATAACATCCATCCAAATGGCTCCTACCGACAAACGACGTGCTGACCTTGTTGTTCCGTAAGTATATGATCATGTCCCATAGATTTTAACCTCTTGGTCTCAACCCAGTCCAACCCAACGCTAACATCCAGCTACAAGCACACTGCTGCTAAGGTCAACCGACCCCCCGCAGTATTCACCTCGACTATGCCCATGGCTGCCATGTTCCTAAGAAACAAACTTATTGCTTGGTCAGGCTTTTTCACTGCTTTACAAACATACCTGTCGGAGCCTGCGTTCCAAGACCCATCTTCTGAGCAACAGGCTTCCTGGGTGTCGGTGGTCACTGCCATTGTATCCCTGGTCACGTGCTACGCAGACTTTGTCATGCCCAAACCTATACCTCCTGGAGCAAAAGGTGCCGCAGAAGCAGTAGCTACTGCCGTCGCTAGTAAATAAATAATGAGCAAAAGTACTTGAGCAGAGTGCTCGTATTTAGAAGTTGATGTAGTTGAATTTTGAACAATTTTGAACAAATCTAAAATATACAATGTACAAAGGTACATGCCATTACTAATTAGTACGATACATGGTCCTGCTTGGTGTACACCCATAATGCAGGACTCAATTACTCTGAAATTCTTCACATAGAATCCATTCACTTACTCTATCCATTCGTCGCTCCTTAGAACTCCTCTTTAGAACTCCTCTTCGTAGGGACAATCAAGACTCTCGTGGCCTTCACGTTCACACAGACCGCACCATAGTTGACGTCCCGCAGCAGGATCCGTTTTGGTCGGCGACTTGTACACTGGGATATTGTCGTCGACATTCTGAGCAGGAAGGACATCTTCACGAAGGACATCGTCACGGTGCTGGCGTTGGTCTACAAAGGTCTCAGTAATAGGCGTAGTCGGCTGTGACCCCACAGAATTGGCAGTGCTTCCGCTGACTGACCGGGACTTGAGCTTGAGCGTCTCGAGCTCAGTCTCTATCTCGGTCTCCTTCATGATCCGTGACTCCAGCATCGCCTCCAAGTTTTCACATTCCTTCTTCAGTTTCTTGCGTTCGGTACGCTCAGATGCCAACTGGTCCTTGATCTCCTGTTTCTCTAGTTCTAAGGTGCGTATCTTGTCCTGTAGCTGCGAATATTGCTCTTCATGGCTCAAGTTGTATTCCCCTAGTTTTACTTCCAATGATGCACTCCTTGATTTCTCGTACTCGAGCTGTTCTTGTAGCTGAGCTATTAAAGTATCATTTTGAGTGGAGCTTTCAGGCGGATTAGAACCACTGCCGGAGTTGACAATGTCTTGGTAATGCTTGAGCGATTCTTTTGTCTCTTTGAGCTCCTCTTCGCGGTCCAGCAGCTTGTTTTCGGCATCTGCAAGCCTGCTAAGCTGAGCACGAGTATCGGCTTCTGTCTGCTTCATCATGTTCAGCTCGTTCTGCAGTTGGTCTATCTTGTTTTGCAAATTTTTAGTGGTGGTGCTGGTTTCGGTGGTGATATTGGTGGTGCTGACGATCTTCTCCAGCTCTTTGATGCGCTCTTCATAGTCGTAGCCTCTCTGGTCGATCGCGTGTTGTAGAGACTCCATGGAAATACGGAAGTCCTGGCGTTTGAGTTCAAACTCCTGCTTCATTAATGCTATTTTGTCGTCCTTCTCCTGGAGCTCTTTGCGCAGATTCGCAATGATATCGTTGGTTTGTACATCAGAGCTATTCTCATGACTCAACACAATCTGTTGCACCTCATTGAGAGAGACCTCCATTTCCTGGATTAGCGCGAACTGCTCCTTGAGCCGTTTGTCTTTGTCAGCAAGAGCGGCCTTTGTGGACTCCAGTTCTTGGGTGACAGAGGCTAGTTGTACATGGGAAACGCTATTGGATGAACCATTAAGAGAACCACTAAAAGAACCATTGGAAGCGAGTCTTGGAGCCGGTTGTAGATGCTGATGAAACCCACTGACTCGCGCCTTTCTAGGTGACAGGTTCGGCGTGTTTATGTAAGCAGAGTCCATTGTCGGGCCTGGGCTGTTAGGGGTGGTACTGGTTACCTGGGTCAACCTTCGTGGAGATGCAATACGGGCTTTTTGCGCAGACGTAGCTTTCGCAGGAGACACTCCATGGACCGGTGAATATCCTGGTGCTTGTTTCTTTGGTGAAGTCTGGGACGAGACGGGTTGTAAATTGATATTGTTATTATTCAATCTCAACGTGGTAGGTGTTCTTAACGATGATCGACGACGAAGAGAGCCCATAGAAGATGATTTGGGTGTTTCTGACAATGACGACGCAATAGGACTAATCTTGGACACAGCAATAAATACTCCTGTCTTCGGTGCAGCCGTTTCAAAGTACTTGATACCTTGGAACTCGCCGTTATGCCTGCCATGCTCTTCAAATCCAGGCAGCATTTCCACTCCGGCATAATCTCCAGCCTTGCCATGGATACCACCCAAATACTTGAGGGTACCTTTGTGTCCGCCGGGTAACACGACTGTGTCTCCTATAGAGATGCTGGAGGAGGCTCGTACAGGCGACGAGGAGAGACCGAGGTTCGGTCTTCGTCCAGGAGTCGCAGCCATTGTAGGTTGGTTGGTTGGTTGTTCTGGTTGTTTTGGTTGTTATAAGAAGTAGTGATGCAGAGTAAACAAATGTTACCCCTGGTTTGGTTTTGGGTGTGATCTCAGCGACTGGGTTACCCTGCAGGACCCTGGATAGACAGGTATATAAAGGCCACGATTGTAGTTTTCTTTTGTTATTTCTTTAGTGATTTGTTGTTTTATCGGTGGATCTTATGCTTGTTCCAATGATATCTGGGCTTTTTTTGGGGTTTTGGGCTTGTTATAACTGAATCATGTTGGACTGTGTCTCCTAGTACTATGATGGTTATCATATATCGATTCTATGATAACTTTATGCGCACTTGCATTATGACTGGTTAACACGACCAGTTTTCGTGGTATTTCGACAAATAATTTTTTTAAAAAAAATCGTACTATTCGAACTTTATATTTGTCTTATCGATTAAACCCCCAAAAGTACCAAGCATTTGATTTGCTCGTATGTTGCCCTACTTCTTCGGACCGTGTAACCGTTCCCTCATACAGCTTGATCCGGTACCTGAGCTGCTCTGCTATTCCTATATGTCTGTCTACCTAGAAAAACAGAACATATACCATCATCGAAATGTGTTCCTCTTGGAAACCACTTTTGGTACATCGGTCCTATATAAATATGAGAGCTGAAACCTGGAGGAAGCCAGTTATGCAAGCATTATTGTTACTGGATTGTTTCCTGGCTAAGCTACTAGTCAGCGATGGTCTCTTTCACTTTAGCCTCACTATGAGACAAAGATATTACATAACTTTTATGGGAGTCAGAGACATCTAGAACTTGTCCACATAACTATCCTGCTGAATTCCACCCCTAAAACATCTCCTATGTTGTATCAGCCTTTTGTATTTACGTTTGTTGTTCCTGCATAATCTTCGGAGTAGATCCGAGATCGGCGGACATAATACAGTCAACTATCGGATAATCTATCGGACTCAGAACATTAAAAAGAACCAGAACCACAACAGCCAAAACAAGTAAAACAATCAAATCCACCCTTGACTGACCCCCTAAAAATAATATCAATCTTGTCTACCGACATTTCACGCCCAGCTACACGTCCCAACTGTATCTCCAACGCTCGGACCCAGATTACTCCGAATATCAGCCTCGTATCCCCACTGTTTGTGACTAATTCGGTAACCAACCTTTGGTGGGGGCCACACCCGGCAATCGAAAAACGAAAAAAGTATAAAAAGCGAGCCTTCTTCCTTCCTAAAAAACGGACCTAACGCTCTTTGTACCGAACTAACCAGCTGAGCCGGAAAAAATCAAAGAAAACACAAGAAATACAATATTTATTCATTGCTAAAACCACCTCGCATGGACCCGGCCGCTAAGCATCTGTATTTATTGTTCTTCAGAGCACACTCGTTATAGTTGAACTGTGAACTTTCACTACTACTAAAAAAAATTTAAAAATGGGTCGCAATCCGAGCCCAATTTCTCAATCTCCTACAATCAACTCTCAGCTTAACAATGACGTAGGCTCGGATAAAAACTTGGAAAGAGACTTGGAAAAGGACTTGGAAAAGGACTTGGAAAAGGACTTGGAAAAGGACTTGGAAAAGGAGGACATGCAAGATAATAGCAGCAGCAGCCCTGCTCAGATGTCTAATGAAGCCATGATCCGCCAGGAGTCGAACGTGGAGCGTTATCAACGATTCAAGCCGTTTCGCAAAACCACCATGGTAATAATGGTAGCATATGCCACGTTCCAAGTGCCTTTCACGACCACAAGCATACTTCCTTGTGTGCCAGAAATCGCCAGCACGTTCCATACGACTTCGGAAGTTGTCAACGGTACAAATGCCATTTCCAGTGTGTTTATGGCGTTATCTCCACTCATCTTCGGACCTCTCACCGAGATTTACGGCAGGAAGCCGTTGATGGTCACGTGCGCGACCCTGTTCGCCTGCGGTAGTTTAATCGCTACTTTAGCTCCTAATCTGCCTGTATTTGTCATCTTTAGGTGTATCAATTTCTTTGGAGGTACTAGTTTCTTTTCTATGGGAGCCAGTATCGTCGGTGATTTGTACGAACCTACTAGCAGAGCTACCGCCATGGCTTGGGTGCTGTTCGGTTCACAGATAGGACCTGCAGTAGGCCCCATTATAGGCGGAGCTATTATCACATATATCCACTGGAGAGTCTTGTTCTGGGTCCAGTTCGCCATGGCCGCGTCGCTGATTCCTATGTTTGTGTTGTTTCTACCGGAAACGGCATATCATCGGAAAGTCGACGATATCCGACGCGAGCGGAATATCCCTCAAAACAAGTTTGTGGTGGTCAAATTCAATCCGTTTTCGGTCTTAGCGCTACTGCGGTACCCGAACTTGATTCTGGCCGCTATTATCAGTGCGGCTGCTATCTTCAATATGTACGTGCTGCTGACTCCTATCAGAACAGTCATGGACCCTCGGTTCGGCTTAACGAGCCCTATATTGTCTACATTGTTTTACATTCCGTCTGCAGCGGGTTTATTGACTGGTACGTTTATTGGAGGCCGCTGGGCGGATTACACGGTTAGGAAATGGATCAAGAAACGTGGTCGTAGAGTCCCTGAAGACCGGGTCCGCAGTTTACTGGTGCCTTTGGGCTTTGTGATGCCTATTACTACGATTATATATGGCTGGATACTGGAGTACAAGAAAGGAGGCTACGCACTGCCTATCATTTGCATGTTTTTCTGTGGTGTAGCTCAGACCATCATGTATGCATCTATCAACACCTATTGCGTTGATTCCACACCTAAACACGGGTCTGCTGCTATTAGTGGCAACTATTCTATGCGATATGTGTCACAGGCTGTCGGTATCGGCACCTGTCTTCCCATGATCAATAGCATTGGAGTAGGAGGGGCCATGACAGTCGCCGCGGCGTTTCTGTGGCTTGGAGCTCTTAGTGGGCTGATCCTTACTATGTATGGAGAACAGTTACGACTATGGATGAATGAAAAAGACATGAAACGAGAGGCCAAAGCCAAGGCGAGGGCTCACAAGTTGGGGGAAGCTGATACTGCCGGTAATAATAGTGAGACTCTACGCCAGCCTCAGGGCACAGCTACTACGAGCGTGGCTATAGACGATATGGACAGTGACGAAGACATTTCACGTGTGTGAAAATCACTTGTGAACGACAGAATATCTAAACGAAACGATACGACATTTATTATTAGTTGCACTGCGTCGTGTATTGTATTGTACCACCTTCCGCATCATGTATCATACAATTTAACTTTATAAATAAATACAAACGTAGTTCTCCTTCTTCTCTGAAACTATGCGACCTTAATTGTTTACCAGGGCTTACCGAGGCTTACCAAGGCTTGCACTCCTGCTGTGTGGGAAGCATGTTGTATCTCTTCTTCAAGGTGATTCGTTGCCTTGAGTACTTATCGTCAGGAGAGAATCGTGCAGGGTGTGCCGACTTGGTGATCTCACCGTCCTTGGTGATCTTCTGCAGGGTGTATTTACGTTTACCCTCAGCGTCCAAAGTGTACATCAAATGCATTTTTAGTTTGTGTGTGTTGAGGTTGAGTAAGTGGTTTGGTTGTTTCTGTTGATGAGAGAAGGAAAGAAATTTCAGAAAATTTTTGTTTTTCGCTTTGGATTTGAGAGGGAGGGGATATTTCTGGCACGACTTCAGCCGTGCAATCGCGAGAATCCGCCAATAGAACTACCGCGAACAAACAATGAACCAATAAACCAAACCAATGAAATCATCTGCCTTAATATATATAAAATGGTTTACAATGGTTTCTGCAGTTTTTGGGTACTTTCAAGATAAAACGTGGCGTTTCGCTGGTATCCCTCCCACATCTGGGCGAGCAACTCTATGTCAATGTTCTGTTTGTTGATTTGCTCTAATAAGGCATTGATTTTCTCCACGCCGTCGTTGACCTTCTCGATATTCGTGTTGATTCGCGTGAGAATCGTGTTCTGGATCTGCTCGTGAGGGTTTTCCATGGTTCGGTGTTGGTAGTGAGTCTGTTGTTTGGTCGGATCTAAGTAGGACGTGTTGATACAACGGAAAGGAGGCCGGCTACTTTTGTATGTGATTGTGATTTCGCAAGCGAGGGTTACCCGGCTGTGGCCCTTGCAATATATATACGAGCCACGGTGCTGTTGATCTGCATGCGTTTTAGCATTATATTTTGGCTCAAACTGCTTAGAATTACTTATTTTACTTCATACGATGGATCTGTTACACCATTCAGGTTTCTGATTGCTTATAAGAACCCCTTACTGTAGCTCTGTATGCTGATATGTACTACTATATGATCTTAGCTTATCTTTAGTGACTACTCACAATGTAACCAACATACTCTTCCTGGATCAATTCCTGAGTCTCCATTCTTTGACTGCGCTGATGAACATTACACGTTTATTACAAATAATGTATATTAATATATATTAGTTCATCACCATCTTCAAAACTAATATCCCTGAAACACCTCACCACCCTAACATTCAGCTCAGCTACAACAACGATGGAATAAATAAAAACATTATAAATAAACAAGGACAAGAACAAAAACTAGTTTACTCATGTACAGCGTGCACAGGGCAGGACCCTGCTCCCTTGCGTGCAAACCAATCCAGAATGCATGCTTCATGGTATACACAGAGACACTCCAGCCTACCAACAGCGTCGCCAGGGTGAAACTCCTCAAAACAAATGACACACTCATCCAAACTCGCGCACTCCTTTTCCGGCAACTTGTAAATGATCATGCGGTTTCTACGGTGCGAGCTGTTATCGTGTCCAGAGAATTGCGCGGCATTGAGACACTCGTTAACATGCCTCTGAGCTTCTTCTTCTGACCGGCCTTCGAGACTAGATCCACACACAGGACACCTGTCGTCATCATCCGCAAGGTCTAACCCTACAGTTTGAATCAATGTTTCATCTGCTTCGAAAGCTTTATCAATGACTGCGTTACTCCCGGCGTTGTAATGATCTCTTGAAGATCTACCACGTCTCGAAGAGGAAGAACCTTCATGGCCAGAGTGGCGCGACGACGACTCTACAGCTCCAGAGCCACGATTGCTTCTCCTTCTATGATACGACGGCGTTCCATTTCGTTCTTGTTGCTGCTGGTCACGTGGTCTATACGTAGCCCGTAAAGCCGTGCGGATCATGTCCAGTTCATTCATGCATTCGTCACAAGTACGATGAGGTACATGTGGGCTTTCTAAGAAAATCTGTGATGGCGGCGATACAACATAGGTTGTTGGTAAATATGTGCTTTGAGACTCTGAGCAGTTACCGCAGACCACTCTTCCGCATTTCCGGCAATGATGGCGGCGGAAAAACAGCGTGAACTTAGTATGGCAGATGGGGCAGTTTGAAGCCGCGTCATCCTCCTGCCATATCGGCACTCCGCTTGGGATGGTTCTATTATGCATGTGTGAAGAAAAAGAGCGTTTTTGCCTTTGTGGTTGTGGACTTGTGGCGCTCTTTGTAATTAAGTGAAGTAATAAGTAGAGAAGATAAGATTTATGCGATGGAGATTTAAGCGGAAATGATGTGCACGGCGGGAGCACCGGTCACGTGATGTACTTTTTTTATATCCATTAGATTGAAGGCTATGAAAGAATGAAATAACAACTAAATTATGTATTTCATTGGGCGAGGGTTAGCATTTAATAACTAATGGACAGTCTTTTCGCATTTACCTAACTATCTGCGGTTTTATGGTTATTAAATACAGATCATGATTTGGCTCAATCAGACTCCTCATCCTCGTCATCTTCGTTCTGAGCTTGGATCTCCGCGAGTTCAAGGTCATAATCGTCCATTTCTTCCTCAGAAAACAGGCCTTCTTCGTCATCTTGTTCCCCTGGCTCACTTCCGTCATCTTTACTATCATCATCATCATCATCAGCTTGTTGAGCCAACTTCTCCACGTCCTCCAGCTGCTTAGCCTTGAGAATGCCTCGTTTGGTCCTTGACATCTTGGCCTCTTGTGCCTCCCTCTTCTTACGGACATTCTCCAGCTGTCTCTCTCGTCGCTCGGCTTTGATCTGGAGCTTCTTCTGATGCTCCTTTTCCATGGCCTTTTCTTCTTCTTCGTTCTTCTCGATATATGCATGGTACAACGTCTTGCCTTCAAACAGGCCTTCGTCTATCTTTCGTAGCTCCAATTGAAGCCTGGGGCCAATTTCTACGAGCTTAATGGCTTTTCGCTGGGTAGAAGTGATTATGTGTTGTTGTTGTTCAGCGACATTTTCGGTACTGGTTTCTGTTTCTGCAGTGGTTGATCTGGCCGCCTTTTCATTCAACTTCTGCCGTTTGCGCTCCGTAATTTCCACAGTAGCGTCATCCTCGATTTCGGATTCACTAGTATAAGCTCCTACACTGTGAGGATCCGTCACAAAGTCGGCGATATCGCCAGCTCGTGACAAGTTGGGTACGCCTTTTTGCAGCTTCTTTTTAATGGTACTCAACTTCTTGATAGCTTTCGACTGGTCCACGTCTTTAGTGATAATAGCGTAGTGCCTGAGCTCTATCTCGCCTGTTTCAGGGTCTTTATTGAGCATAACGACTCGTTTGTGTTGTGACAGTTTGGTAGTGGCTACGTTAATAGCAGGGAAGATGTTCTGAAACATAGACGTCAGCAACGCTTCTTTACTGGACTCTTTCTGGCTGTTATTCTTGAAGTTGTTCATTACAAGCAAAGGAGGAGTGAGCAACATGTCAGGAGTAACGGATCTTGGTGATTTTTGCGCATTGGAGATATCTTTGCAAAGACTGTAACTCTTGACATTGAAATGTAGAGTAGGACCTCGAGGCACGCGAGCCACACGTAATGTCATGTTGAGAGCAGACGAATTGCTGAAAACAAACATATGAGACACTGCTAATGGTCCAGCCATTACTACAAAGTCCTTGAGTTTATTGGACTTACGTTCACGTAGTTTGGCGGCGGTATGCGGTTCCATGATCTGCCGAAAGTCTCGGACCATCTGGCTCAAGTTCTTGGTCACGTGCCGCTTACTGTCTGTCATTCTGAAGACCATGGACTTCGGTATCTGGGCCCGCTCCTCGTCGGTCAAGGCCTTGTGGGTTCTTTTCTTGGTCTGGGGTGTGTTAGTTTGGGTTGTTCTGAGTATCTCCTACGATATCATGATCATCATGTCAATGGTATTGTCCAATATATCCTTTGAATTTTGAATGAGCTCCTACTAAATACTTATTCAGGTCTCCTGAACTAAAGAAAACAAAATACTTACCCTTCTTTTCGCCATTTTGTAACTTATATAATATTTGGTTGGTAGTGGAATGAAACTTTCTTTCCGAGGACGTTTTTATAGTGATATTTTTTTTCCAAACGGCTGAAATTTTTTTTCTTTGATCCTCTACAGTTGGACAGAAAAAATGGCCGGATCAAAAGAGAAGGAGATTCCACATAAGCATTTGCATAAACACAAGAAGACGGGAAAAATAGACATGATAGATAAGATAGAAAGTGCGCATAAGGCGAAGAAAGTGAAGCTTAGAAAGGAGAATGTCCGTGAACGTGAACCTGAGCCTGAGCATGCCTTGAGCCAAAGTGAAAGTGAAAGTGAAAGCGAGGCTCAGAGTGACAGTCAAAAAGGCGGTGAAAATGATACTCATGCAGAAAAGGACAATGATCCACAGCAACAACAACCGAAAATCAGCTCGTTTAAAGAGCTCGGGGTCATAGATATCCTCTGTGATGCCTGTGAAGCCATGAAATACAAAGTTCCCACGCCTATCCAGGTACAATCTATACCTTATGCCTTGGAAGGCCGAGACGTGATGGGGTTCGCTGCTACAGGAAGTGGTAAAACAGCGGCTTTCGCGATTCCTATATTACAGTCTTTGTATGAACGTCCATCTCCGCTATTCTGCTGTGTCTTGGTGCCTACACGAGAACTCGCGCATCAGATTTCTCAGCAGTTCCAAGCTTTAGGCAGTGAGATGGGCGTAAGATGCTGCGTAATCATAGGAGGTGAAGACATGATGCAACAGAGTATCGCCTTGTCGAAGAAACCACATGTCGTCGTGGCTACTCCTGGACGATTGCTGGATCATTTAGAACGAACTAAAGGTTTTAATCTGCGAAGTTTGAAGTACCTGGTGTTGGATGAAGCCGACAGGTTGTTGGATATGGACTTCAAAGAGCCTATTGCCAAGATCTTAGCAGTGATTCCTCGGGAACGTCACACTTATTTGTTCTCTGCGACGCCTTCGAAAGATGTCGAGCAACTGCAGCGTGCGTCGTTGTCGAATCCTGTAAGAGTGTCTGTGTCTAATAAGATCACTACGGTAGATACATTATTAGAGTACTATGTGTTCTTACCGCTGAAACACAAAGACGCTACTTTGGTGTATTTGTTGAACGAATTCGCAGGGAAATCCGTGATAGTTTTCGTCAATACGAAAGATGAAGGTACACGAATTCCTCTCATGTTGGACATTCTCGGGTTCTCTTCGATTCCTATTAACGGCAACATGTCGCAATCGGCGCGGTTAGGAGCACTCAACAAGTTCCGAGCAGGGTCCAAAAACATCCTTGTTGCTACTAATGTCGCTGCTAGAGGCTTGGATATTCCTCAAGTCGACGTGGTGATCAACTACTCTGTTCCTGATAATGCTGCGGAGTATGTCCATCGTGTAGGCCGTACCGCGAGAGCAGGCCGTTCTGGCAAGGCTATAACATTCACAGCGCAGTATGATGTCATGAGATACATGGCTATAGAGAAGGAAGTGCATGAAGGCAAAAAACTGCCTGCTTATGACGTGGACAAAGAGGCGGTAGCGCTGCTGTTGGGCACGATTAGTGAGGCCCAGCGGCAGTCTAAGAACAAGATGAGTGATATTCATCAGAAAAACAAATTCAAGAGTAAGAGAAGGAGGAATGATGACAAGGACATGGATCAGTAGGCGAAGCCACAAGGTGGCTGAGAAATGAACCGTAGCTGACAGTTTGAATATCTACAATGTTCAATGTTCATGTTACTATGCTCATCTATATACATTTATAATCCATACCTGATCAATCACAACCGCCAAGGCCTACGTAGTCACAATACAATCTTCGCATGTCTCCAACTGTACTGCCAAAGACCCGACACAATGCATGCCGACGCCAGGAACCCGAATCCCACCACCGCGAACGTCTTATCGTAGCACTCAGACCCGTAACAATGTCCATCTACACTGGACTTTTCAAACAACGAGGCAAACAAGACTCCAAACACAAGCGACCCGATGGCTGGAGCTAGCACAAACAGCCCCCAGTTGGTTCCGAAACTCTTGACTCCCCAAACTTTGGCAATCATGGTAGGGTACAGCGTGAATATAGTACCATAGGCGAACCCACTAACAGCAGTAGGTATGGCTGAAAGTAGCAGTGTAGTATTGTCGCTGAGAAATACTTTACCAGTGCTGAATACCAGATAAGTAACCCCTGAAATGAGTCCTATAACAGTTAATACTGTGGCTGTGGAGATAACAGGTCTCGCGTAATCGGACCCAATGCCCGTCGACAGCCTTGCTACTGTAGAGAAGGTTGCGAATATCGATACATGGGTCGAGGTCTTGGATTCAAGCCCCGGTACTGTGCTTAAAAGCGCATTAATGTTGTTCAAGTACATCTCCAGAGGCCCAGAGATCAAAATGAATGCGACCATCAGGATCCACGTCTCGTGGTCTACAATGAACAACGCGAACCGCTCGCTCTGAGACAGGTGGTCATTATGCTTAGCAGGGACGGGTTCGAATCTAGGACGTTGTAGTGGGGGTACTTCTTCTTCCTCGTCATTTCCAACCAACTGACTATGAATATCTGAATCTGAATCTGAATCTGAGTCACTCAAGTCCAGCTCTTCGACTTTATCCACGTTGCCTTTGATTATCGCAAAATAAGCAGAGATTCCACAGAAAAAGTACAGCACTGCGAAAAAGGTAAAAGTACTTTGAAGATCCAAAACTCGGTTTCCAGTGCTGTTGTCGTACGTGGAAAACCAAGCTGGAATCAACTGGGCTTCTAATAATGCAGACAGGCCGAAAGCAGTTACTGGTAACGAGATAGCCAGACCCGTGGATTTAGGAAGCATTCTTGCACAGCTAGAGAGACACGAAATAGCCAGAGCCGAGGTCGCAATGCCTATACATGCGAAACATACCGCGAGCTTGAGCCAAGTATGTGGCGGTACTGCAGTAGCAGTGTTCTCAGCAGTCGATCCGTAGATATATGCAGCGTATAAATAGCTAGGAGTATACAACACAGTCATCAAAATGGCGTTTTTGGACTGGCCGTATTTGTCTCCGAAATAGCCGAGAACAGGCACAGGAAGATACATTCCTACTTCGCCTGAAATGGCGATAATGTTGCATTGCATCTGTGTGAAGTGCAATTCTTGTGTGAATGGTGCCGTGTAAAGAGAGAACAGCGACAATGAGCCGGAACAAACACAGGCGAACAAGCACAGTAGAAAAGGTACTAGTATCTTGCGCCTGCTTTTGCCGGAGTCTTTCCCGAGCAGCGAACTGTGTTCGTTGGCGGAGGTACTCGGCATTTTGTGGTTGTGGTTCTTTAGTGGTTCTTTAGTGGTTCTTTAGTAGGCGTAAAGTAAAAAGAAACATGTCCTTGATTGATTTTGGTGATGATAAGAAGGACTGATAAGCGTAAAGTGCCGGATAGAGATGTGGATATTCATGCGACCACCACGACGAACATTACAATGTGCTGGGATAGTTAAGGCTATTTTGGTAACTAGAGATTTATATATATATATTTCTGGCTGAATTGTAGTTGTATTGGAAAATGGCATATATTCCACGGCTGCGCTTGCTGGTTATAGTGAAGGAACAAGACTAGGACTCAATGCAAGGCATATTAGACCTACTCACATATATGCACATATATCGGCCACTATTATCAGACGAATCATTTCGACCAATTGGATTATTTGACACTTCATATGACATGGCATGCTTACGTCAGCAGGTACAATCAGACGGCTTCATTATGACAAACTACTACGGACTTCTCCACACTTTGTACCTCTCTGATCAACAAACTATCAACAATATTTATCAATTTTAATTATTAGTCTTCAAAAACTCCTTGGCCTTCAAAACCTCTCCTTTAGATCCCAACCATACTCCACTCCTCTCGTGAATAGCTTCAGGCACCAAGTCCAGGATTCTCTCGCCCTTGTCATTGATAGCCATTCCTCCCGCTTTCTCAATGATATAAGCCATGGGGAATCCTTCATACAACATTCTTAGCTTGCCCTTCTTGGACTTCTTGTCGGCAGGGTAAGCAAAGATACCTCCGTACAAAATGGTTCGGTGTACGTCTGCTACCATGGATCCGATATAACGAGCCGAGTAAGGTTTGCCCTTCTCAGGGTTCTTGACTGCATTGAAGTAATTCTTGGTACCTTCAGGCCAATACATGGTGTTACCTTCATTGACGGAGAAAATGCCACGGAATTCAGGCACTCTCATATTCGGGTGGGTCAAGATAAATTCTCCTAATGAATTGTCCAGTGTAAAACCATTGACTTCGTTACCGGTACTCAGTACCAAGTTGGCAGATGCTCCGTACATGGTATAACCGGCAGCAACCAGCTCTTTACCAGGTCGCAACACGTCTTTAATAGATCCCGTAGACCCAGGTAGTAATCGATAAATACCGAAAATGGTACCTACAGATACACCGGCGTCCAAATTAGACGAGCCATCAATAGGATCACATACCACGGCGTAACGGCCATCTCCATCAAACACAATCAAGTCCTCTTGTTCTTCAGAGACCAGAATCTTAACTTTGCCGCTAGCTTTCATGGCATTGATGAAGATTTCATCACCAATCACGTCCAATTTCTTCTGGTCATCTCCTGTGGAATTGGCAGTACCGCTTAAGCCAATAAGGTTGACCAGAGTGGCTCTTCTGATGTTGTGGGCAATGAATTTGAATGCAAACTGCAGACTGTTGAGCAGCAGAGTAAAGTCGCCCGTCACGTTTTCGTGCTTGGACTGGCCTTTAAGAATATAACGGGTCAAAGTGATGATATCTGTTTCGACATCCACGTTACTAGCCACATGTTGAGTAGGGTCTGACATTTTTGTAATTGTGAGGTTCCTGGGCTTATTAGTGGACTATTTTAATTTGATTGATTGGTTTAGAATTGAATTTAAAGTGATCAATTCTGTGTACAAAGTAAACTAAAAAAACCTTCAAGTAAGGTCTGCGCGTTGAGCTTTTATATATCGAAAATGTGGGGGAAAACATCGAGGAGGCTTATCCGATTCCAGCCGGGAAACCCTCCGAGTCTTTCTCGTGCGCAGGGCGTGGGGAACACATCAACCACCAATTTTTGGGATCCAGCACTGGGAGCTTACTAATAAGTACCACTAAGAACCACGGACCAGTAGGGAAACGGACCGTGGAAGTTAAGTTACGTGAAGTATTTCTTGTATATATGTAAATGTATTTCTTGTTTCTATGCCCGGAATTGGATTGTTCAGTAACCCGTCCTTGTTCGTTGTTCATTTTCGCCTTGTTCTTCTCTATACGGCCAACTCTAATGGCCATAAAAGACCACCACAAAAACACCACGAAGCTTAGCTGAGCCGGCACCGGCCACACAGTGTCACGCGGTGTTTAAGTTTGTTTTGTAATTTTTTGTAAGTATATAGTAAGTATATTTGTAAGGCTTACGTGTCTTACTAATCAGGACGCTAGACATTAGAACCCCATAGCCCCTATTTATGGTCGTGGGTAAACTACACATGTTCTATAGTCAGAGGTTCGACTATTCTAACGTGTATCCACTACAAACCAAACTCTCTAAGTCCAAACTCTTCAACAAGGTCTTCGGATGATCTGCACCGAGCTTCACTCAATTCCGTGATGATCTCCCGATAAAGTTGGAACCCCAACATTTCTTCGAAGCTGAAGCGTCATCTTAATAAGATGATGAGAGCCTTGCTAATTTGTTTTGGAAACTATACCGAGATACATCCGACAATGGCTTACAAACAAAATGATTTCTGCTGAAATTCCCATTAGTGGTATGGTGGTCCGTTTAGTTACTTCGTTTGATCCGAGCCAGCCAGCCAGCCAGCCATGCTAAGCCTACTACCCATCAAACGTCACGTGACCAGCCACAGTTACCCTATTGGACCATGAACATGCCTAATCTGGCCTTTGACTCCGCTTATCTACAGGCCTTTCCTTTCCCTTTCCAGCCATCTTTGTTTCCCAACTTGTTTTCTCTTCTCATTCGAGCTCTCGAGGCGAGGGTTGATTGGAATTATTTATTGACAAATATTGCAGCTAAGGGACAACCGAACTTAGAGTCAGCCATCACTGATATTATCTCAGTGAAGTCTTTTCAAACTCGTTTCGAAACCCTTGTCGATTCAGCAGAGCAGCTTGTCTGCTTCACTAAAGCCACTTGAAATTCCTTAAATTGAAACTACTAATGGTGGACAAAACAGCCGATAAAACAGGGCCTCTGACTCCAGGAGAGCTACTGGCTGGTGATGACATTGATCATGATAACGACAACGACAATGATAGCTACAACTCTCCGGAACAGTCTCCTGCCGAAGACACCTCTGTGGTTCTGCCTACGATTCGGGAGACTCGTGCCTCGGTAGACCATGGACACTCGGTGATATCTAGCAATACGAACAATGTCGTCAATAGTGATGCCGATGCCGAGGGTACCGGCAACGACACTAGTACCAACACAAAGTCCTCATCAGATATCGATATTAATCACAGAGAAGCGCTTGCGGGTTTACAGAAGTTGCAAATCTCGCCTGCTCTTTCCTCTTCGTCGTCTATCACAGACGCATCTCCGGCATTGACAAGCATCGACTTGTCACAGCTATCACAGCAACGAACGGTTCCTGAAAGCAGTATAATTGCCCACAAGATCCCACGTTATCGCCGGCTGTCTGACTCCATGCCTCCTCCGTCTGATCCTACGGGATTCCTGCCGAAAGATATTGATAGTGAGGATGACTCTTCATCGTCGGACGACGAGTCGGATAGTGACGATTCGTCCAGTGATGATGAGCATTTCCAGATGCTACCCTCTACGAGCACCACTCAAGTTCACTCACACGCTCATAAACAGACTCAGAAACAAACTTCGCGTGAAAACTCGTCTGGAAGCCCTTCAGAGACGTCTAAAGATGTTACATCGCAGGAAGTGGATCAACCGGATGAAGAGGAGTCTGCTACAGACTCGGATTCTCGTGAATTGTCTCCGACCACCACCACTACCGCCGAAAATACAAAATCTAATAGTACTAGTAGTGGTAGTATTATAGCTGGTGGCTCTGGTTCTAGTGATGTAATCGACCTTTCGAAACCTGTGGGTAGTTCTCTGACTATCGAGACACCTGGTTCAAAACCACGCGGATCAGGCAAAAAGAAGGGCAAAATGAAGAGACCTGCGTCTCCTATGCTCATGCCCCAAGATTTATACGACTACGAAGTCTACAGAACCAAGATTATTTATCCATCTACCGCCTTTGATGAAAATGGCGATCTTGACGAAGAGATTCCTTATACGTCTGCTAATGAGGAGGCACTTGACGCGAAAAAGGCGCTCAACATGACCATAGAGGTGAGCCAAGTAGGTTCGGACCAAGCCGCGAAACGAATGGTCAGAACGATCGAGCGAGGATCTAAAGATATGGTACCATTAAGTCAAATGAAAGACTCCGACGTTATGGGCTTGAAATCTTACGTCGTGGCTACAGATTTATCTCCAGAATCATCATATGCTTTAGAGTGGACTATAGGCACCATTATCAGAGACGGAGACATTCTGTTTGCCGTGTGTGCATTTGAAGACGACCCTGCGGAACACGCGCCTCAGCAAGAAGGTGAACGATTAGATGCGGTGCAGAAAATCACTGATAGAATCGTGGAGTTGCTGAAAAAGACGCGGCTACAAGTGCATGTAATTATCGAAGTTTTGCATTGTAAAAGTCCGAAACACTTGCTTACGGACATTATCGATTATGTCAATCCTACGTTGGTGATTCTCGGGTCGCGAGGACGAGGAGCGCTGAAAGGAGTCTTGTTAGGATCCTTTTCCAAGTATATTGTAGAAAGAAGCAGTGTCCCTGTTATGGTAGCGCGACGAAAGCTGCATAAGCCGAGTAATAAGCATCTGAAGGTTCGGCTGGCCAACAATCTGCGGACCCCCGGGTTAGAGTATGCGAATGCCATTTAGATGATGTGAATGTGGTTGGCTGGCATGCTGTAATGATGTCATGATTATGAGATACGCTTGATTTGGGATCTTGACTGTTTTTGGGGTTCTATTTTTTCTAGTTACTGCGTATTAATGTTGATACTGGTATGGTATCTTATATTCCCTGGTGTTTTCTGGTGTTGCGTGATGCCATTGGACGCGAAGGTTAAACGTTGAACGTTTGAAGGTAGGTAGATTGATGCTACGAGATCCAATCCACCTCACAACTCAATTCACAGTTGGCCGTTTGCTAATACTGCTTACATTGCTATATTTATCATATTTATAATCGACATTCATAGCTATAAATCATAAAACAACTACACTACAACTAACTGACTTGCTTTCTGGTATGCTGATCAATTGTGCTTCTTTTTGGACTTTGCTTCGAGCTTCTGGAGACTCTTGGCCAGTTCGTTGAGCACGTTGTAAGCCTTGGTGGCCCCAACGGAGGTCTTCCATCCGCCCCCTGAGCTTTTATAAATAACTGCAGTTAGTCTTTGCTTCTGTGGTTGTTTTTGTCGTTGTTTTTGTCGTAGTTGTGCTTACCGGTAGATTTTGATCTGGATGCGGATGCGGTTGTTGCTGAGCCCAAGGCCTCTTTATACAGGCCCGATAAATACGCAGACACTTCGTTGCGGTTGAATTCCGACATCTGGCCGCACGGAGGACAAACTCGAATACAGAGACGAAGACAAGAACGGGATTGGCGTCGTCTGCGTGGTGTTAAAGTGGACGTTCCAGAGTTTAATGGTTATGTTATGTTAAGTAATTGTAATTGTAATTAATTAAAGGTGAAATATGTTGGTTTGGAGTGGAAGGGAGGGAGGGGGCTTAGATTAATGTGTTGCCGGAAAAGAGGAGAGGAAACAGGGCAACAAACGAGCAAAAGTACCTACGTAGAGCTGGGATTTATCAGTGTATTCTTGATATTGATCATCATGTCTAATGTATTAATATAGCAAATATATTTTGGCATGCCAAGTTGATGTTGATATCTGACTGACTGGCCCCTTAAACTATACCATTTCAACCCCCCTAAACGCGAATATCCCGCAAATACAAATACAACTTTACATTTCTGACCTTCAACCATTCTTTGACTGATTCATTATACTGTCCGATACATAGCTAATAACCAACACGTCGGCTCAATTACATTACATGATAATCTCAGGCTTCTCCACGTTGCCGGCAATGGTCTTGTGGGGAAGAACTCGGCCTCCGTTAACGTAAACTTCGTCCTTGACTTCGACATCGTCTCCGAGCACGGAAATGTTTTCCACACGTGCCCACTTGCCGACCTTGCTGTTCCAGCCAATGATGGAGTTCTTGACATAAGCATGGGGCTTGATGTGAGAGTTCTTCAACACGACGGATCGCGATAATCGAGCACCTGCGCCAACAGTGACGTTAGGACCAATCACAACATTAGGACCAATCTTAGCTTCCGGGGAAATCTTAGCAGTAGGGTCCACCAACACGTTCCCGCCGTGTACGTAAGGTTGGTCAGCGGCAGACAACAATTCCGGGTTCTTCTTAGCCAAAGAAGTTAAATATAAACAGGTTCCGGAAAGGAAATCCTTGGGTTGTCCGACATCCATCCAGTAACCTTCCAAGTCAAAAGAATGCAACGAACCTTTGCCTGCGAGTTGAGGGAAGGTTTCTTTTTCAATCGACGTGGGTCGCAATTCAATCAAGTCTATGACTGTAGGGTTCAAAATGTAGATACCGGCGTTGATTCGGTTACCGACAAACTCAACGGGCTTCTCCACGAACCGGTCAATCTGAGAAGAACCTTGCTTGTGTACAATGACACCATATTTCGAAGGTTCCTCGACCTTGGTAGCTACAATGGTACCTTCACCACCGTGAGCCTTGTGGAACTCTGCCAATTCTGCAAAGGGATAATCACAAATGATATCAGAGTTGAGCACAAAGAAGGGAGAGTCATCTTTTCGCAGTACTTCCTCGGCGAGTTTCAAAGGTCCCGCAGTACCTAAAGGCTCGGTTTCTACAGAGAAGGTGATGTTAACTCCGTACTTTTCTTCGTATTGCTTCAAGGTAGCTACCATGACTTCAGGACGGTAGTTGACAGCCAACACAATGTCCTTGACGCCAGCAGCAGCCAAGCTCTCGACTTGGTGGAGAATCATGGGTTTGTTACCAAATTCCACGAGAGGCTTAGGGGTGGTCAAGGTGAGAGGTCTCAGTCGAGTACCATAGCCACCTACGAGAATCAGTCCCTTCATAATAAAAAGCGAGTGAAAAAAAGATAAAAGATGCGCGTTAAAAAATTATTAAAACCAGAAAAAAAACCGACAGAGAATAATTACCGCGTGATTTGAGTAATGATTCTAATTTGCTTTCTTCAGTTTAGTTCAGTTCAGTTCAGTACTAATATAAAGCGATGCTGTGCTTTGTTTAGTTGTTTGTGTCAAGAGTTCAAGTTCGTTTTGTCTGTTACGTTACAACACTAAATGGATCTCTCTGGGTCGCCCTAAAACAAAAAAAATGTTGGTATACGTGTTGCTTTTTATATTTATAAGGGGTGGTGGAGTGTTGAGAACGTGTAGAGTTTGGACACACAAACAAACATACAAAGAAAAGAAAAGGCAGGTCCAAAAGGAGGTGGGCGTGCACCAACAAGACAGAAACAGAAATAGAACAAGGAACAATTGAATAGATGGATCAGCTGACAGTCTAGCTAGATATGAATAGAACCAATAGGGATGAGGATTAATAGTCTTTGAGGAATATATCTGGCTAATATCTGTTTAATAACTCTATCAAATCTATATATATCCTTTGAAACGTGAGATATTTATAGCATTCAACGTGTCTTTTTTTTTTTTTTTTAAGAGTGGTGGTGGAAATTTTTTTCCCGTGCTCCACTGCCTTGTGCCCCTTTGATAATTTGACTTCCTAATCAGGGCAGCCGGTTGCCCAAAACGGACTACGTGGCATGTACAGGTGTCAACCAGCCTCCGAAAAAGGATCACTTTCACTCACGAGAGTCCGACTAGTCTGACCGTTTGAACAAGTGAACTAAAGGAACAAAGAGAGCTTACCGAGTAGGAAAGATATCCGCGTAGATGACGTAGAGCTGCGATTTGCGGTTGATGGGGACATTCTGAAACGTGGTTCCATATATTCATGTCCAGTATGAGCAGGACGTTCACCAAGATCAGGATATGAGAGCGAATATTGTCTAATATATTGCTTATTCAATATATCCAACGTTATTTTCCAATTTTTAACTGCCGCATTGCTGTGTTAAACGGTTCGATCCTCTACTCTCGGACTGCCTGCATCTTCAGAGTCCTAGCTTAGCTTGTTTTACACTACCATAACTCAATATATCGAGGTCAGGCACTGCATTGCGCTGCATACGCCTTGGACCTCAATCATATCCCTAATCTGACTCTCGTCTGCAAAGCACGCACACAAACCAGGACTGTTGGTATCCCTAGGCATTCTTCCCTGATTTAGGCTGGTGCTGCCGAAACAAAACGCCTTGAGAACGCCATTCCTGCCTCATCACTCGCTCGCTCTAGTCAAGTCAAGTCGAGTCGATATGCACCGCCTGCTTCCAATCTGAGCTCCGGAACAATAAGCTCAGGAACCAGCCAGCCAGAAACTAAACTTTATGTACTTGTACTCTGTGTAGGGTAAAGGTTAAAAATAAATAAAAATAAAGGACACGGAGAATCCCGGAGATCAGCTTACTAGTCTAACCAGCCAGCCAACAATAGACAACCGATATCGTAGTATCGGCTGGGGTGCACTTGTAGCCGAGCTTATCGGTGCTGCTGCTGTGGTACATACTACTGTCAGGTACACCAAACTACTCCTTGATATGCAAGCCAGGAATGTAGATCACCGGTTGATGTGCGGATAGCGATTTGGCAGCTGTCACGTAACAGACAAACACGTAAGAGACGCGTAAGGCATTAGAATAGGAATAGGAATAGGCATCGGAATAAGAACTACCTATCTCGTGTTTGTCTGTGGATTCTTTTGGACTCTTTTCTATTCGTTTATAGATCTGGACTGGACCCTGGTTCAAGCCTAATTATAGGAAAAAGTGTTAAAAAGGTTAAAATGCTAAAATGACTGACCGCCTAAAGAACCCAAGCCAAGCCTGCAGACCTGTCCTGTCCTTCCCGACCAGGACGTAAATGTGGTAACTCTAATTGTGCTCTAATCGTACTGATCATAATGGCCGTACGATTGTACCATACGATTGTACCTGAATATACGGGTTGTAGCTCAACTTCAATATATACTCACTGATAAAAAGCCTCGGACATCTCCACCTCTTTGGTCGGAACATGTATTTTCTTGTGGCCAAAGTTGTCGTAGGTTCGGATGATATGCAGGATCAGCAACAAGGCTAATATCGAAGTACAGAATGTCACGCCAAACAATACAGAGTAACAGCCACTGCCAACAATACATTCACGAACAATGGACCCGTCCGTTAGAGTGATATCAGTCGTATGTGAGTCGTATACTCGTCCAAACAACATGTTGAAAAGATATGATATAGGGATAGGAGACAGAGCCAACAACCCCCAGTTTTGACTGAAATGTCGCATGCCAAAGTAGTCGCCTACTATCGTCGGGTAGCTTCCAAACGTAGATCCATAAGCTAGCCCAGTTAAGCTTGAAACTAACCATAAACGTTCGACATCTACAGTGGTTTTACCAAACACTTGTGCTACCACAAACATGGAGATCGCGATAATAAGCACCCAGCAACGCTGTAAGTTTTTCTTCTTGTAAATGTAGTCCGATAAACTGCCGCTCAGGAGTCTGCCTACAAAACTCATCATGGAGATCAGGCCTACTTGCATAGCCTGGTATTTAGCTACCTGTGCAGAAAGATCTTGGCTTAAGGATGCACTGATCTCGTTATTCAACGTACCTTTGAGCAAGTTCGCGACCACCAACGCTTTCACAACATAACCACAGGAGTAAATATACATTTGTCCGATGCCTGCAGCGACTCCCATGACGCCGAAATGCAGCCAAAACAGCCGTGTCCTGAGCAACTGCGTGCCATGGACGTCTTTCTGCGGTAAAATCGGGTCCAAATCCGGAGTCGCAGCAATATCGTCAGACCGTCTCGTGTCGTCTACTCCTGAAAGCACGCCTAATTCTGTCGTAGACACTGTAATCGTCCTCATTTGAATGTCTGATAGTTTGTTGTATCTTGGAGCATAATGCACTTTGGCAAATAAGTATACAAACACATAGAGACACGCAGGTAACATCGCCAACACTGTAAGTAGCTTCTCTTGTTCATCTTGGACATCTTTGAATGGGAATAGCTTATAGACAGTCGACATGAACAGAGCACTGAGCCCGAAGGCTGCCAGAGGTACAGAAGTAGCGAATCCTCGGTTGTCAGGATAGTTCAAAGCGGCGCATTTCATGATCGCAGAGAACACAAACGAGCTGCCAGAACCTACAAATAATAATGCAACGCATAATATAGAGACCGATGAGATGACTGATACATAGCAAGTTCTTACAATGGCATAACCCAAGAAAACACACAGTGAGCCTATAGCCAGAGGTAAAGATATGCCCTGTTGATCTACCAAGTAACCAGCAACAGGGCCACTTAGAGCCATTCCAAGATTGCCTACCATGCCAATGAGAGAAGTATGGATGGCTTTTAGAGCTAGGTGTGACGCCAATTGAGGCGCGTATGCTGAGTACAGGTACATGGTCCCGCTCGCGAGGCCTAGTTATTGTTAGTATGTTATGTCGATATTAGGTTTGCTCCTTTTTTAATAAGCAATAGGGAATAGTAGTAATAACTGGCATATGCACTGGAATACTAGCCTTAAAAACTTGTAGAAATTTGTAAATACAACCCTATCTCGGGTTCTGTTCATGTCCTATTCATGTTCCTCTTCGCCATCCTCTTCTTCATTCTCTACCTGCACTATTTGTGTTTACTAACCTCCTAGGAAACATGCAATAAGAGCAGCCGTTCGTTTGACGTCATAATAACGGATTTCTTTGAGCGATGTCCACATCTCTTGAAATGCCTCTGTGAATCCTTTGCTTCACCTACCAAAGCAAAAGTGTTTGACAATTGTTTAGTAAAGTAGTTGGTACCTGGTGAAGATGTTGACGTAGCACTTGTTTAGCTGCGTCCTGTCTAGGCCAACTTGCGACGATCCACTACTCACTCAGTACGTAGGTCCCACTGTGGACGGACGGGCGAAAAACGAAGCAAGCCAGAAAAAAGCAGAGCACTATAATGACTTCAAAATCACTAAATAGTTATTAGATTTTACAAAAATATTATAACGGAGAAATTAAAAAGGTTGGGAAGGTCTGTATATATATAATTTACCCCAGAAATGGTGCTTCATTGTTGACACTTCAAACAAACTTGCGTGGGGTAATTTCAACTAACCACACTATAAGAGGCTTAATTAAGATCCATACTAAATCTTTCAAAAAAAATACCAGAAAAACTGCTGCGAAAACTACGGGAAACAGTCTAACACCACAACCACAACCACAACTATAACTACAGAAAATGCCACCTAATGCCCTGCGAATAGCGTTTTTCGGCACAGATGAGTTCTCTGTCCACTCATTGAAGTTATTGTATGCGCATCGCAGCACCCTCAACCTGTCCTCTCTTGATCTGATCACCAGATCACCAAAAAGACATGGCCGAGGACTCAAACAAATATCAGAAGCAGCCACGGCGGAATTCGCCTTCCAAGCAGGTATCAACGTCAAGCGCGCAGATTCTCCCGAGGAAATTGAGTCTCTGGGCTATGACTGCAAGTACAATATGGCTGTAGCTGTGTCCTACGGTCAATTGATCCCGTCTACGTTCATTGATAGTTTAAAATATGGAGGTCTGAATGTACACCCATCTTTACTACCAGCACTGAGAGGTGCGTCTCCTTTACAATATGCTCTTCTTAAAAAGCTCGAATACACAGGAGTGTCTGTTCAGACGTTGCATCGCACCAAGTTTGATCATGGTGATGTACTATACCAATCCGACCCGGTGAAAATCTCTGACAATGATACTGTAACGACTCTAAGAGACAGACTTGCGCCTTTAGGAGCTCAAGGACTTGTCACAGTCTTAGAACAAAAGCGTTACATGGATATCGACAAGTACAAAGTCGTCAATACCTCGGTTCAACCTAGCTATGCGCCGAGAATACCGAAAACCAGTAAAAAAATCGATTTCTGGACAATGGACTCGTCTGATATTGAGCTACGTCACAGAGTCTTCGGCTCTCTATACGCTTTCCAAGACTGTTTACCTAAAAAACAGAAAACACCTAGAAGAAAACGGTTGATTCTATTCGACATTCGAGCATTAGATTCGGAGAATATCAAACCAGAGTATGAAGACTTGAACATCGGCGAATATCTCTTAACGGACGACAAATGCATAGTGAAAGCAACCGACGGGTTCATAGAATCCTCCTCAATACAATTGGAGGGCGAGAAAAGAGAACATCCTGCCAGATTCCTGATATCCATGTCTGCCAGGGGCATAAAGAAGCCTCTTCTTGTATAACCTATATACCAGTGAAACCAGTGTAACACCAGTTGCACCTGTACATATACGCTCTGCATACCATAGTTAATCTATTGCATATCATAAAATACAAACACATATAAATACCATCTCTCATAAGTCCAACCTTTAACCCTTAGGTAAGAGTCTGGTGTTTCCTGTTATATTCATTGACTGCTATACCCATTTGCTTGTAGATATAGCGTCGACTATCTGTATCAGCAATCGGCACAAACGGTCCCTGGACTCCGCCTCTCAGGATTAAAGCAATTCCTGTACGCTCCATCACGATGGTTTGTAAATCCCGGAAATCAACCTCCCATTCCGTGGTCAAGTTGCTTGTAGCGAGCATAATGATCCTGTTGAACGTAACAATAACTGCGACATTTTCACGGGTCATGGGCAGGTGTGCCAAATACTCATCATCAAAATAGGCGCCATTATTGGCTGCTTTAAGCCAGGCTTGTCCTACTGCCTCTCGTTCAGAGTAAGGCCTAATAATACCGTCGTGCTCAATGAACCTTGGCGCTCGCACCCGAGCAATTTGGTCAGTATCGAAAACAGTAGTCGTATTACGGACTCCCTCACTGACATTGTTAGCCATGTCAAAAAATCCAATAGCAGTCTTAGTAGGAAGGCCAACCAATCCTTTGCCCAAACCTTTGAAAAATCCAGCAGTGCCTTCTTTCGTAGCTCCTTCCAAAGGATACAATGCTAACCCAGAAACTCCACTAGAGAGACCTTCAACAAAAGACGTAGCTCCAGAGGCTATTCCATAAAGCGCGTGCCGAGGTTTATTTCTTGACGTACTCTTTAATAAACGCCTGTTTTGGAACTCCTTGTCCATTGTTGCCACGGCTAATCCTTTAGAAATCGAACCAGTGATCTTAGAAACACTGTTAGAAATACCAAACACAGACTTCTTCATAAAGCTGACACCACCTTTAGCAATACCGATTCCAAGATCCTGAGGCCTGTCGCTGTGAATATAACCCAGGTAAGGCTCATAGAATATATCCATAAATCCAGAACTCAAATTATTGAACAAACCCACGGGATTACCAATAAAGTCGGCACTTCCAAGAATCTTGTGTATCTGGTAAATGAACTCTTGACTATAATGCGTACCAATGACCTGCATAAGCAATGGCAGAGGCGTATGGACATTCTCCAACATTAACGCATTCAACTGTACAGGAGCATCATTAATGTTACCTATTGCCATAGTAAGCATATTAAGGAAAAACATCAACGCATTCTGAGATGATACTCTATCTTCAACATTGATCCTTTCTGTCCTCATAAATGACAAATCTAGCTGAGCAGGCTGTAAATGCAAAGTCTCAAAGTATACATCGATACCCGTGTTATCCTTAATCGGCTGTGGAATCTCTAATGATTCGTCACAAAGCTTATCAACCTGTTCTTGACTTGGAGTCTTGATAAAGTCCATCACACTGAACAAGAAATCCTCATCAATTTCCAAAGTCATTTGCTGAAGCAATACCGTAAAGTACTTGATAAAAAGCACACCATGGGTATCGTCTTTTACCCTGGTAATAGATGTGGAGAAAGTAGGATGGCTATTGATCTCCTTGGACGAGTTAGGAATCACACTAGGGAATAGCACCACTGGGAAAAGACTACCAAACAACTGGTTGTCTATCTGCATCCACTTCATCTTCATCGAAAACGTGTCATACAGTTCACTGCTTTTGAAGTGAAATTCAAATCCCCTCAGAGTTATGTAGCACAACTCCACCAGTTTACGGTTGATCAACGATACACCGAGACCCTCGAAATTCACACGAACATTGAAAAGGTCTTGGTCTTCTTGATCCTCATCTACGACTGCAAACACCTCCGTAGAAGAACCAGTAATAGACGACGTCGAATTAATGGCCACTGTCGAATTCGTGACATTGGTAGAAGAGCTGTTGCCTTGCTGCTTACGCTTGAGTTGATACATTGAGGTAGCAGGGTCATAGTTAGTTATAACCAGAGAAATCAGAGGCCCATCTGCGACAACGTCCAGATCAACTATACCTCCTCCACCTTTAGAAGGGCTTGTTGGCCTAATGTCATAATCACGATTCACTCTAGGGATCTTCATTGGTGGCAGACTACCAATCTCTGCCAGTTGAATCCTTCGTTCTCTGCCATTACAGGATAAAACCAATTCTTTGAGCGGTGCAGCCGGGAAATCCCAAGAATAAGGCATAACACTCTTCGCGGGAACCCTGTACTTTATAGGTGTAAATGGTGCATGGTTGCCAACTTCAACACCTTGTTCGTCGATATAAGGATTTGCTTGATAGAAAATAAACTCAAAATCCGTAAAGTTTCGCAGAGAGTAAGGCCAGTTTTTGCTAGAATCCTCTAAATGCAAGAACAAAGTAGCTTGTTCCATCAAAATGGTGATATTTACTAGCACAAATCCTTTGCCCTTTCTGTAAAGCTTCACAAAGGTTCTTCCAACACTATTGACATCAAATGGGGCCGACCATTGACTATTAGGTCCAGTGAAACTAGCAATAAGTTTGGTCTCTCCATTTCGCAGTTGGTGCAAAGCCTTAATCTCGCCGTTGCTCACAATCAATGCATCACTCAAAACAACATCAGGGTCACGGAACTGGACCTCCTCAGACAGTTTGTTACAAATCACAAATCTAGGTGAAATCGTAATAATCTTGCTCAACTTATACTTGCCTTCGCCCTCCAGTATGGTCATTCCCACATGAACATTGGACTGACGGTTATGTGAAGGAATTTTGACCTCAGAGAATGTACCTATAGCTTCCAAACTCAAAGGATCACTCCATCTAGAATTACCGACCTTCAATAAAGCTCGGTTACTGGTGTTTCCATAGTTGTCAAAAGACCACATTAATGGTCTTGAGTTCTTGAGTTCGCGGTTGGTTATATGCGTAACAGAAGCCACCGTCTCGTCAACAGTATACGACCTCACTCTGGAAATAGCAGTATTGACTCTGGTAGCAACTTGCAGATCCAGTCCTATTCGATTCAAAACGACATAAGGCGAGAATATTTCAATGCGATTGCCGACTTTAGTGGAATCGTAAGAGTAGTGTATTCTGAGTTTCAATCGTTGACCATCCCGTGAATGGGTTAATATGGTATCCTCTCTCCTGAAGCCATCACTACCACGAGGGCTGTTGATAACAGCAAATTCACTCTTGTCATAACCTGCCTCTGCAACATGAACACTGAGCAATAGTAGCGCCGATTTGCTAACGACATGAACCGGACTTCGTTCTCCCTTCTTCAACATATTCGACCAGTCCTTCTTGGTATCTTTGCAGTAAAGCCTGTATTCAAAGTCATAAGGCAACAAATTGACAATCTCAAACGGTGCGCTAAGAACCACAGTCATATATGGATAGATTCGAGTCAAAGGTATACTATGGTCATATCTCGCATCAGCCTGGATATAGAACTGCACGTCTGGATTCTCCGATGATTTACAAACCAAAGAACTACTTTGGCCTTGGCTTTCCAGAAGCGACCTCCAATCAATTCCTGTTTGACACCACTTAAAATTCAGTTCTGGCGACGGTCGAACTATGATAGAGCGTCCTTCCTCGAGATCCTGTAGAGCGATAGCACGAGATTGCTTAGGTTCAAGGCGCCATATTGTACCATCTGGATCCGCACATATTTCAAGGGCAACATTGGTGTCATTAACAAAGGCATAAGTTGATCTGAAACAAATGGTCTTCAGATTATTTTCCAGCTTTATCGTACATGCAAGTCGATGAGTCATCTTTGTAGACTTGGAAGATAAAATATACAATTCCTCGCCTTCACTGGTCACAGGAATACCACGAACAGGGGCATAAGGAGAGTCGACGAGTTGTATGGCTAACTTCATATTTTGAATATCAGTACTCAAATTTTCTCGCAGTTCATGCCAGTCACAAAATTGCCAAGGAATCTCTTGACCATCTTCTACGACTTCCGTACGACGGTCAGCACCTCCATCAATGGACACTTCCATCTTAAAGCCGGTTTCATTTCGGACTCTATAAGGTGCTGCTGGTTCACGGGGCTTCAAGAGGAACTCATCTCCATCTTGCTGTTTAGAACTGACAAAGTCCACCATTCCGATCAATGTATCAATAGTCTGCGAAGTTATTGTGGTCTCAATGAGCTTTCGACTGAAAATATCAACAAATGTGTTGTTCTTTAAAGATGCTCGTGCTAAATGGAAACCGAGGTCCCAAGTTTCTACCAATGGTTCCCAAGCACTCTTGGAAAGATTGTAGATGTTGGTGAAAATCTCGGTACTAGCATCTATTCTCAAGTCCGAGGACCAATCACGGGCATGCACAGTAAAAGGTTTCACACATGTATCCAGCATAGGAAGTTCATGACTGCTACCGATGAGTACAAATCTCATACCATCCATATCAGCTGTCAATTCCTCACCCTTCACAACGGCAACCGCAGTTTTAGTGCTTGAACTACTGCTATTAAGGGTCTTACTAGCTGTCCTTCGACCAGTAGTAGTGCTCTTGTCACCACCACCTGTTTTGGTACTTGGGGCACTAGTAGTACCAACAGTACTACCAGTAGCTGTTGAATTTCCTTCGTCATTTTCAGTAGATGCCAACCGCGACACTTTCTGCATAATAGACAAAGCCAATAGAACATCACGCACCGAGAGCCTCAGAACTATAGGTTGAACAGCAATCTGTATCGAAGTCATGAGCTGGTTGACACTGGAACCTCTTTGATCCAGAGCCGCACTGACAGAAAAGTCGTCAATAATTCGTAAACGATTTTCCTCAAACTCATCCATATTACAAAGGAATATTCCAACCTTACTGACAGACAGCGTAATAGTTTCCGTTTGTGAAACAACGAATTGCTCGGTCTTCAATACAATAGCTTCTGTGTTACTTAGCGAAGGATTGGCCAGGACTATAATAGAAGCATCAACAATGTTCAGGTTCAAGAAAAACTTGGTTTCGTCATTGTCTTCTTGACACTCTTCACCCGACAAAGCATCAAGATCGGAGTCGTCCACCTCTTCAATACCCATTTCGCTGGTCCCTGTTCCCAAGAAACTCTTGAGAGCAAACAGGTAGTCTATGGCCAGAATCATACGGGGACTGTCAATTGATAGCAGGGCAGATGTACGCTTAGCATCACTTGTTCTGGTTACTCGGCACATGAATTGATGCTCATCATGATTCACAGAAGGAATTATTTCACTAAACTTGTTGTCCTTCACAGCCCGCGTATCATGTACAGTAAACGAATGTACATGGAGATCCGATTCCAAAGAATCATCGCCATGCAATGCAAAATCAATACCAAAATCCGTTAGAGAAAACTTTGACAGACTCGCATCGTTTATATTCTCCGTAGAGATCCCATGAGTAGAATGATACAAAACTAAAGAAACAGTACCAACGGTAAATGCAAACTTTATCTTATCGTTGGACTGTTTAGTAGCTTTAGAGTCATCTTCATTGTTCAACGCTTGACTTAAAGATCTTGAGCGACTTTGAGACTCAAGCTTCTTGTTGTGCTTCAATTCCTCAATCAATTCACCCCTTTCTTCTTCACCCATTCCTGAAGTGTTGCTGAAAATACGTGAGACCGCACTAAGTCCATCTAAGAAATATCGATATTGTATATCCGTAAGATTGACTTTGACATCAGACATAGTACCTTTAATAGACATGGAGGGGTCTTTGATCCCTTCGAATTGAGAAGTGTGAACAAGATCGAATGTGATATCCACATCATCGATGATTTCAAGTTGCTGTTGTAAATCCTTCTCCAAGAAATAAAAATCTGTTTCCATTTTGACAGACCTCAAACCAGCTTTGATGTTGTTGAGCAAAGCCTTCACACCGGGTGCTACTTCTTTTTCAGTCATATCGTTATAGATGAATATCTCACCAAGATGCGAGGTTAAAATATCACAAGTACCATCCTTGTGAGAACTTACCGGTCGTGGATAGACAACAATCGGAGTTTTTACTAGCACATCAAAGTGAATCTTGCTGGCTACCGCAACTGCAACGTCGATCTGATTTGCTTGATTCATAGCAGCCTCTCTTGCTCTATCATATAAAGCCTTCATCTGCTGGAAACGAGACATAAAGTTGACAATTCGAGAAAAAGGCTCTTCTACAACATTTATCCTTATAGAACCAGCATGAAAATACACCGACGCATCGTACTGGTTGTTAGGATTGTATTCAAACGTCTCATATTTGAAATCGGCCAGATCGCTATCTTCTATGCTGATCAGCTTTCGTAAAACAGAATCTTGAGATGTACCTTCGTTCACCTCATCATGTAACGCTAGACTGCCCATCTTAGCCTGGATCTTCATGGTTTCATTGAAAAGCCTAACACCAACATCAGCAGTATCCAGCTTCAGAGTAGCCAACTTTATACCGTCGTCGTTCAGTGTCACTATTATGCTTGAAAGATTGACATCGACGGAAATTTCACCACCGTTAGCAGCAGATTCTGCATCTACTTTGGAATCACTGTTGTCAGGAGTTTTCTCACGGGAGTTAGATATAGCTAGATTAGCACCCTGACTCATATTCTGATCATTCGGGTCAGCAGGACTGGTGAACGTGGTAATAATAAAGTCGAGAAGTGTCAAGAAGGTTTTCGGCGCTACCACAAAGTTCAGAGTAGACAAAGAGATTTGGATAATTTGATCGGATATTTCTTGAGGAGTACCAACAGTAGATTCGCGCTTGATTCTGTTGTATTTCACGTCAAACAAATCTCGTGGAGTTGTACCTGAAGAACTGTCGTACTTGTCAGATGTTACAATTCTTCTTAGGTCAACGGGGCTACTCTTGTCGATATAATCTTCGACATTAAGTCGCCCCAAGGTCACATGCGCGAACATTTCCATCGTCTTATAGTAGTAATCTAGAGAGAAGTCTTCCAGTACCAAGTCTATAAGAAGATCTTCTGCAAGAGTCTTATCATTGGTACATCGATGCAAAGAGAGTTCAACTTTCTCAACATCGAACTTGAATTCGAAAATTTTTTGATCTGCTGGAGATAACACGGCAGTAGATGCGGATACAGAAGTCGGTGCGGCAGTACTAGGAGTAACATCTCTAGTGGAATTGCTATCAGAATCACTATCTTCAACATCCACAAACTCCTCGTAGAGTGGTCTAGCTGCTTTCGAATAAGATCGATCACGTCCAGTAAGCATATGATCGGCTTCCTCTGCGACAGCTGGAGTCTCTTCTTCGTACGACTCTCCAAAATTTGGAATAGCCTTGTCGATCAGTTCCATCATTAACTTGTACTTTCTGTCCGACATGGCTGCTTTGAACAATGGAAGCATTCCAGAGACTTTGAACTTGGTAAGACTGTGAGCATCTGGCAAGATTGAGACTTCCAGAAGAAAGTCTAAATCAGCTCTAGCTAAAACATAAGCCGGATGATCGAGTTCTTTACTGTGTAGTACACGCATAGTTTCTCTTACCGATGCACCGATAAGGATCTGGGTATCATGCAATTGCAGCTTGAATTTGTCATACATCAGAGACTCCAGTTGTTTCCAGTCACTATCAGTATACTTGTGCGTCTGCTTATTCTTGACCTCGTTCAGGACTTCCTTTTTAACAAGGTCGCTTACCAAACTTATATGACCAGCATCAATTACAGCACAGGGAGTAGTCCAACTAGTATGATCGAGCGGTATGACAATCAAAGGTGCTTTCATATCGAGCTTGATGTTTACCGTCTTGTGTTCCTGAAGCACATATTCGAGACCTAATCTGGTTTGGTCACGTAAGCCTTCGACAGTAGAGCCTGCAGCATTCATAATTGCACCTATAGTTTCAAGATGCGTCTGTGGTGGACGGAAGAACGCTACAAGAGACTCAATGAACTCTGTATTGTAGAAAACCGTGATACTTTTAGTTCTTAAAAACAAGTTCGAGTCAGCGTTCTTATCGAGTGGGTTGCTTTCGAATGATAACCAAAAAAAGACATCCTCAGGTCCGTCGATATCGATACCATTATGGTTACCACTGTCAAGTTCAATATGCTCATCACCATGTGATAAGTTCTTGACCGTGACAATTTGTTCGTATAACGTCTGCTCAGATTTATCATCCACCCGAAACTCCTCAAGACTGATATTAGTAACAAATGAGTTAGGACGCTGGAAAAACTTAGCACGGAAGCCATTGAAAATAATCGAGGCAACATCTTTACATTTGCCATGAGGATCGTGTCTCACAGTGAAGCTACCTTTCTTCAAGGCAGTTTCAATTTCCAGAGTCACCCAATCTTCTGGTATATCAGCAGCAGGGGTTATACCGGCATTGTCATCCCACTCTATAGCATCATATAATTCCTTTCGTTGTTCCTCCGTTAAAGTCACTGGTTCCTGTGGATCATCGGATTGACCAGCATTTGGATCTGCCTCAGGAGAACCATTTGCCGATCCCCAAAACCACGACGTCCAAGTCGATGCTTGTTGTGCTGGAGCAACTGCCTTATCGGTACTTATGGGCGCCTTCTCTTTGCGCAGTTCGCGCTTGGCAAACGATCGATAGAATCGTATATCTTCATAACTGGCCTCCCATTCTAGGTCATCGAGTTCTTGTTTCTGAGCTACATCCAAAGTGCCTGACCTGAGCTTGGTTTTGTAGAGATCCACATAACGGATCCGTTCCTCTCTCTTAGCACTAATATAGTCCCAGGACCATTCCCTCTTTCGTTCATGGATCTGTGTAACAACTACATTAGCAGCATATTTTAGCCATGCACGAGGATTCTCTTTAACTGGTTCCTCAGGTCGGAATTTCTTGAAGTCTTTTGTCTTCATGTATAACCTGAAGAGCTCAGCAGTCCAAAGAGCATCTCTATATTGATCATCATCAAACACAAACCCTAATTCTTCGAATACAAACTGTGCTCGAGTTTTTGGTTCAGTGGGACCGACCTGTTTATTCAACAATATTCGGCCTACTCCTGAGACAGGTCTGAGTATATACTGATGATCAGGAATGGACTTTTCGAAGCTGGCCTCATTTTGGTTCTCAGCATCAACATCAACATCAACATCAGTATCGATATCAGTAGGCGGCACGCGAGGAATCAATGCTTTGAACTTTTCGGCAGTACTTTGACCGCTCAAGTAATCTTCTGAAAGTATCGACTTTGAGTCTGTGTCCCAGTAGATTGATAACGAACTAAGTGTAGCCAGTTTCCTAGTAACCGTACTCACGTTCTGGATAAATATAGGGTTCCACTCTGTATCTGTAGATACTGCAGACAACTCAGCCAAAGAGAATCCGAGACTGAATGGATGACTTTGAACACTGTTGGAGTCTTCGTATCGGAGATGGATGTTCTTTATGGTGATTTGTAGATTGTCGACAATCTTACTCACCAGGCTTTCTGTGAAGCTTTGATTTTTCTGAATCTCCTCTGCCGACAGCCCATTGGTCGGAGGAGACTGTTCCAGGAGTTCCAAATTGGCCAGTTTCTCCATCTTTAGATCATGGGCACGCTTTTCCTCTTCTTCAGCGTTATAGTTACCGCTTTCCTGAGGCTTAGCCAATAGGAATACATCCTCAATTAGCACTTTAACAGGCTTATTTTTGAGATTGGACCATGGTATTTGTAGAACGAGTTCACCGAGATGTCCTTCAATGACATCTACAGGTAGTCTGAATTTGTCCAGAGCCTAATGATGTTAGTCTCATGACGCGGAGTAGAGGGAGCTGATATAAAACAAGAAGCAATAACTCATTGCATTGATACTCACCTCTTTCTTGAGCTCAAGATTCCGCAGCTTGACATCGCCTCCCCAGATGCCGATATTCAATTGCTTCGGGTCGAAGTTTTGCACCTAAATGTTAGTAATGCAGTTGCTAACGACTCTATATAGAATCGAAATTTGAACTTGACTTAAATATTATGCCAAAAACATACATATGATCCCTAGGAGTTAGTAACGAAGAACGTAGATAGAACTGCACTTGAATATTCAGAATTGTACCGCACATATACATATACAAATATCAATTCAATATGAATACAAATATCAATGTGGATACTCACCAGAAACCGGTTGAGTAGCGACGCTACTAACGATTCCAACATTTTGCCTTAGCGATTTTGCACAAATTATGCGTTCTGTTAAAATTGCTAAGTTGAACCTTGGGGTGCGCCGTGCACGTGACTTCCAAACACTCTATTTTGCAATTGAGAATTGGCAATGTCTGGATACGTAAAGAAACAACTCTAGAATGAAAGTGAGTTCGTCGTTGGTGGATTGCTAGTTAGCTGCTAAGTTTGCGTTTGGGTTTGCGGTGTTGCAGAAGTAAGGATAGGAGGAATACGAACAAAGTAGAGAATGCTCAGACTGGTGCGGCTGTACCGGGGGCGAGTGAGCGAGCAATAACCACAAAGAGCAATATGGACGCCACAGACACGGCTAATAGGATAACAACGTGGGGTATTCATGTTATTTTGGGGTGTAATTATATAGATATACATGTGAGTATGTTTTTATGGAAATTATTTGAATATTCGAGGAACTAATGTGGTGTCCTTATGAGACTCGAGACTTGAGACTTAGGTGAGAATACCCCCTGATCAGCAGGACCTAGTTAGCAGGACCTAGTTAGCAAGACACAGCCCCTGGATCGAAGTAGCAACCACCAACAGCAGCAACAATAACTAATTACAACCAATATTTAAGATTTCATGAGCTCAATTAGACTCATCGCGACCTCGGCAGCGGCTAATACCGTGACTTGGCCCCGGTCGTCATAAGCTGGTGCCACCTCTACGATATCTGCACCAACCACGTTAAGACCACTGAGACCGTCCAATATAGTGAGCAGTTCCCGCGTTGTGAACCCTCCAGGCTCCGCAGTACCTGTTCCAGGGGCATAAACAGGGTCTAGAGAATCGATATCGACGGTTCTAATGTTAGTTTCATAGATCAGCTGATCAAGTAATTCAAAAAAAGCGATAGTTTTGGTCACGTGATTAACAAGTCACGTGATCACCGCATATTCATCTCCTACTCACATGTACACTTTTTCTGCTCCAATTCTATCTTTGATCTTCCGAATGACCCCTTTGATTCCTAACTCATCAATGTCTCTGGCAAAGATGATCTCGAATCCACAGCTCCTGTCGTGTTCGTGGTCTTTGTAACGTCTCAGAAACGGTGATCTGATGCCTACATGGGTATTAGCACCATGCTTCTTTGCATAACCTTTTTCAATGGCATAATGCAAAAACGTCCCATGATTCAGTTGCTGATAGCTGGAAATGTTGCCCCCTAAAACCTCAGGTTCCCAAGTATCAATATGACTGTCGAAATGAAGCACAGACACAGCCCCATGTTTCTCAGACACAGCTCTCAACGCAGAGAAAGTAATCGTATGATCTCCACCGAGAGTCAAGATTTTGGGCACTTTTGTTGCCTCATTGTCCTTATTAAAATTTAATACAGAATGGTTCAAAATAGCACGGTGGCCTCGGTATAGCTGGTCTAAAGCGTATCTGTTATCAAATGATGACATGGCAACATCCCCGCATTCCACTACTTTGAAATCATCATAGGATTCATCGATTGGCCTAAATGGACTCAAGTAGTTAGCGGCATCGATTCTTCTAGAACCTTCTCTGATTCCACTAGGCCCAAATCTAGCACCTGGTCTATAAGTGGTTGCAGTATCGAACGGAGCTCCTACTACTGCTATATCAAACTCTAAATTGGTATCACCTCCTCGATGGATCCCGAAACATTCTGATAAGGGCAAATGGCCGAACGTCACGATTCCCGCGTATACGGGGCCTATTCCAGAGGACCCGTCCAGATCTCCCACGTAATCCTTATCGGGGATTTTAATGAATCCAGGATCGGAAGTTGTTAGTCTTTGTTGTTGTTCTGCTGTTGTATCGAACTGTTGCTGATAGCGATTAGTATTGGCAGCTATATGCTTATTCTTATCAGTAGTCTCCTTCCTATGGGTCTCCTCGAGAGGACCAAAAAAGGTATCCAAGAAAGATCCTGACGAGTGTGCAGATGCTTGTAAAAACAACAGTAGGGTAATTATACAGTACTTCATGATGCACCCGATTGTTTATTTTAGTGAAAATAAATTGCAATTGTTCGAGTCTGTTTTGCTGGCCGGGGAGCTGAGTAGTAGCTAACTAATCTAATCGGCTTCGGGTTTTGCTTCCCCGTTTGGCATCTCGGATCGGAAAACAGCGAAAAACAAAAAACACAAAAAACCAACTCCCGGGTAACCTCTCAACACTTCATTTTGCCTCCGCTCAGGGCAAGTTGGACTTTTACACTACACGTCTAAGCATATAGTCATTTAAAACAGCAAGGGATATTACTATAATATCACCACGCTCCGTATTGTACATAAACCTTTATCTGAGGCTTGTGAGGATCACTCAATAGTACATTGCATATTCATACCGGTAAGCATTCATTTCCCATCACTGCAATATACCATTCTTCTATAGTCATCGATTTTGATTGACTTAGATATTCAACAAATTACTAAGCGGATCATGCATCGTTGTTCATCCAACCACAAAAATCTTAACTAACTTTTTTTCGGCTGTAGATCTGATCTGACCATAAGCTCTTAAATAAGCTGGTTGAATATGGCGTCTCGTATCTTTATGAAAGCGGCTCTGCGCAAAAACAGCAGCCGCTCGTTAGCATATTCCAGCCTTGTAAGCCGATCCGGTCTAGTATCGGATCCAAGCTTAGGCTGCGCGAACTTGTACGCAAAACGGTTCTTCGGTTCTACCAAGACGTTATCTACTTCTAATAGTGATGACAGTAAGGACTCGTCTAAGGATAATGATTCAAAATCCCCAAAGAACCAGAACCAGAACCAAAAAGAACAGGACAAGCCCAAGACCACCCCTAAGGATCCACAGACAACGTCTGTACCGGAAGGATCCAAATCTGAGCCGGTCGTAGAGCTGAAGGACTCAGCTGCTTCTAAAGGCGAAAAGAAAAGAGTATCTTTGCCTAACAGAGGCCGACGGTCTGAGTTTCCAGAAAACGCCAAGTCCAGTGCTATTGCTAGCAGTGTGTCTCAAAACGCAGGGTTTTCTGTAGGCTCCAAAAAGGCATCATCAGACTCCAGAGGTGCAGAGACGGTGATTCCTCCGGAAAAGAAGTTTGTACCTATAGCAATTCCGCGACGACCGTTATTCCCTGGTCTCGGCGGGTTTTGCACGTTTACAGACCCTGAGCAGATCAAGACCTTCCAGGAATTAGACCGTAATAAGGCCTGGGACAGATCTGTAGTGGTGTTTCTAGGCAAGAATATCGAGTCGGCCAAGTTCTTAGATGAAGGCGATGATGTTTACGGTACAGGATGCTCTTGTCATGTTGAAACGATTGAAACGTCTGTAGGCCGTGATAAAACGACTCTTTATGTCGCACTATATCCTACATGTCGTGTCACCAAGGGCCGTCTACTCAGTCCTACCAAAGATTCTGACGAGACAGAAGCCGAACAGTCTACAGGAGAAGCATCATCATCATCGGCAACGGTGGCAGCTCCTACCAAAGTGGCACAATCCGATAACGGGTTGGATACTGCTAGTTTTGATGTGATTCCTTCTACCGAGGTGGATCATCCAGCTATCAAATGGATGGACCAAGTCGTTGCTATTTCCGATGCTCCTTATAATGTCGAGGACAAGAACATTCAGGACCTCTGTTCCAAGATCATTGATGCGTTGCACCAACTTTCCAACAATAGCTTTGTTGTAAGGTTGCATTTAGAAAGATTTTCAAAGTTGTTCCCACACTCTGGCGGCACTTATACAAACCCATCGCAACTAGCCGATTTCTGTGCCGCGTCATGCTCTGGTGCTCATGAGGTACAACAGATTCTTGAAACGTTGAATGTCGAAGAACGATTGGTCAAGTCGTTTGACCTAATCAATCGAGAACTCGCTAGCATAGAGCTCAATGACAAAATCACCAAGGCTCTGAACGCAGAAATGACCCAGCGACATAAGAAGGCGCTTTTACATGAGCAGCAGAAGATCATTGCTAAGGAGTTGGGTAATGATAACGGCAAAGAAAAGCTGATTGCGACGTTCCGTGAACGAATGAGCAAACTTAATGCCCCTGATGAGATTAAAGAGCTCGTGGAAAGTGAAATCGCCAAGTTTGAATTCCAGGAACATTCTGGCGAAGCCACTGTCTCACGAACTTATCTTGATTGGTTGACTCAACTTCCTTGGGGCCTATTTTCCAACGACTCTTATGATATCGCTGCTGCTAAGCAGTTGATGGACTCTGACCATTTTGGTTTGGAAGACGTGAAGAAGAGAATCTTGGAGTTTATCGCTATTGGTAAGCTGAAAGGTTCTGTGGATGGTAAGATCATTTGTCTACATGGACCTCCAGGTGTAGGTAAGACATCTATTGCTCGATCTATTGCCAAATCACTTGGTCGAAAGTTTGAACGAATCAGTTTGGGTGGTGTTTACGACGCGTCTGAGATTAAAGGTCACAGACGAACTTATGTTGGTGCACTTCCTGGTAACATTGTACAAGCGTTGAAGCGATGTCAGACACAGAACCCAGTCATTTTGTTGGATGAAATCGACAAGACAGGCAGAACTGGCTTACATGGAGACGTATCTGCTACTTTGTTAGAAGTGTTAGACCCCGCACAAAACAACAAGTTTTTCGACGTCTACCTCGAGGCTCCTATTGATATCAGTAAAACCTTGTTCATTTGTACAGCCAATGACATCAGTGTGATTCAGCGACCATTGCTAGATAGAATGGAGCTCATTGAACTGTCTGCATATGACAGGTATGAAAAAGCCACTATTGCTAGGCAATACTTGATCAAAGACGCACAAAAGGAGTGTGGATTAGAAAACAGAGATGTTACATTCACTTCAGATGCTGTGGATAACATTGTGAAGCATTATACCGTGGATGCTGGAGTCAGAACCTTGAAGCAAATGATTGTCAAGATTATGGGTAAAGTCGCGCTGGAAGTTGTAGATGGTACTATCGCCGAAGGCTCGCCTATAATCATTTCTAGCAACAAGGTGACTACGTACTTGGGCCCGCCAATCCGTGTCAGTGACAGAATTTACGAACGTTGTGATCCTGGTATTGTGTTAGGACTAGCTGCAAACTCTATGGGCGGATCCGCGTTGTTTGTGGAGTCTGTGCTACAACAACCGTTGTCCATCAATGGTACTCCTAAAGTCACACGAACAGGGTTGTTGGGTGAGACCATCAGCGAGTCATCGTCCATTGCTTATACATTCAGTCGTATGTTTATGACCAAGCATTATCCTGGTAACTCTTTCTTCAGTCATGCCGTGATCCATACGCATTTACCAGAAGGAGGAATCAAGAAGGACGGGCCATCTGCCGGTATCACCATGACCACGAGTTTGTTGTCTCTTGCACTGAACCGAGCAGTAAGACCCAATATTGCCATGACCGGTGAAATCACTCTGGCAGGCAAGGTATTACCGGTAGGAGCTATTAGAAGCAAAGTGGTCGCTGCTAGATCTGCTGGTTGTGATACTGTGATTTTCCCTAAAGAAAATTTGGCTGACTGGGAAGAGCTGCCAGATTATTTGAAAGACGGAATCCAGCCTGTTCCTGTGGAATGGTACGAGGAAGTATTCAATGTGGCATTTGGCGATGTTCCTTTGGAACTCGGTGAGAATGTTTGGAAGGAGCAGCTAGACAAGAGCCAAGCTGAAGAAGATGCCAAACGGCTCAGAGAACGAGGAGGATTTGATAGTCCTCCTAGCAGCGGTAGATCTCCGATCGGAGTCTATGCATAAAGCTAAACTGTAAATATATAAAGACGAAAATACGTTGTTGTATGAAGATAATTTGATACATGTTTGTCATTAGAAGAAGAGAGCTGAGACGGGACGATAGGAGAGGAAATTTAGCAGCGACTACTCTAATCGTAACGTGTAACTATCAAATTTACATATAGTGTCCCGAGTACACGAAATACGTGTTTGAATCATTTTTACGATTTAATCAGATTATCGTTACTTTCTGCACTCATGTCTACCGAGCTTTTGTGTTTTCTAGTTTCGTTTTTTTGCGCGGCTAAATCGGACATTTACCCGCCGAAGCTCTCTGTGAGATGCCATTTACGGAAACGACCAAGAAAGGATATAAAAGCACAGGTTGATCCACGAAGATACATTAAAAAGCTCAAACACTAGAAAAACATGTTGAGGACTCTTGTTCACAGTGTTAACAATATACCGGCGAACCATTTGAAACTGGTGGCGGCAGTTCACAGTAGAAGATTGATATCTACATTTGATGTCAAATCATTACTTAAGAACCCAGAGCTGTTCCGAGAGCAAGCGTTCATCAACGGTGAATGGATAGGAGCAAAGTCTGGCGAAACGTTCGAGGTTTCCAATCCTGCCACAGAGGAGGTAATTGGAACTGTACCTGACTGCGACGTCCAGGACTTGAGAGAAGCCATTGAGTACGCTCAAAAGGCGTTTGTACAGTTCAAAGCGCTGTCTAACAGAGAACGAAGCACTCTCATGAAGAAATGGAGCGACTTACTAGCAGCTAATATCGATGATCTTGCATTGATACTGACACTAGAAAACGGCAAGCCTCTTGCAGAAGCCAAAGGTGAACTCGCGTCATGCGTCACGAACTTTGATTGGTTCGCCGAGGAGGCTCCTAGAATATACGGAGACACGATCCCTTCGCAGAAAGCCAACTGCAGAATGCATACAATCAAACAGCCGATTGGAGTATGCGGAATTATTACGCCTTGGAACTTCCCTGCGTCGATGATTTCCAGGAAAGTAGGAGCTGCTGTAGCTGCTGGATGTAGTTCCGTTATTAAGCCCCCTGCGGAAACGCCATACTCGGCTTTAGCCATGGCATATTTAGGCCAACAAGCAGGATTACCTAATGGTATTGTGAACGTTGTACCTACTCATAAACATCTTCAAGATGTAGGCCGAGAGATTTGTGAGAACAAAACTGTCAAGAAAGTCACGTTTACTGGGTCTACGAATGTCGGCAAGATCCTGATGGCTCAAGCAGCCTCCACAGTCAAGAAAGTGTCTTTTGAACTTGGAGGCAACGCTCCTTTCATTATTTTCGAAGATGCGGATCTTGATGCCGCGGTGGAAGGTGCCGTTGCTAGCAAGTTCCGAGGATCTGGTCAGACTTGTATCTGTGCTAACAGGTTCTATGTTCATGAAAAGATATACGAAGAATTTGCGAAGAAGTTCACTACTGCAGTGGAGAAATTGAAAGTAGGCAATGGCACTGAACCAGAAACTACCCAAGGACCTCTTATCAATGCCAAAGCAGTAGCTAAAGTTGTTAGCCATGTGGAAGATGCGGTGTCGAAGAACGGACGTATCCTCACTGGAGGTTCCAAGTCTGAGTCGCTAGGCACAAACTTCTTCCCTCCTACAGTGATCGCTGATGCTACCCCTGATTTCTTGGTTTGCAAAGAAGAGACTTTCGGCCCTCTTGCTGTGCTTGTGCCGTTCAAAACTGATGAGGAAGTCATTGAACTAGCGAATTCTGCAGATGTTGGGCTTGGTGGTTACTTCTATACTAAAGACCTTGGGCGAGCCCACAGAGTCAGCGAGGCTCTTGAAGTAGGCATGATTGGTATCAACACAGGTCTTGTTACTGAGTCCGCGTTGCCATTTGGCGGAGTCAAGGAGTCTGGGTTCGGCAGGGAAGGCTCTAAGTATGGTCTGGACGACTACTTGGTTATCAAGAGTATTGTTACTGCGTTATAGTTTGGTCGTTGATGGTTCATTAATTGGCACATAAATATATATATATATACTCCGTTAGATGCACATAGCATTAAAAAGCACGGTTCTTTTCTTGTTCCTCCTTGACTTTATCAAAGAAGCCAGTGACATCTGACTCTGTCACGACTTTGCCTTGTTCTGCAAACGGTCGTAAGAAATTGGACAACCTTGACCGGATCTGTTCATATGCATGCAAACCATTAATAGCCTGTTCTCTTGGAATGGAGTTCAGAGCCCGCGTACCAGCGTCCAGTAATGAGGAGTTCGCGTCATCATCTGGTTCCGGTTCATACACGTCTTCTTCCTGGGCCATAAAGGGGAACTGTGCCACTAAGCGTTTGATGTCAGGGTCCGTGCTGTTGGCAAGGATCTCCTGATACCCTTCCTTGAGGAACAGTGAGTAGGCAGGAGACGGAGAGTTATCCTCTTCTTTTTCCTTTTTTTTGGGCTCCTCTTGTCCTTCAGACACGTCTAGCTTGATCTTCTTAGTCGCAGGTTCCTGGTCATCAGCCCTATTAGCCTGATCTTGATTCTGGCCTTCATTTTTTATGTCATTCACTTGTTCCGCACTCACACTGACATCTCCTCGATCATGTGACTTCAGAGCTCGCCCCTGTAAATACCGTTCACGGTCCTCCAAACTTGGAAAATCACCATGAATCACAGGCTCAAGAGCCACGGAGCGAAGGTCTTTAATCTTATTAAACACTACACGGTGCTTATTAATGCACCTCCAGCACACAAAAGCGTCGAATTCGGACTGGTTTGGCAGCCCTTCTAAAGTCTCCTCTTCATCGTCCTCTTCTTCGTTATCTTCATTATCAGATATCCCACCTGCAGATGCCGATTCTTCCGGCCTCTTTACATTTTCCGAGGTCGCCGGTTCCATAGAGTCCAGCATATTCACTCCTTGAGGATGTGCGCGGTCTTTTCGTTCTTGTTCACGCTTTACACGGTTCACAGACCCTCGAGGTAGTCCAAGTATACACTCTTCGTGATACCAGTCCTCGTTACAAACGTCACCCAGGAGACATTGGAACATGACACCTTGCTCTTTCAAAGGCTCATACGTGCTGCTACACGAACAGAACTTGCCATCAAAGTTCTGGCCGTAAACATTCGTAGGTTCGGGTCTGTCTAAAGAATCGAAGTTCTTTCTGAGGTTGCAACCTCCAAATGAAGCCATTCGTTCTGTACCACAATCACAGGAGAATCCTCGTTTTGTGAACAGCTCTACAAGCTCATGATCGGAATGGCATTGTATACTACATGAGTAGCAAATGGCGTTTTGTTTCGGGTGGTTTTTCTGTTTGCAAGTCATACAGACAAACAGCTGTTGTCTTATAGAGCCGTCGTGGAAGGTACAATGATCCGGGTTATAAGGCAAAAGCTCCCTTGCTTCTTCTTCCAGACGTGTTTGGGACTCTATAAAGTCCATAGCAGTAATGGAATTTGTTCTAACATGATTAGAAGACATTTTTTTTTGTGTTTCTTTAGGGTGTTTGGTTGATTTTTGGACGTCTTCCCTATAATATTCCACCGTTGAGTGGACAGTATTAAGATAATATGATTTGATTTACGCGTTGCGTTAGCTGGAAATTTATATCTCTTCCAACTGTACCATACTAACCCAAAAATTGAAGCGCGCAGGACTAAGAAATCACCAACCCTGCGGTGATTCTCTCTATTTATATATTTCTTATTTAAATCTATAAACTTTATATAACACATATCTCTGTTGTTTTATCCGCTGCTTGTCCTAAACAAGCAGCAATATGCATGTCAGACCTGTTCGACGTCTATCCTGATAGCAGTCTATTAAAGACTAGCGAGTTTGATGAGCTATTTCTTGCCTTCGACAAGCATTCTATCACGACGTCAGAAGTAGCGCTGCAGAACTCTCAATGGTTAGCAGACAAGTGCCAATGCGATATCCAGTTGGCCAGGAAGTTCCGCAAACGCTATTTGTCGGAGGCCCGTGATCACATTATCAAGCCTGTGTACTATGATCATGATCCGTGGGCACGTGACCCTACCTCTAAAAGCACAAGCACAACAACAAGCACAACCAAAGATCCTATAAAAGGAACACGGTTTACTACTGGAGATGCGACGTTGGATGATCTGCTCGGAGGAGGAATCCCCACGAGAAGCATCACGGAGATTGCAGGCGAAAGCGCGGTAGGGAAGTCCAATATACTGACTCAGCTTAGCATCGCAGTACAGTTGCCTGAACACCACAAAGGATTGGACAGGAACGCTATTTATATCTCCACAGAACACGGGTTTGAGACACGTAGGATGAATGAAATGCTGCACGGGTTTAAAAAGCGGTTTCGTGGTGGTGACTTGTCTGGTGACAGAATCTATTGCATAACCACCAAGAACCAAGATGAGCTTGAAAACGTTGTGATCTACCGGCTTTTACGCGCCATAAAAGAGTACAATGTTGGGTTAGTGGTGATAGATAGCATTGCCGCTCATTACCGGTCGGAATTCGACATGACGACCCAGTCTTCCGACAGAAGCAAGAGCCTGTTGAGGATCCGGCGCTGGCTCAGACGGCTTGCAGCCGACTGTGATGTCGCCATTGTATGTTCCAACCAAGTTTCGGAACGGTTCATTAAGGAGATTGACTATGATGATCAGTTTGCATACGCACGAGACATCCAGCAAAGAAAGCTGTCTGGTTGGAATCAGCCCTCGGTGATAGTCAAGGACCGTGTTGGAGGAAGTAGTGAGAGCTACAATCAGAACTACAACAAGCGCATTAAGCTAGACACTGAGCCTGTGTCCAGCCCTCCTTTTGGAGCTGTTGTTCCCGTTCCACTGTCACAGTCTCAACGTCTCGCGACCTCTCAAGACAGTGTCGGGTCGTCTCCTCTGATGAACCTGGAAGATCTTGCCAAACTAGAAAGCCCTAAGACTCCGTTCTTGGGGTTAGCATGGACCAGTTGTCTTGACCAGAGAATTGTACTGAAACGTTACGATGTTCGAGGAGATACCAGGAGAACGATTGAGGTGGTGTTCTCGTCGTTCTGTCCTCCTGGTCGTCTGGAGTTTCAGGTCCTTCCAGACGCCGTGTCCATGATTGTATATGAGTGAATAAGGCACAGGTGGGCTATTAGAGACATTATTAGTGGTAGGGACGTTGCATTCAACCTAGATTATATGATGTAGAAGATATAATTGCATTACTGTATGAAGGAGTAAAGAGTCTTTAGGACTTTAACCAGGTCCTCAACAACAACATCAACAAACAATCAAATCAACTGTCAACTCGTCGACACAACTAGACTTTTTATTGTTAGACCAACTTTACAATCACTTCACTGAATAATCTCTAACTAAAACAGCAGAACAGAACTTGCGACACCCGAGATATGCTTATTCCAATAGGCATACGGACGCGCAGGCAGCGAGACAGACAGCTAAAGACGACGCAGCCAAAACGTCTGATTGATTCGGTTCTTTAATAGATATATATACCAGTTTTAGCCCTATTCTAACCCCTATGTAACTCCTATTTAACCCAATGCCACTGAAACCTGGCCATCTGTCCTCCTAATAGGACAAACCATTTAAACAGCCGTCGTCGAACTGCGCTGAGCAAAAGCCGTGGCACTCATAAAGATACTGTCCTTCACCGCCTCCTTGGTCCAGCTGTAAGTAGGCAGAGACTTCTCGCTTAGAAGACGTTCAGCCTCCGCTTGTTTGTGCGACTTATTCAACTGAATCAGCACCTTCTTCCACGTAGCGTCCTTCATGCCAAAGAACACCACAATAGCACCAGAAGACACGTCTTTAGGGACCTGAACAACTATTATACCAGCTTTGAAAGTGAAGAACCTGGGTCGATAGGAGTATCTATAAAGAGTGCTACTAGGCGTTTCGGTGATAACCTTTAAGGACAAGGTGCGTTTGGAAGAAGCATTCCCGTTAATGACTTCAAAAGTCGATATCATACTTTTGAGAGGATGTTCAACCTGATCTTCATCTTTAAACTTGATATTAGACGCATGTGCCCCGTCACTGAAAGGTATCATGAATTTACTACCGAGTTTGAAACAGAGAATGCAAGTACAAGCTGCATATACTGCATATTTGGCGGTAGAGAAACCATCTATATGAGCAGATTTCGAGAAAATGGAACATAGGACATACAACAAAAGGGCAGCTTTGGATATCCTGGGGTTGTGAGTTTTGGCATAGAACCCGATTATAGAGCTCACCAAAGCGTTATAGAAAAGAGAACAGAATCCGTCAATGAGCAAAGCAACATCTTGTACGACTTGGTACTCGTGTGCAGATTCATCGACAACGTTCTTACCATAAACGGCAAAAGTCACCAATCTTGCAAAGACAACCAGAGATGAGACGGCGCCAAACAATGCAGCAATCTTATATCCGATTTTTCGGGCGGAAGCGATTCGTTTGTGAGAGTCAACATCGTATACCTTGATGTTACTGCTCTTATCAGCGGCTAACTCGACTTGAGAAGAAAACTCGCTCTCGCCTGCCAACAAAATCTCTTCAGTATTCTTAAACGCATTTACATGGTGCTTGAATCGTCTGGTGATAACAAAAGCGGCCGCCAGCTGGATTACCGAGAGTATTAGATAATACTCGCTTTGTTGGGGCTTAAAGTATTCTAGGACAGAGAAGGCTGTGGTGCTAACAGCATGGGACATTTTACCCATGCAAGGCATGATTAATTGATTAACTGGAGGATATATGTAGCAACAGTTTAGGCAAGAGTGGGGTGTAATTAGCTGTTGTGTTGTGTTAAAATGTTAAACATGAGTTTGGCGGGAGTTGAGCGATTAAGAGAAGGCGAAGGCGAATGCGAGATTTGTAATGGATTGTGTAAGCATAGTGAGGGGATTATGTAATCACAAAATACAACCAGGTTCTATAGGAACTTATGGTTTTGATGTATTTTCTGTACTTAGGAACCAGGAAATAACTAATTGGTATGATTGTCTAGTACGTCTTAGTTATCGAGGTGACGTTCTATGGCTGCAAAATCAGGCTCATTATGGGGCCATGCTTCAAAGGAGACTGGCTCACAACAACTGTTGACTCCTCACATAGCGTAATCTATATCAATACATCCATATACACAATAGACATACACAATTATCTTCCTATAGAAACTTTGCATCTCATTTGTGACATCTAATATATCGGTCAGCAATTGTCCTATATTATTATGAAGGTGATCTCATTCTCACACTTAGACTTGTTATGTGCTTGTTGTTTGCAGGGCACGCCTCCTGCCACTTTTTTTGTGATTTTTTTGGCGTCAGTTTGGCGTTGCAGGTTTTGCCAATTTACCCAATTAGGTAACTTAATTGATTTTATACGCGTTGGCAATCCGCCAACAGACTTAGCCTCAGACCCATCACTTTTTTGTTCGAACCACACAACGAAAAGCTTACTTTTAACTACTACCACAAACAAAGATGTCACAAAATAGTAGGAAGAGAGAGTTTAGTGATGATGACGATGAATCCCGAGGTATCTTTATGCCCTCGTCTCCTGAACAAGGCGCCATTCCCTCATCTCCTCCTCAGGCTCCCTTTGTAGACGATGATGACGAGATTCGTGATGACAATATCGACGAATTAGAAGAACTCGCGGAAGAAGAGGCGGGTGAAGACTTGTATGGCGATAACATCACGCGGGACTATGCGGAAAACGCTGTACAAGATGCTTACGATCTTGAAGACGAAGTCATTGACGATAACACGCAGCAGCCAGAAGTGGATATCGCCACTAGACGACAGATAGACGCACAGTTAAACCGCCGAGACCGCCAATTTGCGCAGATGACAGGTAACCGACGAATCCCAGGTGCGTTTCTAGAGGACGACGATGATGACGCGATGGCAGGTGTTCCTGGTGGTAGGCGTCGAAGAAGAAACCAATATGAAGACGGATATGATCCTGACGCTGTGGATGAAGACAGTGATATTGATCCTACCACGGAAACATTGTCTTTGGAAAGTCTGGCCGACGTTAAAGTAGGGTCCGTGGCAGAATGGGTATCGTTACCTCAGGTGTATAACACCATTACTAAGGAGTTTAAAAGCTTTTTGCTGGAATATACAGACGAACAAGGTAGGTCGGTATACGGTAACCGTATCAGGACCCTTGGTGAAGTCAATAGTGAGTCACTGGAAGTGGTATATTCACATTTGATGGACTCGAAAGCCACTCTGGCTTATTTCCTCGCAGTAGCGCCCACAGAAATATTAGCCATATTTGATTTGGTGGCTATGGAAGCTGTAGAGCTACATTATCCGGACTATTCTCGTATCCATGCAGAGATCCATGTCAGGATCTCAGGCTTGCCTACTACATTTAGTCTTCGAGAGCTGCGAGAGTCGCACCTAAACTCGCTGGTCCGAGTCACAGGTGTCGTTACACGACGAACAGGTGTATTCCCACAATTGAAATACGTCAAGTTTGACTGTGGGAAGTGTGGACGTACGTTAGGCCCGTTTATTCAGAAGTCCCACGAAGAAGTCAGCATCAGTTTCTGCCATGGCTGTCAGGCAAGAGGCCCGTTCATCTTGAATACCGAAAAAACTGTCTACAGAAACTACCAAAAAATCACTCTACAGGAATCGCCTGGTACTGTACCTGCAGGTAGATTACCTCGACATCGAGAAGTGATCCTGTTGTGGGATTTGGTTGACTGTGCGAAACCTGGCGAAGAAGTGGATATCGTGGGTATTTATAAGAACTCTTATGATGGAGGTCTTAATGCAAAGAACGGGTTCCCGGTGTTTTCTACGATTATAGAAGCTAACCTGGTCCAGAAACGTGAAGCCGGCAAAGTAGGAGAGTTTATGCTATCTGAAGCCGAGGAACAGGAGATCCGAGAGCTTTCACGGGACAAATTTATCATCAACAAGATCATCAGTTCAATGGCACCGTCTATCTACGGACACAGAGACCTCAAAACTGCGATTGCATGTTCTCTGTTCGGAGGAGTGCCTAAGAATATCAATGGCAAGCACTCTATTAGAGGAGATATCAATGTATTATTACTCGGAGACCCTGGTACAGCCAAGTCACAGCTACTGAAATACGCAGAGAACACTGCACATCGTGCCGTTTATGCCACTGGTCAAGGAGCATCTGCAGTAGGTTTGACAGCATCTGTACGCCGAGATCATGTCACTAGAGAATGGACTTTAGAAGGGGGAGCGTTAGTACTTGCTGACAAAGGTGTATGTTTAATTGACGAGTTCGACAAGATGAACGACCAGGACCGTACATCTATCCATGAGGCTATGGAACAACAGTCTATTAGTATTTCTAAAGCAGGTATTGTTACGACGTTGCAAGCACGATGTTCTATCATCGCAGCTGCCAATCCTAACGGAGGCAGGTATAACTCCACTGTACCATTTATACAGAATGTGGACTTGACTGAGCCTATTTTGTCGCGATTCGATATTCTCTGTGTGGTAAGAGACGTTGTAGATCCTGAAACTGATGAACGTCTGGCGAATTTCGTGGTCAACAGCCATACTAAGAACCACCCTGAAAAAGGTAACAGAGGAGACGACGATATGGATGAAGACGCTGACTTAGCAGACGATCCTGTACAACAGTCGCCTATTTCTCAGGAGCTTCTACGAAAGTATATATACTATGCACGTCAGAAAGTGTTCCCTAAGTTGCATCATGTAGACAGCGAGAAGATTTCACGTGTCTACAGTGATTTCCGAAGAGAGTCTCTGGCTACCGGGTCTTATCCTATTACTGTGCGACACTTGGAGTCTATTCTCAGAATGAGCGAGAGTTTTGCTAAGATGCGACTCAGTGAGTATGTTAGTAAGAACGACATCGACAGAGCCATCAGAGTCACTGTGGACTCGTTTATCGATGCTCAGAAGGCCAGTGTAAGACGAAGTCTGCGAAGAAGCTTCATGAAGTACATTATTTGATTGGGTGAACGAGGTAAATGGTATAATTTAATATAGTATAATATGATATAATGTGTTGTTTACTTCATTGGAATACGTAACGTAACTAACTGACTGACTGACTCCAATAACCGACTACAGCAGCTGCATAGTTTATGTGGATCCGTGATATCCTAAAGTTACCCCATGCAATAGACATTTTCGATACCGGGGTGCCCTGTCGCCAAGAAGCGCTCCTCATCTTATTACCACATGAGATCCCCATCCTTTCGTCCGGTCTCCTCCATTTTCCCCATTTCTACACGTCCTTTTTAGAGGTGTCCTTGTCAGGTGCGCATATCTCGCAAGATCTCGGTGTTTTTTAAAGTTTCGCCGATGTCCACCGGCTTTTTTGTTGTTGTTTGTTTGAGCCGCAACACCACCCGTCGTCCCCTTGCAGTAGATAGTGCCTTGGGTTCAAAGCCAAGTTTTCTTGGTAAAGCTAACAATATCTTGTTTTTATCTTTCTTTATAGTGGCCAATAAAGCAAGTATAAATAACACAGAAATGATTTACTCATATTTTTCTATGTCTGTTTAAGCTTAAACTTATCTTCTGCAAATCGACTAACCCCGCATTTTTTGGGGCCATCAAGGAACCACTCTACGGCCAGAGAGATGCAGGTGCAGATCGTTCCTGTATACGCCTATACGAGAGATGACAACGAGCTTCCAACCATGTTCTCCATTGCGCGGGGTTCATTTTTGCAGCATTTAGCACTCTTTTAATCTTAAGGCACTCAAAAAGCGTTTTAAAGATCCCCCACGCGATGTAGACGTTGCTAGGGATAGCTGGACTGTAGTCAGGGGTTCCTCGATGCGGAGAAAAGAGCTCATCAGTAGCAGCTTGAGGCCAAACGGATAGGAACGCGCATCATTGACGACCCGAAGCCCATATAATGAGCGTATGACAACCAATTAGTGGATATCACGATGGTAAATCTATATGAACCCTATGAGTCTTAATTGCGGGGTCTAGACGAGTCCCTTTGTGTCTATAAGTACCTGGCTCCTTATACAAGGAACAAGTGCAAGAACTGAATATTACAGCACATTAGCCGTATTATAATAGCACAAGAACTATTGCAACAATGAAAGACTCTATTGAGATGATCAGTGTGGCCGATATGGACACCACGACCCTCGATAACGAGCTATTGTACCAGAAGATCTCTGACCGTTATGGCAGCCCGGAAACCAATGACAAGTACGGTATTCTCAAAACCGTGAGATTCCTGACAGATATTGCTAGCAATATGACGACGGAGGAGGCCATGGAGATACTTGCTAGGATTGCCGAGGAACATGGCAGTGATCCCAACTTGCCGCAGGAGGAGTTAGACCGTGCAACGCGGCTTCTTCAAGGCCCTAAGCTCGCCGACATGAGTCTCGCCGACTACGAGGCAGAACTTCGTGCGGAAGCTACCATCATGGGTTATCATTCTCCTTATCCTGAAGTAAGAGCGGTTACTGATCCTTATGATGATCCTGAAGAGAGTTGCGAGACCCTGAGAGCCTATGTCGTTGGCGTGGGTTGGATGTTGGCTATTTCTGTATCAGACGTCATTTTGAGTTTACGACAACCTGATACAGGAATTGGGTCTAATATGGTTCCATTAGTACTAGCTCCTACAGGCAAGTTCTTGGCTAAGTACGTTCCTGACTGGAAATTCCGTATCTTTGGCCGTACTATCAAGTTGAATCCTGGGCCTTGGACTTATAAAGAACAAGTACTAGCTACAATCATGTTTACAATCGCGTCCGGAGGTAGTTACGCTCCTTATATTTATATCTTACAAAAAATGCCAATGTTTTTGGGATATAAATGGGCCACTTTCGGTTACGGTATCTTCATGTCTATTTCCATCCAATATATTGGCTTTGGCTTTGCTGGTATCATGCGAAGAATAGCAATATACCCTGAGAGATGCTTATGGCAGAGTATACTACCAACTTTAGCTGTGAACAAGACACTGATTGCGAATCCCGAGTCTCAGAAAGTCAATGGTTGGACGATCTCCAGATTCAAGTTCTTTTTCATTGTTTTGGCAGGCGCGTTCAGCTGGTATATCGTTTGTAACGTGCTATTCACAGGACTGCATGCTTTCAACTGGATGACTTGGATTGCTCCTCAGAATATCAATCTTGCAGTAATTACTGGATTCTACGGTGGGATGGGTTTTAGTCCTATAAACACATTGGATTGGTCGACATCAGGTTATCAAACGCTGATCACCCCATTTTTCAGTCAGGTGTCTTCCATGGTCGGTAGAGTAATTGGAGGCATGTGTATCATTGGAATGTACTACTCCAATTATAAGTGGTCGGCATATATGCCCATCAACTCTAATGTGCTATTTGCCAACACAGGTAGCCAGTTCAACGTCAGTAAAGTTTTGACCGACGGCCATTTCGACAGTGATAAATATCAAAAGTATTCACCGGCTTACTTTTCTGCCGCGAACTTATTTGTACAAGGATCTTGGAATGCATATTTTGCTATTCTTGTATGCTATGTATTTGTGCGTGACTGGAAAGATGTCAAATTCGCCTTTATCACAATGTATAAAAGCTTGAGATACAGGCAACGTGCGGGCTGTGAGGACTTCAATGATGTACACTGTAAAATGATGGCCAAGTATCCTGAAGTGCCTGACTGGTGGTTCTTGGTTGTATTACTCATTTCCACTGTGTTTGCAATTATATTGCTCAAAGTATATGACGAAGATACCCCTGTATATTCGCTGTTTGTGGTTCTAGCTATCAGTTTTGTATGGCTTATTCCTACGACTTTAGTTTACTCTATTGCAAATGTCAGTGTGAGTTTGAGTAATCTTTTCCAGATATTTGCTTCCTTCATGGCTAACAATAGTGCCAATGCAGTCCTAATGATTATTGGTTATGGTTACAACACAGATGGCAAGACCCAAGGTTATATAGATCTTCTGAAAGCAGGACATTATGCTAAACTGCCTCCTCGCGCAGTGTTCCGTGCTCAGATGATCTCTACTTTTGCCAGTATTTTGTTGTTTATCGGTATCTATACTTTTCAGATCTCGGACTTTGAAGGTCTCTGTGAATGGACTCAGTCGCAGCATTTCGTGTGTAACAAGGAACACAGTGTCTACAGCAATATTATTCAATATGGTTCGTTTGGTGTACGCAAACTGTATAAGCTTTATCCCATTTTGCCTTACTGTTTCCTCATGGGTGCTCTTGCGGGTCTGTTTTTTGCACTGACTCAAAAATACATGTACTCGTTCCGAGACCTCTGCAGACGTAAGATGAGCGAAACTACTTTCGAACGATTCGACCGACCGTTCCTGAAGTTTGCAAGAATGTGGATGTTGATCAATCCTGCTGTTGTATGGTCTGGTAGTACCCAATGGAGTGGAGGTACTAACATGTCTTACCACATGACAGGTTTTTATCTGGCCATTGTATTCATGTATTATATTAAGAACAGGTACGGGAATTGGTGGCAAAGATATAACTATTTGCTGGAGTCTGGAATGGATGTAGGAGTTGCTATCGGTGCTGTGTTTTGCTTCTTTGCATTTTCGGGAATCATCCCCTACGGAGAAAAGAGCATCAAATGGTGGGGAAATTCAGTGGCTACTGCAGGTGTAGATTTCCTCATGTACAAGCAGAAAGCGGCCATTAAGCCTGTTCCTTCTAGCGGGTACTTTGGGCTACCTCCAGGGTCTTATCCCGAGTGATGGTGACGAAATGTGATGAGATGTGAGTTAAGTGGAGATGTTTAGCAGATATTATAGCAATTATGTACTAAAGTATTAAATGGGTTTGTGAAATGAGTTGAAATAGGAATTTCAGGAAAGTAGCAGGTATAATGTGATTAGGACATAGATGGCACTTTACTGCTAGGCCTAGTCATGCCTAGTCATGTCTGGGTATATCTGATTATGACTCACGAGTAGTAGCATTCCCACATTGGTTTATAAATACACAAAGAAACGTAACATAACAGTTTAAATAAGAACGATTTCAATAAGAAACATTTCATTCGAGCTCTAAAGCACCCACGACGCCGTCGCTATCCATATCGTCCGAGTCATAAATAGCATTGCCGGACCCCGTAGGTATCGTCAAGTCGTAGTCTTCGTCCATATACTCGTCATCATCCGGTATACTGCCAAAATCGGACTTACGGCGATGCCTACTGGATGAATAATCATGTGCAGTCATCAGTGGGCTTCTTTGTTGGTATCTTATGGCGCTGAGATGAAGATATGCTACTCTCTTCTTGCGTTTGTTGAAGAAGAACCACATCACAGACCACATCGTGCCTGGCTCATCTGCCAAAAATGACGGCGATGGAGTATGGCTGTAGACAGAACATTCATTCAGATCGATTTGCTGATCTAAGCATTTCCACAGCTCCGGTGGGGTCTGTATACCCATACCGAACAGCGTGTTTTTGAACGTACTTTCAACAGCCCTTACACTGGGTTCCTTGATAAAATCCGCAGGTGTCAACGCAGAGAAATCATGGTCTGCATGGCTCGCGTTAAGAATAGATATGACGTATACATACACTTTACGCGACGCCGGTTTGTCTAGCGGTCCAAAAGCAGAGTAAGACGACGATCCCGGGTTCGAGCCGAGACTCGTGCTCAAATACGCATTGCCGTTAATGGCATTTGCAGATGTAGATAGGCCTGAGAATGAATAACCACCTGCTCCTACCATACTTCCTCGGCGAGCACCTACTGACTGGCTCGTGAGCATCATATGTTCATCTAATGGTGGTGACATAATAGGCACTATCGAAGGAGGAGAAAGCGAATGTGCAAACCCCGTGGACGTCATCAGCTCCTGTTCCTGATGGTGACCTGCTTGGTACGCTGAATGGTCCAAATAAGTGTCGTTGATCTGTTTTTCTAAAGTCCTGAACAGCTTCTTATCGTTGCCCGCAGGTTTCGTGGTATAAATATCCAAGCCACCTATAATCCTGCATTCTGGCGTATCAAACGTCAGCATGGAGTTGAGTTTCTCCACGTCTGGATCATAAATAAACTGCAGCACAAAGTTAGATTAGTTCGGGAAGAGAATCGTCATCTTCGATAACTTCTTATCGCCAAGATCATTTTCCTGCGTTCTTTTGTTATCAAGCCCATCTACAACAATGGTAGGCAACAATGGTAGGCAACCAGTTCAACAACAACATATCCATCGATCGATAACAATCCACGTTATCAGCAAACAAAGCAGACGCGTAGAAACGTTTGCTCGACGACTGCGCATCCAGGATTGACCCACTTACCTTCATGGTGGACTTTCGTGAACTCTTCTAGGTCCTCTGAGTGAATTAATTCTAATAAAGTGAGTGTGTGAGATGAAGTGAGATTTCAAGTTGTGCTCGGGGCGATTAAGAGTTCCTAGTTGGGCTTAGATAACTACAAGGAACGTGGGGACGGGCCGAAATGAGCCAATCACAGGTGCGTATTCGGGCACCAGGATAGGGTCAAAACGCTCACAAGGGCAGTGAAAAGTAGATGTACGAGGTTTTATAATAGTATATTGATTGTTTGAACAGGATATTCGAGGTTAAAGGTTCCTAATGTGGTGTGGTGTTCGTAGCTGACAATGCTTAGGTAACATCTGACTAACCGATCACGTGACTATGCATCACGTGAGTTCTGAACTGTAGCTGGTCTAATAAGGTGCACATGTAGAGGAAAATACCAACGATGATACGGTTAATTGGTGAAGTTCCATTGCATAAAGTTATGATTAAACATCTGGGTATTGGAGACCTTTCGTCAGATTAGCTTGTTGTTCTATTTTAATTTTGAGTACCTCTTAGGCTCAGGCTCAGGCAGGCTCCTTCATACGATCAGAGATTTACAGGGCTGTGATCGTCCACCTGGGATGATAGGAGGAACGTACTCACCGATAGCCGGCTTTCGTAAATTTCCTGTTTCTGCATCTATTTCTTTTTCACTTCCGGTGTCTTTGATTTTTTCTGTTCGTGTATAAACAAGCTGTAATATATCAGCCTATCGGACTTCATGACACCTCATGTTAAAAGTAGTCACTGGTATGCTACACATGGACAACTTCAGCCAAACATCTCTACTATATAAACCATAGAATCATACTGATATCCCTGATTAGTTTGCATTCATCGGGTTCATTCCTGATGATACAATATCTAAGTAATATATTTCCTTTGTTCCTCCGTGACTTTGTCCACGTTTAAGGTCCACAACCACGACCACTAAACCAACTCAACAAATTAAACTTTCATTACGGGACGATGATACCCCGTTATTGTCGCTCTAACTCGTCCGATATTGCTTTTTTCCGTCCTCCGAGCCTTTAGGACTGGATATGCTCGGTATTTCGGGCACGTCACCGCCGATGTCCGACTTGTTTAACTGCATCCGGAAAAACTTAGAATCTCCACGTTGTACCTGAACGATCTAGTTCTTGGCATTAAAGCTAATATACAGCAACATTTGAACAAGATTTCATTCAGAAAACCAAGCTTCATTCAAAGCCTGTTAATTCACTGATATGTACACTTTATATGCTAATTATAAGCGATTAAAATGGTCCCTCTATGAAAAAACATGGAGGTTCAGAGTACGGAGTACGTGATATTCCTCATTACGCCCGGCTTTTGCGAGCTCAGAAAATCCCCTAGCACCGCAGATCATTGCCGAACATGGCTGTACAGAATCCAAAATAGCCACACCAACTGCCCTCAACGTAACATTGAAACGTGGAAAATCTATTGAGGGGAGGGGGGATTTCAATGTAACCTCCAGTGATAGGCAATATTCTGCGCAGTAATAGGCCCCGGCGGACAATCCGTGAATAGATCATGCTCATCGCATGCTTGTCGCACGCCATTCAATGGCCAACTAGTCAATAATGACATAGCTAAGAACATTATGACGAGATTGCCGGCGGAGTGAGCATGTAACCGAAATATTGAGTCGGCATGGGCTTATAAACAGCTTGACAGTTCGTTGAACATAGTCATAATGGACTACACTTCAGTCGCAGTAGCAGTCGCAAGGGCAAAAACATTGGCACCATGAAAGAAGACGAAGGCATTGAGACTGTCAGCGTGGAAATAGCATCTACCGGAGGGGACAGTGATCTTCTTTACCAGAAAATCTCTCATCGTTATGGTAGCCCCGATCCTAATGACAAGTTCGGTCTTCACAAGACTGTAACGTTCTTGACGGACATCGCTGCCAACATGACTACAGAAGAAGCTTTGGAAACTCTGGCTCGAATAGCCGAGGAGCACGGCACGGACCCTAACTTCCCTAAGGAAGAACTGGACCGTGTGACCAGACTTCTTCAAAGTCCTAAGCTTGCCGACTTGAGCCAGGCCGAGTTCGACACGGAAATTCGTGCAGAAGCCACCATAATGGGCCACCACTCGCCTTACCCAGAAGTGAGGTCTGTTACGGACCCTTTTGACGACCCTGAAACCCCTTGTGAGACTATAAGAGCCTATGTCGTGGGTGTAGGTTGGATGTTAGCGATTTCTGTGTCAAACGTCATTTTGAGTTTGCGACAACCCGATACTGGTATAGGATCTAACATGGTCCCTCTGGTCCTCGCACCAACAGGCAAACTTCTTGCTCGATATACTCCTGACTGGAAGTTCAGAGTCTTTGGTCGTACCATCAAATTGAATCCTGGGCCTTGGACTTATAAAGAACAGGTACTAGCTACCATCATGTTCACCATTGCGTCCACTGGAGGAAGCTATGCACCGTTCATCTATATCCTTCAGAAAATGCCCATGTTTCTAGGCTATAAATGGGTCACTTTCGGATATGGTGTCTTAATGTCCCTTTCCATTCAATATATCGGCTTCGGCTTCGCGGGAATAATGAGACGAATCGCAATCTACCCAGAAAGATGTCTCTGGCAGACGATTCTACCTACTCTGGCCATCAACAGGACGCTTGTAAGTAAACCTGAAGTCCAGAAAGTCAATGGATGGACCATTTCCAGATTCAAGTTCTTCTTTATTGTGTTGGCTTTTTCGTTCAGCTGGTATATTGTGTGTAATATGTTATTTACAGGGCTGCACGCATTCAGCTGGATGACTTGGATTGCTCCTAATAACTTCAATCTCGCTGTCGTCACTGGGTTTTACGGAGGTATGGGCTTCAGTCCTATCAATACTATGGACTGGTCCGTTTCCGCGCACCAAACCCTCATCACGCCGTTTTTCAGTCAAGTCTCACAAATGGTGGGCAGAGTACTCGGAGGCTTGTGCATTATTGGAATGTACTACTCCAATTACAAATGGTCTGCATATATGCCCATTAACTCTAACGAGCTTTTTTCAAACACAGGTAAACAGTTTAATGTCAGTAAAGTGCTGACGGACGGCGATTTTGACAGCAAAAAGTACCAAAAGTATTCGCCAGCTTACTATTCTGCTGCGAACTTATTCGTACAAGGATCATGGAACGCATACTTTGCCATTCTAGTGTGCTACGTGTTCGTTAAAGACTGGAAGGAGGTCAAGTACGCATTTGTCACAATGTATAAAGGCCTGAGATACAGGAAACGCACAGGCTGCGAGGATTTCGATGACGTACACTGCAAAATGATGTCCAAGTATCCTGAGGTACCTGACTGGTGGTTTTTGGCTGTGCTATTGATTTCAACTATGTTTGCAATCATAGTAGTCAAAGTTTACGATGAAGACACTCCTGTCTACTCCATCTTCGTGGTTTTGGCTATCAGCTTCATCTGGCTTATTCCTACGACTTTGGTGTATTCCGTGGCTAATGTCAACGTAGGTTTGAGCAACTTGTTCCAAATCTTCGCATCGTTCATGTCCAATCACAAGGCGAATGCCGTTCTGATGATTATTGGGTACGGTAACACCACAGACGGCAAAGCAGAAACCTACGTGGATCTGCTGAAAGCAGCTCATTATGCCAAACTTCCTCCACGTGCGGTTTTCCGTGCACAAATGGTGGCTACTTTTGCAAATATCTTGTTGTTTATTGGCATTTACACTTTCCAAATCTCAGACTTCCAAGGACTTTGTGAATGGAGTCAGTCACAGCACTTTGTATGTAACAAGGAACACAGTGTGTACAGTAATATCATCCAGTACGGATCGTTTGGCGTAGTGAAGCTCTACAAGCTTTACCCAATCTTGCCTTATTGCTTCCTTATGGGCGCCCTGGTAGGATTGTTTTTCGCCTTGTCGCAGAAGTATCTGTATCCATTCCGAGATTTCTGCAGACGAAGAATGAGCGAAGCGACTTTTGAACGGTTTGACAAATCCTTTTTGAAGTTTGCAAAGTTGTGGATGTTGATTAATCCTGCAGTAGTGTGGTCCGGTAGTACTCAGTGGACTGGAGGTACAAACCTGTCGTATTACGTGACCGGGTTTTACATAGCCATTGCTTTCATGTACTATATCAAGAAACACTACCTGAACTGGTGGCAGAGATACAATTACCTGTTGGAATCAGGAATGGACGTGGGAGTGGCTGTTGCTGCGGTATTCTGCTTTTTCGCATTCTCAGGCATCATTCCGTACGGAGAAAAGAGCATCAACTGGTGGGGAAATTCAGTGGCTACCTCTGGTGTAGACTATCTCATGTATAAGCAGAAGGCGGCTTTGAAACCTATTCCATCAGCTGGGTACTTTGGCCTTGCTCCAGGAACGTACCCAGAATAGGCGAATGACCAAAATATCAGGAGTGTACCAGATATTAGAGTGATATATTAAGAGAGGACATATCCATAAGGCTGTGCCTTGAGTTGGTCCGATTCATGTAAAAGCAAAGTAACATTAGAAAAAAAAGTAATGCATTGTTCGGGTTGTAGCGAATAGAGAGATATTAAACAAAATCATAAAAAGTACTCAGCAAGCGGCCGTTTCATTGGTACAATCTTTCCATCAGACACATTTGTTTCACGCGTCTCAAAGACTTCATAAGACCGTTCGTAATTGTCATCGATTTGCAATATGGCCGCCACGTTGCCGCACCGATAGCAGTAGTTAGGCGCGGACCAAACGGTTACCAGAGCTCCGTCGAAAATCTCTTTGTAGCCTTCTAACACTAGTTGATGCGCTCGTGCAATGAGACTGGTGTTGTTTAGGTGGTTAAATACATGGACAGGGGTGGATCCAAACAGGTAGCCAGCTCCTCTTGGAGAAACGCCCCAGGTACTCGGAGAAACATATGCAGCGGCCGGGTCTTCGAATCTGGAAGCAACATCTTGGGGTTGATGCAAGGTTGACTCTTCATAAGCCGAGTTTGGAGACGTCGACAAATTGGTACTACCAGCAGAAGGAGAGCTAATGTCCAGCGATTCTTCAGGATCTGACCATAATAAATCACACATAGGACCATCATGAGGAACTTCCTGTTTACGGTCAATTGCTCGGATGTCACTTAGTCTATGCGCAGCAGGAGATAATCCTCCATGCACACAGAAAACTCCTCCAGAGCCTCCTACTAACGCAGCTAGGGACAAGTAATCAAAGACATTACAGCACATTCGCCAAACAGCGGCTGAGCCGTATTTCCTGGTACACTCATCATAAAAACCATAAGCAGTAGTAATCTGACGCGATTCATGGTTACCGCGTATAAGTGTGATTCTATCTGGGTACCTTACTTTAAGGCATAATAGTAACAGGAACGATTCCAAAGAATAGAAACCTCTATCTACGAAATCGCCCAAGAATAAATAACTAGTAAACGGACATTCTCCTCCTATACTGAATAGAGTTAATAGGTCATGGAATTGGCCGTGAATATCTCCACAGATGGTCACTGGGGTATGTACAAGTTGGACATTAGACTCCTCGATTAGCAGTTCCTGTGCTTTATAGCAGAGATCGCGAATGAGGTTCTCTGGCACGTGATTACAGGACTTAATCAGTTCCACGATCCTATCCACCGTGCTCATGGTGCGTATTTCGTGGTGATGAGAACACGAAAAGGAGGACGAGAACAAGGGACGCGTCTAAGTTTTGGAGAGTTGGTGTTTTTCAGAGGCGTAGAGTGGAAGAGTGTCAGGAGTAAAGCGAAGTTACGTAAAGTGGGAGAGGGAACACAGAAAAAAAATGATAAACGAAAAACCAAAATTCACGTGACAAATTTCCATACAAACAAAATTCTAGCAAGTGAAACCTGCGAATAGACAACAACCTTCTCTGGGTGTCCTAAAAGACAGTCAAGGCAAACCCCGCTTGGATCTCGGCAAGAAATGTAATTTTAATTTTGAAGGACCTAACTACCCCGCTTTTCGATTGGTCAATGATGTTACTATCACCAGGCCACTAATTTGTGTTTGCTACCCTACTGGTAATAACGAACCCCTGACGGTCGTCTACGAAGTGATGTTCAGGCACCAGTCCCATTTAGGCAAGATCTGGCTCATCAAATCTCTAACTTAGTCTAACTTATGACAGGCTTTACGTTTAAAGTTTGTGCACATGTCGCCATGAATGGGCTGTGGAACCTTAAAAAGCGCAGTCACAAGCTATTTATAATTTATTTATAGGTACTACAAAGATAGTATAAAGATACAATACGGATACTTTAAAGAGAGTATAATATAGAACCAGGCAATCTCGCTGGAAACAACCGACATCATTAGTATTTGTATTTGCGGGGCTACGGAAAAAAAGCTATATATAAACAAGGATTCTTAGTCGTTTTTTAGCTGGTGTCTGATAATCACTTTGATAATACTTTGGTAATACTTTGAGCTTTACCGAGAAGATTTTCAGAGCTTACTATCAATAACGTCACTGTGAACATCAACAATGCAAACTTATTACGGGCATGTCAAAACTCAGATGGATGCTATATTACTGTTCGAGGCCTGTCGTCAAGGCCGCCTTCCTCGATTGCAACGAAGACTTTCTGAACGTGAACGATTACAGATCACTTCCGGAAGCGTCTATGTATGGGATGAACAAGAAGCAGGTATGAAAAGATGGACAGATAGCAGATCTTGGAGTGCCAGCAGAGTTTCTGGTGCGTTTTTAACGTACCGGGAAATGGAGACTCATCCTAGTGCCGGCAACGAGAGCCCTAGTGCTAGTGCCGCCGAGGATTCTTACCGGTATAAAGCTAACGGCTTGTATAAGCAGAGTTTTTCCATTACAACCAGCACAGGACTGAAGTTACATATGATCAACTATTATACCAAGACTGATATCAAGTCCGGGCGGTTGATGCAGCCTACAACTGACGGCAAGTTGAAGGATATTGAAATCCCTATTGACTTGTACCCGGAAAGCTCATCTGGTTTGGCTAACGTGCCTGCTACCACGTCCAAACCGTTACAATCACAGAAGGAACTGGCTATAGCGTTGGCCAATATCCATAGAGGAGTTGGAGGTGGCAGAAATGTGGCTCCATATTATGAGGGTGCAAAGTACGAACAAAAGTACGAAAGTCACAGCGATTCCGGATCGAGCAATTCACAGGTTTCACCTCCACCTTCACAAGGCCAGACACGCTCACAGTCCCAGTTTCAGTCTCAGCCACAGCCACAGTCACATGCGTATCATTACAATGATAATCGCGATGATCGTGATTCCGTGCGTGAGCCGTACTCCGCGAACGTGGGCAGCCTAAATGTCAAAAACATCAACATGAACAGTTCCCCTGATTATGAGTCTGTGAAGATAGCACCTCTTCGATCAGACGAGTATGCTATAAATGAAGGTGCCACCACCTCAAGTTCAAAGTCGAATTCCAGTTATGGTACCGCGAATTATAGTAGTACCCCCAACTTTACTACTGCTTGTTACGGTACTGATGGTTCCAATTACGGAGCTACAAATTGTAGGGACACTAATGCCGGTGGTACAACTCCTAGCGTAGCTGTTAGGCCGGCTGTTGCCGATGCTGGGGAACATGTGTCCAAGCCTTGGTATCCTCTGACAAGCTTATCTATAGCAGCTACCGAGAGTCAAGTGCGGATCACGAAATTGATACCGGCACCTGCCAACTGGAGGGTTAATCACCCTGTAATTGGCAACATCAACGCTAATCTACATGAAGTAACGGCGCCCGGTAAGCGCAATGCTAATGATAGCCAAGACTGCAGTAAAGACTACAGTCAGGACTGCAGCCTAAGCCACAATGAAGATCACCACCAGGACCGATCAGGGGAGTGCCGGTATACGAAGCGCAGACGGTTTTCTGAGGAGGACAAGCGAGCTCTTGGGGTGTTAGATAAGGCCCTGATAATGTAATCAAACCGTGGAAAGAGGATCAATAGCTCGGGTAAACGAGTACCTATTGGCTTGTTTAAACCTGTGGACCCGTTTACGCGTGCTCAGCGTATTAAGCTTGTTTGGGAATATCTGCCTTGCAGATAACAAGACAAAGCACCGCGCAATGCGGCCCGTTGCTTTTCCCCGTTGTTTCCAGATACGGAGGAAATCATGGGCAGGGCCCTGAGTCGGGACGAACAAAGGAACAAACAAAGCCTTATCTGCCCGGCTCGATCTAACTGGCTAATTCCGCTATGTTACGCTAAGCTAAGTTACATTATACCAGCTCAGCCCACTGAACTAGCCCATCCATTGAATTCCATCTGTTACTGATAACGATCCACTCAGAGGACCCGACCGATGGCTACATCGGCCCGCAGATCTGGGGCGATATGTTCCAAACAGACAAGCAAAGCCAACTCAACTCATTTGAGCCCAGGCTTAGGATTTGACTCGGTTCGATTTCATCGATGTAAACGAACGTATTGCGTCGTATACGTTTGCCTAATATGGCTTGGTGGTGGTCAGCCTTGTTGAGTCGAGATGGACTGAGCGAGCTGAAAAGTGTTATCTCCGTGTAATAAAAGGGACTCCTTATTGGTCGATAAGCAGCCCCAATGAAGGGACCTGATCTGAGATTTCGCGACAAAAATTTTCACTGAGCAGAAAAAAGTGGGAAAAGTGGATAAAAAAATAATCACAATCATGAGGTGGACATGAAAAGACTAAGGCAGAGGAGCGAGACCGGCAAGGAAAAGATTGACGGCCTTCGCGTAAGGTTGGTTGCATTGGCCTACATTGGATATAGGCCTTGAATAGGCTTTGGGTGCTTGGGGAGCTTGGGTGATAGGCTGTGTGTAGTGAATCAGGTTGGTACACCGGTTGCCTTATTGGAATGTATTATGGTTACGTATCGTTAGAGTTAATATGGGAATCTTTTGACAATGGATTTGGCTTTGAATTCGAGATAAAACAATGGATAGTGGTAATAGTGCTGTGGTATAGTATTGTATTGTAGTACAGTATAGTGGGCTAATCACTGGACAAAAGAACAATGCCACAATACCGAATAATCCCAGAAAGTAAATTCAACCCTCAGATATCAGCTGATCCGTTTCACTTAGTTGTACTTCACTAGCCACTCACTTGCCCTATCTTCTATTTGGCCTATAGTCTCGTAGCATTTGCTTGCCTGAATTTTTCATTTTTTTCATTTTGGAAGTACCACGCCGATCGCTGCTTCTTTGGTGTCGGGCCCGGGCGACTGGGGTTTCATGAGCCATTTGCAAAACTTCCCAGGCTTATCGAGATGGCCCTCATTGCATCTTATGCGAGTGATAAGATGGCCACCTAATTAGGCAATAAATCTTGCCCGAATGCATCACATTAGTGCTATCGAGGTGCATACAGGATCCCCAGTATCAAGCTTGCGCTGGACTATATAAATACGGACATTTCTCGTCTCTTTTTGTCCATTTCTTTCTTTCTTTGTTGTTGCTATACAAATCAGGGTCCTACTTCTGAAACCCACCTTATATTAGTGATATAATAGCTACGTCAGTAAAAGACGAGCAAACATTGTATCAGCAACACTACAATATTTAAACGTTGGATTTATATAAAAAGACTATTATTAGTTTTTGGAATATTTCAGGAAAGAAAATTGAAATTTTTAGCTTGAGACCATCAAAAAAACTTTTTTGCCATGTCACGTCTCGCTAAACTATTGGCTCGTCTCGAGCTGGAACAGGATGCGGATTTGACTCGAACAGAGGCGTTTCTGCAAAACAAGGACTTGAAGCCTGTGGAACCCGCTAGACGAAAATGGGGCTGGAAAAACTTCGTTGCGTTCTGGATCGCGGATGCTTTTAACGTCAATACCTGGCAAATCTGTGGTTCTGCAGTACAAACTGGTCTCGCTTGGTGGCAGGTTTGGATCACTGTTTGGTTCGGTTATTTCTTCGCAGCTTGCTTCATTGTTCTAATGGGTAGAATCGGTGCTACTTACCACTTGCCGTTCCCAGTTGTAGCAAGAAGCTCATTCGGTGTCTGGGGTAGTCTTTGGCCTGTATTTAACCGTTGTGCTATGGCCATTGTATGGTACGGTGTACAGTCATGGTTAGGAGGCCAGTGTATCCAGATCATGCTCAGAGCCATTTTCCCTCAGGTGGAACACATGGCTAACGGTATCCCCAACTCTGGTACTACCACATATGCATTCTTGTGTTTCTTCTTGTTCTGCTTGGCCCAGTTGCCTGCCATCTGGTTCCCTGTACACAAGCTCAGACATCTTTTCACCGTCAAGAGTTGCTTAGTGCCTTTTGCCGGGTTTGGCTTCATGATCTGGACAATTAAGAAAGCTGGTGGTATCGGTCCTATCATCCACCAACCCACCAGTCTTCATAACTCCGAGTTGCGATGGGCTGTCGTGACTTCCATGATGAACTGTATCGCCAACTTCGCTACTTTGATTGTCAACGATCCTGATTTCACCAGGTTCGCTAAGCAGCCTAGCAGCGTTGTCTTGTCACAGCTCATTGCTATCCCTACTGCTTTCGCCATCACTGGTTTCATCGGTATCATGGTATCCTCTGCATCTACAGTCATCTATGGAGAGACTCTGTGGAATCCTTTGGACGTCTTGAACCACTTCCTCGACGGCCACAAGTCCGGTAGCAGAGCTGGTGTCTTTTTCATTGCTGCTGTATTCGCACTGGCTCAAGTAGGTGTTAATATCGCTGCAAACTCCATTTCCGCAGGTACCGATATGTCTGCGTTGCTTCCTAAGTACATTAACATCAGACGAGGTGGGTTCATTTGTGCCATTGTAGGCTTCGCCATGTGCCCTTGGAAGTTGGAAGAAAGCAGTAACAAGTTCGAGACTTATCTGTCTGCTTATACTACGTTCTTATCTGCCATTGCTGGTGTCATGTTGAGTGATTACTACTTGGTTAAAAAGGGCCGACTCTTGGTAGACGATCTTTACTCAGATGCTCCTGGATCAGCTTACAAATACTTTTATGGCTTCTCATGGAGAGCTTATGCCGCATATATATGTGGTGTTCTTATCAACATTGTGGGATTCGCAGGAGCAGTCGGTGCCAAAGTGCCTGTAGGAGCCACTTATATCTACAATGTCAATTTCTTTGCCGGTATCTTGGCCGCCGGTATTCCTTACTGGATCTTCTGCAAGATAAGTCCTATTCCTGGTTGCGCAGAGACCTGGGATGAGAAGCATGCACTTGTGTACGAGCAGCAGTATCAAGACGACACTGTGTTCGAGGGCAGTCCTTTATATAATGATAGCTCCGACGAAGTCGTGGAGGTCGCTTCCGATGAGAAGCCAACCAAGTCCAACATGTCTTGAATGTCTTAGATTGAGGTTTTTGTTAGTGTTCGCTTTTTGTGTTTTGTAGTTCCCTAAGTTAAATTTGAGTTAATTGTGTTACTTATTGTTTAGTTTCTTAGAGGTGAGAGGTTCATCATCTGCTGATAAAGCTGCATATTTAACATATTTATGACATTGAATCTTATTGAATTGAATCAGTCTATGTAAGTGGCTAATCTTGTGTAGTCACTAACCACAAAGGTCAGTGCACGTTAGATTAGGGTCTGATATTTAGTGGCCGCCATGCTTCTCGTGTCGCAAGTGGAAGTAGTAATCCATGGAGTAGCCAAACACAAGGAAGAATCCAATGACGTGGATCAAAGGCTTAGACGAGTCCTTGTCGAAGAACTTTTGCTTGTACTTGATTTCAGGAGTGACAGGTCCCTTGTAAGCCTCGGCCTGGCCTCGAGGGAGAGCCTTGTAGAAGTCAACGACCTTGGCCATTCGTTTGGCATTTGGAGCGGATCCGAGATTCTAAAAATGTTAGTAACGTGAGTGCGCTAGATTTCTGGAGCGATTGTATGTTTGCTTAGTGATATTTGACACTTGTTGAGAATTTGTCGTTTGGTTGAGTTGACATTTTTGGTTGGCTTTCGGCTGGCTTTTGAGCGAATATTTCGACGAATATTTCAACAGGTCAAAGGGGGTATCAACAGAACAGAAGGAATATCACAGGAACAAGTCATGACGTTTTTCCTGTGTAAATATAAACCAGTAACATGAACAAGTAACCCTAGTCTAGCGAACGAAGTACTATTAGGAGCCCTTCTTTTCTAACTAGTAGTAACAAGGCACAAATATCATCATTGTACTCAACATTGATAGGCTATAGGGTTCAATCAAGCCATAATTCGCCTTTCTATTGGACATCTAACTCGTTATACCGGCACTTTAGGCCTGTTACTCCTTAGTACTTCTAGTTTCTGTAGCTATCCGTAATAAAGCCCCGGTATTAGCGTGCACTCAGACAGGCACTCAATCATAACCAAATCACCGCCGCAAAAATACATATCCTTCCTCTTCACATCTATACTTACAGCCGGAGAGGCAATCTTAGGAGGAATCAAGGTTGAAAGTGCACGTTTAGCAATGAATGACATTATCGTTTTTCTTGCGTGTTGGCGGTGAGATGTGAAAACTTGTGTTGAGTCCCATTCGTAGATTTTGATTCGTCCAGCGCCCAAAGCCGGGTAACTGCTTATGTAAATAGCCCGCCTATGCTTAGTCATTATTTCTTATTCGTCTCTATATGTTGTGTATTTATATCATGCGATTGGTTTCAACAATTGTTTCTGTAATTGTTCCTATAATGTATATGAATGATTTCCTTGAAATATCTCTCCAATAGCGCCTTTATACAGGTAACTTTTGTGTTGTATTGCCTCTTTTGATATACACTCACATACATTGATCTTAGGGAGGCAGAAACCAGGGGAGCATCGTATTGTATCGTGACCATCATAAAAGTCTCCAGATATCTCCAACCAACCAACGAAAATTCCGTTTATTGATATTTAACATCATATTGTGACATATTATGACATAATAAATGGTAATTCTACAGCCAAGTATGATGTTCCACACACGTGTTGTGACTCCGTAAGGGGTGAGTCATGCACAGTCGTGATTACTCTTGGTGAGGCAGATCTGCACTCAACTTCTGTAGAGCAGGGAATTTTCCAGCCCACTATATAAACGGCATCGAAGTACCACTTGGTAGTATTCCTCTCTAGTCTATCACCAACACTCTTACTAAAAGACTGAAAGCATCTTGTACTTACATTAATCATAATCCAAACATGGTCAAAGACCCTGAACTTCTCAAATCTTTGGTGGAAGCTTCACAGCTCCAACAACGAGCAGGCCGTGCTATCACTCATGAATACGCAATATGGGATGATCCAGAGATAAAGATCAAAGGCTGGAAGTTCAACGAATGGGATTACGGCAAACCCAACATCAAGCTGCCTATAAATGCTCGTGGACTGTTCACAATTGGTGACACTATTGTGGTGCGAGGTTATGACAAGTTTTTCAACCTGGATGAGAAACCTTATACCAAATGGGAAGCGATCCAAAAAGACACTCAAGGCCCTTATACTGTGTCTTTGAAAGAGAACGGTTGCATCGTGTTTATGAGCGGACTTGAAAATGGCACACTTATAGTTACTAGCAAGCATTCCACAGGTCCTAGAAAAAGTTCAGATAACCATGAAACAAACCATTCTTATGTCGCATTGAAATGGGTAGAGACTCATCTCAGCAGATCCAATCTCACCAAAAGAGACTTTGCTTTGTGGCTTCACGAGCATGACTTGACGGCAGTAGGTGAACTCTGTGATGATGAGTTCGAGGAGCATATTTTGCCTTATAATGGTGACAAGAGAGGCATTTATTTGCATGGTTTGAACAAGAACACTGCTGTTTTCGAGTCTCTAAGTTTCGACCAAGTCCATGAAGCGACTCAGAAATTCGGCTTTTTGGAAACGCAAGTCCTGAGTTTCGATACAGTTTCTGATCTCCAAACGTTCTTGGAGGATTGTGCTAAAACCGGCAGCTGGAACGGTACTCCTGTGGAAGGTTTCGTTGTCAGATGCCGCAACAAAAGCTCTGGAGCGACATTCTTCTTCAAGTATAAGTTCGACGAGCCTTATCTACTTTATAGAGAATGGAGAGAGATCACCAAGATGTATTGTCACGGCCGAGCTCGTAACATACGATTCAAACGGAACAAGGAGCTAGGCAAGAAGTATCTTCACTTCATCCAGCCTATTCTCCAGGACGATGCCACTAAGCAGATGTACCTGCGGAACAAAGGTATCATTAAGCTCCGCGAGCAGTTCTTACAAAGCCTTATCACCAATGAAAATCCAGGTCTCACTACAGAAGGTCTTGTGGGCGAGATTGTCAAGCATGAAGCTGAAGTGCCGTCGAAGTACGTGTTTGTCACAGTAGCGACTATCGGGTGTGGTAAAACTACAGTGTCATTAGCATTACAAAAGTTGACTGGCTGGGGTCATGTTCAAAATGACAATATCACTGGTAGTGGAGCTACAAAGAAATTCGCCAATGCCATTCGTCAAAGTTTGGATACTGACGCTGTAGCAGTGATTGCGGACCGTAACAATCACATGTTCAGGGAACGTAAGCAGATCTTTGAGGATGTCGGTTATACTGAAGATGATAATGTTGCATATGATATCCGATTTGTGTGCTTGAACTTCCTGCCTACAGGTCCTTCGTCGTCATCCTGGTCGGTTACTCGAGAGAGGGTTCGTCAGCGTAAAGACAATCATCAGAGCATCAAGGACTTGGACGATAGCAAGGTAACTGGTATTATGAAAGGCTTTGTCAACAGGTTCCAGGCTGTGGATGTTGAAGTGTCCCCAGATAGCTTGTTTGACTTGGTGATTGATCTCGACGTAGAGAAAGGCTCCGAGTATAATCTAAGACTTATCCTCGACACTATTCGCGATAACAACCTATTCAAGCCCGCTTTAGAGGATCTTCCAAAGTTTACAGATGACCAGATAAGCAGTGCTATGACCTATGCTTTGAATTATCAGCCAACCATAACAAAAGTGGTCAAACCTTCTGCGAGTCAGAAACGAAGTTATGAATTTTTTGCATTTTATATCGACCAGAAAAGGTACGACTTAGTGAAGCTCATTGACGACTTCTTTGTACACAATACCGAGGCTGATAGTACTCTATGGACACAGTTGAAGAAAAAGAATGCTATCCAGTCAGAGTTCCACGTGACCGTGCTGCACTGGGCAGCTCTCAAACAGGTCGGTGACTCTAAAAAACGGTTCAAAGATTTCTCAAAGAAAGCCGAAAACAGTAAAATGAAGAAGATATCTGTTGGTAAGCTCGAAATTACGCCTATTGAAGGTCTTGGCAGCAGTGTCGTGATTAAGAAGATTGGGTTCTCAGACAAGATCTTAGCTTTAGAAGTGCTGATAGAGAACCACCAGCTGCAGTCTTCTAATTCCATTGCACACGTGACAATAGGCACATTAGGACTGGCTGCGAAGGAGAGTCTGACGATGCTGAGCTCCGTTAGGTCCAGTAAATATGAGTGGAACGTCGATCCTAAAAGGCTCGATAACCTGAGTCTTGCAGCATATAAAAGGAACTAATTAGATATATAAACTTTCTAAACTCTGAAATACTAAACTGTACAATTTATTTATATCATGACATGTGAACCAAGGTTGGATGTAGCTCTAAGATAAGTCCTTGGTTCAGCATTCCATAAATACTAGATGATCTTCTTAGATCTGGCCCTTATTCACAATAAAAGCCTCCAACACAGCGATAGCAGAATAAACTCTGTTCTCGGCTTCCGGGAACACCAGGGATCTGTCGGAGTAAAACACCTCGTCAGATACTTCTTCCTGGTGTCGAGGCAAGCAATGCATGAACTTCCATTCCGGTTTCGAGCCTGCTTTCTTGGCCATCTCGCTGGTGATTTGGTAGCCTTCAAACTGCTTCAGACGAATGTTACGTTCGTCTTCTTGTCCCATGGAGATCCAGGTGTCAGTCACCAAGATATCCGCATCTTTAGCCGCGACCAACGGATCAGTAGTCAGTTCTAACGTAGATCCACTTTCATTAGCAGCATCTTGAATAAGCTTGACGATCTTCTCACTAACAGGGAATGGTTTCGGTGTAGCAGCAGCGACATTGATGCCTACTTTGGCACATGCAATAGCGAGATCATGAAGCACGTTGTTTGCGTCTCCGATCCACGCGAGTTTCAAGCCTTTAAATTCACCAAAAGACTCTTTGATCGTGATCAAGTCAGCAATGGCTTGTAAAGGATGATACTCGTCACACAACGCATTTATGATAGGCACAGAGCTGTACTTTGCAAACTCCTGGATCTCGGAATGCTTATTGACTCTAGCAACGATCCCCGAGGTCATAGAACTGATGACTTTGGCAGTATCCAGTAGCGATTCGTTAACTCCGAGTTGGATATCATCCTTGCCTAGAAACATCGGATGTCCACCGAGATACTTTGTTGCGGCTTCTGTGGAGACTCTGGTTCTAGTAGATCGTTTGTTGAAAATCATTGAAACAATCTGACCAGATAGCGGAGAGTTACCAGGGTTGTAGACTCCCTTCTTGATATTGGCTTTATGAGCGAGACCTTTGCTCACTAAGGTCTTCAGTTCATTAGACGTGAGGTCTGCAATTGAAGTGAGGTGTCTTACCGAGCTCATTGTGTGACAAGGAAAATAGTTTTGAAGTGGTTTGTCGTTTGTGGTTTGGTTTGGTTCGCTAACAAACTGTGTAGGTAGGCGAAAGGATGGTTGCTGGGTTGGTTGGTTGGTTGGTGACTCAAAGTCAAAAGTCAAAAAGTCAAGTGGAATTTTTCAATTTTCATGCGCCGATAAGAACATCAATCAGTACTGGAGAAGGAGAGTAAACCAAGACAGCAAAAGAAGATTCGGAGGTGAGGTTGGAAATATGTTAGGACATCTATTCGCAGTTGGCCTTTGTTTTTTGTTCCGTGGCTCTTTTAGTTGTACTGTTGTTCGTTCTTTTGATGCAGGTCCAATTGGCTCCGAGATGAAGACATCCGTTTTGGGTGAGACTGCCTAATCGGGTAAAGCCGGCCGTTGAAATCGGATTAACGTGTTGAGGAGAAGACACGAACAGTTTAATAACATGACGTCATAAAAGAGCCTTAAAAAGCTTTAAAAAACTTAGAAGAGCTTAATAAGCAGATGATAGGGACCAGAACTTCAGGAATGCAATCCACCCTTGTTCTGGCGTTTTGTTTTGTCAACCTTCCGTTAGACCTTCCCCTTTAGCCTCCCCCTTAGATCCCACCTTTCCTTCAAGCTCCGCACTAGCAACCTCCAAATCCTCGGCAGCTTTGTCCAGGTCCTCGCGTAATCTCGATTTTCGCTCCTGGATATGCGCCCTTTCGTTTTGTAGCTGCGACAATTGTCGTGTCAACGACTGTTTTTCCGACTGCAGATCACTAATAACTGCTCCGAGCCTCGACAAAACCGAGGAAAGGTCGCTGATAGTGCCAAATTTGTGCATTTTGGGCACAATGTGATGGTGCGCAGTTCCTGCTTGGCTCTGAATAATATTATTTACCAGTCTGTTTTCCTCTAGCTCGTCGTCCTCGTCATCGCTGGAACTCAATTCCGCTATAGCTAGCTCTTTTTCATGTCGGTGCAACTCGTCTTGCAGATACTTGTCACGTGACGTGATGGCTAGCTGCTCGTCTTCGAATCCGCCGCCTTCGGACATGTCGAGCTCCATATCCACCTGATCGTCTTGATCTTGTCTTCCATCTGAGTCAGAAGATGCGTCTATGGCAATAATCTGATCTTGTCGTGAAGATTGCTCAAGTAACCTCTCGTACTTTTCATTGTTGATCTCCGCCTCGGCTTTGGCACTAGCAGCCTTGGTTTCCTCCCTTAGTTTCTGAAGAACCTCCGGAGTGTAACTACTGAGGCCGCTAGTAGGACCTTGGCTGGTTGATTTAGTTGTTGATGTTCCTGTAGCTATTCCACGTCCGCTTTTAGCAACAAACTTATGTACCGTCTGCTTTCTTAATGCTTGTCGTTTGAACACCTCTTGGTGGGAATCAGATTCGTCCGAGGAATCTTCGACATGGAGTCCAGAGGTGGAAGAGGAAAGGGAAACTGTTTCGGGTTTTGTAGAGGTGTTGGCTACGGTTCTTTTACGGAAAACGGCTAAATGTTAGTATTGTCTTTTTTGTTTTTGGTTGTGTGTTTGACGTCATATTCAACACGGAATCCATATAGATCTGATCAGGTCACCAAAACAGGCATTAATAGGGAATATGAATGAACATTAGTGAAGATATCGTCAACTATAACACACCAACACCATGAATTAGCTAATATATAGCCGAATAAACTCAACCAATAACAATTACTGACCAAAATAATCGCTAATAAGTTCATTCTCCATCCTGGCACGAACAGTTGTGGAATATTTCACACTCGAAGAACCACTACAAAAGTCTTTGCGACAGTTTCAGAAAGAACAGCACAACCACCACAATACTTACTCTTTTTGGGCACAATAGCTATCGTTTCTGTATCATCCTCTTCTTCGTCCTCCAAGTTTATTACTGCTTTAGGGCCCATATTGTTGGTTACACTGCCACTGATTTAAATCGGGGGTATCTAAGTTTAATGTAGTTGGCATGACGCTCAGTCCAAAGTTGGGAATATTTAGCCTTTATAACGGTCAGTCAGCATGAACCAACTCAATCAGGGCGCCAACGATACGCGAGAATTTGAGATTGCGCTTGCGATTCTGACGTGAATGCATGCTATGTCGTAATTACTGGATATACCTTATTCTTTGCCGAAAGTTCGGTTGTCTAAGAACAGCGGGACCAATGTGTGAATAAGGAATGTACAACATGACCTGCTTATGCTCAGCCGAAGTTGGTGAACACTTCGCGTACTCTATTTAAGCGACTCTAGATCATTTGTATTTTGGATTTTGGATTTGTTAAAAACGATACAAAGTCGAGAACACTTCAGAAGTTTTCTTGTATCAATTGAGTGACAAATACGAAGAAGAATATGCTGTATACTCTGTTGTTGCTCGGCCTGCCTGCCGCCGTAATGGCAGATCCTATAAGACCAGATGATCTTGCCGGCTCTTTATCTGGGAAAATCAATGGCTTTATCGAAGGTTTGAACATTTTCCACCATCGATATGAAGACGTGGCGGATAATACTGATGCTCATACCGTCTACCGGCCTTACTATTACCCGTACCCCATGGCATATCCTTATCCTGTGGCTACCAAAGCTCCTACAGTTGTCGTATCGGTGCCTTATACCGTGACTGTGGGCAGTGGTTCTCCATCTAATCGGGGGCCTTATGCGGGATCTCCAGCTCTTACTCCTTCTGTGCCTTATCTTACTAGTGGTGTTGCATCTGATGCTCCTCCTATCCAAACAAGTGCTACAGCTAGTGGTGCTCCTCCTATCTCAGTGCTAACCAGTTTCGCTATCTCTGGAGCCCCTCCTATTCCTGTTCAGTCCACTGCTAATGCTGGTGGTGCTCCCCCTATCGCTGTCCAATCATCTGCTGTAGCTAGCGGAGCCCCTCCTATTCCTATCCAATCCAGTGCTATAGCTAGTGGTACCCCTCCTGTTCTGACAAGTGCTGCGATTTCAGGTGCTCCTCCTATTCTAACAAGTGCTGTGGTATCAAGTGCTCCTCCTATTCTGACAAGCTCTGAGGTAACAGGTGCTCCGGCTATATCTGCCATTGCAACATCTGCTCTTAATTCAGCACCTGTTACTACTAGTCATGGATGCCCTACAGTTACGGTTACTCCTAAAGCAAACAACCCGACTACTGCCCCTGCTCCTGTTAGTTCTGCCCCTGCTGGTTCTGTTCCTCAATCTGCTTATCCTCAGTCTTCCGCTCCGCAATCTTCTTATCCTCAATCATCTGCTCCTCAGCCATTATATGCCTCACCCACTTACTCAGAATCATCCCCTACATCTAGTTATGGTGAATCTGTGCCATCTGATGTACTCTTGGCTGTCAAGGATGCTTATTCTGAAGAAGATCGACTGTTGAAGCTTGCCAGTATCGGTAGCTCTCCGTTCAAGTTTGATTTTAATCATCCCCCTTCTGAAGCAGTAAGTTCAGGAGACTCTGGCAAAGTCACTATTGCCGATAGATCGACTTTCCCTGCTCTTTATGACTCTGGTGTAGCTATGGCAGTATTCCAACTACAGCCATGTGCTTTAGTGGTTCCTCATTCGCATCCTCGAGCATCTGAAAACATTATAGTCACGAAAGGATCTCTTCAGACACAATTTGCCGCTGGAAAAAACGTGCCGATGATTTCAAATGATTTGTCTGAGCTTCAATCTACGTTTTTCCCTCAAGGTTCGTTACACTATGAGATCAACCCTACCTGTGAGCCTGCAACTTTTATCTCTGCGTTCAGCTCAGATGATCCTGGTACTAGTATTGCTGCCAATGAACTATTTGGTTTAGAAGAGATGAATCTAGTGGCTAGTTTAGGGTTTTCTCAAGAAGCTGACGGTGCTAGTACTGTCGAGGCTATCCGTGCACAACTTCCAGACTCTGTTTCTGTTGTCGTAGAACAATGTCTTGCTACATGTGGAATCCGGAAACGAGATGTAGATCTCAATTTGTTAAGATCGTTTTCTGAGTTGAAGGATAGATATCGACACCCGCATTCACAGTCTGGTCCTAATAATATGGACCATGAAGACGGCGATGACGACGAGGATGACGATGATGATGATGATGATGACAATTATAATGGCAGTGAAGAAACATTTGTCATGTCTAAGCAAGACCTTGCTGATGTCATTGGTCCTTTGATTATCGACTCACAGTACTCCAGACCAAGACCTCACAGATATCGTGGACGTCCCCATTCTGGAGGTAGCAGAGTTTTGTTTAAGCCTGTGAGATATGATCCTTATGCCGACTTGGAATGGAGCCCTATTACTAGTGAACTACGTGACTATGATTTCCTGGACCCTATTGTATCCTTTTTCCAAGTACACCCTAAAGACCTGCCTCAAGCTGCTAATGAAGTCGGTACTGAAGTTCAAGTAGGAATTCCTGAAGGCGAGATGCCTGACCCTGTGACTGGCCAGTCTCCTAATAGTCCTATGGAGAAACGAGCGGCTACCCCTTGGGAAATTAGGGAGAGGATTATCAACTATTTTACATCTGATGAAAACTTTGACGACAATGCGAGTGATTACAGCGAAGACGGTGATGTCTATTATGTTGAGACTGGTGTCTTGTCGAGGGTCGCTGCACACAGAATTGTGGATTACTTGAGAAGTAACATTGATGCTTCTGAGTCTGATGCCAGCAAAACCCCTGAGAACGCTGCTACTGAAGGTCCAGTGAAACGAGAAGAGGCTCCTGTTAACGCTCCAATTGAAACTCCGGTTCCTGTTACGGCTCCAATTGAAGTGCCTGTTACTTCATCAGTTGAAGTTCCAGTAATAGTTCCACAGGAAGTTCCAGTTTCTTCGGAACAATCAGCCAAGGATGCCAAAGATGGTCCTGTCCCTCTTCATCATAAACAAGCTGTTTACTCTCCTCCTAAATTCTTGCCCGCGTACCTGAATGGTTATATTCCCGGTTATTCTTCTGAGTATTCGTCTGAGTATTCGTCAGGATATTCTTCTGAACACTCGCCTGAATATACTCCTGAATACACCCCAGAATATACTCCTGAATATGCTCCTGAATCTGAGAAGACTACTCCTGAAAAATCGAGCAGACTTCAACGACTTATGGGATTATTCAAAGGTAGATTTGGCAGGAAAGAAGAGTCTGGTAGAGCGTCTGGTCCGGAACAAGTAGTGGATGAAACTTACGATGATTATGTTCCAGTTTACTATGACAGAGTCCAATCTGATTATCATGGCGATTCTTATTCTCCTTATTATCCTTCTTATCAAGAAGACGATTACTATTGGGATTATATGGTCAAGAGAGATGTTGCTGAAGATGAAGGTGACAGCGAGCGATCTTCATACTGGAATATATTCAACCTGGACTTTAGTAGCTCTGGAAAGGAGGCTAATAACGATCAGCAACTATGGTGGGACGCCTTCTGGGAAGTTGTATATGATATGCTGAGAGCTGAGCGATCACCAGCTTCTGTTGACGGTCCTGTTGAAAATGAACCTAAGGTTGATGGTTCGGACGTGTCTGGAGCTCTAGGAGAGAGCCAATCTACACCTGAAGAAGAACAGGCCTTGACTCACCCTGATGAATTCCAAGTCCCTGATGTTCCTGATGTTCCATCCGAACCCTCTGTTCCTGGCAGATTACCTCCTGATCCACCGTATGGTTATACGCCATCTTCAGAGGGCAGTGATGATAGTGATCCTGCTCCTATCAATGATGATGACCCTAGAGTACAAGACCCTCCCGAGTCTTTGGCAGAAATTGTTGCAAAGATGCGAGAGGAATTATCTAGGCGTTATACTCCGGAAGAACTATTAGATATATTGAGACGAGAAGGTATTGAAGGTCTCAGGAACGCCATGAAATCTCCATCAGAGCCTGGTTCGAACCACCAGTAAAAATACAAATATGAATGCCTGGCTTCTCGCAGTTGTACTTTTTTTTTATTTAATCATATATTATATTGCGTTGATACATAATTATAAAATGTCAGGTTTTTTTTTGTTGATGTTGGAGGTCGTAACGTGTGATGTTCGTTTTGGGAAATCTTTGATCGGTATACGAATGATCGGCGCGCCGCACATGATGCGGCTCTGATGCAGGTCTCGTAATTTCAGCCGCATCATGTGGGGAACAATGAACCGTCAATAAGGCGACGGTATCAGCAAGTAAAAGATTGAAATTTTTGCAGGGACTATATAAATACTAGTAGAAGTATTTTAAATGTTTTTATTAATATCTTATGGTATATTTCTGTCCATAAGATGGTAGTTGGATGGCTTTCGCTGCTCGTTGTTGGAGTTCTGATGATGGTCCATCTAAACAACTTGCACAGAAGAACTTGAATCATAAAAAGAGTCATAACACGACGAAATCGCAATATTTTTGAAAAATAAAAGTTTTATTTCAATTGTAATTACTTGATTTATTTATTTAGTTATATAGATATAGCTTTTTTACGTGATTGGTTTCTACGCGACAAAACGCGTGCGTGTTTTTGGCGAAATTTTTGCTGCCCAAAACTGAAGCAGGACAAAACAAGGTCTATGTCAACGGAAAACGCCAGGAAAAAAGAAGTAAGGAGAGTATGAGAGGCTTTTTGAATAACATGTTTTGTTATGATTCACGTATCTCAAGAAGCTTTATAGTAATTTCTCAGGCTAGAACCTCCGTGAATGGCTGCGATTCCCCTGCATTTTTTTTTTCGGAGTCGTAACATTCCTCAGATTCCAAAGAATAAATCGAGGCGGAAGAAGTGGGCTCGCGTGCTGAACAGGAGCATAACTAGAACAAAGCAAATAACGTAATTCACAAAATCATGTCTATTTAAAGGTCTTGCAATATTTTCAATCGTCTCAGGTTTATATTCTATGCTTTTTCAGCGACTTTATTTGTTATTTTTATGAAAAGAAGGGTAGTTTGCATTTTTTGTTTTTTTGTTTTTTGTGTTTTTTGGCGCAGGTGCAAACTTGCTTTTTCTCCAGTATTGCCTATTTAGGACATCGCGTAAAACCCAGCGAGGCTCCTTGGAAATGTTATAAATACCAAGGCTTATCCCGGATTTCCAGGCAGCGAAAAATCTCAATATCGGTTGACGTGACCTTGGTGTATCATATTTATTTCCACAGTCTTTTCTTAATCACTATTATATTACAGCTGCATACTATTTCTTTATATATCTTATTATAATGTCCAGAGTGAACAAGCATTCCACCAAGTCTGGTAGCCAGGCTTTGAACTATTTGGATGAGAACTCATACCTTGTTCAAACTGCTTCTCCTTCCGAGTCGGCTAAAAAAGCTCCAACCACAAAACGATATTCCCCTTCTAAACGTACAGGACAAGGTCTATCACCGGCACTCAGAAAAGGTTGGTCCTCGTCATCGCGTTCAGGCTTTAGCATCTTTTCTGGTGATGCCTCTGAAGAAAACAAAGAGAACATCGCTCCTAACAACGGAGAACAAGTCTTGAATACCAGTGTAGTCTACACGGATAAATCCAAAGATTCGCGGCTTAGGAAGCCTTTGCAGGAGTTGCCTATTTCGCAAGTCCCTGGTTATCTGTATATCGGAGGCCTTGTAAACTCCAGAGCAGTGCAATTAACCACCCAATGGAACAACAGTAGTAACAGCAGAAAGGCTTCTAAGCCCCGTGTACAGGTTTATAGAGACTTGCCTGTGTACGTGACACCTCCACGGGCGTCTGTTTTGCAGATGTCGTCTGCGGTTTCGCGCAACATCGACGCTGGTCTTCACAAGCCCTCTACTTCGTCTGGCTTCCATATCTATCAAGATGAGGAGCAGACCTACACCAAATCGTCTATAACTCTTGGAGCTATCGATAACAAGGAGAATGTTCCTCCTAAGTTGTATTCCTAGAATTTTTTGGTTGCAATTGTTGAAATCCAGCACTACCTATTGATATTCTCTTGCTACCTACATTGCTACTCTGTTCCTCTGCATGCTAAGAACCATTCCACTGTGTGGATTGGCTCGCTATTTATCGCTTTTCGTGTGATTTCTACGTAAATATGTCTTTTCGTCCTGTTAGAAATTGTATTTTATTTTATTTCATTATTTCGAGATATCATCTTGTTCACCAACATATTACAACGTAGAGATGGGACTCTATTTTCTCTCTCTCTGTTGCTTCCAACTTTTTTTTTGGTTTTCCGCTTATCGCATCACTGAAATCCTGACGTTCCCAACCTCGCTTTACTTACTTCCCTTTTTTGGCGGTACAAACTACTTGACTTCTTAACCATCACTTTTGTTTGAAAGAGCAATTCCGCATGGCTACGATGGATTTCCTGCAGAAAGGCATTGAGCTTGTCCAGAAGGCCATTGAGCGCGACACGGCAGGCAAATACGAAGATGCCTATAAACTATATTACAATGGCTTAGATTACTTCATGATGGCAATCAAATGTGAGTTACCGAACGGCCGGGGGGCGGAAGCACAATACAACCTCTTCAAGTACTAACAACCAATCAGATGAGAAGAATGTCAAGAACCAGCAACTGATTAAAGACAAACTCACTGAGTACCTTACTCGAGCGGAACAGTTGAAAGAGCATTTAGAAAACGAAGAGAAGAAATCTGGTACCGGAGAGGCCTCTTTAGGTGGCGGAAGCACCAAAGCAAAGAAATCTGGAGGAAACGACGACGATGATGATACAAAGAAACTCAGAGGTGCATTACAAGGAACGATCCTCAGCGAGAAACCAAATGTCAAATGGGAAGATATCGCGGGATTGGACTCTGCTAAAGAAGCTCTCAAGGAAGCAGTTATATTACCTGTACGATTCCCGCATTTGTTCACAGGCAAACGTAAACCTACGTCAGGCATTCTTCTATACGGTCCGCCTGGTACAGGAAAGTCGTATTTGGCTAAAGCCGTAGCCACGGAGGCAAACTCGACGTTTTTCTCGGTATCATCGTCAGATTTGGTTTCCAAATGGATGGGTGAGAGTGAACGATTGGTCAAGCAACTGTTCAATATGGCTAGAGAAAACAGGCCTGCCATTATCTTTATAGACGAAGTGGATGCCTTGTGTGGACCTAGAGGTGAAGGAGAATCAGAGGCGAGTCGTCGAATCAAAACGGAGCTTTTGGTGCAGATGAACGGTGTAGGCAACGATGCCAGCGGTGTTTTAGTGTTAGGAGCCACGAATATACCTTGGCAACTAGACGCCGCTGTGCGACGACGGTTCGAAAAACGTATCTATATTCCTCTACCGGACGTGGAGGCTCGGTCGCGCATGTTTGAACTAAATGTGGGGTCTACGCCGTGTACATTGAACCAGCATGATTATAAGTTATTGGCGGAAATGACGGACGGCTACTCAGGACATGATGTAGCTGTAGCGGTCAGAGACGCCCTCATGGAGCCTATTAGAAAGATCCAGAGTGCTACGCATTTCCGTGAGATTGGTAAAGGCGACCAAGGCCAACGACGGCTCACGCCGTGCTCTCCTGGAGACCCTGGTGCCATTGAGATGAACTATATGCAGGTAGAAACGAACGAGCTCGAGGAGCCGCCATTGACAATCAAGGACTTCATTAAGGCCGTGAAGAACACGCGGCCTACAGTGAACCAGGCGGATATCGTCAAGCAGGAGGAGTTTACAAATGACTTTGGCCAGGAGGGTAACTAAGGTATTCTAGAGCTAAATCCTAGCTACTGATTTAGCTATTTTGTGTCTAGCTAGTCTAGCTACAACCCATGTATTTGAACGTATCTATCAACAACGAATTCACTGTTTCTATGGCTCGTGGAACGAAGGCTCGATGCGTTTGCACACCTCCATATAATCGTGCAGGTTGGTCTGTTCTCGCGTGTTGGAGCCCGTATAAAACAACACCCACTGAGTGTCAGGAATCTTAATGGTGCCTTTGGACCGTTCAAAGTACCATTTGTTCACCGGGTTGCTCTTTCTAGAACGCCATAGGATTTCCTCAGGGAACATGCGCATCACCATGGCTTTGAACACAATGTCAGCGATGCCTGCACCTCCTTGCGCCTGCGGCTCCACCGCGAACTTATCTAGATATGCAATGCGATGGTCGGTTGCGGTAGGTCTTCCCTGCATGAGTTGCTGGAAATTGACGACCCCAGGCACGCTTTTAGGAGTCTCCCATGTTATAATAGCAGCTCCTTGGTAGTCACCAGCTATTATGATGCCTGCTACATGGTTATTGACTCTTTTGAGGTAGTTTTCCAGGTCCAAGTCTTTTCTGAATGAACGGTTGATCAATGCAACAAGTTTATCGAGGTCAATAGTGCCATTTTTGTGTTCTCTACTGAGATCCATGCCGTTTGTAGAGAATAACATTTTGACTTTCATGCCTTTGCGTAGTATTGTAGTTTCTAATACGGGTGTTTTCTTGGTCGTCACCGGCAGTGAAGGGGAGATTACCGGCCGGTCGGTAATCAAGTTGTAGATTATGGGGTTTTTGTTCACTGACGAGGCTGCTATAGTAGGCGTAGTAATAAGCCCTGCACAGGAGACCGGTAGAATAGACAGCACCTTGTTCATCGAGTAAAGATTGTCTAAGTGTATGTCTCTTTCTGTAGGGTGTAGGAAGCCTATATGAAGCTCTGCGGATATCTCCTCGACCTCTTGTTCGAGGTTTATATAGACATGAGACGCGCCTCGGCCTCGTTCCACTGATGGAATCCCTCCTAATGGTTCGATGAAGATGACTTTGTCTATTGTAAACACAGGCATATCTATGCGTTTGCTTGCTTGTGTTTGGAAACTAGGCTGAATAACAGCCTGCGTCTCATTGGTAAGGTCCCTAGCAACGGCATATACGATATCGTCTGCACGTACTAATCGTTCACGGCCTTCTGAAGCATCCCAGGCAGTTGGCGACACTATAGGGATAATTCCATTGACGATAGGAGCTTTGAGAGACCCAGGAAGAGTGATTTTGAGCATGTCTCTGTTTTGTGCGTTCTCATTCTCAGAGTTGGGTGCTCTGCAAACATCGTATATACCTTCCATTGGCCGAGCTTTCCCATTAGCATTCTCAATCAGCCTCGAAATGACATTGATTTTCCAATTAATGGCTTTTTGGTAATGTCGGAACGGCTTATTGTCGAGGTTCAAGATATCGTTTCTGTCTTTCCCAGCATCCACCACTACAACAGGGGCCAAACCTAACTGGCATAACCTGTTGATGGTGACTCCTAAGCCACTGAGTATGTCGGGGTGATAGGACTTGATGTCTCTGATTTTGATAATGGCTACTCTCACAGTGTCATGCTCGAGCCCAAGAACGTAACGTGAATGATCGTCTTTTTCGAAAATCGCGCTACTCGGTCGGTCGAGCACTTTTGGCGTGTATTTCGATATATATTGTTTGGCTTCACGTTTCGTGGCACTGGATCTTAGTACCGATAGAATCAACGCCTAAGGTTAGGATGGAATGAATAGAAGAGAAATAGAGTAGGGGTGTAAATATATGGAAACTATATATATGTATATATATTTATATGTGGATATAAAGGAACTCACTTTTTTGTCCTGAGACAGCGTCTTTTCCGACTGGGTCAGCAGAACTTTGCTGCATCGAAACATCGGTTACGAAGTTGAATGAGTCAAATAGGAGAGAGACGGAGAGTCGGCATTTCACGATAATCAGATGTGGAAAAGCATACGGCTGTATATGATGGAGAGGAGAAGTGGCTAGCGAGAAGCTCGTGTTAAAAGTGCAATCTGGTTAGCAAAATAGGTGTATATGGGCGTAATATGATAGTGTTCAAGGTAAATATCATAAATATCTAGTTATATATTGATATATATACGTACTTAGGTGGTGAAAACGTAGCAATATATGATTTGGCTTAGGTCACGTGACCACTCATTTTCCAACATGACTTTGGATTCTGGCTTTGAACGGACGACGCGTAAATCAATTAAATCAGCACACAACCAAACCACATTCGTTCCTGTTTGCGCAGTCAAACTCCGGGTGTTTTTATTTTTCTTAGCTAGCACGTAAAATAAAATGGCCGTGCCGCCGAGCCAGCTGTCCACGTTCTCCCCTCAGGAAATATACTTTCAATCTGAGGATGAGCCTATAGAGATTGTTCCCCGTCAAAACTTGGATGAACTGTCGTTAATAGGAATCACTGTACCAAAATTAAGAGCCCTGCGACGTGAAAAACTGCCGCTTTGGCTTGCATTACTACTGAAAAAGCAGTCGCGGTGTAGCATAGTGGCTCCTAGTTGGTTGGAAGTGAATTATTTGAAGCGGATATATGACGAGGAAGTGAAAGATAGTGGCAGATTCGCTCCGTTACCTTGGCATTGGTTAGAGATCTCGTTAGCATTGGTAGAACATGCAAATGATGATTTAGAATCCCCGGGACAGATCCGTACATTGGTGCAAGATATACGGGAAATACGACAGGCCAAAGCTAGGACAGGTCTGTCATTATTAGATGCATGGCATATCCAGCTGGATAACTTAGGCTTGATGGAGATGAACGTTCTTCGGCCGTTTATGGTTCTAACCATGGACCGGCTGAGGAAGATTGACGTGTTGGTTAATGATGACGAGCAAGATGGAGAAACAGGTACCGCGCGTGAAACAGAGGAATATCTCATGGATCAAAGCCAGTCAGCAGCACAAGTGGACATTGATGAAAGTAGCGAGTTCCCGCAGGACAGCGTGGCACGTGACGCATCCACTACTTATGATGCTAATTACGACGGTTACGAAGATGAAAACGAGTTCATGGACTGAAGATTGTTGAAAATTTGTCCATTTTTACGGTTTTGGCCTATATATTGTACGTCTGACTCTGGTTGTTCTTATCAGTAACTTTAACTCCATGTATCTTAATAGCAATCACTGTAGCACTCTCAATGAAACATTTCGCATCTTGATTGTTGTCCTGGAGCAGTTTTTGCTTGAAGAAATCCGCTTCTTCGCCTGATAGCAGACTAGCATGGCCACTGAATGTGGCGCTCAAGCTAGAAAACTCGTTCTGATTCAAGCTCTGGAGATATTTAGAAAGGGACTCTCCTGCTGTGGATAGAGACGACTCTGTTCCTCGGCCACTACTGGTCCAGTCATGCACTAACAAAGACACGTTAGGATTAGCCTTAATGTTGTTGTATTTCTGGGTGTTTGGCAGCGAGGCTACAATCACCAATGGTTCCTTTTCGTAGGGTAATCCTTCTCCGGGAGCAATATAAGTGTAGTTCATGAGTGAGACGTTTGGTATATCTTGGTGAGAAGTACCGAGGTGGGCCTAGAAGGGGATGTTAGATACTATGAACGGGGGCTGTGGTGGTACAGTGAAATAGAGGTAGGATATAATGTTATAGCATATCATCGGGGTATAATATAGGGGGCGTAGCAATCTAGGATATAACTCTACTATAACACTCTGCAATAGCACTCTGCCATAGCACTCCAGGGGTATAACACTATAGTCTATAGTACCATGGCATAGCATGGCATGGCGTTACTTACGAATTTGCCCTTCTTCAAGAGAGATAGTACGTCTGCAGGAAGATTGGTCATAGCGTCTATCTAATGTTTACAATAGTAATTAGTACAATTTACAACTCGCCGAAAGAAGATGGCGAATATCTCAGTAGAAACTGTATGGTAAGTTGGAAAGTGCAACCTGACTAAGCGGAGCTGAGCCAAAGATAAAAGCCCAAAGGATCCGAATCAAGTAAGTGGTTCGATCGTTGGTCGTCAGCCGCACCTAAACTTAGAAACTTATACAAAACCGTGTATAAACTCAGACCTGTTCGCATATTCTGTATTTTTTCTTGCTTTGTACAGAACACAAACACCCAGGATGGTCTTTGATGATACTGCGACGCATATGGAGGTGGATTCCGGCGTCGATCAGTCTTCAGAACTAGCCAAAAAGACGGTTCTCAGCGCTCTGAATGGGAAGCGCTTAACTCCTCTGATCAATCTTGAAAAAGAGCATCATGAGTTGTATCAAATGCTAGAAGGTTCAATTGTGTCCAAAGAGGGAAATTCATGTATGTTGTTAGGCGCCAGGTCTACAGGGAAAACGCTGTTGGTAGAAACGGTGATTTCACAGCTACATCAGAAGTATGGCACCGACTCGTTTCTCACAGTTAAGTTGTCGGGTTATGCTCAACCAGAAGATAAAATGGCGATACGAGAAATCAGCAGACAGCTGGATGTTGAGCTGGTGAAACTTGGTGGGGGGTCGGATGGCACGGAATTGTTGGAAAGAACGTCTATAAATGAGACCCTGACGGCGTTGATAGAGGTACTAGAGCATGAAGATGATGAGGACGAGGACGAGGACGAACAGTTGACTTCCAAATCACATTCGAAACCCTCTGCCATGCCTATTGTGTTTGTACTGGATGAAATTGACCGCTTTGTCATGAACTCTCGTCAGACTTTACTATACAATCTACTGGACATCTCGCAGTCTACCAAAGTAGGAATGGCGGTCGTGGGGATCACCGCAAGTATGAATGCGCGTGAAATGATGGAGAAACGTGTCCGTAGCAGGTTCAGTCAGCGCATGTATCTTGTGAAACGTCCGACGTCGTTAGAGATGTTCTGGCAGATCTGTAGGAACAACATTGTGCTGCACAGCGACTTCCCTGACCGTGATTTCGCTGAAGCTTGGAACACCAATATCGATAAGATATACGAGTCCACCAATTCTCCTCTGGCTGCGTTGGTGGAACACGTGTATTATACTACAAAGGACCCGCGATTATTCAATACGCAAATGCTTTATGCTATATCACAGGCATCTCCTTTAGTATCCACACAAGACATGACGACTGCATTTACAACTTTACAAACACGAGCAGACACGGAAAGCTTCCTAGTGGATCTGCCAGAGTTACAGCTCGCTTTACTGATCTGTGCCGCAAGAACCGAAGTCAAATTTGATAAGGAGGCCGTCAACTTCAACATTGTGTACGATGAATACGTGGACCTGGCCAAACAGGAAAACCACCGGCGATCCTCGTTATTGTCGGCCTCAACTGGGCTCGCGGGTTACCGTATTTGGTCCAAAGATATAGCAAGGGCCGCGTGGGAAAGCTTGGTTGCTCACGACCTCATTCTGGTGATCAACAACTATACTAGTTCCAAGAAGATCGTGGCTCTTGGAGATGAGCTTAAAATGGTCCGTGTAGATGTCAGCCTAATGGAGCTTGCACAGTTTATCAACAGGGGACATCCTTTATACAGCTGGACTAGAATGTAGCCCAGGGATTAATTGCATTATTACATACAAGGCTATTGATTAACGAGGTTTTTTTGTTTCTTTTTGGGGTGTGTTCTTTTGATATCATTTTGAGGCAACCAGCTGAAAAGGATCTCCGTTTTGAGGCAACAGACAATATAAGCTTAGCGGGACTAAAGAAGCCCCCCGGCCACCCGCGCTGTGCGGAATGGAAGAAGCCAATTCCACTTCGTTGCACGATCTGCGCAGACCTTTGAGACCGTAGAAGCAGTAATTAGGCCTCAAATGGGTGTCTTTGCCGGCACGGAACCGTGTGGTGCTCCGCAGTACATCCGCGATGACCATCAAGATGCATCGCGAACATTTGCCAAAGAATACCACAAGGATTCGCCAGGACAAAAAGAACAACATTAAAACAATACTGTTCAATACTTTGAAACACATGAAAAAGCCATTCCTCGACTTAAGGACTGCAAAGCATTTTAGCGTGATATTATTTCACCTGTATCCGACTAGTGCTGCACTGTTATGCAGCTCAATCGAGTATCGTTGTGAAATGGGGCTCTGCTCGGCCGATCTAGTGATTTAAAGCCAGCCTCAAATCCATCGATCTTTGGAGCCGTTTGCGCAGGTGCGGGCGTGCGTAACATGCAATCGTGGATTGTTTTATTATTTTTGGGCGCCCGTATATATATATGTATGTAAATACGGTGTGCCTAAAAGTTGTTTGTTTTACTTGGTTTGATCTTGTGTTGTGTTGCATTGGTATATTGCATTCATATATTGCATTGCGTAGGACAGAACCATAGAGAGAGGCATGTCAGAGAACCAGTTCAAGTACACTCCGTATGGGCAGTTCTACGCCAAAGATATCGAGAGTTTATATGCTCTGACTATCATCTCACTGAACTTGAGTTCTACCCCCACAAAAAGCTCCACTAGTTCGGCGTCGTGGTTCCATAAAGGCCATCCGTTCTGTTTCACGGTGGAAGATGCAAACAAAACCATGACGGCCATGTCGTTGGACGTCAATAACGGGAAAACAAAAACTACCACGACAATAAGATGTGGTATAAAGCGTGCTAAAGTTAATACGTTTCTGAGGCTCTTTCTAGACGCACATCTGTTGCATTGTGCGTCTGATAGAACCAAGACACGAGTTAAAGGAGGTGATTTGCTGCAGCCGACTCCAAAAGGCCTGAATTTTGTACTGCGGTTTTGTAGATATATTGACTATAGGTCGAAAGCTCTGGATACGCTTTTGTTGTCGACGTATAATTCTATGTGTTTGATTACGTTCGAGAGAAGTCTGTATGACGACCGAATCGTCCAGTCCAAAACATTCATTCAACTGCTGTTCAAGAGAATAATGGGTCCTCAGCCGAACATTTATAGTCATAATAACCGTCCAGACCCTATTGTTAAGAACACTAGAGCGACTTTATACGGAGATTATATGGACTATTCACTGTACTCGCCGGTTCGCAGGCAGTTTGATGTCAAGGATAAATCACAGCAGTCTTCTAGAAATAGTGGCAAAGCAGAGCCTACTTCGCCTTTTTTCCACCGTTTTTATAGTCATCCAGACTCTACGGCAGTTTGTCAGTATTACGTGAATACCGTAGGTGTACGAATGTTTGCTGAAAAACAGTTCCCTTTGAAGTATCCTATGGACACAGTGAGCACCAAAAATTCCAAACAGCATCACGTCCGAAAACAACAAGATCCTGATACCAGTAGTGATAGTCTTGCGATCCATGAGAAAAATTACATGGTCACGTACCGTTGCTGCTTCACTAGCAAAGCTCTTGGTCAGTGGTTGATGGATTGCACTGATGTATTGTCTTATAAAGAAGTAGCTGAGCTCTTGGTTCTTTTTGTGCAGGAAAATTTGATTGAGCCTATAGTCCTGGGTAAATCTAGCAGTACAATGTCCTCAATGGTGCTATCCTCCTATGCATACTATGCTATCAACGCAAATGGGTTGCGGTTGTGCCAGTGGCCTAGTGATTTCAAACAGTATCTGACAGACCTAAAGAAAGCTAGTTCTGCATCAACAACCCAGCAACCCGCATCAGTGTCGGCATTATCGTTATCGTCATTATCGGCTTCCGCATCATCACAGCAATCTCCAGTGTTATCCTCGTCTTCGTCTTCTACATACTCGATGGAGGGCAATTCGCCTAAGCTGACCTCTCCTGAGTCCTTCGAGTTGTCTCAGGGCCATGAGCCTGTAACTCGGTCGCAAATCTCCTCCAAGTCTGTTAGCATCACTTTGGAGAACTTGTTGAAAGATGCAGGGTTGAATCTATTATTCCGAGATTTCCTGGAACAGAACCGGTGTCAGGAGAATCTGTTGTTTTATAACGACATGGATCATCTTAACTACAATTACGAGATTCTCTGTGGACGTAAGAAGTCTGCTACTAAGAAATACGTGGACTCGCATGCGGAGAAGTTACTCTCTGTGGTGTATGCTATATACAACCGGTATTTCCGTGCAAGTGCACCGCATGAACTTAATCTATCGCCTGCATTGAGCCAAAAACTGTACAAAACTCTGTTTAGTGACATTACCGACGCAGGGTCCAAAGGTTTACAACCAGTGGGAGGAGCACTTTCGACCGTAGAACAAGTGTTGCCTATACTCAATGGAGCCAAGAAAACGGTTTATAGAATCATGGCCACGGACACCATGCCCAAGTTTCTTCAAAGCGAGGGTTTTCTAGAGACCGTCAAGGACATGAGTTCCGAAGTCAATTGTTATAGCTATGTAGAGACCTTGGTCAGTACGTCGTAAGAATGAAACTCGATACAACGTTTCTAATTCGCAAGCAAGCTGGGCGTTATCAGCCTATCAAATTATGACATTTTGTTTTATAACTTGACGTTCTAAGACTATATATACATACATACGTATACATACATAGATTATTTATCTAATAAGTAGGCTCCAACTCAGTTCCACTCATAATGCTTCCCCAGCCAATAAGACGCCAATGCTTTTCAACTCGTCGAGAAAGAGCTATCTTCTCTTTGATTTCAGTACATGCCGGTGACGTAAGTAGCAGACGAGCCATATCAGCTCTGACTGCCGTGACTCTGGCACCTGTGGTTGTGGATCCTACATTGACCATGAGAACTTCGTTCTTCTCAAGTTTCTGTACTTTGGCGAGCTTTTTATCTTCTGTCTTGACACCCAAAAGCCTTCTCAAAAGGAAATAGTTGACTTCCAGTTCGATGTAAATCTGAGGTAACTTACCTACGTGGCCTAGCACGTGACCCACCAGACGATCGGCTCGGCACAATGTAGGGTCGACTTTACTTCCTACACCGATTAGGCCACCAGGAACGGCGAACTTAAGATCATTATCATCTGCAAATAACGATACAATCTTCGTCCTGATAGGAGTACAGGCGATAGAAGTAGATCCTTCGGTCTTGTGGACGATACCAGGTCTGATTTCGATTTCATCGCCAATCTTCAAGACACCAGTAAGAACAGAGCCTCCGGCGACACCTCCTTTAAGTTCATGAGGATCGGATCCAGGTTTGTTGACATCAAACGATCTGATGACAATCATTTTAGGTACCGCAGTGAAATCTCTGATAGGGACAGGGATCCTCTCCACAATAAGCTCGTTGACGGCGTCAATATTATACTTCAGCTGCGCAGAGATAGGGATGATAGGTGCCCCGTCTGCAGTAGTACCTTTGATAAACTTTACAATGCTCTTATAATGGTCGACGGCTTGGTCAGGTTTGAGCAAATCGACTTTGTTCTGTAGAATCAGCAAGTGTTCCAAGTTCATGATTTCAATCGCAGCCAAATGCTCACTGGTCTGTGGCTGAGGACATGATTCGTTAGCGGCAATCAATAACAGAGCAGCATCCATAACGGCTGCTCCTGAAAGCATAGTACTCATGAGAATATCGTGACCTGGGCAATCCACAAATGATACATGTCGTTGTAACTCATATCTGCCAGCGCAGCCAGGTCGTTCACATTTAGGACTGATTTCCTTACCAGATCCATAAGACTTGAATCGCGTAGGTCTAGGGCATTCCGGGTTGTTACATTTGTAAATCTTGGCGTTGGCATAACCCAATCTGATCGTAATGTTTCGTTCCAATTCGTTCTTGAATCTGACCGTTTGTACCCCCGAAATAGCCTTGACTACTGTGGATTTTCCGTGTGCTACATGACCAATAGTACCGATGTTGACAGTGGCTTGTCGCTGGATGATTTCCGGCGATAAAGGATTCAATGTTGAAAAGTCTATGTCGTCCGGTTGTTCAGGTAATCCTCCACCTTCCAGAAACTCCTTGAGCTTCTGTTCTTTATCATCTTCTATAGCGAAAGATACGCTTTTCTTCGCAGGTTCACCAGAACTTTCATTAGAAGGTTCAATAGGCTTTTCGGTAGACGCCATGGCCGCCTGTGACTCTGTGTGGTTATTTTCAACGCCGTCCTCATTTTCAGAATCATCGTAGTCGTACTCGGGCTCAATGTTCTCCAGCTCCTTTCCGCCAATCACAATATCTGGCACCATATCCTGGAGGTCAGACATTTTGAATGATTTTTTGTGTTTGTTTTTTAGTTGTACTTTTTCTTGTGGTGTTAAGTTAAGTGGTGTGAAGCTAGGTAAGTTTGACTGTGTCGTCAGTTTACTAAAACGAAATTTTCATTTTCATTTTGCTGAAAAAGCCGTGCTGAGTTTTACCCGTGGTAGCTGACTAAATGCTTTGTCAGCGGTACATCTCTCCCCATACTATACGGATAAATAGTTGAAATCTGTGAATATTTTCGTAAGCTGTTGTATGAATGCTATTAAGACATTGCTAAAAGGTTCTGAAAATGCTCTGAAGGTTTTTGGCTGATCCAAATGGTTTTATTGTGCATATAAGTCGCTACTTACTCCGTGTATAGTACTATAGTAGAGACATAGTAGGCATGGCATGCAAATCATTCAATATAAATACATATCCTTACATGATACAGTGGGACCACTGTAAAGACTTTTATTCGCAGGGTTCTCATGGCATGCCGAGATTTAGGGACTCGTGCTGGAATCCGAGATCATACATCAACGAGTCCACATTGTGCCAAAGTGTCGCAGGGTCATTCCATTCATCACCAGCCAACAGATCGCTGCCCGGCTGAGCAAAGTTCGATGCGTCTGCTTTATCCATTTGCATATTTGCGTTGGTGTTCGTGTTCGCATTGGCGTTCGCATTGCTGTTGATATTGATATCTGCTGTCAGAGGCGCAGGAGTAGGGGCCTGGCTCGGAGGTCTAGTAGGGCGGACGTCTGCTGTTTCGTCTTCCTCGTCAGAGACACGCTGGAACAGTACAGGATGCGCCTGGCTTCGAATGCCTGCTTCTTCTCGCACAGTCCACAGAGTATCGAAAAACACGCTGGCAGCTCGTCGGCTTTTAATCTTGATTTTGGCAGGGTAGTGCCCTCCGTACTTGTTGACCAGGCGGTCGAAAACGTGCCAATTCTGCTTCATCATTTCCGCTGCTCGAAACAAAATGTCGTGTTTGAGTAGCGAGGCGCGCATCACATGCGATATGGTCGCCTGGTACAATATTTTACCGGCATTGGTGTCCAAATACTGTGCGAATTCCGAATGGTATAGCTTATTGACCATAGAAGACGCTTGCCAAAGAGACAGCACAAATACAGTAGGCAAATACCTTGGAAAATCGCGGTCAGTACGACACTTTTTGTCCACAAAGTCCAGGACTGACAATGCGCTATTATAAGCCTGGATTATTCCCTTTTGTAGGTGCAAGCTCGTAAACTCTTCGGTGTCTAATAAATAGTAGGTCATCAAATGCAACCGTGTAATTCGCAGAGACAGCTTGCAAATTTCCGGGATCCTTTCTGGGGCTTTGTCTTCTGCCATTTCCAGCTCATTGAGTTTGTTGCTCAGCAGTTGGATTAAACTCAGTCGTTCTGAAATATTGACTAATCCAAGAGGGTCTTTGATGTTGGTGTTTAACGACAACTCAATCTCATGCTCGATATGTTGTACCTGTAGAAGATATTTGATTGTAGGAGGAATGTCGATTTCGGACTCTAATGAGCATGCATTGAGAACAACACTGTCGAAGATGGTGAAAGACGGCAGCCCGAACATAGCGGCGACCAGTTGTTCCACAATGTTGCAAGTGACCCAAGTCCGGATTTGTTCATTGATTTTCGGGAAAATAGGGTTGTCTACTTTGACCCGTGTGAAGTCTCTTGCATATTCAGGGCAATGTAAGCCTCCTCTAGTGGCACTGATGATAGCGGTACCTGCGCACGAGAAAGAGATATCTGCAGTCAAACTCGAGGTAGGCAAAGGCCAGAAAGTCGCTAATAGGAATGCCTGGACTCCGTATGCGGTCGCTACGTTAAACCCAGGGGCTCCAGGCGCACCAGACGCAAACCTTGTGACAGGCAGAATCGCGAGCTCGCTCAAGATCGTTTTCAGAATCTCGTTGAGCTTCAAGTTCATCTGGCCGTCTCGGAATCTTCGCGAGCCTACATTCATGATAGTCCAAAACAAAGGAGGAGACAGTGTATAGATCTTCTCTGGGCCCATGGAGATATCTACTACGGGTAGATAAGGGTGGTAATGGACTGCGAATTCGTGGTACAGAGTGCTTATGGAGTCTGGAGACAGTGTAAAGTCATCTACAGCTTTCTCAGAGCATTCGTAAGACTCTATTTCTGGCAGAGGGAATGGTCGCGGACACACGTGGCCATTGGTGCTTGAATTCCCCGTGCTACTGGTGGTGGAATGAGGAGTATGAATGATCGGGCTTCCGTTAGTGTTGTCGGCATGGCTGTTGCCCTGATTGAACGCAAACACAGGGCTCGGGAGACCGGTGGTGGTTCTTACTCCGAGCCCGTTCTGCGCAGGAGCTATTGGCTGTATATGTTGATGTTGTTGATGTAACGACGGAGCCGTGCGAGACAGAGAGCTGTTGATACTCGCTAGGGTTCCCGCTGCATCTGTGCTCGGGGTCCGGGCATGCTTTGGTGGTGACGTATTCTGTGGCTGTTGAATAGGCATAGGCTGGATAGGTACGGGTTGTATAGGAACAGGGCTGTTGAACGATGAGCTGTTCAGGGTTCCGTCCAATACAGCAGACACCGGTCTTCCTGTAGACGCAGCCTCTCGTAGGGTTTTACGCAGAGCCTCGACTTCCTGTTCCATTTCCTCGATCCGCTTGCGCTTGGACGTGCGTTTGAAGTCGCTTTGCAGAAGACAGGCGACTCGGCGACGTTTACAGCGGCTACAAGGATCAGGCCAATGTTGTCTGGCGTCGCATTTCACCTGGAAGGAGTTAGTGGCTGCTAACCATATGTTTTGAAGACCATACTTGAAGAATGGTCTTGGAGCGTCTATAGAAGCTTTTGAAACTATTTGAAGTCTTATAGAATTCTCTAAACACTCATCGAGTGCTCATGAGTACTAACGAATACTCGTCGCCGTACTGAACTACACTCCTAACTATACTACTATACTACTGTTGGCACCGCTTCTCGGCAAAACAAAACTTACCTTTTGTTGTCTACATTCTACACAGGCAATACGCCGGTTCGCGGCACTAGCATCAGGCACAGGGCTCTCTGACATTGCCTGTAACGGTGACTGTGTTGGTGGTTGGTCGATAATGTTTGTATTGTGGTGAGTTGTTGAGTCAAAGGGAAGGGACGTTTGCAGAGAGAATCTTGTTGGATCTGCTCTTTAGCGTTTGTTAATTTCAATCTAATCTAACTGTGACTGTAGAGTGCATGTTATATTTATACCAGCGGACTTGTGGACGAAAATATCTATAAAAAAATAGTCAGGTTACGTTATCTCGGAGTTATTAATTAACATAAAGAAAACAGACCAAAAGAAAACACAAAGTGTGAGGGAGAATGGAGGTTTGTATTGTGTTCGATCGACGGGTAGCCCTGTATTAATACTTGTAAAAAACAAAAAAAACAAAAAAACAAAAAGGTTGATAAGCTTGTTCGCTAAACTTTTGGGTTTGGCTTCCTCGATGACTCTGAGTATATGACAATAGAGACAATATAGACATCACCAACACAGAAACAACTAAAAGACTCACAAAAGATGTCTGTCTCAGGACTTCTCGGCCTTCAGTCGTTGCAATTAGCGTCCTGGGACGCCAGAATCCTCATTGCTCAGCGGTTTCTGCGAATGCTTGCGTATGGCCAAACGGCGTTAATTCTAGGGCTCTTTTTCCAGACTTTGGACGTCACGGATGACAAGATCGGCATGTTTATGAGTCTCACGTTGCTAGGCGACGTGTTGATTTCGTGGATTCTGACGTTCCATGCCGATGGCCTGGGTCGACGGTTTGTGCTTAAGTTAGGGGCATTTGCCATGGCTCTTTCTGGAGTGGTGTTCGCTATAAGTTCTAATTACTGGTTATTACTGTTAGCTGCCGTGATAGGAGTGATCTCTCCCTCTGGCGACGAAACTGGGCCATTTAAAGCCGTAGAGGAGTCTACTTTGGTACATTTGACTCATGTAGACAATTTGCCGGATTTGTTTGCATGGCATGGTATCATTGGTACTGTAGGAAGTGCACTAGGTAGCTTATCTGCAGGGTTCATTGTAGGCAGCTACGGAGATTTTGGGCTGCGTCTAATCTTCTGGAGCTACGCGGCGATCGCCTCGGTGAAATACGCGACGAGTTTCTGTCTCAGCGAGGCGTGTGAGAACAGCGAAGAAGTTATTGCTAATGTTGGCAGCGATATTAGTGATGTTAATAGTATTAATGAGACCACTGGTTTGTTGTCACGTGACACGACCGGTGCAGAACTCGACCAACAACAAGAACAACCAAGAACTCACGCATCTCGCGCGCTTATTATCACTCTCTGTTTCCTGTTTGGCCTGGACTCTTTGGGATACGGGTTCATGAACAATTCCTGGCTCGTCGTGTACTTTGTGAGGAGATTCAGCATCCCAGAAGCCACTTTAGGCACAGTTCTATTCTGCACAATGTTGGTGGGCTCATTCACGCAGATCTTCTCTTCGCATCTCAGTAAAGCTCTAGGGCCGATATTGGCCATGGTATTTGCCAAGCTGCCTTCTGCGATGGCGGGCACGGCGGTGGGTTTGGTACCTAATGCCACTGTAGCTATTGTGTTGTTGCTTATTAGGACAGCCACGGATCCTATGGACGTTGTTCCCCGGCAACTGTTTCTGTCTACGTTTGTGGCTGCAGAAGACCGTACTAAAGTGATGGGAGCAGTCAACGTCGTTAAGACTCTGGCGAAGACTGTGGGGCCCTATGTCACTGGTATATTGGCCTCTCGAGACTTGTTCTGGGTCGCGTTTATGCTTGTGGGAGTGTTTGAAGGGGCTTATGCGGTGAGTCTGCTGTTTGTGGGATTCTGGATGAAGCGGCGTCATTGACGAAGCGTCGTGTAGCTTTTCAATGCATTAAGAAAGGTAGCATGTGGTTGGTTAGTTGGATCATGTACTGTATATAATTGTGTAGCTTAGTTTATGTGGTCAAGTGAATGAGCCGCAGCACCGATAAGGTGAAAAGGACGGCCGATAAGGTTTGTTTTTTTTGTTTTTTTTTGGCGTGGGGTAGGACATAGTAAGGTGGGACATAAGTCGACATAAGTAGATATAGGTATGCCGAAAGGGACAAGAGAATAGATATCCACTGGGAATTGATCTTAGGGTGCATTGACGTATTGGGCGTTTATGACTATATGGCATCGCATAATCGTGATCAGCCCGTGTGTCATGCCATTTACCTAGCTTCATTGTTGCATTGCTTCGCTTTGATTTGATTGACTGATTTGGAAGGCTTGGCTTATCGCACCGGAGAGCAACAACAACAAACAACAACACAAAAATGTGGAGGCTAAACGGGAAATCACGGAATGAAGGCAGATCAACACTGAACACCGCACTGCAGCCGACGGAAGAAGACGAATGAGCGGGCGATTCGGGGGGTTGTGCAGTTGGTTGGATCGAGGTTGAGGGGTTGTACTGGTTGCAGCTGGTTTACGCGAACAACCCGATAATGGCAGGTAGGTAGGTAGGTAGGTAGGTAGGTAGGTATGTTCGTTATGATTACAGATGATTAGGTCATTATGAGTGAGTAGGTATAACTGATAATACGGGCCATACATAGTTAAGTATATATTATGTGTCGCTATAAATACACTATGTATTATGGGTGAATATAATTGCGGAGGCCACCTTGATGGCTTAGATAGGCGTATCATCGATCAACCCCATAATGATCCAACCGCCAAAACTACAGAACTATTCGATACCAATACTCAATTGCTTAATTACTTCATGATTGCACGCGTTTCTACTTGATCCTGGACCTGCCTCACTGAGTAGCCGGCTAATGTAACCTTTTTAGTAACCTTTGTGGTAACTTACTTTGTTACCTTGTTGTAATGTCGTAACTTAGCTTAACTAATAACCACGTAACCACGCAGCGGAAGTCACTGTGACTCACTTAGACTAACTACCGATAGGCCCGACCAGGCCAGCCAAACAGCTAACTGAGAACCAAGTAATAAGTAATAAATAAATCCTAGCTGAACGACCGATGAATGCCAAATAATACACAAGAAATTACAATAAAATTACAACCTCGCGACTATTTACTCGCGACGCGTATCCTATCTTGATCCGGTCGACCAAAAAGGCTTATCGGCGTTCGGCGTAGGCGTGTGCTGCGGCTCATCGGGATTCTTTACCTTACCAACCCACCAACCAAAATACAACAATACAAATAGTGCGTGCGATCCGACTAGTTTGTTTTGCCTTCTTACCAACCACTACTTATATATACATACAGAAACACGTGCTGTGCGGACATTAGCTTGATCCGTGCAAAACGTTCGTTGTATTTATATCCTTGACTTCTTGAAGCGTTTCCTGCAGCATTTCTTGCTTTTATATCGCTTCGTTATTTGTACGTTATCTTGTTCTTTAATTAGAACAACAAAACAACAACCACCGCTAAGAACAACCAACCACTAAACAACCACGATGTTTTTATTCCGCAAATGGACCTCGTCTCCTGCTACGGCTCAGACAACCGCACAGGCCCAGGACCAATTGGCTGTCAACAGCTTAGAACAGATCCAGGCCACCGGTAGGACGCGCATCGTGGACACGGAGCTGATTGCTATTGAGTCCGATAAAGCGGGTTCACGAGCCACCAACATCAGGTCTAAGAATAAGGCTACCTCCACCATCACCACCACCAGCAAGACTGGCCTCGATTGTTTCAGTCCTCAGTCCAATTTGATTGCCCTGAACGACACTGAGGACGGGTTTGCAGACGTGGCGGTGCGGCCCCTAACTTATGCGGAGGCTGCCCGCTTGGCCGGAGTCAAGGAGACCGAAACCAAGTACGAGGTCGATGATGATGACTTGTATGCGGAGGACGTGTTTGATCAGTGTGGCCAGTATGGTGAGAGTGATGAGGGCGAGGATGTCTACGAGGATGAGGATGAGGATGACCTCCAGGCCACGGACGATATCGGCCTGGAGGCCTCTGTGGACGACTCTCTTACTCCGAGCTCCAGCTTTGACGCGCCCAAGACTCCGTCTGTAGATGTTCTCGGCGAGTTGCAGTACGGCGACAGAGCCCAAATCTTTATTGACAATCTGAAGATTGACCAGCTGGAAGCCAAGCCTCTACGGTTCAAGGCTTAGAATGTTTGATCCTTGGCTGACTCCTTGTTTGATTATTGTCTCTCTTATTTATAGTTCTGCAGAACCACTTTGATTGTGATTGTAATATACCATAAACTCCTTCATAGGTTTGTACGTTAACCTGACCTGACATTAGATTGACTCGAGACGCAAGATGACGCTAAGACAGATGAAGAAGGCGTCATTGATTTGTGGCCTGGGCCGTGGTACCTTATTCGCTTGGTATGTTAGTACGTTAGTAGCTCAGTGCTTATTAGCTTGGTACATAGTACTTCGTACATTAGTATCTGGTCCCTTATTAGTTCAGTACATTAGTACTTAGCACCTAGTAACTTAGTACATTATTAACTTAGTACATTAGTGCTCAGAACCTAGTGCCTTAGTACCTAGTACCTTATATTGGCTTACCAACAGCAGACATACCCTTACAGTGCAATGTGCAACTAGTGAGTAGTAAGTCTCTAGACTTTTGTCATCAACCTTGCGGCAGCCAGTCATATCTATCATATCCCTCACAGATCATCCAGCTTATCCAGCACATTCCACAAACTCCCGAAACCTGTAAACAACCTCAGTCTAGCACCCTCCATCAATATTTCCATTTCCATTCACAAATCCTCCACTGAATGGACCTTGAACTTCCTACCGGACCTGTCGGCCGTTCGGAAAAGGAACCGCGAGCCCAGAATCTCAAACTTGCGACCCACAATTTGTGGCACTGAAAACTCGAATACGGTTCCCTTTTTCTCCACCATTTTGAGCTTATTCTGCTCGGTAACCAGCACAAAACAGTTGCGTGCTTCCCAGATCACGATCCCACAAAGCCCTACATTAGTAGGATTTGTGCACTTTGTAACGACCAAAAAGGCTCCATGGAAGTCCGCAGAGGGCAGCTTCGACAGGATATTTGCTATTCGCACGTCTTCCGAGCCTTTATAATCCGCGTTGCCTGCTAGTTCATTCATATAATCTTTCCACAGCTTGTTCATACTTTCAAAATCACTATAAGCAATTGATACAGTCCCAGACCGTACGTCCCTCAGGAATTTTTTTAGTGAAGTTCTAGCCGGTTCTATTTTGAGCTTCTTGCTAGTTTTTTTGACCGCTCGTCTGGCGGCCGCACGTGACTTTCTTTTCTGGGCTTCTAAGTTGCCCTCGGTATTAATCAACGCCAGCGTTGGTCTCTGTTGACCGGTCCATGAATAACGTTCCTCCAGAATGGCTTCTGTGCGTTCTTCAGAGTGCGACTTTAGCAGAAGTTGTTTCTCCATGGTGGAAGCAGATGAGCCACAGGGAAAACACAGCTTAAAAGCGTTGCTTTTGTGGTCCTGTTGTGTGGATCAGTGTGGTTAGTAAGTTGGTAAAAAGTTTCCGCGTGGAATTTCATTTCAAATTTCAGCTTGAACTTCAAACATCAATCAAGACTTTGGACTTAGGACTTAAGACTTTATATTTCACTCCTCGTAAACACCGAGAAATCGGTATAATATTCTGGCATTCTAGAAGTCTACTATTTATATCTATATATTGTACCATCCAGCTAAACTGCTGTACCTGTCGGATCCTCCCACAATGAAAGTAGTGGTGTCGTCGCTTCGAAACCCGTTTATCAACCTCGCTATCGAGCATTGGCTGTTCAAAAACACCCCTTTTAACCAATGGCCTATTCTCTACCTTTATACCAATGATCCTTGTGTGGTTATTGGAAGAAACCAGAACCCATGGAGGGAAGTCAACATACCGCTAGTGAAGTCTCTAGGTATCCCTGTCGTGAGAAGACGATCAGGTGGTGGTGCAGTCGTTCATGATACAGGAAACGTCAACTTCTGTGTTATGACTACAAAAGACCAGTTTACTAGAGACAGATACGCTAATATGATTGTACAAACAGTGAATAGTAATAAACTCGGCCAGAAGCTCCGAGTCAACGAACGTTATGATATTGTGTTGGCTAGTAATAATGATAAAGTCTCGGGATCCGCTTACAAAATCGAAAAAGATAGAGCTTATCACCACGGCACAATGTTACTGAACTCCAAGCTGGATGTTCTTAGATCTCTCCTGCATCGTGATATCTCGAAACTCGGGCATATCGAAGGCCGCGGAGTCACTTCCGTCAAGTCTCCTGTAGCCAATGTCGGCTGTGATTCACAGGCTTTTATCGAGTCGGTGATAAACGCATTTTTGGAGACACATCCGCCGAGTCAAACAGACGAAAGTGGTCCACAAAGTCATATTGACCGGTTCGAGTCGGAAAAGCGTCTGCCTTATACTATAACCCATGACGCAGGAGTCCTTAGTTCCTGGGACTGGGTCTATGGCGTCACTCCTTTGTTCACGCATTCTCTCCGTGATCCAGAAGACCACGAGTTTGTGTTTGACGTAGAAAAGGGTCGTATCGTGTCTGAGCGTGGAAAGGGGCTTCTTTATAAAGGCCAGGAGCTTGCAGACTCTAGGTTGTTTCCTGCGTGGGTTCCACAGGCCATAGACGGGTATGGGGCTGTTTAGGGGTTGTTGTAACGTGATGGCCTTGTGGCCTTGTCATGCTTCTTCCTATATAGCTCTATATTTTTATATTGACACTCCTAGTGGATCCTATTCGGCTCTGTTTCTACTTCTGCCCCCAGTATTCGCTCTGTTCTGTAATCTGTGAACAGCTGTGAACATCTGTATATTCCACTTACATAATGATACATTGCATTCATTCCATCTCTTAATATTATCATAACCCAACCCAAGTAACCTCCTGTCTGGTCGTCTGATCTCACTGCCATACGCTAAACGCGTAGTTCTGCTGACCAAAGTCGTCGAATCCAGACTCCTCGTCATACCTAACTCTTTCAAGACCTATCGAACTCAACAGCCCGTAGAAATCCTCCCTTTCACGCTCATATTTCGACCTCAATGGCAATTGAACTACCACTAATCCTTTGGTGCTGAGGTAACGTTGTATGACATCCACTACCAGCTTAGGATGTTCCGGGGAGTATATCGGGTCACTGACAATCACCACGTCGAACTTTTCATGCGAATATGCAAATTTCCCCGGAGCTCTCCAGTCGAGCTCTACTGCTTTAGCTCTATCCGTGACTCCGTTCAGCTGTATATTCTGTTGCATGTTATCAATGATCTCTGCCAGATCAGTGCTTATAATATTGTAACCGAGCTTTGCTAGAGCAATAGCACAGAGTCCTGTACCTCCTCCTAATTCCAATATATCAATACCATTATTAGTCTCAGGCTTTGTATTCGGCTTTGAATGGTCAAACTCTGCCACTATAGACCCAAAATCTCGGTATAACCGTTTGGCTAGAAGGAAGCTCGACCCCCAAGTCTTCAAGCCTAGCAGATCAGCTGTCAAACTTGGTTCTATCAAGTCTACCACGATATCCTCAGATATATGCATTTCACGGACCCGTGTAGGCGCAGCTGTTCGTCCGCAGCGCTCTGCCATGCATTTGCTACTCATCGTCCATATATGTTCTCTGTGTTCTGTATCGTTGATCCAATCTAGGCTTGATGCTGTGAGCTTCACCAGCCAATCAAACAAGCCCGGGATTTCCGCTACGTCAGAGGGCTCGAAGTCGGTTAATTTCGGCAGTTCCAGTTCTTCTAATGCATTTTTGAGTGTTTCGAATGTAGGCTTTTGGTTGATATTCGGCAGATCAAACGCATGTGTGATTGTCATGCTGTGATGATGTTAATCAAAAAGGTGAAATTTTAGATCCGTCTGGTCAATCAGATCAGCCATTTCATCATCAATGTAGATAAGAGGAACTTTTAGGATCCTCCAAGCAACAACTTGATTCGGCGCTTATGTTCTATTTTTTATTCCAAAAGGTTTTATAGAAGGTTAATTATCGTTCATGCTATCATTTAATATATCATATAAATCGCTTTCGGCATCGAGTATAGATCCTTACATAATCCTGGCATGGCTTGCCGAACTCTATGAACGCGCACATACATACAAGAGCGATTCAGATGCCACTTTAAAGGCCAATCGAAAGGCAGTGTACACAAAGATGTTCGCTTATACAGCTCCTTAATACTATGTCCATCCTCATATTTGTCTATCAGCTACCCTCACCTATCCTTGTCAAATGTCCTATAAATATCAATCGTCAAATGCGTACTGCTCGTATGATTGATCCACCGACTGGTCCACTGGCCGGCCAACTCAATACTCTGCCAGACGCAGCTTCCGTCCAATCTCCCTCTTTGAATGGCCACGCTTGTATGGCTCAGGCGAAGGAGGCCGCGACCGGTACTCTAGATCCCCGACATCAAAGTAACCGTACCCTCCCATGACATACGGCGTTTCATCTCTTGATGCTGGCTCACTGCTCGAATCGAGATACTTGCCATAGTAACTACTGGGCGTGGCTACACGACTAGGCACAGAAGAGTCCAAGCTAGACTTCTTGTGGTCCTGTGGATGCGCAGTTATAAGCAGCTGTTCAAACGATTTGTGGTCAATCTTGTTCTTAGCTCCAGACACATCTTGCCAGAAACTCAAAAACTCCAAGAAACATGCATTCAAAGTATCCAAGAACCTCCGTGTTTGTCTATGCTTCGACGAGGCACAAATGCCAATAGAGTTGTTACGAATAATGTAGCCTAAACCGAACCCATCAGGGCTCGTAGGCCCAAACCCAAACAGCTTCAACGAAGCATTTCCACAGTTTGAAGTAGATAAGATGGTGTTCCCGAGCTTATCCCACCCAGCATCAGCAAATATATCGGGCATTTGGGCGAGAGGGTCGTACTCCTCTCCACCAGCAGACGAGTTTGAAGCCAGGTCGTCGTCAATGTATCGTTTCCAAATACAAAACAACGCATACAGATGACGATCCTGGCCTAAACCTTTGGCACACTTAGATGTAGTAGCGGAATGCTTCTTACAGGCGATACGCAGAAGCTCGAGTTTCTGGCTCACAGGCACGTCTTCACAGAACTTTTGTACAAACATTAGGCTCTCTTTGGACACAGTACGAATGCTTTCTGTTCGTCCATGAAGAAATGTCTTGGTCATTGACGGCTCATATGTGCACTCGACTTTGCCATATAACGAGTAATAAGCGGCCTGAAACCCCATCTGGACAAACGCATCTGGCGAAAAGCCCATCTCTTTGATCTTGTTAGCACCGTATTGAGAAAACTCCAAAGCTTCGAACTCGTTTTGGTGGATAAGATCCGCGAGCCGAGTCTCTGCGAACCGCATGGCCAAACTCAAGTCTCCAGTCTTCTTCCATTCCAGTTTTCTTGGAGTTATACAGAAACTAGTTCTGTCTTTAGTCTTCGGGTCCGGGGAGTGCGTCGTCCATAAGCTAGGGCTGTTCCCATTAATAGATTTAGCAAACCTCAGAAGCACGTCCGTATAGATATCTCCTACAAACCTCAGAACAGTATGGCCATCGACACCGGTATGTTCAAAGTTGACACCTACTTTGGCGTCCTTAGTCACAATAATCTGTAGCTTATCATACCATCTATTGGTACAAGTTCCCACTTGGACACCCTTCTCGATCTTAGAGATACCACAAATCATGTTCCTGGCCAGATCTGACAGTGTCTCAGGTGCTAAATGGTCCAAACATACTACAAACAGTGCCCAGTCTACAATCTTGAGACAATCTCTGTTGACAGTATCCCCAGATAAGTATTCTCTCATGTCCGCCCAGATGCGTCTGTTCTCTGTAGTAAGAACTCCAAGTGCGTTCCTGGCAGCGTCTGTAATAGGTCTACTAGTAGCGTCCTTGATAATGGATGCAAAGTTGAGAGCCATTTCTTCCTCTGTTAAAATCAAGTCGTTGTCATCATCCATGACATCGAACCAGTAAAACTGTGACCTGCACATGACCACAATGTGCTTAGCGGAATTGTAAGTTTGCATTACACAGCCAGAACTAGTGGGGATTCTCGCGCTTCCAAACAGTCGCGAGTATTGATACATGCATAAAGGTTTGCCACGGAACTCGTCAGGTCTCAATGCTTCTCTGCGGAATTCACGAATGAACCTCAGAGCAGACATAGATATCTGCGCAGCTCGTGTGACCTGGTCCACGTGATAAGGCGTAGAGTCGTCTTCCAGTAGGAAAAACGGGTTCAAGTTGAGCACTACGGGGTTGTCATAGCTCAAGTAAGAGTCGTACCAGAACTGTTCGATGTAACTAGATCGGTCTTTGGCATAAGTCCTGAGGCGTTCTTGTAGCAGCGGGCCACTGGATTTCATGAATCGTTTGACGGCTTCAGTGGTCTGGGCGTGTTCTTTTGATGTCTGTAAAGGTGCAAGACTCTCGAGATAAGAGAGACACGTCTGCTCGAGGTCAGGTATGGGCAGCCGCGGGAGCGATTCCTGGTACTGGAATGTGACTCCGGTGGATGTCGGCATGGTTTTTGCTGTTTGACAGGTTGAGATCAGAGGTTGAATATTGAGTATGGATGATGATTCAGATATCAAAAGGAGCTATCAAATCAACAGCAAAGGATCACGAAAACTAATTGGTCGGGGTCCAGACAATTAGGTAGACTGATCAACTTGCTAAAGTTATTTGTTTGTGCTCCAGTAGTTAAAAAAGGCAGCTCAACCAGGATCAGTCAATCACTACCTCTGGTGCTTATAGGCGTAGAGATGTACCTACTAAGAGCAGGTGGGGTACAATGGTACAATGGTACAATGAGCACTCAGATATATTGGTTGCAGCTATAAATAGCCAAAATTCTTTACTCGGGATTGTTGTGGTTGTTCAAATGCTCAAATATATTCGGGCATCGGGGTTATATTTATACTAAGTTTGAAGGTGAGTTTTGTTAAGTGAGAAAAAATCCGGGGAAATGGAAAGGAAGATAAGCTTGCATCTCGGGTGGACGGACCGGATTAACATAGGGGATCAGCAGAAGGGACGACGGAAGAAGCCACACCAACGGCTATATTGCCGATGGATTCGAAGGGCCAAAGTATCGATTTCATGTAAGAGGTTTGTGAGGGCGATTTGTGGAATTGCTAGTTATATAGCTACGTAATTTTGTAGGGCCAGATTAGCATCATATTAGCACCATTAGGAGGCTCTAGTACTGACTTTACTAGAACCTAAGCTTCAGGCTCACTCGCCTATAAAAACAGGCTTCCTCTTCTCTCGGAAGGCATTTAACGCCTCGAACTTGTCTTTGGAATTGACCACCTTGACATATGCCACTCGTTCAGCCTCGTGATTCGCTCCACGTACCGCTTGTTTAGCTGCCTGAATAGCCAATGGCCCTCCTTCCGTGATCTGACGGGCAAGACCGACCGCTTCCTGGGCCGCGTTATCAGCTACTCTGTTGACCAGACCGAATTGTAAAGCTTCCGATGCTCCTACAGGCCTGCCTGTAAGAATCATATCCAAAGCACGTGAATAACCCACGACTTTGGGCAGTCTGTGAGTTCCTCCGGCTCCAGGTACAATAGCCAATCGAGTCTCAGTAAGAGATAAACTACCATCTGTACTCAAAACTCTTAAATCTGTAGATAATGCGATTTCCAGGCCTCCTCCTAATGCTCTACCTTGTATAGCTGTGATGGTAGGCACTGATACACGTTCCGAAAGAAGGTCCAAAGTGTGGTTTAATTTGAACAGGAACTCGTTCGTATCGAATTCCGTGAACGTTCGGCGTTCTTTAAGATCCGCTCCTGCACAAAACACCTTGTCATTAGTAGATGATAATACCAAAGCACGGACGTCTTTGTACTCAGGGCTGTTGTTGACGAGAGCCTTGATGACGTCATGGAACTCGTCGTTCATCTGGCGCGAAATGGCGTTACGTTGCTGTGGCCTATCGAATGCTACTTCGGCTATACAGGTATTTGGCTGGCTAGTTTCATGCCGAGTGAGTTTGAGGGTGCTGAAATGAGAGAGATGAATGTTGTTGGTTAAAGGTCGTTTGAGAAGACCTGCCCTGCTTAATTGGCTGAGCATGTTGGGTTGGATTTGGTGGTTCAACCGGATATTTAGCCAGAGTTGTTTCTTGGGATTTGAGAGTACTTTATGGCGAACCCTTTGTGTTTGTATAGCTGGCTTAGATAGTCATATTAGCGAGAGACTTATATAGGCTGCTGTACCCCACCATTACCCCACCAAAGCCTGGAGAATAGTCGGAGGAGCACGAAAGAACGAATAAGGGGTGACAAAAGGAGTCCGGCAAGCTTTGATTGGAAATTTCTTGTCTCTATGACGGAACATGTACAAAAGAGCCAACACATCTTTTTTTTTGGTCTTTACGGCTTGTTTTTAGTTTCTTTGACTAAACTCACACCCAAGTAACCTTCATTTCAATCTTCAATGTTCATGTTGATCGCCAGATTACAGACAGAGAGAAGTTACTGACTAAGCACTTACATAATGCTTTTGTTTTTTTGTTTTTCGTTTTTCGTTTTTCGTTGTCGTCTTGGACCAACATTTGTGACTGCTTTTCCCGTGCGTAACTCTCAGCCCACCCACTCACAACCTCCAACCTCTAAAGGACATTTACAATTTTCCACACGATTTCATCTACACCACATCTTCAACCTTTTTACCACCGTTACAAACGTTTTAAAACAGGAACCTAACCAACCAAAATGGCTGAAGTTGAACAACCTCAGGTCGTGGAGACCTTCACTACTCTTCCCAAGGACGTCGTAGCCAACGCATCCCAGATCAAGCTCTTCAACAAGTGGACTTTTGACGGAGTCGAAGTCAAGGATGTGTCTTTGACCGATTACGTCTTCATCCGACAGCCTGTTTATATTTCTCATTCTGCCGGCAAATATGCTTCCAAGCGATTCCGAAAGGCCCAGTGCCCTATCGTTGAGCGACTGACCAACTCTTTGATGATGAATGGCCGAAACAATGGTAAGAAGCTCAAGGCTGTGCGAATCGTGGAGCACGCTTTGGAGATTATCAGTCTTCTTACTGACCAAAACCCTCTTCAAGTTCTTGTTGATGCCATTGTCAACTCTGGAGCTCGAGAAGACAGCACCAGAATCGGATCCTCTGGTACCGTTCGACGACAGGCTGTTGATGTGTCTCCTTTGCGACGAGTCAACCAAGCCATTGCACTTTTGACCATTGGTGCTCGAGAGGCCGCTTTCCGAAACGTCAAGACCATTGCGGAATGTCTTGCTGAGGAGCTGATCAATGCTGCCAAGGGCTCTTCAAACTCATATGCCATTAAGAAGAAGGATGAATTGGAGCGAGTCGCCAAGTCCAACCGATAAACAAATGACGCACAAACCCCAAAAAAGAAATGTAATTGCAATTATGTCACCTTTGTATCTAAGGTAATAATAGGTATGAATACACAAAACATAAATATGTTGAAAGTTAGTTAGTATTACTATGTTTGTGACACTACATGTACCAATAGCCAGTAATCTCAGTGGCATGTATAATCGGTCTCCATTAAACCTAGTTAGTTCTGGGAAGTTCTAGCCATGTTTAGCTGGCTCTAATTAGGTCCGCTCTAGTTAGCTCTTGTCACCTCTAGTTGCCCCTGTGATTAGCCTTCCATATCTACACATGTCTATACCTACATCCATCTCTACGTCTATGTCTACGTCTACGTCTACATTTACCTCAACACCTCACATATCTCACCTACTTAGTCATCATACCTTAGTCGTCATAATTTATTAACGTCTCAAGCCGTAAGCTCAAGCACTGACTCACTCGTAACTGTAACTAATCATACTTTTATACTGAACTGAACAGCTCGTCACTCAAGAAAAGAACTTGGCACTGAGCTTCGCAACGACATGAAGAGCCACAACGGAGAAAATAAAGCCCAAGGCAATCACCATCACGACAATAGGATCTACTCGCAGACCAGACGCCTCGTCGGTGTACAACTTGAGCATGGTGCTGGAGCTTCCTCCTGCTCCTGCCGACCGCGTAGAAGGCGGACGCTGGGCCTCGGTCTGAGACTGTCGTTCTTGGTTGGCTCGTCGTCTAGAGAATGTTAGTAGGCTGTTGATGAGACTTATTGGTCTTAGTCTCTGGGTACAGAGAGCCTTGAGAATCAGGTTGTCATGAAAGCATGAGGCTGGCAGCATCAATGCTCGTTTCTACCCAGCTTATTATAGCAATAGGGCAATATTACTGGTCACTATAGTAATACTATACTATAGGATAGTATATCGTGGTAATATCAGCACTATAATATACCATGGTGCATTGTACTATGGCATAGTCCAGTATACTGAACCATGGTACACCGTGTTAACATAAAATAGCTTACCTGAGAGCGGATCTGGGACCTCCGGGTACAGAAGACTGGAGTTAGTATTTTGGTCACCGAAAAGCGAAGAGCGAAAAGTAGTTTCCAAGTAAATACTGGCGTGGAATAGTGGCACTAAATAGTCGTGCTGATATTGCCGTAGTTATAAGACAATCGTTGGATATCAGTATCGGGGAAGTTCATATCCATATTCAGTAGAGGAAAATCAAGACACTACAGTAATACAAGAAGACTGAGACTGAATCATTAACAATGTTCTCCGTATCGAAAATAACACCGTTTATGTCATTTCAAGCCTGCTGCTTCGTTCTGTTGCGCATACTATACTTACCATTGTTGTTGATATGAAATGCTAGTGGTTGGTTAGCTGGCAAAAACGACTGACTGAAAAAAAACCCAAAGCCCAAAAGTGACACGCACGAGATAGAAGAGGTGAGTGTGGGAAGGGTGGAAAGGTGGAAGATAGAACACCCAACAACTACAAGAATTAAGGGGATTTGAAGTCGTAGTAGAAATATATAAAAAGTATATGAGTGGGGATTAATATGGGTCATTTTTGGTGTATATATTATAGTTGTATATTAATATAGCTATTTTCGTGGCTATTTCTGTGGTTATTGTTGTGGTCATTGCTATTGTGTGCTTTTGAGTCCCGTATTTCTCGTGGGGTTCCGAGGAGAAAGCTGGCTACATAGGCATCATAGATAGGCATCATATAGAAACATCGTATAGAGGCACCTTATAGAGACACCCCAAAAAGTTATCTACAGACTTGTTATAGAAGTGACACCATGTCAATTATCACCCTACTATCAGCTAATAAGTTTTTGGATCAGATCAATCATATGAACCCCCCCCCCTACTGCTCTTCTTGATACTTCTATCCATAGTAACCTCTGCTATTCCAGGCACTCGGCTCTCAGCTCTCTAATGTTGTCCCATTTACTCTTCTACTCTTTAATCTCTTTTATTTCATGTTTAAATAATCGTCAGGCCGTAGCGAGGCATGCGTGTGCTTTTCTGCACATCTGTCTTTGGTTCATCTATATGATCCACAGCGAAGGAGTGCTTTTCAGAGACATGCCGTCATCAAAGTCGTTGGGGTTCGCCAACGCGAGGTCCCCGTCTGCATTGTCGGTCAAAGATGCTTGTTCCGAGGGTATTTCTTTCAACAAGGGCAGTCTGCCGGCATATGAGTCGATGGTTTCCAAAGGATTGAACTCGGACGACGACGAGTCGTTGGTACGGATCAACTGCAGATCCACCATATCAATAGACGGTTCACGGGCACTTCTCGCCGTAGTGCTTAGTTCCGAGCCCACCCGGTTCATGAACCCTTGAGGTCGTGCAATGTCGCCAATGTCTTCATCGTCTCCATCTCCCTGAGCATCTACTACTGGAGCATCTCCAGAGTTCCTACTGGAACTGGCTGATGATTGTACACCTACACTGCTCAAAGGGTCTTCATCGTCTACAGTGTTCACTGTTCGCTCGCTTCGTTCGTCAAGTGACTGTAAGGTAGATTCTCCAGATACAGACGCGGTTTCTCCTCCTGAAGACATCAGCGAATTGGTTCCAGAGTTGGACCTCAAGTAAACAGTCGACTCTGAGCTGGTTTCGTCATGTCGAATAGGCACCCGGATGGTCTCTGGAGGTCCGGCCTCTACGGCTGTTTCGTAAGTAGGAGGTTCCTCCTCAATAGCAGGCGGAGGAGATCGGTCTGCATCAAAAGGAGGAGGTGCAATGCTAGGTTTTCTTAAGAGATGGATGGGTCTTAACAAGTCTGGAGATTCCATGGCTCCCGGAGGCAGTTGTTCTAATCTCAGAGGAATCATTGTTGACGAGGTTCCACGGGCAAAACTAGGCCGTCTGCCGGCATTATAAGCAGGTAACGACATGTTTGTGTTGGTGCAATGGTTATCCAGCAACGAGATAGGAGAGTCAATGGAGATCTCGAAATACTTGCGTTTCGGCGTGCCGTCGGGCTTCAGTTCCACGGATTGGCTGTCTTGAGCCTTGCTGAGTCGCAGAACAAGCTTAATCCAGTGGTGCACCTTGATGTTATCATAAGCGGTATTAGGATGCAAATGGTCTCTGCGTTGAGGGAATGTCTGAGGAATGTCAACCACGTATTCCAATTCCGTGGCAGAGGTGATTTCTGTGCCTAGGTACTCGCCCAAGATGCTACCGGAAATGCCTTCTTCCGGCAACTCCTCTTTCAACAAGTATTTCCTGGTAGGCTCGATTCTGTGCACTTTTTTGTTTTTGCAATAATATTCACAATGTTCTGTGACATAAATCCTGACTCTATGACAACGTACTTTGGCTAGAGGAGTGAACTTGAAGGCGATAGGGATGCTTGTGCCTATAGGGAACAGTTTGCCGCCAATCACAATGTCATAATGTAACTGGTCTTCCCAGTCCCTGGATATAGCTATCGGTTCGCTAGCTTCCAAGTTGTTGTCGGAGCCTGTACGGACAATAAGGACTTCTTTAGTTCCACTGATGTTGGATTTGAACGTACCGGACCTCGCTACAGTGGCTTCTAAAGTGTACTTGACGCTACCAAAGTTGCACTCAATGGACTCCGGAGTGGAATGCGGGATCGGCAGCTCAAAGTTATAAATATATTCTCCGGGTTCGAACACTCGATAACCTTTAGACTGAGTCTCGTTATCATGAGCTTCTTTTTTAGAAAACGATCGGTGAGGCCCTAAGCTGAGTCCTGATACTGCCAGCATCTGATGTCCCGTACTGTTGTTCGATGTAGACGACCCTAGAGCGTTTAAAGCCGCTGGAGAAGGACTTGCAGCACGTCTTATACGGTTTGCGAAACCTTTAATCGCTTTGGTAGAGTCTAATGAGGACGAACGAGCACGTCCAGACCTCGACGAACCACTACCAGACACCGTGGAGGCTAATGCTAACGAGCTTCCCATAGTGCTTAAAGCCGCACCATTCAAAGGGCCTCCGTCTGTAGGTAAACCTGTCATGGCTGTGGCATTATCGTTGGTAGATGATATATTATCATTACGACCGACATCAAACGAATGATTCGAACTGGCACTAGCACTGGAACCGGAACCAGACCAGAACCTCACGAGATGCGCACCCGAAGAGTATTCCGCCATGGGGAAGTTGACGTTAAAAAAAGGCCAAATGTGCGAATGGATGTCGGTTGCTTCAAACGTCTCTACTTTTTTCGGAGGGATACCTTCGGGCCAATCTGTACGTGAGACACCTTTAAAAGTCAAGGTGATGGATTTAATCTTGGTAGCTTTGTGTACCGTGACGACTAAAGAGCCTCTTAAGATAACGGGGGGTCTTTCTGTGAACTCTACGGCGTTGAATCCTTGTACAAACAGTATTGGTTCTGCCAAGATGATTGATAATGACACACCTCCACTGCTAGAGATTTGGTTCTCTAGCAAATGGCCCGTTGCATTGTCAAACGACTTGTCCGGGAACATGGGCGACCTGTTGGACATGCTGGTCTGTCTGAGAGTGCTGGGGATGGGCTGAGCTTCTTTGGACTTGGTTTGGTAACTTGGTTTGGGCAGTAGTTTCGTCTGTTGACTGGTTGGCTAATTGGTAGGTTCTTTTGGCGGATGATCGGAATGATAAAGAGAGATGGAGGACGGACCTAAATTTTGTGTTTTTGACCGATATGGGAGATTTTTTGGTGATGGGCAAAAGGAAAAGGAAAAAGGCGGGAACAAAGAACGCTTAGTAAGTGCTTATGTAAGTCCGAGAGACGTCGATAACGATGCGAGTATAGTCAGGTAATTGGCCGTTGGCTGGTTTATATGAATTTTATATGCTTTTCAAACAAGTATATCGGGCTTTTTGCATGGTTTCCCGGCTATTTGTGCCGTTTTTAACGTCTTTATCTTGGACCTTATTGTTTGTTCCATCAGACGCTCTGGAACTTTGCTTCTCCGTGGAACATTAGAAATCTCCTCTTCTAATTACCTGCTTGCGTCGGAGAGCGAAGCCTTCAAGCCGGCTTTAAGAAAGTGAGACGAAAGTTAGACGTGAGAACAGTATCAGAGCGGTGAGAGCATTATATATATATATATATATGTATATATATATATCATTATTATATGGCTTAATAGTACTTGATAACACTTAGCATTCAATTCCCTTACAAATAGCCGTTTCTCTCGGCTTCCCCCTGCTTATTAGCTAAGCCTATAGAAGCCTATCAGCTAAGGCCCATTTCTCATAGTAATCCTAATCGTACAACGCTCGGGCCGAGTCCGTCAGTCAGACAAAACAAAAACAAAAACACTTTGACCTCGTACCAGCGGCGAATTGGGAAATAATTCGCTGCAACATGTTGTTTCGGGTCGATTATACAGGGGAGTCTACTTGAATACCTGACTTATCTCACTATAAAGCTACACGGCTACTTGTTTGGTTGAATATCTACTTGCCTGTTGAATAGCTACTACTACTACTACTGGTATTTACATTGAGTGAGCGAAGCGAGTTTGAGGACCCACGGTTATTGATGCCGTTAGATACTCAGACCAGGACCCTTAACCTTAACTCGGATGACAACCGAAGGGGCCCAGAATAGGATCCAGAATAGGATCCAGAAGCAGAGCATTTCTTTTCCCAAGTATCTCTTATTTATCTGATTATTAGTATTTATATTGTACTTCTATATATCTTCTATATCCTATATATAATATCATTTATAGTCTTCATTCACAACTATATGCTCGTACTCTGTATTCCTCGACGTTGAATGTCAATTTTCACCTCACACCGAAAAAAAAAATTCCCGTCCGTCGGATCTCGCCGTTATCGGCCCTGCCTATCTAGACATAATAAAACTAGACATAACTCTAAATGCCACTTCCGAAGGAGACACCAGAAACGCTATGCAACTCCACTTTCGCTTATAAATCTGACAAATTAAAAATTGTCAATTATCGTCTAGTACTGTCTACTATTACATAATATTCTACCCCGCAAAAGCCTTCACAGTCCTGCTTTGCACTGCAAATTCCTGCAGATCTGTATACGTTAAGTTGGGTTTCACTAAGCACCAAGGAAACGTGCATTGTTATCAAACAAAACCGCACAACAAAAGCCTCGCACCAAAACCAACTCCTCGAATATTCATTTCCGGCTGGTTATTAGGCCCCTCAAGGCATATTTCCTGTGTATTTTTGATTTTTTATATACATCTATCACATGTTCCGTGGCTCTTCGTAATCCAGCCTGACCTCGCTTTGCACGTGACTCACGAGGATGCATGTGAAAAATTATCTACCAACCAAAAAACTTGCCGACCTACCTACCAACGACAGTTGACAACTCGTCACCGTCACTTGTACTAATAAGCTGTAAAATAATGAGAATCAGTGAAAAACTCCAGCAGGCTCACAAGAAGCCTCGGCCAGACGGGTTCCCGGCCACTTATTCGTTTGAGTTCTTCGTGCCGAAAACGTCTCAAGGTGTGCAAAACTTGTATGACCGAATGGATAGAATGTACGACTTAGGTCCGCAATTTATCGACATCACTTGGAACGCAGGTGGACGGCTTTCTAATTTGACCTGTGAAATGGTCAATACCGCTCAAAGTGTTATTGGTTTGGAGACTTGTATGCATCTTACTTGCACAGGGATGCCGAAATCAAACGTAGAACAGGCTCTCAAAGACGCTTACAACGCAGGTTGTCAGAATATCTTGGCTCTTAGAGGTGACGCTCCTGTAGGATCCGATGAAGAAGGCTGGAAACCTGTAGAAGGCGGGTTCTCATATGCTAAAGATCTTGTCCAGTTCATTAGAAAAGAATATGGTGATTACTTTGACATTTGTGTAGCGGGTTACCCCGAGGGACATCCTGAAGAGCCTGACGCAGATGTGCTGATTGATTATCTCAAGGAAAAAGTCGATGCGGGAGCAAACTTCATCATCACACAAATGTTTTATGATGTCGACAAGTTTCTTAGTTGGGTCGACCGCTGTAGGGCTGCCGGTATCAATGTACCTATAATCCCCGGTATTATGCCTATAAGCACCTATGCTTCGTTCATGAGACGAGCAAACTGGTGCCAAATCAACGTCCCAAAGCATTTCCTCGAACAACTGGAGCCTATTAGTGGCGATGATGCTCTTGTGAGAGAAAAAGGTACAGAGTTGGTGGCGGAAATGTGTCGTAAGATGCTTGATAGTGGTAAGATCACCCATCTTCATTTCTACACTATGAACCTCGAAAAAGCGACCGTCATGGTTCTTGAACGACTGGCCAGCATGTATATTGGTAGCAGAGAACCTAGTCCTGAGCTCGGTGAGGTCGATACCACCACTATCACTACAACCACAGTCAACGGAGGAAAGCCTCTTTCCTGCGAAAATCCGTTGCCCTGGAGACAGTCGCTGGCGTTAGGACGTAAACAAGAGACTGTCAGGCCTATTTTCTGGAAAAATAGAAAACAGTCTTATATTTCACGGACACAAGACTGGGATGAGTTCCCTAACGGCCGTTGGGGAGACTCTAGGTCTCCTGCTTATGGAGAAGTCGAGAACTACGGTGTGTTGTTGAAACACAACGCTGCCAAAGCTAGAGACATCTGGGGGTCTCCTGAGACTGTGGAGCAGCTCGCACAGGTGTTTATCAAGTATATCCAAGGAGAAATCAAGTCTTTGCCTTGGTCAGACCAGCCTATCACGAAGGAGATCGACATTATCAAAGACAAGTTGCTGAAACTGAACCAAGCAGGTTACTTCACCATCAACTCACAGCCCGCCATCAACGGCATGAAATCAAGCGACCCTGTCTATGGTTGGGGGCCTAAAAACGGCTATGTCTACCAAAAAGCTTATTTGGAGGTATTGGTGTCTCCAAGTAAGATTGACGAGCTGAAAAAAGCCATGGACGCAGACCAAGATATCACTTATTACTACGTCAACAAGCATGGCCACTTAATCACCAATGTACCGCCGGAAGGAGGCCCCAATGCCGTCACATGGGGTATCTACCCTGGCAAGGAAGTGATCCAGCCTACAATTGTAGAGAAGATTTCGTTTCTTGCCTGGAAGGACGAAGCGTTCCGCTTAGCTAATGAATGGTCCAAATGTTACCCTGAGGGCTCGAAATCCAGGGACTTGATCCACGATATCTCCGAGAACTGGTACCTGATCAATATCGTGCACAATGATTTTCAGAAGCCGAACGGGATCTTTGAGATATTCCACCTTCATTAGTTACAATGTCGCCATTGTTACCATTAACCATTATTAGTAACCACCACACCACACCAAAGGTCGGTGGTGGTTACGCCAACTTCAACGTTCACGACTCTTCGTAAATGATGATTGCACGCTTTTCAACAAATGCATGTGTATATAAGTACACTTTTTCTACTCGATCAATAAAAATAAATGATGTCACTGTCAACCTACGAAGAGGATGCAAAGTCCAGCTTGTTCTGGGCCTCTTCCGCAAGAGATTCAAACGTCACTTTCATAGCCGACAGTTTAGCCGAGGCTTCGGTTTTGGTCAGCCAGAGATTCACAAGTTCTAGAGCTCTGTCCGCTGTTTTCTTGGCTTCTGCAAGTTCGTGAGATTCGAACATCTGCCGTATACGAGACTCTACTTGTAACAACCATTTGACCTGTCGACGAATAAGAAACGCGGTTTCATTGTGCTGCTCGTCTTTATGGTCCTCTGCTTGATCATAAGTCTGTAGCTGTGTCTTCTCAATTGTTATGTTTTGTGCTGATAATATATCAGTTACTGCTTGTAAATTGGTAGGCAAGTCGTTCAAAACAGCCAGTTCCTTGGCATTGTTCATATGTTTGTCCAGCATATTACTTGTAGTGATAAGTTTGTTGTAATTGTTGTATACCAGAGCTTTCTGCTCGGAATCCAGGCCTCGGATAAGCGATAGTAGTTGGTTCTCTGTATGTAGTAATCGCTTGATATCACTAGTTTTAACCAACTTTTGGACATATTCATCCACAGAGTCTGCAGAGATAGGCAGGTTTTCGCTATCCATGAGGTTCTCATCAAACCACGACACTTCTCCGTCGTTATTCGTGACATTATGAGCCTGATTTTGGTTCGCAGAAGCGTCTTGTTGATGTTGCTGTTGTTGTTGTAGCTTGTAAAAGTCTCTTAGAGCCTTTCGACGCTGGATCGTCTCGCTATTCCTGCGGCTGGATCTTCTGGATCCCTTTGCATCCGGGTCCAGCCCGTTTTCTGTGCCTTTTGGACTCGGTTTGTCCATTATTTGTTATGTTGTAACTTTTTTTTGGTGTTTTTAGGGGTGATGTTGTCTAGGAGTTAAGTTAACCAAGATTCATGTTGGTTGTGGTGTCAATGGGAAAGTGTCACGTGACAATAAATCACGTGACATTGTCTTTCTCGTATCAATCTAAAAAATCCAGTTTATAATTATAATTCTAAGTATTTAACGTTGTCTAAAAAACTACTGATAAGTTAAATGAAAATGTAATGGAACTCCAAAATATTGTGCCAGAGCGGTTTACTGCTGCTCGTAGAAGAGATGCTTGCGCGCATGGAATCATGAGAAGATGCTACCAGAGAACCTGTCAAAAAGTAAACCACAAAGATCAACCAATCTATTTTACCGTACCATATAAGTGGGTCCATGAGCACGTAGTATTTGCTAATATCCGCAAAGTGTTGAACTTTAACTTTGAAAAGACGCGTATGGACTGTGTGGAGTAGTAGTGTGATGAATGGTAACAGTAATATGAGTATGTTGAGAGTGCGTGTGTGTGTGTGTGTGCAAAAAAAGGATTAGAAACCAGCTAGTCTTTGAAATGGATGAATAGAAGTCTCCATGGATTCCATGAAGCTGTCTGGTTAGCTGGTTCAAAAAAATGATGGCCATAGTCATCTAGATGCTTCATCATGTAAACTTGATCAAGCTTCTAGACATGAGCCATCCTCATTCATAAGGCAACGAGGCGAGTACTTCCTGCAACAGTGCGATGTTGTTACAGATTCGTGTGAACTGTACTTTGAGCTGAGTCAAGGTCTTCTCGTTAGCCATGTAATAGCCAATGGGGTTTGTATGGTGTATAGGCGGAGGCAAGTTTGCGCGTCTATTAGCTTCTATAAGCTCCTTGTCTAGAATATGATACTCCCGTTGCATATATGCCAGCCAGCTGGTAAGAACAACTCTATCTGCGGGTATCTCTTTAATACTGGCGTCTGGGAGCTTTATAGGGACCGTCTTGGCCATGTAAGCAGGCCCTGCTCCTGCATCTACGCCTCGAGAGTTACTTCGCATAAGCTTGTGATGTTGGTCGTTATTATTATTAGTAGTAGTAGCTCGGTTGGCCAATGAATAGTTGTGGTTGCTTACTACAGAGGCAGGAGACGCGGGCTGACCACTGATACTACCACTAGTACTTCCACCGATGCTTCCACTGATACTGGTATTGGTACTAGTGTTGGTATAAATGCTGGTGCTACTGCTGTTACCACTATATGATTGCAGCGAATAGGTGAAATGACTCGGCGAGTTTGCACACGTTGTGGCTGGCGTCGCCGTGAAGCCTCCTAAGTCGGAGTACCCCGGGGGGGACAACGGGAAAGTGTAATTGGTATTACTAAATGCCGAAGTTCTCGGGTCTTTGAGAGTAGTAGGCCGAGCAATAGGAATGTAAGGAGCGCGAGAATTGAATTCACCTTCGATAGGAGGAGAGGAGAGGTTCGGGTCGGACGCGGGTTGAATTGTGGTGAGTTTGACCATATCAGTAGGAGAGATATGTGAGAAAGAACAGGACTCGAGTAGCTTCCTGGGTTCTCTTGATAGTTTCGAGTGGTTGTTTGTAGTGGTATTATCTGTATACTCTGAGAGGTATTAGACGGATTAAGCTTTGGAAATCCTAAAAAGCCCTAAGAATAACGGTTGAGTATTAGAGACGAGTATTAGAGACGAGCAGGAGCACAAGAAAGGTCTGCCAGGTAATTATACGTGTAGTAGATACTCAATAGTTCTCGAGGACCTGGTTTAGTTTAGTTTGGAGAGTGTTGACCAATGTTGAACAATGAACAATATTTATGGCGTTTGGTTTTCCAAAAGAAACTAAAAACAAAAGAACAAAGGAGCAATAAAACAAAAAGAAAAAGAAATTAGTTCCACGACTGAGGTTAGTATATCATAGGCCTAGAATGTGGCAAGAAGATGCGCGCGAAGTCTGTCCCTGACCAAAGCTAAGTTTGGACCATTGAATGAAGACCTAAAGTTTTATATATAAAGTATGAGAGTTTGAAACTTGGACGGCCAGAGAAGCAGACAGAAGAGACACCAGCCAGCCAAAACCCAGAAACAGAAAAAAACAAAGAAAATAAACAACACGGTGTTCTCGATATTTTTTCTGTTTATTTTTAGTGTGGTTGGTGACTTTTCTAGTGGTTTTTTTAGTGTCCTTTTTTGGTGGTTCCTAATGGAAAAACAAAAAAAACAAAAAAAACAAACAAAAGAAGGTTCAGTTCAGGGTCCAACAGAAAAAAGCCCAAAAGCCAACCAAAGCGTAAAAGAATTTTTCGCTACTCACCAGAACAACAAAAGGACCTTAGAAGTAATAGTAAGGTAGTAAAGGTATAAGCAGCAAGTGACAACTGATAAGTGAATCAGAATAAAAATAGAATCAAATTTCAAATGTCAATACAACTATACATTGATTGTCTGAGACTAGAACCAGACACATTTGGTTTGGAGACAAACCAGGTCCTTTATATAGCCCTTCCCTTCCCCATACTCGACCTGAGGAAGGGAAAAAAAGCAAAAAAAAAGAAAACAACTAGAAAAAGTGGTTGAAAAATCTGGAGAACATTGCAGATCCGCCCCTAAAACGGCTAGCTTGAGTCCTCATTGTTCTTTTCCCCAATTGGGCAATTTTGCTTTGCGTCTTGGAAAAAATTTTTTTGCTCCTTGGGAAAAAGCAACGACACACCCTGTTTTGGTGCGTTGGGTTCTTTTTGTAGGCCATCAGCTGACGGTAGTGAGAACAAAGACATGCGTCCGTTATCGGCGAAGACGAGCAGTTTTCATCGGACCGTTTATTTGGATCGATAGATAGATTGAATTGGATTGTGTTGTCTCAGAGACGGCCATTGTGCGACGGCATTTGACAGCCCGTCATTTGTTTTGGAGATTGGTGACAGGTCTGCATATGTCACTAGGGAATGTGAAGTGAAGAGAGTAGAGTAGCACAAACAAACAAAACAATAGAATAAAATAAAAATAAATACATAGGCTATTATTTGGATTGCCTGTTTTATAAATGTAGTTACTCAATATATTTCTTCGTTTATAACCCCGCATAACTCTCTCTTTCTCTCTCTCTCATATACCTCTCTGGCCATCCGTATATTCTCTCGTGATTTGTGATTTGCAATTGCCTGCATCTGCATCACCTAAGTCCACCTCAAATTACGCCTAAACCAACGAGCATGGGAAAACAATGGACTGGCTTCATTTCACATGAACAACCTTGTTCTTCTTCTCCACGACTTGGCTTGCTGCAGGCCCCGAACCTGGACCTAATTAAGCCATCTCCCCGACTATCTTCTGGTAATCTCAGTCAGATACTCCGCCGCCTCCGTGAAATAAATGAGCAAGTTTCGTTCTTTGGCTCCTTCCATTGTTTTGTCTTGGGACGGTTTCGCGTCGTCGCTCAGGGCCGTGATCTGCACGTAAAATTTTGCAGTAAAAAAATAAAAAATAAAAAAATTTTGCACTCAAATTTTTCATGCAGATCGAGCTGGGACCATAACAAACAAGGTTCAACGGCGAACTTCTCCCAAACGGTCACGGAAGCAGGGGATCTAAGACTAAGGTTTAATACCAGGAAATAAAAGTTTTTGGGGGGTTTTTCAGGTGAATGGTATAATGACAATAAAATAATTCCATTTACTGACTTTTAAGGGCTCAATTAGCGCTTTGTTTGCTCTTTTTATCGCATCTTTTAGATGCTCTCGTGGCCTTGTACACACTCCCACACCACCGAGAAGGTACAGATCTAAGGCAGTAGCTTATTTTTTGCATACGTTTTTTCACGCAGTGTCGCAACACCTAACGTTGCTTTTTGTGTTCTCCATAATAGATTTTTTTTGATTCTGCGCCCCATCGTCACGAGTCACGAGAAGCTGCAAACGGCTGTTTATGCAACCAGGAATGAAGAAATTTTAGACAGCTGAGATTGGCTGCTCGATATGACGTGACTGCACTTGATGTGAATTGACGTGGCACCATTGTTTTATGGTCATTAATGTTTCAGTGGATCTCATATGATTGGTTGACAACTAGTTCAATTGAATGGAACTGAATCAATTCAATTCAATTAATGGCTCATTGTTAGCTCCTTAATTGGCTCAGTGATTGGCTGTCAGTGCATTGTTCAGACGCCATTGTGCCCTGCTTTTGTTACTATCCAGATCTACCTACCAAACTAGCTCCACAACTTAGCTTCATTAGCTAGGTTTAGTAACTAACCCTGCAATACAAGCCCACCAATGCCCGAAAATTAAACCATATTTACCAGCATAATACGGATTTCTGACATTTCTACGGCTGTCTCCGCTTCTCCGCTGTTTTCTTTCTGTTGCTCTTCTCTCTTCTGTTCTCTCCACCAAACAAAAATTTTCTTCCGGCTCGATTTCTCCGCGAATTTTTTTTTTTTTTTTTTTTTGGTTGGAAGGAAAAATTTTGCTTCCTTCCCTATTTAGGCAACGATCGGCACGGGATGTATGCAAGACAAAGAAAACATGTCACGTCAACCGAAGGATGCGCGATTCACCATGGAGAAAGAAGCAAAAAGCAAACACACATTAAAGGTGCATTAGCGACATCGGCGGGCTGTATACGGCGGCATGATGGAATGTTCAATAGGTCATTAGGTCAACTGCTGGAAACGTCAGTTCTGCATTGTAAAAGTTTTAGAGTGCAGAAGTACAGTGCCCTAATGGCCTAATGGTATGAACCCGGATATGGTGCCTGCAACCCAATGCGCGTATACAGTAATGTTTACAACACAAGACATTTATGGACATTATTACGGAGATACAGGCGCCGTGACTATTGGCCCTATTGGCCTTGCCTTATTGGCCTTGTTTTATTGTGTCGGCCTTCTACAGGCGTCATTTTTGTCTTTGTCTTTATCCTTGTTTGTTTGTTTGGTTGGTTCAGGGTCCAGGCGGCTCCGTTTGGTTTCATACTCAAGGTTTCGGGCCAGTGGGGGTCAATGAGGGTTCGGTTTAGTCCCTGTCCATTTAGGCCGCTACAAGGCGTGTTCTAGAAGGCGTATTCTAGAAGACTAGTGAAGGAGACATATATGAGACATGAACGAGACATGGAGTGGACCCAAATATTATCTAAGCAGAACAATAGAGGCGGGCTAAACGGGTCTGAAACAGGGTTTAACGAGATTTAACAACAGGGTATTATGAAGCTAGCGGAGCTTGGGGCACCCAACAACTAGACCTCAACGCCTGGTTTCTTTTGTTTATTGTAATTTGGCCTAATTTTCTTTTCCTTTCGGGTAATGATAGGCCATTGTCAGGCATGTCGGTCATTGAGATTCAGGTTTGTTTGTTGTTTGTTTGTTTGTTTACATATCAGTTCGGGCGTCTATGAGGGTAGAGTAATTTGTTCATTCATGTCATTTCAGGCAGTTCAGGTAGTAAAGGCTATTGGTTGAGACTATTAGTTGAGGCTGTAGAGCTGAGGCTGTAGAGCTGAGGCTGTAGAGCCTATTACGTCAGGCAGCTTATGTAATGTTCTAATGTTTACAATTCATTGATTGATATTAAAATAGAAGATTTATAGTCTGATGTCGTAGTGTGATGTTTCTAAGTAATATCTATAAGTGGTGCTTAGAACTGAGTATTTATAATGTATCATTTGATCTCTACAATATATTATACAATGTGATATTTTCCATTAACGCAGTGACATCTCGATAATTAGGTCACTGAGTCCCTTGCGTTCTCTCTATATACATCTCTAGACACTTTTCGGTACATCGCTCCGTACAACCCTATATACAACCCCCACTCCACCAACCCATATTCTCCTACTTCTTACCAGCCGTGGACTTGAACAATATCACATCTCCGTCCTCGACCTCATGGTCTCGTCCGCGTACCGCAACTTTGCCCTGCGCTTTAAGCTGCGCCATGTCGCTACACTGCAACGCATCCTCGAGCTTCACAATCTGAGCATTGATAAACGTTTTCTGCAAATCACCATGGATCACGCCAGCAGCCTCTTGAGCGTTTGTACCGCGTTGGATAGTCCATTGGCGCGCTTCTTCCGGTCCACACGTAAAGAAACTGATGAGCCCTAATTGTTTACGCATCTCTTTGATACAACTAGGCAATGCGCTCTGCGTTTCCAACTCCAGCATTTCCTTCTTAGCCTCTTGCTCATCGAGTTCGCACGCGAGCCTATGCTCTAAATTCACTGCTACAGGGATCACGTGGTCTCCGGGTGAGTGTTTATCGACCCATTGCTTGATAGCATCTAATGGCGCTGTAGTATTGTCGGCAAAAACATAATCTTCTTCCGAGATATTCGCAATATAAACACATGGCTTCGCGGTCAGTAGTCCTAGAGACACGATAAACTGCTTCTCTCGTTCTACAAGGTCCCTGTCGGAACCCAGCTGCGATTCGCTGTATTGTTGGAACCAAGTAGACACTTTATGGCCATCATAAAGCCACTGAAGCAACCTCCTAGACAACTCCAGTTCTTTATTGATGCTTTTCTGTAGATCTGTCGACGCAGATTTCAGTCTCTTGGTCGTCCGTTCGATATGGCTTTCGACAAACTCCATATCTTTGAGCTTCAGCTCGTCCAGTATGATATCCAAATCTCTCACTGGGTCAACAGATCCTTCGACATGAGTGACTTCCAGTTCGACATCGGGGCCAGTTCCACTATTATTTTCTGGTTTGATCCCAAAAACTCGAACCATCTGATACAATCCATCTACAGCTCTGATATGGCTGAGAAACGCATTGCCTAATCCGTCTCCTTTATGAGCTCCTTTGACCAACCCAGCGATATCGAAAACAGTCATATTAGCAGGGACCAGTTTCTTAGATCCATACGACTGTTGTAACTTTGTCAGCCGTTCAGAAGGCACCGTAACAATGGCTTTTTCAGGATCTATAGTAGCAAACGGATAATTCGCTGCAATTCCCATAGATGACTTGGTCAAAGCTTGGAAGAACGTGGATTTGCCTACATTGGCTAGTCCTACTATACCTGCCTTGAGGTTGTTACCCGCACGGCTGAACACCTGCCGTTGCATCCTGGATATATGATATTTGAACCACGCGATCAGACCCCGGGCTTGCTTAATTGCTTTTTCGTTCTATGCTACTAAACTTTAATTAATATGCAGGTACTCCAGACGCGAGATCATCAGCGGTGGTGTTGGCGTCTTGCGGTTGTCGGTAGATCCGTATGTTTTTTTTCAGTGGTGTGGTTGACAGAAGAGACAACTCAGAGCGAGATTTTTTCTCGGTCCCTTTTTTTTTTTTTTTTGTTCGTTTTTCGTCGGACCTCGTGCGGCTCACCTCAAACTTTATACCGCGCAATTTGACAGCTGGAAGCGAGTCGAAAAAGCAATCATCAGGGTCCAAAACAATGGCAAAAGCAAGTCTGAGGCGGGTACTTGCTTTTTGTAACCCCAGGATCTCTGTGTCCCTGATCATCTGTACATCATCTCCATCTGTCAAGAGGTGTTTTAAGTTTAAAAGTGTGTTTTTATCTGATTGTTCGTTGATCTGTCCGGCGAGATGAGCTGAGCCTAAAGAAGAGAGATATATCAAACGCAATAACCAAGAAATGTACAGATAATATATACCAAGGCGCTGATACAGATTCCAAGTTACTTAATTCTCTCATCTCGTCAAGCCATATACTTCTAGAACGGCCTCTACTGATTCTCGCTCTTCTCATATACCAAACTCTTGCGTCTCGTTTGACAGCTTCGGGCCCCGCCGAAAACCGAAAACAGAAGGCCAGCCCAAGTGAGAGCGCGCTAGTCCGACAGCGAGCCCAGGGGATCTGTCCGTATTAGGAACGGAACCCTTACAGATCCTGATCTTTCGCGTGAGAGAGATTGCAATATTTAATATATAAACAAGTAAATTGGTCTTCTATGTAGGAAATATTTCAAAGACTTTTTGTGGTGTTTTTTCAGTGTGTTTTCAGGGTGTTTTTGCACTTGCACTCTGTTTTTTCATGGCATGCTTCTTTTATAGCATTTATAGCATGCCTCTTTCACATTATGTCTTTACAAAGTCTTATAACTCACTTGGTTCGCTGAAAGATCCATCTTATCTAGACAATCCTGAGGGACGACCCCTGCTGCTTTCAGAATCGATATACACTTCTGGACCATGCTGCTATCGACACCTTTTGTTGCCGGGGTGACGAATTGCACTGTTTTCAGCCATTCCTGAGCATCCTCAGCGGAATAATCTAAGTTCGCAGCGATATATTCCACGGCTTCTTCCGGGTGGCTGTTAAAGTATATTATGGCTTCGTCTACAGCTGCTAGGAATCGCGTAATGCTGTCATCAGACAAGTCTTTGTGGGCACTGACGACCCAGGACGGCCAAGGGGTATAAATCTCACCTATTCGCTTTAATTCCTTGGTGTCGTAATATTTTTTGGTGGTGAAATGTTCCCACATGAACGCATCAGACTGCTTGGAGTTGACTCCTTTACGCAAATCTTCAAACTTGCCTTGGACTTTGAAATCAAACGGTTCTTGTTTTCCCAGCCAATTCTGCTCGTGCGCAAGAACAAACGACATGACATAAGATCCGCTTCCGATTCTGCTGACACCGATCTTGCCGTTTTTGATGTCGGCGACACTGTTGATATCGGACCGGTCGTAACCAGTGCTAATGGCCCAACATAGCGGAGATTTGACATAAGTGCCTACCACACGGTAGAAATCGCTGCCTTTGGCTACACCGGCGATAAATGCCTCCGTCAAACCTATTGCGACGTCGATTTTGTTGTCTTTTAATGCCTCTATCATATGTCCACTGCCCATAGGATAAGATACAAACTCCACTTCCGACTCGCCGAACCCATGTTTTTCGTACAGTTTCTGCGTCATTGCCATGAACAATGGCGTGGAAAAGTGTTCCGGGACGTAACCAACTTTCATTTTTGGTAGTTATTATTATGTTTGTTGTGATTGCTTTGGTAGTTGTTCTGTGGAAACTAAGTCATTTAGAGCTATGTTGGTTAATTAATAAGCTTATAAAAAACAGTGCTTCCGGGTAACCAAAATGTATTCAGCCGTATGTCTGAAGACTTGTACCGATTTTCATGGGTGTTGCTTGACAAGCTTCAGCAACACATAAATAGGATTATCAATATCTAAAGTGGTACCATAATGTCTACGAGGCGACAATTATTGTATTCATGCATTGCTGAGTGTTATGGAGCAAGTAGTGAGTGTCGAATCCTATCTCACATCATATACCGTTTAAGGATTCACCCCATTTATGTAGATTATCGGGATAAAGCAGGTATATCTTGTGGAGTATAATAAGATAATTAGAATGCTCAGGAACAGAACAAGAGCTTCTGATCCCGTTCAACCACCGAACCATCTAACCAAGATTTCTCACTTCTCTCCCTCCTTTTCCGCCTTGTCACGCAAGGAACTGTAATGCTCTCCTAATGCAAACGAATGCTTATAATATACAAGCCTGAGAACCGGGTTATGGGCATCCGCTGTATCGTTCACCAAATGCTCAGGACGACCACTGAAAAGCACAGAGATGGGACAGTCGTATATCTTGGACAAAGCCAGAATCTCCATGTCTCCCCCCCACAAGGCCGTGGTTTCCAACTCTTTTGTGTAGTCTTCGATATCCCTCAACCGTAAAGTGTTCTCGTCAAACAGAAAAGGACTGAACGTGTCAGGATCTTCTCGGATATATTGAGCTGCTTGTTGCCTGAGTTCCTGCACACTAACTTTTACGTCATGTCTAACAGCGAGCTGGTCACTAATAGACGCGAAAAGACAATGTCCGTCTGCAGCGATATCTTGCTGCACAAGTCCCTGACGGTCGCACAGCGCAGTAATGGTCTCTAGCTCCTGGGCTCTCAGATCAGGCATGTCTTTCGCTTCCTCCAGAGCTTCCTGGTAGATTTTGGCCTTTTCCGCCTCTCTTTTTGCCAGTTTCTCCTTGCGTCTGTTACGTTTGGCTCCTGAAGGCCCCGAACTTTTCGAGGTATTTCGTGTTTCTATTTGTTCTTCCTCGGGCTGATCTAATCCCATCTCTGCCAAAAGCTGTTCAGCCAATGACATTTCCTCTTCTTCGTTATCCTCGTTCACTTGGCCAATTACCTCGGCTTCCTCCTGCACGGTGTCTGTGGATTCCAAAGCATTCAGCTCATCTTTGTGGCGCTTTTTGACTTCGTTTTCAAGAGCCTCGATCTCCTTAGTCACCTCTTTCTTCTTTTTCTTGTCGCCTTTAGTGATCTGCTTCTTCAAAGCAGTGACTTTGGCATTCAACTCTTTGAGCTCCTTTTTGTGTCTAGCCAGAATCTCTTCTGACGACGACATATTTCTTTTCTATTGGTGATGTCTGTGATTGGGCTGAAAAGATCCCTGCCTACATATACAATGGTCAAAAGAACATGTGCCATATTCATTCATGTTCGTGATACTACCTACCTACCAAAAAAAAAAAAAACGTCACGTGACCATTTTCCAATTTTCCATTCCCGTTTCCTATGGCCTAAAATTTTAACCACTTATATCAAACATTTGAACCCCCACTAAACCAGCGGCTACAAGGTTGATCAGAATGTCGAGACAACTGGCCAGGAACAGTGTAGGGATACTAAGGAGGTTTTATACCAGTCAGACGGCCCAGGCCCCCTCTCAATCAACCCCCCAAACTCAGTCAACATCTACATCAGCATCAGCATCAGCATCAGATCCTCCTCTCGTAGGTGTCCGTGCATTAGAAGCTGCGCTAGAGAAACGCGATTGGCATAAAGTTACAGAACTTGTGCGTTCATTCAGTAGAGATGATCTCCTGAAAATGTCACACAGAGGCGTCCAAGCACGGCTGTTTGGATCCGTGGAGCGTATGAACCTTAAAGATTACAATAAAGAAACAGACAAGGACACCGAAAAAGAGTCATTAGTAACGCTGCCTGAGCTGTATGACCGGTTTATTAGCCTGAAATTAAGGTCTGGAAATCCTTCTGTAAGCGGCTGGATGGCTTCAGGAACCATATTGGAACTTTTACTCAAAGACCGTGCAGAAGAAGCATTGGAAACTTGGGTCAAGTTTGTAGAAGCACAAGGATCTCCTAGAAAAGCCGTAGAAGATCCTAATCGTGAAGCCGCTGTCAGCGCATTGGCTGCTTACGTAATGAGCTGTCACCAGTCTGGTCAAGCAGTGGACCCTGAACTCGCCATGAAACTGGTTCCTTTGAACGTTCCCGCAGCAGGTACAAGCATTCCTTTGGAGTCGGAGTTTTTCCGGTTCCAAACACCGCGAAGACGGTTCAGCCGTGAGATGCGTGACGTCATTAGTCAAGGTTTCAAGGCCATCAGATTGCGGTATATCGACCCCAATTCAGTCGAATATTTAGGCTGTTTACCTGGAGATAGGCCCCTGGAATTAGACTTGAGGTACAGTGAAGCTAAACAAAAGAGCGATATCACCGGTGTAGAGCTGTCAGAGCCTACTTATGCGCGCTTTATTCAGTGTTATACGGAATGTACGAGGATCCAAACGGCATTCGACATTTGGAACACAATGTTGGAACGTGGAGTGACTCCTGGACCGTCGTCATGGAACGCATTATTGAAAGCAGGAGCGCTGTCGCGTGTCCCTGAGAAGAAACGGGTGGTTATCGTAGAGGATTTGTTCAAGAAGATGACGGAACAGAATGGCGTGGCTCCTAATAGCGACACTTATGCTGTATTGATGGATGTATATTTCCGTTGTGATGAGCCTCAGAAAGCTTTAGAGCTGTTTGACAAGCTCAAAAACTCGGAAATACCTACCGCTTCAGTGACTATCAGGGTATTCAATGTCGCGTTGAACGGTCTGTTGAGTGTCGGCTTACTAAAAGAAGCAGAGTCTTTGCTTGAAGCAGGGTCCAAAGCTGGCTTGACGCCTGACGTCATCAGTTATAACACATTTATCAGTTCCTATATCAAGTCCGGTAACTATGATAAGGTCCAGACCGTGCTCGATGAAATGACTAAAGAAGGCGTCAAGCCCGACATTACTACTTATACGAATGTTGTTGATACGCTGTTCAAATCTGGAGAAGAAAACGCCACGAAAATTGAGAAGTTGCTGAAAGAAATGAGCGACAACGGACTGGCAAGTACAACTATCAGCGTCACGTCTATCATGCGTGGCTTGATCAAGACTTTTGGAGACATTGAAGCAGCGAGGATGTTGTTTGACATTATGCTGCGTAAACACATATCTCCTAACAACCGTACGTTTTCTACAATCATTGACGGAGAGCTGACAACTGCGAAAGGTTCACTGGAACACGCGCTGCATTATTTCAACATGATGCCCAAGTTCAACATGCCACAGTCGACTCCTATCTACAACCAGCTGATCAAGTACATGTCGACCAAGGCTGGTGGACAATCTCACCACCACTCAGGAGGCGACAATGTCAACAAGTCAATGTTGCATCAAGCTTACGGGCTGTTAGAGCGTATGACATTGGCCCCTCGGCCGAACCGATACAGCTACTACTTTTTGTTGAGTGGATGCCTGCGCCAGAACGAAGCAGAGTTGTTTTCACAGGTTGCGCAGCATATGAGCAAGATGCCCAAGAGCTTTGAGTTTGGTGACAAGATCCCTGAAATGCTGCGGTCTGCGCATTCGCGAGGGATCGACGTGCCTGAAGAGCTTCTGAAACGTGTGGAGAAGCTTTAGAAGATCGTAAGGCCTTCTAAAGTCAGCCTAAAGTGGTTCCAGGGGTCTTAAGGTCTCTTCTAAGGTTTCCTTTCCTATGCATCTGACAGGCAGTAACAAATGTGGATCATCAGATCAAACTAGCAAGACAACCAACGAACTAAGCAATGTATATACAAGGAAGAACGATTGGACCTGCATCCAAATCAATTGTAAATAACCAAAATAAATTACAGTTCACATGTTCAGCTATGCTATACTACGTCGGGTTACTACTAAATATCGGATCTATAGAGTTCACAACTATACTTATTTGGGGACTAATTGTTAGTATCAGTTATTGGTGGTTAAGAGTTAGCAGCCAAAAGCCAAATCCAATGGAGTGCCATTCAAGTATATTAGGTGAAATATACTAGACGAAGTATACTAAAAGAAGTACACTGGTGTAGGTTTCAGAAACAACATCTTTCTCATGATAAATTAATCGACGAGCTGGGTTTAGAGTAATACTCTTGCTTCATCATTGTAGGAACCACCCAACAGGCTGGGGCTTTTTCTTTTTCTGTTTTTTTTTAGACAAAAAAAACTAAATTAGCTGGCTTTATAGCTCGCTTCCCAGTTTAACTTACGTTGTTGTGTTGGTTCAATTGATTCATCTGTTCTATATAGGTGGATGGTTCAACGTGAAAATGAAAAATTTGCTGGAGCTCGAGAGTCCAAAGCCAAAGCCAAAAGATTGAAGATGTGGAAAAAAAAAGTGGCCGCGATAAGAGGGACCGATAAAGTGGCCCAAAAAGGTGGCCTAAAGAGGTGAATTAATATAGGGCGGACGATCATCTTATATTGAGCGAGACATATTGACAGGTCCTGCCACTTACAAGGCACCAGAAACTGTGGTTATAGTCTATATTATGTTCTATATTACACCCTGTATCAAATAAGATATCATGTATAATATATAGTCCTATATAACATTATATAATAACACATCTGATGTAACCAAACCCTATAACTAGACCTTGATCTAGACCTAGACCTATATAGATTTAACTCCAAGCTGTGCAACAAAGATAGAGCCAGCCCCCGGGACTCAGACTCAGAACTCAAAACAAAAAAGTAATAACCAGAGTTCACTGACTTCTAGTCAACATATTTGATTTTAGCTTTTGGTGCTTTTCCAGTGTCAGGTTGATTAGCAGCCAGCCTCTCTTTTTCTTGTTCCATAACGGAGCTGCCTGTAGAAACTGGCACGTCTGTTTCAAAGCCTATTACAGCGAACGCAAGGAACCACGGTGCTGACTAAACCACCAGACCAGACAGCCACAACCAAGTAAATAATTTATTTACTGGTATTATTCCAAGCATCTTCACTTATCTATATATCTATCTATCCCCCACTTCCTCGTTACCCTGCCTTTCGACCTACTTTTCGTTCTACCCTCCACGCCCTATCTAAGGTTACCCTCTTGCGGATTTCTCCTCCTTGCGTCATAATCGTGCTTTACAGAGAGGCCTCTTCTTACACCACGCCAAACTGCACTGAACTTTATATCTACTTGCATTCCATTTCCATTTTATCCAACCATCCAACCACAAAACCATACCACAACGAAAACCCACCTCGCCAAAACAACGCAAGAATGAGCAGCTCTGAGGCTACTACGAGCAGGAAAATGGACTCTGCCGTAATCGCTACTGCTGCTGATGCTTCAGATAGTGCCGACGCAGCAACGGCGCCCTCCTCTTCTTGGGCGTTCAAAAAAGCCAGTGAACTCACCAATGGTGTTTCTCTGAGCGGACTGATCCGATACAGACTAGGGTTAAGCGATAAGTCTGTTGATGGAAATAACCACCCAGCCAATAGCGAGGCTTCCGGAAGCGATAGTCCTTTGGCATCGCCTGTCACAGAAATCGCTGATCATGACGGTACTATTACTACTACTAGTGGTAGTGGTACTACTAGTACTACTAGGAGGACTGCATCTTCTACTAACCACTCGTCTGTCAAGCAAATGGACGGTGGTGTTTCAAATGGTCATCATAATGATAACAGACGTCGTGAAGAAGACCAGGGAGATTCTGATACAGATTCTCAGCGGTCTGGTGTGTCTGGTGACTATTCTCTCAACGACGGTGTTTATACGCATGTCAGAGACGAAATGACCCATGAGATAAGGGACTCAGAAGGCCCACAAGGCTCTGAAAGCTCACAAAGTTCCTCAAGAGGTTCTTCTGGAAGTTCTTCAGGCACTTCTAGAGGCAACTCAGGAACTACTGAAGACATAGTGATGGCCGATGATGATGTTGTCGTCGCATCAACATTGTCCAATACTAGTACTGCTAATAACAACAACACCCCTGAGGACTTGGCTTCTCGCAGCCACAGAAACCCCGGCATGTATGACACGCTTGTGGCCCGTGAGTCCGAGGACCTTTCAGATGGCTTGAGTGGGCCGGGAAGCGCTGGAACTGAGCGGTTCCGGTCTTTTATGGAAGCCGTGGAGAACCCCAGAAACAGCAACGGAAGTGCATCCGGATCTGGCACTAGTTCAGGGTCGCGTCCTAGTTTAGTCTCAGGCTCAAATTCCCATTCAAATTCCAATTCAAATTCAAGCCCTGGCTCAGGTTCTGGCTCAACTTCAACTTCAAACGCCATTAACAACTCTAATCAATTGCTAGAAGCAGCCGGAGCATCTATGCGAGTCGCAAGTACAAGCGCAGGATCCGCCAAAACCACGGCGTTAGCATCGCCCAAGAAAAAGTACCCTTTTAGCATCCGAATGACGCCCTTTGTGGACCATTCAAGCATCATGCCGTCGCAATACATCGGCATTGTAGAACGCAAGAGCAGGGAGGGCAGTGTCATCAAGATTGGCCGCTACTCTGACCGCCGAGAGGCAGACGAAAAAGCCAACTCGGAAAACTCTCCTATCGTGTTCAAGTCCAAAGTGGTGTCGAGATCTCACGCAGAGCTGTTTGTCAAGGACGGCAAGTGGTATATCAAGGATGTCAAGTCGTCTTCCGGCACGTTTGTCAACAATTTGCGACTGTCTCCTGCATGTGAACCTTCCGAACCGCATGTCTTGAACGACGGCGATTTGTTACAGCTTGGAATGGATTTTCGCGGAGGTTCCGAAGAATTGTATAAATGCATCAAAGTCAGAGTCGAACTCAACAAAAGCTGGCAGAAACGTGCCAACGAGTTCAACACAAGCTCGTTAGAAGCCGTGAGACAACTGTACGGTAGCAGTACGAACAACAGCACTGACAACGCTACTGCCGACAATACTAATAATAACAACAGCAGTAATGACCAGACAAGTTCAGATGGGCTACAGGAATGTGCCATCTGTTTGCTGCCTGTCTCCACTTGTCAGGCATTGTTTGTAGCACCCTGTTCTCACGGTTGGCATTACAAGTGTATCAGGCCTTTGGTGGTCAAGACTTACCCGCACTTTTTATGTCCAAACTGCAGGTCTATCTGCGATTTGGAGGCGGATTTGGAAGCACAGGAGTCTTCTGACGAAGAAGAAGACGATGATGAAGAAGATGACGACGAAGTTAACGGTCAGCACGGATCAGCGGATCACACCTTTCACTGATTCACTGATTCACGTGGTTGAATCCGAATGGTAGAGCCTCTTAGACGAGCATCCTCTACCTTGCATTTGTTTGTTTGTTTATTTGTGTTTATTGTTGGTTGTTGGTTGTTTATTATTGTCCTTGATTATTGATATTGATATTGATTGTTTTGATTATTTTTAGCTAGTAACTTATTCCTCATCTTCATAGGGTTGACATGGAACTGTTGACCCAATACATTATATATTAAACGTTGACAATGTCATTACACTCAGATGGGTGATTATATGTAGACAAATATTCGACACCAAAAACAATAATAATATCCTTATGAAAGAAATAAAGTAATACAAAGTTGCATACATATGATATAAATACCCCTTTCCACCTTCTCACACCACCTCACACCACCCTCTCCATGCAATACAAGCTATTTTCTTAAATTATAATGAACAACGTCCTGGATCTGCTTGATCAGTTTCCTCTGTGACTCTGGGTTCTTCCAGACAGCATGAGGCCCGTCGAGAATTGACCACAGTACATTGTTTTTAGTGATATCTGTCAGCGACCGTTGGTTATCGCTCCAGTTCTTGAACTTTTTGATCATCTGAGAGGACGACACAACCGCCACAGGGATATCAGAAGGCCCGAGAATCAACTCCGAAGATGCTAGCTCGTGCTTCGTCAGTGGTTTCGCCGCGACTTCTTCTTGCAGCTTGGCTTTATAGTAACCTCCGTTCCTGAACGACCAGAAGGGAGTCAAAAGCCCCTTAACAAAATAGATGAAACCACTAGAGGCGGTTTCTGCCTTGAGGAATTGCTGCGAGGTGTATCCGTCGATAATAAACAACCCTGCTACTGTGTCAACATGTCTTGCGGCGAATATCTGTGCATATACAGTACCAGTATCATGAGTGACAACCAACAAGTCGTCCTCCATAATGCCTATCGAGGTCAATGCTTGTGTGAGTCCGTCAGCTATACCACCGGCGCTTATAGGGCTCGGAGAATTGTCTGACTTGCCGATTCCAGGATGGTCATAATAGCAAGTTCGTGAATAGGATGCTGTCTCGCCAGATTCCAATGACGACAAATCAGACTCCTTCAGCCACGAATAAATATCGGAACCAGGCAAAGTGCCAGAATCCACGAGAATAGTGAGGTTTTTCTGCTCCGCTACTTTGGACTTGGTTTTCAGAGGTCTCGGAGCAGTGCATTTGATATACAAGTTATAAGTAGCGTCGTCTACAGGCACAAAGTACTCGTAGTCCTGGTCCTGGTTCACTGATGAGTAATATCCACCAAAATCAAACAGCTTGATGCTGCCTTTAGTGAGAATAGCTTCTCTCACTGTGTTCACAGTGACAGCTAGAATCAATAGTAATATCAGTATACGGATCAAGCCAGAGATGACAACGTTAGTGAACCACGTAACTCGTGAGATGCGTCTTCTACGGTTGCGTCTCAGCGATAGCAGCAAAAGCACAGAAGATAACACAAATGGCATGATCAACGGTAACCAGTAGAATTGACCTTGGTAGCGGCGTCTCAAACCTGGCACAGATATTATGATCACAAGGTCTAATGCTAACAATGCAACTGTTAACCAAGTGATCTTCTGTTCAGGAGTGGCTCCTTCGTCTTGATTATTGATTCCATGAGTACCTGAATAAGGGTCCAAGCCATAGTAACCATATATCATAATGGATAAAAGTCCAATGAATATTAAGTCTACATTCAAGAAGCCTGATTCCCGTACAGAGTCTACAAAGGAAAACGATATAAGCAGATTGACCATGGTCATAATCCACCAAAATATTGCTACCAAGGTAATAGCAATCACAGATCCATTAGCGAATAGCCTCCTGGTACGTTTTGTCCAAGTACCATTACCATTGTCTAGAGAATCCAGAGAATCGTCATCAGAATCCGAGTAGGCTCTTGATCTCGGGAAAAGAGCAGTTCGCTCATTGACCTCTTCAATTGGCGAAGGATCTACCGAGGACAAGCCCTGTAAATTATCATGAGAGTCCCGCGACATTCCAAAAAAAAAAGTGTTTATGTCGACTTGAATAGCTTAAAAACGTGGTAGAAAGCAAACAAAGGTGGACAGCAAGGTAACGTAACTTTATATGTTTGCCATTAACAGTGATGTGCTTAAAAAGTGCCTTAAAAGGGTTCAGAAGGTTACCCGGAACACGGAGCCAGGAGAGAGTAGTAACAAAAATATGAAAAAGAACATTGTATTTGTATAAAATGATGAGATAGACATGTTTATAGATGGTCTATTTAGATTTTTAAGTTCAAATGGTCGCAATTGAACCCGTTTTAACGGTGAATCCATAGGGTTCAAGGGTTATCTCAAGTCACGTGACTTGAAATATTATGTCCAGCCTCTTAAACGCTAGAAATTACGTAATACAAGGATTACAGAGTTATCTATGGAGATCTATGAAAAAATTTATTCTAGTTGCCCTGGTAAATTTGCGGAAATCAGTCTGTAGAAGTCGAATCAGTTGTCGAGAAACATGACCATATCACGTGACTACATTTTAATATAGCTCTTCTCGAAATTCCGGGGTTGAGACAGACATAACTTCAACCCAAAAAGAAAAGCCGAGCATTCTCCGCTTCGCATTAAGGAAGAACAAAAACATTGAACCACAGCGTTTACAAATGGCAGCTGAGAAATACGGGGCAATTGCAGTGCTTTCACCGCTCGTGACCCGGATCCTCGGTCAGAACCCAGGGAAGTTCACCTTGGAAGGTACAAATACGTACTTGATAGGCGCAGGCAGGAAACGGCTATTATTGGACACGGGAGATGGTAATCTGGAGTATAAGCAGTTGTTACAACAATATGTACAAGCCACAGGGTTGGAAATAGATAAAATCTTAGTAACCCACTGGCATTATGATCATTTGGCAGGGCTACCTGATGTCATAGATTTGTTCCCGAAAGCCAAAGTGTTTAAAGGCCGTTACCTCGGAGAACATGAATTTGCGGGGATACCTTTGAATGAGATTAAAGATGGAGACAAGTTCCAAGTAACGACACAAGGCGAAGGACAAGACAATGAAGATGAGGAGGAGGTCACTCTTACTGCATACTCCACGCCTGGTCACGCAGATGATCATTTTGTGTTTTGGTTGAGTAAAGAGAATGCTTTGTTTTCAGGAGACAATGTTCTTGGTACAGGCACAAGTGTGTTTTCTGATCTCGCGCAATACATGAGTTCTTTGGGCAGAATGTTAGCCGTAGGCGAATCACAGGGCTCGATATTGGCTGGACAGGGTTATAGTGCTGACAAAAACCGTGAAAACCCTACAGCGACCAGTTCCAAGTCCACGTATGTATCTACCGAACATTCTAGTAACCAGAACCAACAAGAAGCTAAGCCCGATACCAATACTCTTGCATTCCGTATTTATCCGGGTCATGGGCCATTAATACAGGATGGAGCGAGCAAAATCAAAGAGTATATGACGCATCGTCAGCGACGAGAAGACGAGATTGTTGCGCTGCTACATGAATCGAGCACGAGGCTCACAGCCAAAGACATTACGAAGCTACTATACCAAGCATATCCGGAGTCAGTTCTAACGGCCGCGGAGAACGGCGTGCGTTTGCATCTGAAGAAGCTGGTGGAAGAGAACAAGGTCGAGCAGTTGAACGAGCAGTATTCCTCGAGGTTATAGGGGTGATGTAACGTAGTTGACATATGAGTAATGGGAATAGTACAGGTGTGACAGATGACATGAGAAAGTGAAGTGAAGGAGAGATATCAGAGATATCGCGGTTGACTGTAAGGCTAAGGGCAAGTAACGTGACTTGCACGATAGAGATCTTCTTAAGATTGGAAGATTGGATTTAACTTTAGGAGCTTATGAGAATCAGAATATGAGAATCAGTACGAGATGAAAGAATATCGCAAGATAAGAACGGGAAATAGCACTAATCAAGAAAGCAGTAGAAGTAACAATACCAGTGTACCAATATACCACAGCACCAGCTCCCCTCGATCTCTATGAGATGACAGATATGTTAAATGCTATTGGAGCTACGTATTTACAAACACGGCCCAGGTCAAGGCATGACATGGCAAATTGTCCACCAAAAAGACCTACAAACTGGTTTCAGCTAGCCGCTGGTTTTGGCCCGCTTGAACAGCAGGATATGCGGCTCCGGGCGATGGGTCTCGTAATGCACCCAGCCCAAGCTTTGTGTGATGCCCAAACCTCGCCATTCTTCCTCCATTAAGATCCTCAGAGTGCCGGTCGACGGGTTGAAATAGTCGTGAGGAATCACTTTAAGCATGTTTTTGGGTAGAATCACGTGCCTGTATTCGTACTGGTCGTCCGAGTAACGCGTAGAGTAATTTATGGCTTCCTGAAACTCCTCCAGCTTGTGTTTTTCGCTCACCGTCAACAGGCGCGGCTTCTGCTGTATAGAAGAGCCGCTGTCATTATTATTGGAGCCGGTATTAGCTCCCGACGCGTCATTAGCAAGCATCACGGGGAATCAATCAATCAATCAATCAAAAAGTCTCTCACAGTGCGTCTTTTCGCTTCGTTTTGTTTTGATTTTCTGTGGGGCTGTGTTGTTGCGGATTATGTAAACAACTGAAAAATAGAGCCAAGCCGAGCGATTCGATGCACGATGGACGATGGACAGTGTGAGATGTGATCCCGAAGTTGTAGGTTGAGTTGTGTTGAGTTGTGTTGGGGTGTCGAAAAGTTTAAAGATTTATATTGGAGAAGAAGTGGAAAGGAAAGGCTGAGAAGGAAAGGCTGAGAAGCGCACGGCTGACACGGAAGCTCACTCTCGACCACGGTAGTTCGGTTCAGTGGTTCAAAGGGTCTATGGAAGTACTAAATTAGTAACCAAGCAAGGAAAAATTTGGATGTAATTATACATACCGAAATAGTAGGTTCAATAAAGCAGTTTCATCCCGGTTTGTTATTTAAAAAGAGGTTGAAGTTGAGACTTAAAGGGGCCTGTTGAGTATTCACAACTGGCTGTATATTGGCATATTGGCAGGAGATCTGCAATGAGACAACGAGAATGAACAAATAGACAAATGAAGTACAATGAAGATAGAGTTAGAGTGCAAGACCACAAACACACTAAAACAAAACGGAATGAAATTAACAAAGCAAGAAACATCACGGCAAAAGGGGGCAGCTGTATTATGTCAGTGTATTACATCAGTGCTATGTAAAGATATTGCTGGGTTTAGGGCTCTAGGTCTTTCACCCTTACAGCTAGTGGCCGATTATATAGGCGGATCATGGAACAGACCCACTAATCGTTCATATTCGTCTAAACTCACCTATACACAACACCTTACACCAGAGGCTTGGTCAACATGATCCAGAATATAAACCGTTCCTCCTCACGGCCATCTATCGGCAGAGGTTGCTGCGTGCTGTGTCTCACAGGACTCTTTTGTACAGGCCCCGCAGCGCAGATAATCTCTAAGCGGTTGAGGCCTGGCTGTAGACGCAGCTCATAACGCTCAATCATAGGCTGGTTGACGTCTTTAAAAGGGTTGTTTGCCGACGACGAAACAGGGTAAAGCTTGCGCGTGTTGTGTTGCACAGCCATTTGGTAAAATCTGTTGTGGAATGTCTTGCTGAGCTCGGCATAAATATTGATGGTATGATGATACATGGGCAGCTGGAACGTGTGTGAATTGACTGTGTGCACTTCCGACGCAGGAAAGATCATCTGGAAGTAGTTGGTAGCGTTTGTAGGCGTGGCTTGCGCCGGTGTATGCGCTTGGTGATTGGATGTAGGAATCAACGACGAGATACTAACGCTTGTGATAAGAGCATCTGCGGCTCCTTTGCCGGCGGGTCTGAGTCCGTCACTACTGCTAGGTCTAACCGAGACTGATCCTGGAGTAGGAGACGCGGATCCGTGTTCGTAGTTCCCGTTGTTGTGATTGTTGTTTTGTAGCTCTAGGTCTCCTCCTTGGTCAAAAAAGGACGACTCGTCCTTGCCGCCGGCTTCTTGATCAATATCAGGGGTCCCTGTCGTCAGGACGTGATTACTGATCCTCGCCCAGCTGTTGTAACCTTCTGGTTCCTGCATGACTTCACGGAGATGGGCGATTCTGTCGCTAAACAGCTTTTCCAGCGTCACGGCATCTTCATAAACCTGCGACGCCTCGTCGTTAAACAGTTTTGCGTTATCAAACATGAGCTTGACAAGCTCCACGAACCCATCTATAGTTCTGGCCTTGCGGTCTTCATCAATCTGCCGCCTGATTGTACTGATAGACGTGGGTTTTTCAATCACCTGGTAGTATTCAGGGTACAGCTTCTTGTCAGGCTCTTCTAAAAACATGTCGGCGACTCTACGTTTGTTGTCTTCGGCTTTGAGATTCTCCATTTCGTCTAGAATCTTCTTTTCATGAGACCTTAACAGTTCGCTGTACTCTCTAAACGAAGAACTACCGAGCCCGGTGTTGCTTTCTCCCGCCAGGACTGCGGATTTCACCGAGTCTGCGTCCAAAGGACCAATCTCCTTTTCCACATATTGTCTGATAGTCCTAGCATCTTCTGTAATGGATGCCCGTTGACCATTATAAACAACCGAGTTTTGCACCATAATGTCAAACGCATTAAGGAATTCCGCACGGTCGGCAAACTCGCCGTTCTTGACGGCTATTTCGATTTCTTCTAGGGAAATAGGCCGCTTAATGACTTCATAGTAGTCTGGATAGTCGTCTCTAGAGGGCAGTTCCAAAAACGGGGCAGCTACTGTTCCACCTTTCATTTTCTTGACGTTTTCAATTAGATAGAGGAGTTCAAGGCCCTTATAAGATGTTAGTATCAAGTGAGCGAAGCGAGCTTGATGAGAATACAATGACTAATCATGCAATAACTAATCATTGGTACACCTGTTGTTCTACACAACAACGGGTAGGTGTTGAAAGTGTGATGATATGCCTTTCATATACCTAGTAGTTACAATTATCACTACAAGTCTAGGATTTAGGTGTATCTCTTAGGCCATTGTCATATCATTGCAAAATCACATCACATTACAAACACCCAACACGTATACGACATACTCACCTCTTCACCGATGTTTCGGCGTTTGGCCTCGGCCATGATCTTGCTGGGCCGTCCTCGACGTTTTTCCACCATTTTGTTAACAGATTCGCGTAGTCAAGACGCAGAGTTTGATACAAGTAGCGAAGGTGAAAAGGTGAAAGTGGGTGGTTGGGAGGGCTGGTTGCCGGGGTGACGGAGATTGCCTGTTTGGGAGGTTGGGATGGGAGAGTGTCCTAATCAGGCAGTATATTGACAGACGACTATAGAATATTGAACAGATTGATCATGGCAGTTCGACAGTAGTAGCTATACTTGTTCTCTTAGCACACACGATTGTATTGTGATTACATTATTACTTACCTTAATAAGCTTATTATGAATTTGAATAGTACAAATATATCATTATATCATTACGTAACCAAAAATATATCGATGCCTAGACCAATGAATGTTGATAACATGTCCTTTCTTATCATCCCTAAACTTCCCTGATTCATATGCTATTATGTGACTGACCTTGTCAATATTGGACTTTGTAATCCATGTCATGCCGTTATATGCTGCTTTTATATGCTACTAAGCTGCTTTCAAGCTGCTTATATGCTCCCCACTCCTACGCTCTACGCAGATACCGGATTGAACATCTCCAATAACGGCTCGGAGACCGAGACATTGGGCTCCTGAGCCACAGCCTGGTCGGCTTTCTGCGCCAATTCACGGAAAAACGCAGGAGGACTGGGCTTCTTGGCCGCATTCACCCCCACGGATTTGGGCCATTTCTTCAAGGTGTTTAGCGTATGTATGGATGAAAAGGAGGTGTCGGGGTCATTACCAGTACCAGTAGCAGCACTACCACCAGCAAGCAAATGCCGGTACTCCTTTGCCGACCGGCCTATAGAATTGACCTCGGGTCGTTGTACAGACATCAGGTCTATTAAACTACGACCAGTCATATCTACAATCGCATTGAGTTCGTTTTCTCGCTGTATACGATCAGCATCAAACGGCGTTATCTGGTTGGCCTGCTCGTCTCCATGGAACCCTGAAAGAAGCGGCGAAGTTTCGTTGTTGGCAGCGTCATATTCTGAGCCCGTGCGGAAACAGGAAAGGCATGCACCCATTGTGTGTAGGTGGTTGTATGGTGGTGGTTGGTTGTGGTAAGTGCTTCAAGGCTTGAGGCTGTAGAGAGGAAGGAAGAGAGAAAGGTGAAGAGAGACAGAAATTCAAAGTTCCAACGAACGTCAAAATAAAAACTAAAAACGAAAAAAAATGGAACAAAAAAAATAAAAAACAAAAAATGAAAAATCGACGGGGGTTCATTGTTATTTCGGGATAGTCTATAAAGAGCCGAACTAACATGCAAACAGCAGGAACAACAGGACTTTCAGCATCACAACGACATTAAAGGACCTACTACTAAACCCCTATCACTAATTGACATGTTCTCCATGTGGGGTTTTCAAGTCTTTTTAAAACCCAACGCTTATTGCACCGGTCTTTTCTGTCCTTCTGTCTTTCCTTGTATTCCTTGTCCTCACCTCGCCTTGCAACCCCCGCTGGTTATCGCCAGTGCCGAAAGCGGGGGTCACGTTCCATGTTCCATTAATTCCGTATTAGACTAAAGTCGGCTCGGCTCGACATCCGAAAGGTGAAGGTGAAAGTAACATTGGCCGGGTTACCCTATTGTGCTGATAGGCACCGAGTTTTAGTTTTAGAGTCTGATTGTGCCTGATCTACGTTGTATCTGTGTAGTACGTTACAGTGGGGAAAGAGGACCATGTCAATTGGACCTGAAAGCGACTGAAGCGTGCATATATACCATATCTATACCATATAGGTCAAAAGATTACACAGCTAGACCCTCAATCTGTGTTTATAATGTTCCGCAATATTCCTGCAGTTTCATGTCACTTTACTTCGCAAATCATATATTGTCATCATTTCATATATTCACTCCTCTAATTATCTACCAGATTAGTCCTTGACAGGAAGCCGCAGCTGTCTATCGTCTATAGCCGCTTCCACTGATAGGTCTGAGATTAGATAAATCGTCTATTTTGGTCCTGGGTATGTCTTGGTATCGGACTTCTATAATCCGAGCAGAATGCTGTGAATAGTGTGTTTAGATAAGCTATGCAATGGCAGGTTACATTGACTGAAATCATAAGAGCCCGGACAACCACAATGAAACTTAGTCGAGCAATGTTATGCGTGCAACTGGTTTAAAGTTGTTAAACAAGGCTGTTAGAGCATTCACCGTCATGGAATGAAGATGAAAAGGAACCATGCATGTCTCAAACCTGTATACATAACATCCATATAATGAGAGCCATGTGTATAACATCAAGTAGAAATGAGCAACAACAAAACCTTTCTATCACGTTGCATACATGGAGGCTGCGATGGCGGGACCGTACACAGATCCATCCACGGAGTTTCGCAGCTCCAGGTTCATGCCTCTGGGCTTGCCTAGTTCCGCCAACAAATGCTGAGTTCTGGTCAGGAACCCGTAATATTTTTCAATGACGGTTCCTGTATATGCTACGCAACATTTGGTTGCTTGGTCCTTAGTAAGCATCTCAGAAGCAAGAGCTATGACACATGCTGCAGTAAGAGCACATGATCTCGAGGACACGGCTACAAACACTTGACAGATTACTTCCACAGTCTGCAACGAGATATCGTGCAAGCCAGGAAACTCGTCCAAGAAGCATTTACGTGCAGCTTCGAGGCTATGGGTGCCGTAATACTGTTCCATGTCACTTAGTAGTCTACCGTCAATACTGTAGACCTGCGGTAGAAACTCGCTGGCACTAAGGCCTAAAGGTAATGCAATCAATTGGTCATGGGCGAGTTCGCGGATGATTCGACGGCTTATTTCGCCGAGATACCGGCCGGAACATTTCGTCTCTAAAGGTTGGAACCCGGGTATCTCGTTCATGGAGTCTACAGCGCGGTCCCATGCGGTCTCAGGCAGCACTCCAGGCATGGTTCCTAGCATGGACGCTTCCGTATTGACCAGACACGAAGTCGCACCGGTACTAAATTCGAGCCCTCGTAGCCTGTTTTGGACATCCAAGAACTGGAAGTCGGTCATAACCGCGGCGTTGAGTCCTGTACCGAGGATTAGCGCCATTTTGGTCATGTTCGGATGCAAATACGCGTTGGCGATAAACGACGCGGCACCATCGTTGACTACCGCGTTGACCTGTATATTCAGACCTCTGCTACTGAAAACGCGTTCAAAGCTTTGCTTGAGGTCCCAGTCCTTGACCTTTTCCGTGATGTTATAACCTTTGCCCATGGACTGGATCAAGCCGCTGTTGATACATGTTTGTTTGAACGGGAACGACCAAGACAGACCCATAGGCAGGCTTATAGAGGGGTCATGTGACTTGTCTGACTTTATTTGCAGCAGCTCAGATGGAACCTGGCTGAGTTGTGAGCTCGCTGTATTGAGAGTGGACTCAATACGGTCGACCATCCAGCCGAAAAACACGTCTCCGCTTTCGCTGTTTTTCACAGTGTCATCCACTTTAAACACTTCTTGATGCAGAATCTCCTCTACAACATTACTAGTAGAACTCACACCGTTGAGCTGCACAAGAGCCACTCGGAAGGTCGAGCCTCCTAAATCAACCGCTAAACAGAGTCCCTTTTCTGCACCGCTGGGCTGCTTATCTAAGCAACTAGCAAGCATATTGGGCATTTCGTCGCTGAAAATATTATAGCGTATCTCACGTCTAAACCCGGAGATAATGTTGTCGAGTTCCGGTAGAACGTCGAGCATTTGCAGTCGTTGTGATATGAGCTTTTTATCGGGTTGTGGTGGCTCATCGTGAAGCTCCTCAGTAGGGGTATCATCAAAATCATTATCATCACCCCCGGACTCCTTTATAGGAGTAGTTGTGACGGTTGTCTGAGTGCCTTTCCTAGCCGACGTCGGGGATGAGCCCCCGAGATGGACAGGACTACTTAGACCATGGCCGTTTAGGTCCAAGCTCGACCGAGCCGTTTCTACGACCACGCTTACGGTATCCATGTAGTAGATACTGTGTGTGGTGTTGAGCACAAGACCAGTTCTGGTGAAGGTGAAGGTGAAGAAAAGTTCTAGGAAGTTGAAGCGGCTTATAAGCTGCTTAAACAATTTCAAAGAAGATCCTAAATCCTCGTAAGTTTCTTTCTAAGTTTCCTTGATCAGAGCAGGAGTGCGTGCGACATGTCTTGTGTGGCCGGCCTCGTATATTTATATGCGATGATCGGTAGCGACATTTAGAGCCCGACCGTCCAAACAGAGCAGAGTTGTCACTGTAGCATTTACCCGGCTTCAGCGGAGTTTGAAGTGCTCGTTTTGCGAAATCCAGTGCAACCTTTGGGCCGTTGAGAAGCGGAAAACAAAACAAAAAAAAAATGGAAGAAAGATTTTAAATGGGCCTCCGCCGAACGCAACGTAACATTTGGTTTGGCGTGAATTGATCCACCCAGGGAACGGGGGTGAAGAAGGAGGAATAGCGGAATGGCCAGCTGTGATTGGCGCAGGTTTCTGGTTCCTGGTCTTCTATTGACAGACTGTGGCTGAGTGAGTTAAGCTTGTTTTATTCCGTTCCGAGATGACAGTTTAGGAGAGGGATTAGGGCAATCGATAGGGAGGAGGAAGAGGAGGCATATAGGAGACGGCCGATACATAGAGGTAGACGATATATTGATAGACTACGAAAGACTACGAACACTCAGAAGAATTACACCACACATTAGAATGGTATTCAGCGTTTGATGCTTAATTTCTAATTGTCTTTGTGCGAATATAATAGAACACACGGCTGCAAGCTCGGCTCCACTGCAAGGCACCGACGGACTGAAACAATGGAGAAGTAGGTAGCATAGAAATACGATTGAATGATTAAGGGACTTACGTATTGAATTAATTAATGGCTTAGCTTAGCAATCAGCACTCCTGAATATATCTCAGGAGTTTCTTTCACTTCTGCCTTGTTCCTCAAACTGCATCTCATTACACCGGTACACTACCTACTCACTCACTTACTCACTGCTACCCATCTGTGAACGTCACATCAACCTCACTTAAACTTTCCGCCTTTGTACCTTGAGATGGGATCGCCGCTCACCTTCCGCATCGGGCCTCGATTTATGCCTATCTCTGAGACAGCTCGCTTTTCTTTTTTTCTTTTCGCAGGGACTTTATCATTTAGTGCTGACGTGCTTATCTTGATATATTGGTCTATCTTCATATATATTCGTGTAAATTAAATTCTGTTCATTCATGCAGTTAGGTCCACACTTCGGCACACCACCTCCATATTAGTTGGATTAGTTACATTACACCCACCACCTTAATGCGCCAGTAGGTACCTGATGCTATTCACCTTTCACCTCCATGTCACATTGGTCTAATCACAACAGATCTAAGCGTATCCACCATTTCGAGACCTGACCCTAGGACATACATAGTATGCTTACTAGTACTTTACTAAGCCAGTGCTACACATTAGCCAGTTTAGTAGATTCACACAAAATTCGACGCCGGATTCACCACCTGCACATACCGTCGCCAGATCGTAAACCCGTTCTCAATGTACATGGCAGCCTGATACTCCGTGATGCCGTCGATGACGCAACGTTCGAAACCCTGCAGCTTAAACTGCCTCAGCCCACAGCCCACAAGGCCCAGCGTAAATACGTTGGTCAAGTCTTTATACAGAGGATCAGTAATCAGGCCTGTCAAACCGCCGACTCGCGCGTCTTCAAACTCCAGAATCCAAGGCATATAACCCGCTATATTGGACCCTCGTGTGAACAGAATCAACGCACCTACCACGGAGTTTTTAACAGGGTCCAGAGCAATGATGATCTTCGCATCTCCGCCGTTGAATGCTGCATCGTAAATGTGTTTGAGTCCGTCAATATGTCCGTAGTTCGACACTAGGATATTGCGAACCTCCTCCATTCGCTCGTGTTCTAAGCAAATGTCGAACTTGATGCCAATCATTTCAACCTCAGAAATCAGCTTTCTCTGTGGTGTCCAGCTCTGAAGAGACGATAATATCATTGTACTAAGAGCGTTCAGCGTACTAGGTCCGGTGTTACCAGTGTTACTATTAACGTTACCAACACTGCCACCTCCACTGACACCCCCAGCATTGACACCGCCCCCACTATTGCCGCCACTACCTCCAATGATATTACCTGTACTTCCAGTATCCGATAATGGCGACATATCTTCGTTCTTTGTATCTGATCCGCCACTCATACCGCGCGAGCCGTGGAACACACGGTTGGCAATGGTCCTCATTTGCTTGACATCGATAGACCAGCCGACTTGTTGGAACCACAATCCCAAAGAAGTCTGGCTAGTCGTCAACGGTATACCTTGGAAAAATGATGGGATAGACGTGCCGATCTTGACTGTAGATACGCGACGCTCCTGTACAAGGTATTTCATGGCCCGGTCGTGTAATGACGTGCCGATACTCATTCCACGTCGCGAAGGATCCACGCAGATAGCTACTATACAACCGACATTGGTTTCTGGATAAACCCAAGTCGCACAGAACCCGTACAGTTGGCTTGTCGAGGAGTTTCGGATCACGAAATGAGTCTGTTTGTAAGGATCATAGTCGTTAGAAGACCCTGATCGCGACTGTTCCGCGTCGTCCTGGTTATCATCTAGTACCTGAGACTGTCCTGCTGTCGTACTGGTGGTATTATCAGCACCATTCTCTAAACTTCTAAACATCTTGAACCCGTCTAAACCAGGTCCTAGTCGCCTGTCCAAGAAACAATGTTCCCACAGCACTTTCAGCCTCTTCAAGTCACGGTCCGACTGGAACTTCTCCACAAGCCATTTTAGGTTTCTCTTTGGGTTCTTGGAGTTCTTGTTCTTTAGCGACCGCTTCTCGCGTTGTCCACTCTGATAAAGTCCAGAGCCAGGGAACGTACCTTTAGCAGGAAGCAACCCGAACAGTATCTTAGCTGTTGTTTCTAGAGCTTCATAGGTGAACTCATATAGACACAAGTAAGTGCCTATGGTCCTATCTAAAGCCAAGTCATAAGGAGACGATGCGGCTATTGCTATCAAAGGCCGTCGTTGTTGCGAACAGATCATGTTCACGTGACGAGTGAACCCTACTTGGTACATGTTCCTGTTGGCATCTGTAGTCACTACAATGACTGCTTGTGCACGCTCTATAATTGCTTCGTGCATATTCATCAATCCATTAGCAGTATATGATGCATGTAAGATCTTGCCAGGGTAAAGTTTGGCAAGACACCGGCCAAACTCTTGGAACACTCCTTCTCCTAACAGTAGATTGTCCATCCCAGGTTGGTACTTTGTAGAGATGATAGGCGTAACTAAAGGAGTCAACAATGCAATGTCTCCATCTGGTTCTACAGAACGGCTTAATGGAATATACCTAGCATGGTCTCTTAACAGAGTAATAGAATGTTCATATGCACTTCTGGACAAGCCTAGATGGCTCATTTTGAGCTCGCGTAAGAAGTCTAAGCTCAATGGAGCAAGAGTCTCTGCCCAATTCAAGCGGCGTTTCTTTACGCCGCTGATCCTAGCTGCTGCCATGTAGATTGTGGATTGGTCTATAATGCCAGTTCTAACAGCACCGAAAAGCCCTGACAGCGCTTCTTTCTGCAACCTGTGAGATGAACAGACCAAGATCATGTCACAGCCAGCTAATGCGGCCATTACAGTACCTTGCCTAATACCAACGTTTTCATAAAGAGCGTCCATCTCAAGACATTCGCTTACAATGACACCTTCAAAACCCATATTTTCACGAAGTAGTTCATTAACCACTCGTTCACTGAGACATGCATGCATTTCGTTCATTGCGATTTTCGGCAATGCGCAACCACCTACCATAATTGCGTCGATATTACGCCTAACGGCCTCGCGGAACGGTATCAAACTGGCAGTCTCCAGTTGTTCTATGCTTTCAGGTACAATCGGTAAACCTAAAGTGGAATCCACAGTGGCATTACCGTAACCAGGGAAATGCTTGCCACACGTGACCAGGCCTGCGTCTGTATAACCTTCCATATATGCTAATCCGTATTTAGTGACTTCTTGAGGATCATCTCCCATCGTACGTACTCCTAACAATCTGTTTGCGGAGTTGGTTAAAACGTCCAATACCGGACCAAAGATCCAATTGATACCTAACGATTTGAGTTCTTTGGCAGTGGCTTCTGCTACTTCTTTGGCCATTTGAACAGACTTTGTAGCAACCATCGCCATAGGTCCAGGGAACTGGCTCAAGTATTTCTCATCATGCAAATTGTTCAACATGCCGTTTTCTTGATCAATGGCTATCAATAACGGATGCTCATGCCCAGCGTCATGGGCGATCTTCTGTAACTCCAGAATCAACTTTTGAGTTGATTCTGCGTTTTCCATGTTCTTGACACTCAGAATCACTGCACCTACATGGTATTTTGTTATCAGTTCCACTACTTGAGGAGTGATTTCTTTACCACCAAAGCCTATCATGAACATTTGGCCGGTCGCTCGAATGAGCTCCTCCGATAAGTCATTCAGGTCCTCCAAGTCCATCCTTCTGTGTGTTTAAGGTGCTGATTTGACAGGTAGAGGGACAGACAAATAGATAAGAAAGTAAATGGGCGGGGTTGATCGGAGAGCTCGTTTAAGAGGTTGAACTTAAAACTTAACTTTACTTTGAAGTTAAGTTCATAGATTGTGCGGGATGGGAGAAGGAGGAAGGAGGGACGGATCTGAAAAAAACGGTCACGTGACAAATTTGAAATAACTGTAAAGTCAGGAAGCAGATGTCCAAAAACATTATGTGTGGCTTCAAATTCATAATAATCCAGCTGAGACCTACATAGAAGCCTATTAGCATACATTCGATCATTTCTTGCTGTTATTTGAGAAGTCAATCTACCGAATTAGGCTCGGCCACATCTTCTGCAGCCTATGACCGAAACGGCACTTTCTTGCATATTAGATCTTTCTAAACAGGGTTCAAAGCTATACAAAGCTATTAAATAGTTCTATAATGTTATTGAAACTATTGGATCGGTTATCAGGGTGTTTTGTGGACATTCGTCATGTAGAACGGTCCATTAGTAACTTCGTCGGTCACGTGACTGGATACCCCACACGCTCTCTGTCCTTGTAGTTAACATATCTGCGGCTCTTTTGCCAGATTATCTAGGCCTTGAATGCTTATAGATGCATACAAACTCTCCTCTGAGCTTATTATTATCATATCTTTTGGTTAATTTGTTGTTTTGTCGTTCCTGTTTCTAAGTTAGGTAATTTCACCTCACAAGTCATTTCACTTTCATTTTTCATTGTAACCAGCCTCGGAAATTTCAAATTTCCAGCGAAAAAAAAAACGAAAAAAAAACCAAACGTTACATCGGAGACTGATGTGACATTGGCAAAATCAAACTAAAGTCCGCTTTTGGTGACATCGCTCTGACTGCATGCATATATATAAAGCACGCACCCGGCCCGCGATAGCTTTGAAAATTAATACTTGCCCTGTAGTTCCGCACTCTCTGTTCAGTTACACTGTGAAGAACGAAAGCCAAAAGTTAAGCTAAGAGTTAAAAGTTTTTGTTTTTTCTGTTTGTATTTGTTTGTTTCGTCCAGCTTACTACTACTATCTTATCAGTAAGCCCGAGCAGGACCTTTAGTGAGACATATTTCTGAAGTTGCTTACGGGATCGCCAATTTCAAGAGAGATATCTATCCTCGGCTTGATATTTACAAATATTTACAACCAACAAACCGCGTGTTAGGTGACTTCCGCTAGCTCAGAGAAACGTGCTTTGGGGTCAAAACACGTGCTGTGGCATTTCATTTTATTTTCCTGTTCTATCGGCTCCTTCTACCGGAACTCGGTCATTGTTCCACGAGATCCGAACGGACTTTCAGTTATCCAGTTATCCAGTTAACTTGTCTTATCAATTGATTTCCTAAGACAATTTTCAACTATTAAACAATTAAATTATCTACCCTGGAATCCACAAAAATGGTCACATACGAAACCTCTCGAGATCCCAAAAAGGGTCTCATTCGGTTTATCAATGCCACTTTGATAGACGACGGTATCGAATATAAAGACTCGGAACTCTGGGTAGACACAGCTACAGGCACAATTATTACACCTCCAGAATCGTTATCTGACGTACAATATGAAGTAGTCAATTGCCAAGGTGCCATTGTATCCCCTGGATTTTTGGATGTCCAAATTAATGGTGCATTCGGCTTTGATTTCTCCGACGCCAACTACGGAGATGGATCTATTGAAGCATTCCGCGAGGCATTAGACGACGTAGAGACCAAGCTTCTTAGAACAGGTGTTACTGGCTATTGTCCTACATTGCCGTCGACATATGAGCATGTTTATCACAAAGTCTTGAGCAGTCTTGCGCCTACACGAACATGCAAACGTGCCGACTCGTTAGGTGCGCATCTAGAAGGACCGTTTCTCTCGCCCAAGAAACCCGGTTGCCATCCTCAAGATGCTATTATCACAGCTCCTCAACATATAGAAAGTTTCAAGAAAGTTTACGGTGAAGAGAATCTCAAAAATGTGCGAATCATCACTGTAGCATGCGAACAAGAAGGCGTCCTGGAGAGTATAGCAGATCTCAGGAAGTTGGGTCCCGTAATCTCGCTAGGACATTCCGTGGCGAGCTATGACCGTGCTTGTGAAGCTATAAAACAAGGAGCTTCTATGGTTACACATATTTATAACGCGATGACGCAACCTCATCATCGACACACAGGCCTGTTCGGTCTTTTAGGCGCGACCAAAAACGATCTTCCTAAACAAGGCGGCAAGAAACCTTATTTTGGCATGATTGTAGACGGTATTCATGTGCATCCTAGCGCTGTGTCAATAGCATATCATGCTCATAAGGATGGTTGTTGCTTAGTGACGGACGCCATGTTCCCTATGGGTTTGCCTAATGGTGACTATCCTTGGGGTAAGCAACTGATCAAAAAAGAAGGTCTTTTAATACACTTGAATGGAACCTCTACGATTGCAGGTAGTGCTGTAGAGCTCGACACGGAACTGAAGAACCTTATAGAGTGGGCAGATGTGTCTATAGCCGAGGCGTTGAAGACTGTTACCGCTAATCCTGCGAGATCAATAGGCTTGTTCCATAGGAAAGGAACTTTGAGGCCAGGAGCTGATGCTGACCTGACCATTCTCGATGAAAAGATCAATGTCTTGAAGGTTTACAAGCTGGGTCATCTTGTCTATGAGAAGCCGAAGTCTGTAAGTTAGCTCGGTTGTTGGATCATGTGTTTGTATTTGTAGTTAGAGCGGAAATGAAACGTGCCGAGAATCGAACTAGTTCGAGTAATATAAGTGGTTAAGGTGATTTGAGGTGGTCTGGTGGTCTCAGGTGGCCATATCGTAACCTGTCTTATCTTGACTTATACAATATTGCTATATCATGCTGTACCTATACCTATTCCTATTCCTATCGATATCACTAACAACCCATTTCCGTAATTGCTCCTTTCATGTCCAATCCATCCCATATCCAACCTGTTATAGATACTTGTCATACCCATACTTGTTCAGTCTTACTATGAGCCGATGACTCTCAGCCAATAATCAAGCCCACCCAATAACTTCAGCCCTGTATCAGCACTCAGTCTCATGCAAAGCTGTCGACTTCCACTCAGGTCGACTTCTGCTTAGGCCACCTCCTTTATCTCCTTATACTCTTTATAACTAATCGACCCTTTGTGTCCTTGGTACCTTGTAATCGCCACTCTACACGACGACAACGAACAGCCCGCTTTGCGAGCCAACTGATGCAAAGTCTCCTGCTGATCCCAGCCCCATTCTTCAGCGACTTCCGGTAGAAACGTCGACGAGTAGCTGCGGCCGGAGCTCGACGTGAAATGCGCACGTACCCCATGTACCCCGACGGTCCAGTCCAAAGGATCAGGAACCTCTTCGAAGTTGTCTAATATAGTCACAGCGCATTCCAATGTCGCCAATTCCGCTTCTGTAATGGGATCGAATCTAGTATCATGTAATGCTGCTATAAGAGCATACTCTGCCACACCTGAATGCAACTCCGTGGCTGCAAACGTGCCTATACAACCTCGGAGACTCTTCTCTGAACCATTCAATGTATTCCAGGTGACAAACAGCGGACTATGCTTGTCAGGATCCACTACAGACTTTGAGCTATCAGCAGCCATGGCTTTTTCAAAGGCCTCAAAGCTAGTTTTAGGAGTCTTGCTTAGCTTGTGAGCCAGCGTGTCGAAAGCGTATGCGGCAAAGACTTTAACAGGGACTCTTTTTCCTCCAGCGGTCATGATACAATTGTTGAATATCACAATGATAAAATAAAATGGTAGATCTGTAACGTTTAGTCCGTTTGATATCAAAAAACGTTACGTTACGTAGGAAGTTCGGATCCATATCGCTCAATATATCCGTCAAGTCATCACGTCAGTATATCACGTGACATATGCACGGCTGTGCACGCACACTTTTTCCCCCTACTAAATCACCATACGGCATCTTTGCACGTCCAAACGGAGAAGTGAGTCCGAAATCGAGTCCAAATAAAGCACCACAATTACTAATCCCGCAATTTGCCATCCTCAACTTCACTTTTCCAGGGTTCGTATAATACAAGTTCCAAAAGACTCAAACACTCATAAGAATGTCAGTAAGCAAGACATTGAATCATTCAGGCTACGAAGTGGCTACTTTTGCTGCAGGTTGTTTCTGGGGAGTAGAACATTTGTTCTTGAAGCACTATGGCCAAGGTAAAGGCCTTATAGATGCCAAAGTAGGGTATACTGGAGGACGAACTTCCTCCCCTGATTATAGGACTGTGTGTTCGGACACTACAGGACATGCGGAAGCGTTACAAATATCGTTTGATCCTAATATCGTGACTTATTCCACTTTGGTAGACTTCTTTTTCCGAATGCATGATCCTACGCAGGTGAATAGACAGGGTCCTGATGTCGGTAGGCAATACAGAAGCGTGATCTTTACTCATAATGAAGAACAGGCCAGAACTGCTAATGAAGTCAAAGACAGGATGCAAAAGACTTTTTACAGAGATAGAATCGTCACTGAGATTGTTCCTATCGAGCTGTTCTGGGACGCCGAGGAGTATCACCAAAAGTATCTGATCAAGAACCCCTCGGGCTATGAATGTCCTTCTCATTATGTTCGAACCAAGCCTCAGGTGTGAACAAGTTCAGCGAGTTCAACTTGAATAAGAATGTGATATCTAGGGGTTGGCTACGCCAGTTTGGTCGCTGCAGATCCGGATCAACTGCCTGTTCTCACTATACAAGGCCACTCAACGACAATGCCTAGTTAGGCAGGGAACTTTCAAGCAATAATAAACAATATAATTTAATCATTAATAAACCAATCATCATTGTCCAAGAATACCTATCCCCCCAAGTTATCACGTTGTATCTACTACTCTACCTCTATGTTTGGCAATCGATAGTACGGCTGTACTTGGACCTGAAATTTTTAGAATTTTTTTAAAAAAGTTCCGAAATTTTTTTATTCAACCACTAAATCTCTCCTCTTGAACCAACACCCCAAAAACAACTTACAATGCTGAAACGTAAGAGAGACGAGACTTCCAGTCTGACATCTGAGGAAGTAGCGTTCCCTAGAGGAGGTGGAACCATTTTGTCACCGCTGGAAATTCGGCAAGTAACGAACGAAGCTGCCAAAGAGGCCGCTGCGTCTTCTTCTTCTGATCTTTTCGGACCTGCCAAACCTAAAAAGATCAAGAATACCACTGACAAACCCAAAAAGTCCAAGAAATCCAAAGCAGCTAAAAACGAGTCTTCAGGAGACTTGGAGGACAGTAAAAAAGTGCGAATCGAAAGCGTCACGGGGCATTTGCTGAAACAGAACCCTGGGTCGTCTGTGCTAGCTCGAATCAACAATATTGCTGACCATTTCCTACAAGTATCATTACCTAATAACTTATTCGGTGAGATATTTCTCGGCAATATTAACGAACAAATCAAACAGAAGCTCGCCAAACTTTCTGAAAACCTCGAAGATGATGACGAGGGTGATTTGGATGAAGATGATAATGACGACGACGAAGAGGATCTCAATGCATCGATGTACGGCTTTCAAATCGGCCAATGGATCAGAGTGGCTCCTATTGCCAAAGATGAGACCACCACCACCACTAGAAAAGCTATTAGTCTTACAAGTAGCCCTGAAGTCGTTAACCAAGCTATTTCCGACGAAGATATGCTGAAACCTGACTTGTTGGTCCAAGGTTGCGTACAGAGTGTCGAAGACCATGGTGCTATTATCAGTTTAGGCCGTGAAGGGCTCAGTGGATTTGTCGCACGATCCAAAAACGCTACGACTCAAAATGAAGACTGGCTTGTCCCTGGTCACGTGCGCCTGTTCCGAATCTTATCTTCAAGTGGCCCTAGCGATAGAAAGGTCGTTAAGCTGTCTGCTGATCTCGCAGGGAAACCCACTTTAGGCTTGGAATCAGTTAAGTCGTTGGTCGCAGGAACTCTGGTCAATACCTTAGTAACGGATGTTCTTGACAAAGAAGGTTATTCCGTGAAGATTTTCGGTACATTCGATGGTACTCTTGACAATGTGCATTCTGGATTTGCCGGCTCACAAGCCGCTCCTTCAATAGGTGATACAGTCCCTGCTAGAGTCATATTCGTACAGGCACAACGTCGATTTGACTTTGATGAGACTGTCGACCCGAAGATCATGTTGTCTGTACTGCCTGAAATCACGAAGCTGACTGGTTCCGTAAATGAAGAGGTTTCCACTGCATTCCAGCCAGGACAGTTCATTGAAAATGCCAAAATCATCGCTTACGCTCCTCACAATCTCGGTGTCTATATTGATTTGCGTGGATCATCCTCTAAGAATGAGACGCAAGAACTTAGAGCATTTGTGCATATATCCAGAGTCGCTGACAAGCCTATAGAGGACTTAGAAGCCGCGTTCCCTCTAGGATCCGTTCATCGTGCCAGGATCCTTGATTACTCGCCTTTTGACAATCTCTATATCGCGGGTCTAGCCGATCGAATCATCAACCAAAAATTCATCAGGGTCTCTGAGATCCCTGCTGGCGAACAGTTCAAAGGTATGGTCACTGGAATTACTAAAAATGGCTCGTTACAGCTGGTATTAGAAAACCTCGAAGGAAGCTTACCTGCTAAAGCCAAAGCCGCTCCTAAATATGATTTCGACGATATTTTGAAACCTCGAGCATTCGTCGGGCCTTTACATATTAGTGACGTCAAGCTGAAGAATCCTGAGCTCAAGTACCCCGTAGGCTCTATTGTCAAATGCCGAGTATTGTCTCATGCGCGTAACGGCAGTTTGAGGATGTCTTTGAAGAAGAGCATTGTTAATTCCACGGAGAAGACCTTCACTAGTGTTGATGACATGGCTGACTCTATTGACGGAACGACCAAAATACCTACAACTATTGTCAAGATTCAAGATAGAGGCGCTATAGTGGAGTTTATTGGTGGCTTCACTGGGTTCCTACCTTTGTCGGAAATGTCTGAAGCTTTTGTAGAGCATCCTTCCAAGATCTTCAAGTTAGGACAGACTGTTGGTGTGTTCCTGAAAGATGTCGACCCTGAGATTGGTAAAGTCATTGTTACCTGCAAAACACACTCTTTCGGAGGAGCTGCCGATGGTGCTTCAGATGCTTCTAAAGCAGGCGAGTTAGTTCCCGGTAAATCTGTTGTCGAAGGCAAGATTTTAGAGAAAACCGTTAATGGTGTTACTTTGGATATCAACGGTGCAAGAGGTGTATTATCTAAAGAACAAATCAATGACGATTTTAGCAAGGCCAAAAGTGTTTTGAAAAAGTTGCAGGTAGGCGACTCATTAGAGGTGGTCATACTACAGATCTCTAAACGAGGCATTATCAGTGTCAGTAGCAAGAAGAGCTTGTTAGATGAAGCCAAAGCTGGAGGTCTACTTTCGTCATACGCACAAGCTGCTGGTGCGGCTTCTATACAGGCGTTCCATGGGTATATTACCAATGTTAATGATACTGGTGCTTTCGTAGGCTTCTCCGCTGGCGTAGTTGGTTTGATTATGAAGCAGGACATCCCTGGGCAAATGTGGAAACGGCTGACCAACTCTTTCAGTGGAATGGAGTCTGTCACGTGCTATATCCGCAAGTTCGACAAGTCCAACAACAGAATCTTTTTGTCGTTGAGTCCTGTGCAACAAAAGCCCGGCGTGAATAGTTTATCACATGGCCAGGTGGTCAAAGTCACTATAAACTCTGTGAAGAGAACACAACTCAATGTTAGCATCAATGGTGGATCTGAGAAGGGCCGTATCGACATCTCGGAAGCATTCGAGTCATTTAAGCAGATTAAGGACACCAAGAATCCTCTTTCTAAGTTTAACAAGGGACAGGAGCTTGAGGTACGTGTGGTTGGCCTGCATGATGCTCGAAACCATCGGTTCTTGCCCATATCACAGCGTCACCGTGGCTACGAAGTTTACGAGCTAAGCATGCGGTCGTCGTCTTCTAATAATGAGACAATCATGGCTGACAGTGATATTGAAGAAGGTAAGGTATATACTGGGTATATCAACAACATCGGAGCCGATTTTGCCTGGATCAATATCAGTCCTACTATCAGAGGTAGAATATCGTTACTTGATCTCACCAATGACACCAGCTTAGTGGATTCTGACGAGAGTATTGTCAAGAACTTCCCTATTGGCACAGCTATTCGATGTGTTGTCAAGTCCAAGACTCCTCAATTGCGATTCCGGGTGACTGATGTAGAGACTAAGTCATTCAATGAGTTAAATGTTGGCGATGTTTTGCCTGGTATTGTTGCTAAAGTACATGATCTTTTCTTGACTATCAGATTAAGTGACGATGTAGTAGCCACTGCTTATATTACAGATCTAGCAGACAGCTATGGAGCCAATCTCACTGCAAAGTACGAGATGCAAAATATCTGTGCCGTCAAGGTAGTGGAGATTGATGAGTCCAACAAACGTGTTTATGTCAGTTTAAGGCCTTCTGTTGTTCAAAATGGTACAGCAGCAGAAACAGTAGTGGATCCTGTGATTGATGCTCCTGTGGTCGACGCAGTGGTGCGAGGTTTTGTGAAGAATGTCGCTGATGGAGGTCTTTTTGTCAGTCTTTCCAGGACTTTGGTAGCTCGAGTACAGATAAAGAATTTGTCTGATGAGTACTTGAACGAGTGGAAGAAGTTTTTCCACATAGGCCAGCTGGTGGAAGGACGAATCGTAAGTGTTGATGGCAAGGGCCGTGTAGAGATGACTCTGAAGAAGTCTGCGCTTGGTGGTGATAAAAACCAATCTCAAGGTGGTTCACTGAGTTCGGTAGAGGTCGGAGCAGTGTATTCTGGTCTAGTCAAGAAGGTCGAAGATTACGGAGTGTTTGTATCATTGGACGGACTCGGTAATGTTTCAGGGCTTTGTCACCGTTCTGAAGTTGCGGATATTCCTCTTCATAACCTTGGCAAAGTGTTTTCGGAAGGTGACCGTGTTAAAGTCAAAGTGCTCAAGGTAGATTTGGAGAAGAACCGCATGGCTCTCGGTATGAAAGCGTCATATTTCGGTGATGAGGACACGAACATGGCCGACAGCTCTGAGCAGAGCGGTTCTGAATCTGGGAACGGGCTCTCTATTGAGGCCTTTGAAGACTCTTCTGACGAGGAAATGGACGAGGAAAGTGAAGAGGACAGTGACAGCGATGATGATGAGGAGGAGGATGAGAGTAGTGAATCTGAGGCATCTGAAGCCGAAGGTGAAAGTGACGGTGCTGGACTTGGAGCCGCATTCGACTGGACCGCGAGTATCTTTGATCAAATGAAGCCCGACGATTTGTCAGAGGAGGAATCTGATTCAGATGACGAGCTTGATACAAAGCGTAAGAAGCGACGAGCTAAGAACCAAGTGTCTGAAGATAAAACTGCCACATTGTCTACGAAACTTCCTCAGAGTGTATCTGATTTCGAGAGATTGCTTATCGGTTCACCGAACTCCTCCGTAATCTGGATGAACTATATGGCGTTCCAACTGCAACTGAGTGAAGTGGAAAAGGCTCGTGAGATCGGTAAACGTGCTCTTAAAACGATAGGTATTCGATTCGAGGATGAGAAGATGAATATTTGGGTAGCGTTGCTGAACTTGGAGAACAGTTTCGGCACAACGGAAGCTCTCGACGAGACCTTCAAAGAAGCGTGTCAGTTTATGGACCCTAAAATTGTTCATGTAAAGATGGCCAATATCTTAGGAGCCACCAGCGGGAAGTTGGACAAAGCTAAGGAAGTTTATGATGCTGCTGTCAAGAAGTTTGGCCGGGCGGATCCAACATTGTGGGTTTCTTATGGTCAGTTTTTGTTCAATCACGACGACAAAGACGCCGCTAGAACTCTGTTGGATAAGGCATTGCGAAGCATCAGCAACCTACCTAATGTCAACCAAGTACAGCGAGATATCATTACAAAGTTCGCTGTAATGGAGTACACTTCGGGAGACTTGGAACGAGGCAGGACGTTGTTTGAAGGATTGGTTGCGTCATATCCTCGACGGGTGGATATCTGGAACGTTTACATTGACCAAGAGCTGAAGAAAGCGGATAAGCCTTATATCACGCGAGTGTTTGAACGTGTTGTGGGCGTGAAATTGTCACAGAAACAGGCGAAGTTCTTCTTCAAGAAATGGCTCGCTTATGAAGCCAAGCACGGAGACGACAAGTCTGAGGATTACGTGAAGGCTAAGGCTGCGGAGTATGTTTCCAAGGTAGTGAAAGAACAGGAGTGAAGAGTGGAAGTAGGGTGGAAATGGTGTGTTTTGGTTGTATATATGAAATATTATATATGTGCAGTAGAAAAAGCTGGTCACATTATATACAGATATGTGCAGATCTGTTAGAAGATATTGACTAATGTATTAATAAGATATTGATAAGATATATGAGTGATATATAAGCTATTGATAAGTTATTAAGCAATGTATCAACAGGATGTTTGAACAATGTATCAGTGATTTATTAATAAGATATTGAAAATATATTTGATTGGGTGAGTGAGAATTGAAAAAAAGCGAACTTAGTGACTGGAATACGAACTAGATGAGTAAGCTAATATAGATATGTGCAAAACAATTATCTATATATAATTGACTGGGCATGTAATAACGAGTATAAATAACGAACATAAGTAAGCAACATAAATAACCGAGCAATAAATGTACCGTCGTGCATCATTATTGTTAACCGTGGCGTATCGTTCACCAGCCACGTCGTAAACGCACACACTCCCGTTCACGGCTTGTGTTTCACCGTCTGTCGATACTGATATGCATAGTGTCGCATTGGTACATTAAATGCACGTTCAAGTCTCGGTCTTAATATGATAAATGCTTTGGTGGTTTGTGGCATAGCCACTGACTGAGCTGAACGAACTGAGCAGTTAGCACTCAGCACCAGGGGAACACAACCATCTATTTGCCTCAGTAGAACAACCACATTCTGTGTCTTATTTGGGGATATCTGGCAGTATAATTCATTTGACCCCATCCTATCGCATTCTGTTGTTTTTTCTTTCTTTCTTTTTGTGCCTCCGAGATGTACACGACAGGGCACCGACCTAAAACAGATACTCTCCGGGCGATCATATGTGAGGTCCGATCAGGCGTCACCAACGCGATTCAGGGGTACATGAAAAGAGCTGGACATAAAGGCACTGAACAAAAGCAATAGCAATAGCAATAGCAATAGCAATAGCAATAGCAGTAGCAGTAGTCGCGTAATTACGTAGCTTCGTGTCCTACTTGACTAGAGACACCCTGTCAAATCTTGACATGCAGATCTATCGTCAGGACTTTTTGTTTTTTTTGTTTTTCACATTTTTTCACTCGAGATCCCTGAATTAAGGTTTAGGCCAGGCTGTAACGCCAACACTACAGCCAGCACTACAAGTAGGACGCGATTGGACAAGACGGCGTAACCTAAAACCAAAGAAAAAATAAAAACGCGCTCAACAAGGCCACCAATTATGGTTTACTGTCTTGTTGCGTATAAGTTTGGTATAACTTTGGTGTAGCCATGCACCTCCACAGACGCACGTTAGATTGTGCCTGCGGACATTTGAGACCACGAAAGCCACAAAACGCACCTTTTTGTGGGCCTCTTTTAGAGCCGTTTTTGGTGGCCTTTTTGGGACTCCAGGAACACCCTTTTAAGAACTCCAGTGGCCCCTTTTAGGAAACCTCTTAGGGGTTGTGTCTATGTGGGTCCTGCAGCACGAATCTCCTTTCCTTTTACAGGCAGTGACCACCTCGCAGTTTTAAATGCAGTTTTGAACACAACCACCGCGTGAGCCCAGACTTGCATTCTTCTCCTCCTCCTTTATCCATACTTTGCTCCGTTCGTTCGTTTTAGGCCAGGTCGGTGGTTCTGCTAAAAAGTAGGTCGTCTGCTATATTGTTCCGTGCAGTTCGCTACTTTGTTAACGAGACAGTTCCGATTGCGTGTCGAATTTCCTTGTTCAGGAAACCAGATTAGATTTAGGAGGTGGTCAATTCAGGAGAGGCCGAGGACAGTAAAAACCAAAGGAAACAGTCTAGGTGGAAGGACCACAATAAACAAACCACCACAACAACAACAAAGAACAAAGAGCAATAAACAAACACATAAGTTTGGATCATTGATCTTGTTCCTGTTGTTGCTTTGATTTTGGCTTCATTATCAAGACTTGCGGCTACTCAAAACTCCAGCACCAGCTATCTCTACTCTGTGCAGTGTTTAATCAGCGCCTTCTCGGTTGTATAGGCAGCTTAATTAGAGGGTTGCCCGATCCAACCAAACCTTAAATTGGTGGTCCAATATAAACAACACACCCGCTCGATTTCTTTTCCGGGTTTTATAGACCTGAGACGTTCTAGAAGGACTCTTACCAGTCGCTTGAACCTTTTGTAATAGTTTGTTTGTTGGTGTTCTAGGTGCTGCTTCAGTGACATCTGTGACCTATCGTTACTGGCCTGTTTTTAACAACCATCTTGAGAAATAATACTGAGAGGAATAATATCGTACAAACCGCCCTACCTGCATTCTCGTGTGAAATATTCTCTCCAGTGCATACATGTCGCAGACGCCGTCCAAAATCCCTACGGCCACTAGGGCCTCTGTAAAAGCGTCTCCTGTAGGCGATTCCCCTAAGAAACCGAAGCGAAGGACACGGGTCTCGGAGCTGTTGGCAAGACTATCAAACAGTAGTAGTCATCGCGCACGAGTAGCTAGTACACAGGAGGACCAATCTCATCCTATCAATGCGTCGTCTCCTGGCCCCAAAAGCCCTTCCGAGACGTCTCTGCACAAAACATTGATACCTGTAGCGAAACTCAGCGCATCTGTTTCCAATATTCCTAGTCCAACTCACAATTCTACAATAGGATTAAATCGGATCAAATCCAAAGATGCTCTGGCGTCTAACCAGTCATTAACATCGCATAGAACCCTCCGCGCGTCGCGCAACAGTCGCCGTGAGTCCACCAGCTCTATAGAAAGCGCGACGTTCTTTCCTCGCATCCCTGAACACCCACCGGCCATTCCTCGACCTTTGACAAAGCACCATTCCGACGCGGATTTCAAGACTAGGGTACCTTCTGGTAGTGTTTCTGGTACAAACACGTACGCTAATGCAAACGCGAAGGAATCCTCTGCTAGCTTGAACAGACGCCATTCCATGTTCGCCAATACAGAGGCTATTACTCCGCGTGGTTCGCCTAATTTGGACCATCGCACACGTAGCTCCATGTCCAACAGTCAATCAAGCATAAGTCCGCGGTATTCACGCATAGAACCGCGAAAACTCGACAGGCGTACTTCTATTATCAGCGTAGCATCCTCGACCACGAGTCTCCAGAACCCTCCTATCATGCCTCTACCACAGCCAGAGGCCAAGAGCAACAGTAACAATAACAACTACAGCACTAACAGGCGCTCTGTATCCGAAAGCACTATTCTTCCAGGCCCAGGTAGTTCGCGTAATGATCACCAGGCCAGTACCAATCTTGGTCAGAGCGGACTTACTGGTTCTAACAGCATTAATAGTGGATCTGACCTTCCTGCTGGGCCCATTTTTGCACCTAATGCAATTTCTGCGCCTAATAGTCGACCCACCAGTAGAGTAGGAGTCCGCCCATCATCTCGCGTCGCTACCAGGAAACGCGCCTCTGCGCGAATTGTGTCCGCCGGTCAACCTAACACTCCATTAAAGAAGTTACAAGCTACGAGAATGGAAGAGCTCAAAACAAAGATCAAGCAGCTTGAAGACGTGCTGTCTAAAGACAACCTGGAAAGAAGACTTGCGTTGGAACAAACGGAGCAAATCCAGGTCCTACAGCAGGCTCTGGATAAGGAAAGACAGGCTCGTTTAGCGTTAGAGTCTCTTTTAAAGAGCAGTAACGACAACATAGACCCGGAGTCGCGAGGACCAAACGAATCAAACTTTGATAGCCAGGAAAAACTCAGCATTGACACATCGCGGACGTCTGACCTCACAGGTGCGTATTCCTTCAGTACGCCTAGTAGCAGTTCTGATGACCACCGTAAGAGCATTTGTACCAGCATATCCAATACTACAGTTCTCAGTGTTCTCAGTGACGCTGATGATGACAACAACAATAACCAAAACCAACAGGAATCAAAATATGGTATTGATCTTGTAGCACTACAGACTGAGGTATCTGTGCTCACGGCTGATAACCGTACGCTGAAAAGCGAGAAAGAGCGGCTGGTGACTCTAGTAAAGCAACGAGAAGAAGACCTCAAAAGTTGTCGTGAGGAACTCATTAATACTGCCAATGATAAGGATTCTCTACAAAAAGCGGAACTTGCGTTAACGACTCAAGTACAAATGCTCGAGAAGGAACTGAAGAGTTTGGTGATGATGAAAGACGAAGAGATTGAACGACTAAATACGTTGAACCTGGCATTACAGCATGAGTCAACCGCGTATCAGATCAGCCGCAAACAGTTGGAATCACGCGTGGCTAATCTTGAGAGTATCGGAAGGAGAAATAAGAGGTATATCAGTGCTCTTGAAGTCAGTTTACAGGACCTCAAGATCTCGTTAGAAGAACGCGCCATGGAGAATGACGAGCTAAACTGGTCCATCACCAAAGTCATGGAGCAGGCCAATCAGACTATTGAGGACGCAAAACGGCTCAGCAGCGGTAACACGGTGCGTCACAGCGGGTCGGTAATCGTGCCTTCGCCGCCGACTTCACCCATGGCTTCTGACGCGTCGTCTTTGCATCAAGTGAAAATTGCATAAACAAAAGTTCTGATGCGATGCGACTTACGGTACATTTAAGTGGTTCGAGTTACGAAACTTATTCAATTTATTTTTCATGTTATTCAAGATACTCAAGATTCTTGAGTTGAGCTGAGATGCTGTTGGAGTAGGTTAATATTATCATTGACAACATAGCATTAATATAACAGCATTAATAATATGTAGCAACAATCTGCTTTTACATGCAAGATATGCAAAACTTAAGGACTTCTTTTTGGAAGGCTTACTGCTTCATTTCAAGCGGAAACTCAAGCTCATGCCGCCGGAGTTATGGATCATCGTGCTGCTCAGACGCATTTTTTTATACTGACTTTCCACGACCCATTCATACCAGACACTTTGATGTGTACATCGTCGCCAGATGCTTACCATAGCCTCACTGTCGTCTACGAGGGTCAGCGGCTGTGACAACGGGAAATATATTGGGAACCACGACAACAGGTTGTTGGACTTCTGTTCATAAGTCTCTGGGCGTGTAGATAATTCAATACCGCGGTACAGAACGGCTTCAAAATAACCCGCGAGTCCATGTATTACTCCTTTATTCGGGATACGGAAGCTCAGTTTCTTGAATCGCTCATGTTTACCGTTGTTCGGGTGCTGGAATGTCCATGCTAACTTCGACTCTGAGCTCAGCGTGTCTGCTTGTTGTAAGAATACCACATAAGACTTCTCCAAAGAGTTGCCATTACTCACTAAAGACGTTGTACGAGGTACTGAAGAATAATCTGTGCCGTCAGAGTTCCTAGCTGATGCCCAGACACTAGGACTAAAGATAGGTTGTAAGTACGAGCGGTATTCTTGAGGGATCATGACTCCATCCGTAGCGAGGTATTGCTGGATATTATCAAGACATTCAGGAGACAGTTCGTTGTCTCCAAATGATCCTAGTAATTCACTGACGATAATGTCGAATTTTATTGCATGTAGTACTGAGGATGGAGGTGTCCAATCGCAGATATTCGCATGAATAAGCTGTATATTGTGCTTAGAGTCTGTCGACCAAACTTCTTGCAGCCGTTTTTCCAGTAATACAACTGCGGAGGAGTTTTTTTCAAAGACATACAAGTTCAATGATCGGTTGCCAGCGGCTCTAGCGGCCCTGATGCAACAATCTACCAACGGACCTCGTCCCGCGCCAGCTACAGCCACAGTCAGAGTCGAATGATCAGGTCGGTCGAACATCGCGTAGAACAATGCCTTTTCGTATTGACTGTACTTGACCGAGTCGATTTCGAAAACCTCATAGAAAGCCGCTTCAAGGTCTTGAGATGACGGCTGGATAGGTTTCTGGAGCACATCTGCGACATAAGAACCGTAACTTTCCAAAGGACTCTTTTCAGGTGCGGACATATGTAGATGTCTGAGGTATTTCAGAAACGAGTCTCTGCCTCCTACAAATCCATTAGAACTTATACCTGTTTCCTTGTCGATATCTTCTTCGATAATTAAGAACGGACTGATAGTAAAGAACTTGTATAACATCCGCTGGACAGTTTTCGACAGGACAGGATAGTTTTTGGCATTTCTTACAAACGTGCGTGGAGTGAACACAAGCATGGCCACAGGATCCGCGAACCAACGCGATACCACGAAATCCGGGGGTACTATACGTGGCATTTGCAACGCTAGCGCGAGGTTCATGGGGTAATTACACATGACGCGTATCGTGTTCCAAACTTCCCATACACTGAGCAGGTCCGCAGGAGGAGTCGCGACATTGTTCTCCTTGTCTACAGTATACTCCTCAGTGAATGGTAGATGCAATAAGATCTTGATATCAGGGAACCTCAAGCATAACTTCTGGACGCTTTCTGCGTACTGTGCAACATGCGTACGGCGGCGTGGCCCGGATATAACCACGTACTTGAATGCACAGAAATCTGCATGCTTGACCTCGTTATAGAGTACTTGATAAGACAGTTTCGACAACTCAGCATCTTTCGAATCGAGTTCTATCCACGGAGCCGCCAGGGCAATGGTATTTTTGACATGCTTTCCAGGGAACACACACAGTTCTCCGTGTCCAGGGGACAAGTTTTTGGAGTTGTTTTGTGGCATATCTTGCTTCAGTATACGGTTCTTGTACTTCTTGTTGGTGATTCGACTGGTGATCATGTCATAACCTTGAGCCAACGCGGAGTCTAATGTAGCCTGGTCAGAACAACCGTGCTTACCGGGCATATTGAGACCAATAAACAGGGGTTTTTCCGGATTGATGCCCAATGTATTAGAGACGGAACTCGAGGCCATACTGGCAGCCAGTTGTTCTTCGTCATTGAGTTGGTTTGAGTGGTGGTGATGATGATGATGATGCTTGTTTATCTCAGAGGTATCAGAGACACCAGTAGTAAAGTCGCCGGTATAATCACCGGTAAAGTTCCCCGTAGTAAAGTTACCTGTGAAATCAGACTCCGTTACACTGCCAGGCTCATCGCTGGCTGTCGTGTTATGAGAGCTGTTCATTTCCAGGGCCACAGGAACCATTTCGAAGTCTGAGGCAGAAGCGTAAGATTCAGCGCTGGAATGACTGTCGCGATTGGAGAATCTATCCAGAGGTTCCGCACCGGTCGTTGGACGAGCGGTCGGGTGCATTTTTATAGTTGATTTGACTAGCCAAATCAAGCCAAAGTAGAGTTTGCTACTCCTTTGGTGGACGCAGTCGGAAGGACAGGTATGATGTCGATGTGGAGGTATTAAGGTTGAGATGGTGCTGGATCAAGGAAATTAAATGATCCAAGTACCCCTGAATGGCGTGCCTCGACCGTGAGAATTAATTATTTGGTTTAGTTTCGTGTCGTGGTGTGATGTGTTGTGTTGTATTGTATTGTGTGATGTTTACCTGGTCTTCTTTTGTCGAGCGTGTTAAGCTTTGTCAAGTTCAGCTCAGGGGTAAAGTGAACTAACTAAAGCAGTAGCACTGTGGTAAAAACGCTGGAATATGGCACAAGGTGAACGTAACGTTAAGTAAATGCAGGGATGAGGAAAGAAACAAAGTTTGTGTTTCCAAGGAACTTTTTGGGAGTTTCGGAGAAATGAAAAGAACAAAGGAACAAAAGAACAAATTCTCGGAAGAGAAAGGAAAGATGATCTGGATCAATGCTGCCTAAAGCGGAAAGGAAGGATGAAAAGGGTACAAGCTACGAGGACGCAAAGGGAAGTGAAGAAAAGAAAAGAGTATAGTAGAACCACGACCAGAAATAGAAGCAGCGAAAGAAAATTAAAAATAGAGCACTTGGTTTTTCGTTTGGTTGTATTTGATGTTTTATGTAGTCCCTTGTTAGTCCCTTGTTAGGTTTAGCCCTTTGTTTAGTCAGGGAGTGCTTTGTACATTCCTGCTTGAGTTTATAGAGGCAAGTTCCGCCTTGTGATCTCATCTCATCTGGTCTGCTGAAACAATCACGAATTGTCGTCCTACATTCCTACGTTTCTCCGAGTCCTATATACACATCAATGTGACTTATTTGAAATATAAATAACCACGACCCATGAGCCCATGAGCCATTCCCATTCACCCTCACCAACAAGCATATTTTAGGCTAAAACCCGAACCCGTTGCTGCCTCCCCCACCCGATCCAAATCCAAATCCTGATCCAGGGCCAGGAGGGTCCCAACGTGCACCTTGAGGACGCGTCAGGTCGTCAGGATAGCCGTTGTTAGCGCCAGGGCCCCTGTTGCGGAAAAATGGATGGTCTCGTCCCATATACATGCCTCCTCCGCTACCAGGACCACCAATTCCACCAAGACCTCGATCATGAACTCCAATTACTGGCTCTAGTCGGGGATACGGTCCGATTCCGTCGGGGTAAAGGTCTCTATCGCCGATAATGGGGGGTGCCACGGGCCCGGATGTGCTACTGGGCCGGCCGAGCATCTCATATTCGTCCTCAAACCCTGGCGGAGTCTCTCTACGTGCAGGAGTACCGCGGTCCTTGATAGAAAACACCGGTCCAGGGGGGTCAGGCGATGATCTGCGCGAAGGATCCTGTGATGCTGATTCGTAAGATGGCTGAAACGATCCTCTGGAAGAGCTCGTTTCTTGGAGTCTCGATGCAAATTGTTCTTCTTGTTGTGCCGTTTCCTTTTCCATATTGTCGTTGGTATTGTTAATGTGATTTTTGCTTTTGCTGCTGTTTTCACCAACACCACCACTCTCATTTCCTTGAATCAAACTACCGAGGTGTTTGCTCACTGTTTCTAGCAGTTTGTCGGTAGAGTCTTCGGAAACGTACATTTCATGGATATCTTCGGAATCCTGCCTGGTGAAAAATGACGAGTTCATATACGTGGGTACGGCCAGCGTACATGACGCTGTTTGCGAACCTACACGAGCATTGAACACAAGGTCCTGGACACCCATTTTAGCCGCCACCAGTTCCACATTTTCCAGGTCTTTTCCTTTAGGCATATCATAAGATTCTGCCGCTGAAGATTGGTCCACTGTGAACCGATAATAGTTTGGCCCTGCTTGGTTCCAGTTCGGCGGCAAACTAGTCACAGATTGTCCTAAGGCATTAGCGAGCCAGACAAACACTGTAGCAGCGAGTCCATCTGCAGGAGACTTGATTAGTTCCAGTATGGACTCACCGGTCAGCCGCGCCATCTCATTATAGATGGTATGTGCTTTCATGTTGCTGTTACAATGCGAAGTTTAGTTGTAAGCAGGAAGTAAGGAACGTAAGGAAAGTTATATGCTATTAAAGTTGTGGGGTGGTATTGGTAGTGGTGGTGTATAGCGCCGTGTAGTATTTAGTCAGCGCTTAGTCAGCTTTTCTGTATTCTCCACCTCATCACCAGATATGTCCCTACTTCATCCTTCAACTGCTTACTCGGTTGGCCGAACTTGGGTATTAAATATTATACATACCACCACAACTCCCCTGGTAGAATAACGCCCTCGCCGTTGGTGGCTTATCTAATGGAAGGCATACGTATCGTGAATGCTGATGACTCAGACTACGCGAGACCTCATGGCTCTCCTCCTGGTTCACCGTCCTTGGCCGCACGAGCTAATGCTCAATGGCTAGGACAACCGCATATCAAAGGATCTAATGAGTTCCAGCAAATGATCCTGCTGACGATATGTGTGTGTGGATTACAATTCACTTGGGGTGTGGAAATGTCATACATCAACATCTACTTGTTGTCTCTAGGAATGTCCAAATCCATGCTATCAGTAGTTTGGGCTGCAGGGCCTATTTCAGGGCTACTTATGCAACCAATTGTAGGCGCAATGTCCGACAATTCTACAAGCAAATATGGCAGACGACGGCCGTTCATGATTGTGGGTACGGCGTTTGTAAGCTTGGGTTTAATTGTGACTGCTTGGGCTCGTGATATTGTCGGTATCTTTGGAATGGCTGATCTAGGTGCAAGAACATTGGCTACTCTAGCAATATTCCTAACGGATTTCTCTATAAATTCTGTACAAGCTTGTTGCAGAGCTATTATAGTGGATACCTTGCCTCCTGAGAAACAGGAGTTAGGTAACGGTTGGGCAGGCCGAATGATCGGCACGGGACATTTGATTGGCTACTTTATGGGCTACTTGAACCTCGTGGAGATCTTCCATGGCTTACTTGGTGACTCTCAGCTCAAGAATCTGTGTGTCATTTCATCTTTGGCATTGGTTGTCACGGTTTCAATTACCAGTTACGCTGTTACTGAGCGGATCCAGCTCGATAATGGCCTAAGTGGTATCAATAACAATGGCTATAGAGACAAGTCTTTGGTGCTCACTGTGTGGGAAATTGTGCGGGGAATTTACGTCAAATTACGTGCCGCTGTTAAGCATCTGCCTCAAAGAATCATGTTGATCTTTGTCATCCAATTCTGTGCTTGGTATGGCTGGTTCACGTTCCTGTTCTACTCTGCTACCTGGGTGTCTGAGGTTTATCTTAAATCCAGTGGGTTTACAGACCCAAATGATGGTGACAGTGATCTCGTAGGCAAAACTGGCCGCGTAGCCTCGATGTCTTTGATGGTCTTCTCGTTTGTGTCACTCATCTTCTCTTGGATATTACCCATGTTGATAGAAAAGGACCAACCACCACTAAGAATGCCCTCGCGTCCAGCGACTCCTTCACAGGCTACCAGCAATTTCGACCTAATGATATACTTTTTCCTGCGCAGAGCTTACTATATCTTAAGCATTCTTGCGACTCCTTTGCGTGTGGTGTTCTACAAGACCAGGAAACTCGTGCTACAGAACAACTGGGGGATCGAGGATCTGTGGTTGTTGTCGCATTTCGTCTATGCGATTGCTGTGTTCTCTACAGGGTTTGTGTCTTCATTATTCCAGGCTACAGTGATTGTAGGCCTGTGTGGATTTGCATGGGCTGTCGTCACGTGGGCTCCATTCTCTCTACTTGCCCAAGAAGTACATGCATTAACACATGCAAATCCTATTATTAGTGATCCTAGTTCCAGGGAGTTGTATTCACGTGACGAAGAGGAGCAGGCTTATTCTAGCCAGTCGAGTTTCGACGCATCTGATGAATCTACGCGTCTGAATCTCGCTCCTCCTACAAACTCCTCTACTACGTCATTGTTACTTTCGGGTTCTCCAAGACGATCATCATTGTCTGAAAGAGACTTCCACTTGCATGACAGTGTCTCTACTACAGGGGAGCAATCTGGAGTCTATCTAGGTATTCACAACGTCGCCATAACGGTTCCACAATTGGTATCAACACTTGTGTCTGGTATAATATTTTCTGTGGTGAGCCCCCATCATGAAGATGGTCCAGATATTGAAGATGGAGGTAAAGCCACGGCTCTGACGCTACAAATAGGGTCTATCACTGCATGCATAGCTGCTTACTTCACTTATAAGCTGAAGAACACGCCCCGGCAAGGTGCTACTAGGGGAAACTAAGGGATACTAGGGTATATAGCTAGGGATAAGGTAGCTGAACGAGAAGACATTTACAGGAATGATAATATAAAGACATATTAATAATATACTTGATATGACATTACTATAGTATATAATAATATTGCAGTATAATATGTGTCTCAACTAATTCTATGCAATATATTTCACCTGAACCCATTTACCTAATGTTTACCTAATATCTAATGTAATGCTACCGATAATTTTTTTGTTTTTTTGCTTTCTTTTGTACTGCCTGCTTCAAATGTCACTTCATATCAAAGCCCTGGCTCTCATCTACTGCCATCTCCAGCTTTCGGTATAGTTTTTCACGTGAGCTATATGCGTACAGGCAAATCTGATTGAAACATGTATGTGCCGTAGGTAAACGGTCACAGTCGTCGCCCATTCGAGATATCCTAAACGGCATGTTGGCAATACCGGTAGCGGGGATACGGTCTGATCCAGTGACAAACATCAGCAACTTGCGCTGATTTTCCGGATTCAAGTCCCTGAAATACTGCCAAAACCACTGAATCACAGGATCACTCTCTGCATTGTAGCCTTTCGGGCACCAGTGGTGATACTTGGTGACAGATCTCAGAGCATCGACATCAATTGGCTCAAGACTACCACGAACCAACAGCTCGATTTCTTCAGGGCGGAAAATCATGAGCGCATTGCCCTCCACAATGCTACAAAATCCAGCTTTCAACGCTTCAAACTGCTTTCTCACCTGGTGATCAAAGTAAAAAGTCATGATACGACGTACGTAATCTTGGCGGTTATCTTTAGTCACACTGATACCCTCCCCACCGCCTACAAGTTCATGAGTAGACACTTTGCCTGTAACCTTGTCCTTGTTATGCACCACAAAGTTCAGACTAAAGACATCTTCAAAGTCGTCGCCATCATACTCTAAAAGCTTTTTAAGGCTTCGACCGTATGAAGGTTTCAATGCTACAAAATCTTCTAGAGTGTAAGCATGGCCTAATAGTTTTTTGAATACAACTGGCGGCAAGTTCAAGTCGAGAATCGTGGAGTTGTACAGCGCCAGTCCGATAGCTACTCCAGTCAATTTGTAATACTTGAGTGAATGCACAGGGTTCGTATCGAACCAAAAATAATGCGACTCCTTCTCTTCATAAAAGTATCCAGTTTTCGCGTCAAATAATTGTCTGAACAACAACAAGAACCATTCCTTCTTCAAGCCACCCGCATCTACACCAGACTCGCCTACAAATTCAACTCTCAGAGCCTTGCGGAACTTGCCTTCATGCCGTTCAAACTCATTAAATGAATCTTGCAACAGATGGCTTCGTCGCACCCGGATGTTTACATAAGGACTCACCGGTTGCTTTTTAAGCAGAGAGCCGAAAAACGCTTCCTGAGCTTCCAACTCCATCTGCCGAAGCGCATCGTGTTCCAAAATCTCACTTTTAGCTCCCATAGACAACAAAAAGGGGTATTTGCAGAAATACAGCTTACCAGGGCCTGATGGCGCATCCTGAGGAGTGGTGGTAGTAAAAGCCGAGAAAATCTGGCCACCGTTAGGAGATACAAGCGACTTAGACACGGAGATCTTGAGAGCAGGATGATGATCATTCGCGTCAGCAGCAGACGCTGCATTACTTCTCTGCCATTCTTCGAAGTCTTTCAAGACGTCCGTAAAATCCACCATGGTGTTGTAAAAAGAGGAGATAGGCACTTTTTGTTTACACAGGACGTTTGCATTGAAGTAAATGGCGAGAACCCGTACAAACACGTGGATTCGCCAGTCATCTGCGTAAACGTCCGTCTTGATGACAGGCCTGCTTCTCTTTTTACGGGCATCGTCGTCTCTTGGGGACCCAAAGTTCGGGCCACGTGACATCAATGCTTGTAAACCTTCCGAACCGTCTCTTCTGTTCGCAGGGTTTGTGCCGAGCACAGCACGAGGAGCTGGTGGTTTCTGCATCAAGCTAATTCTACGTTTGCGCTTTTCTCTGTAATGATACGTGAGTTGGTGAGAGACATATGCATTCAAAACGTCCACTTTGGGCTGAAACCTCGGGGCAGGAGTACGAATGAGCCAGTTTAAAAGGTAATGCTGGCATTCCTCTGAGGAGTGGATCAACAGCCCGCATACGCGTTCTAAAATCTCTATAGCCATGTTAGCGGGTCGTACTGGACCTGTCAGTCCGCTGTTGATTCCTCGAGTAGAAGTGCTTGCTGAGGAGAACAACGAACCTTTGTACAACAGAGGCAGTTCCAGGCAGATCAGCAGAAATGACAGGTCACGTGGGGTGTCGAACGTTTGTCTGGGGCGTTTCAACAGCGCAATCATCTTGGTCATAAGAGCTTTCGACACCTGGCGGTCGAATTCCACAGACGATGAGCTCGCTGAGATTAACGGCGGGCGGGATGATGCGCCTGACGAGCTGGCTTTGCCTTCAAGTACCGCGCAGTAAAACTTATGAACAAGACGATAATCGAGGTTCGGGCGCGAATAGCTTGTTTTGGCAGGCTTGTCAGGTCTCAAGAGAAACAGGTGATTGACACACGCAATGCTGCTGAATATCTGTGATAACATAGCATTGAGCTCTGCACAGTTGTCTCCAGAAGCATTAGCAGATGCCTGGCTCAGCCTAACAAGATACTCTGTGTTCAATGAAAACTCTGGGGGTTGTTCTTTTGCAGAATCCACCTTCAAGTCTCTATAAGTGTCACATATTGAACACTTGTAATGCTTGACGTCAAGAGGAATCTCTAGTTTGCTTCCACAGCTTATGCAAGATTGTTTTTTGGTGATCGTACCGGCTGTATTGTTGATGGTTGTAGTAGTGGTAGTGGTAGTGACACTTTTGGAAGCCAATTCCGGGCCCAGAGACGCTCTAAGGCCATCGGAATCAATAGACTCGGTATCAGAGTCCATGGAATTGACACCATTGATATTACCAAGGCTCCCAATGCCGTTAATACCGTTGGTGATGCTTGTGGTGATGCCGTTTTTGACAGGACTAGCCAGCTTGAAAAGCTTAGAACCGAGTTTTGCACTGGCACTGGAAATCGCAGGACCTGCGCTAGGTTCGCTTTTTGCGGTTTTACCTGTATTGCTACTGGTATTAACATTCGCATTGGCATTGGCTTCCGATACGCATCGGATAATGTCGGACATTGAGCTCAATGTAGACACCGTGGTCGTAGTGACGGTGTTAGAGTTGCCGATACCAGCACCAGCACTATTTTTAGCACTATGTTTCCCACCACTACTCTTGGGCCTCACTTCTATTGATAACCTATGCGTATTACTCGCCTTGGACATGTTCCTGGCGAGCGAATTGTGCTGTTTTTGGTTCAGTAGCTTGTGATTATGCTCATGTCCATGTCCATGGACGGTCGTTTGACTACTAGAGCCTGCTCCTGCGGCATTATAGTTGTCCTTTCTGAACCGAAACATGGCACACCACCACGGAGCACAGGAAGAACAGGTGCGTAATCGGTGGTGTAAGGAATGCTGTGTGAACCTGGCACGACCGGTGTTTCGATTCTTAGTAGTTCTTGGTAGTGTTTTAGGGGCGTTCTTATTAGATTCTTAGGAGTCCAGAAGAAACAGAAACTCAAGATAAAGAAAGAAAGTGGGCGGTATTTATTTACTCTTTCAAGGATCAGGGAGTGATCTAATAAAATCCAGCACCTGAAAAAGGAAGGAAGGATAAGCGAAAGAGAGCGATTAGAGCAGGTGAAGGTAGTGAAAGGTGGAAAGCAGAGCAAGGCTGGCTCTGCCGGGTAACTCGGAGTGGCTCGCGGGGGGGGCATGACAAGGGGGTGAACTGGCGGTTATTTCTGGTTATAAATGTCTTTTTCCATATCTATGAATTTATTCCTATCTTTATAAATATCTTTTGTGTCTTGAATTCATTTGTGGTTGTTATTTAACTCTGGCTTTTAACTTCCTCCTTTCTTTCTCAGTTTATCCTACTTTGGTAAGAGAGGTGGCTGGCTGTGAACTTGACTTATCGGAGAGAAAGAACAGGCCAAGAAAAGCAGCCAGGCGGCGGACAGATAACGCCAGAAAAACCAAAAACGAAGAAAATTGACGCGGGCACAGATATATGGACCTAATGAGCTTAAAGAGATGTTTGTACCGGTAATTAGTGGCACCCTAACAACGGTCTTCTTCTATATTGCTCAAAATGTAGCTTACCTAAGCATGACATAATTCCCCGGCCTCCGCTGACGTAATGTCCCAATTTTCACCGTTAAATTGTGCCCAATAAATTTGGACTTTTGCTGCACCCGACGGAAAGAGAGGGCAGATTTGTAGTTGTATTTATATTTCTACTTCACACACTTCTTGCCTCCTCCTCGTCCTCCACTTAACTCGAGAAGAAGCTGAAGCCAAACGGTGTCAAGCAACGCATCTAAACAAACAAACAAACGAATAGCAGGAAAAGAAACGTGACGTTCCAAAGCTTAAGTCCGTTCGTAGACATCCATTGTACACTTGTGAACCTTTGCACTGGACTTTTGCACTGGTTTTTGTTTTGCATCCATTCATCCATTTTAACAGTATATCGTCATACCAGTTTCGCACTACAACAAGAAATACAAGAACAACAAAAGACATTAGTAGGGTCTATTAAATTACGTATACAATCTCATCTCAAGATACCATGACCACCACTGTGCCCGCTGTATATGCGTTTCCTGAGTTTTCAGGCGTGGCGGCCGCCGTGGCTGATCATGTCGTTGCTGCTCAGAACGCTACTCTAGGCACGAAATCGAATACAAGTAAGCGGTTTAAGATAGGCCTTTCCGGAGGATCGTTAATCAGTGTTCTTCACGAAGGGTTACTGCAGCGCAAGGATGTCCAATGGGATAGATGGTAAGTATATATAGGGATTGTGTGGTGATTGGAGAGAAGTCCAAAGTGGTGTCATTGGAATATCGTTTGGGTGGGCGGTTTTTGTGCCTTTTGTGGAGAAAAGAGTGCACCATTTGGATTGTACGACTAGATGCCGGTAATACTTCGTATAACGGAGCTGCCGGTTTATTTCCTGGGTTGTAGATTATATGAACTACATTATACGAATTCTGTGCATTCTTATGGATTATCATATCATTCATTCGTTCATCATAAGAAGCTTTTGGGATAAGATTCCAGCTTTTTGGCGGGAGTACAAGGTCTGACGTTTTGTGTGGCCAAACTCGAGACGGCCCTGCTCGGGAATTGTGACGTTGACGATATCCCTGCAGATTCAGATTATCTCAACTGTTTTACAATGTTTTCCAATGTGTTCTGTTTGTGACGTTTTGGTTGTGGTTTTTTCATGGGTTGGTTGCATGGTCAGCGATGACATCATCACTGCCGATCGATCCGTCGCACTGATAACAGTAACCTAATTAAACCATAACCAAAACAAGGTGAAAAGCAAGAGCCAAAACGACAGCCAGCCAGCCAAAATCAGGTTCCCCGATGTACCCGAATTGCCACCAGATGAACGTTGGAAATGCTTCCCTGGAAGATGGCTGGAAATGCTTGCAATGCCTGGGCCAAACACTGGAGACCCTCTCTCGTTGCTTTGCTTCCCTGCCAGCCATTTCTCTCCAAATCTCTCCAAACATATACCAGGCAAATCATCAACACTCGACTAACTCTTTAGGGACGTCTATTTTGCAGACGAACGATTGGTGCCGTTCCAATCACCGGAATCCAACTACGGACTCGCCAAACGGCTGCTTTTTGACCAGATTCCTGAGGGCCAAGGCAAGCCTCAGGTGTTCCATGTCGACGAGAGTCTGATTGACGATGCCCAAGAAGCCGCAGACAGCTATGAAAAGACTCTGATCCGCGGGTTTGCTGCCAAGGACTCTGTCAAGCTCCCAATGTTTGATTTATTACTATTAGGTTGCGCCCCTGATGGCCACACGTGTTCATTGTTCCCGAACCATGCGCTTCTCCGAGAAAACTTGGCCTGGGTAGCACCTATTGAAGACGCTCCGAAAGCTCCTGCACGTAGAATTACTTTGACTTTGCCTGTGATTTGCCATTCTTACCGAGTGACGTTTGTGGTAGAAGGTTCCACCAAGGCGCCTGTCATCAAGACCATTATGGAGCGTCCGGAGAAGGGTATGCCGTGTAGTCTCGTCAATGAAGGGGCCGCTGGTAAGGTGTCATGGTTTGTAGACAATGAGGCGCTGACGGGTGTGTTTGTGACCAAGAAGGCATACAAGGTGCAAGTGCCTTATTCGGCATGACCTGGTTGGTAGGTTGACAACATCGCATTTATCGGGCTGAATCTGTACTGGTTATGGAGTTATCTCTGACTGACTGAATGGCTGACTGAATGTCTGTCGGAGTAGTAGACATATAACCAGCTTGCTTGCCCTTCATCTTCTCCTCATATCACATCGCCTTAAACTTTCAACCCATCTCAGCTCACCTCCCTTTCATTTCATTTGACGTCTCATGTATCTATTTAAAGACTATGGATCTTAGTTTAACTAGAATGCATCATGTTTTATATATATAAATCACTACTACCACCGCCACCAAAATCACGGAGGAAGAGGCTCCGACGAGGAACTCAAGCGGTTCAAATGCAAATATACATCTGTACCATAACCTTCTAACGATATTAACTTGAGATCACCTCCGAAATAACGCGCATACAGTCGCGATATAGGTAAGCCATAGCCGTAACCGGCCAAAGGAGCCTTGAAATCGCTCCGCGAAGAGTCCAGGTCTAAAGGAGCATTGGTCTTCGCAGTCGTATACATATAAGTCCAGACATAAGGAACGGCAGAACGAGGGATCCCGCCTCCTTCATCACTAATTTTTATCGTGATATCCTCCTGGCCTTCTGCGACAATCACTTTAACAGCGGGGAACTCGTCGGAATCCACGCCATGGGACTCTACTACTGCTCTCAGAGAGTTTTTAATGGTCTCAAACATCATGTGACTCAAATGGCCCGGGACGTACATGAAATTGATGTCGGAATTGCAGATAATATCCACTTTCGGAGCTTCATAAAGCCCGTACCAATCTTCACATATAAACCTAGCATTGTCTACGGCGCTTTGAATGATATCTTTGACGTTCGTTCGTGTGCAAATGATGCCTACGTAATCAGGCCTCAAACCTCGGTCTTTGTTAAGCGCGATATGTTGTCCTATAAGCATTCGGATGCCTATTCTAGACATGTAGAACCTGTCCAAAAAGGACTGTATAGAGTAATCCACAGGCATATCGGGCCGGGTTTCTTTCCATTCCATAACACCTTGCGCTACTGCGGAAACAGTACCATCATGACGTCTTTTGATAGCCGTGAGTCTGTCTGTCACGACCTTGTTATAATGAGTGATTTCATAAGGCCAATGTATTCCAGGCTCTACATTAGCAAAGTATTTCCGTGCAGAATAATGCCCTGCAGCCGAGGAACCATGATGATTATTATGCGAATGATATTCCGGGTTATTGGAAAAGCCTTGTTCTTGCCAGTCTTCCATCGTAGGATGGATAATGTTGGATCCTTGCTCCGGCTTGATAGCAATGTCCTTGACTCCATGGCCATTTTGGTGATGGTTATGATTACCGTTATGCGCGGGTTTATATAGTTTCCGCTTGAGATCATGGTCTAGTTTCGGCATAGGAATCGTCACCAACTCTTCAAACGATTGTGCATACCAATCTTTGACTTTTCTGATAGATGGCATCTCGCTCAAGCCTTGTGGTAAAGCTTCCAAATCTTTCACACGATGAGCTAACCTTATAGGTAATTCTTCCACAATGAACTGGGCAGCTCTATACAGCGTTCCATCAGAAGGATTGCTTCCGAATTGCACCATTTGTCTTAAACTGACTCCGGTCGCAGGGAACTTTGCATAATGGCTAATCTGTTTGGCCAGTTGTGGGGTCAATTTCCAACCACTCATTTCCTCCGTGAGCTGAGCTGATGATCAGTGCGGAATATATGTATATATATATATATATATATAATGGATAATGGCCGGTTGGTTGGTTGGTCTCAGCTGTTTCCCCCGGAAATAATTCCAAGGAAGTATATCTCTTAGGTTGATCTGCTTCTCGGATATTCCAACCGTCGTTGAAAGTCACAAAGTCAAGTGTTTAAAAGGTGACGATATCTTCTTCTTTCACGGCTTTGGTTTGAGTATTGGAGGACAGTGAAAACTCACGGGGTGGACCTCGGTCGGCTCAAGTTCCAAATGCTCCACCAGAAAAGGCAAAAACGAAAAAAAGGAAAGGAAAATTGAGTCAGAAGTTTGTGTTAAGGAGCGAGAGTTTAAAAGCTCCACGACAACAACCTAGTTTGAAAAAAAAGGAACTGGAAAAGTCTTCAAGTGTCGTTTAAAAGGTTTGAGAAGCTCATAGAATGTGTTCTTGTGCTTTTTTTGTTTTATTTTTAGAAAAAAGCGCGATTGAACGAGGCCAATGAACAACCATCCAACGAATGAAGTAATATGGGGTAAGTAATAAGCCGAATAAGCTGAATAAACAACCACTACGATTCAAGAAATTTCAAGAAAAGGCTATTCGCTTGGAAATCAGGGGAAAACACGGGTATTTATATGGAATTTAAAGCCCATTGAGAGGATGTGAGGGTTAACAAATGACCGGTTGGCCTGGCATCGACGGTAATTAATCGGGGGACGCCCCCGAAAGTCCGGGGTAATCTCGATGCGATGCCTATGTACCTATGATCTTGTGGACAATCAACCAATCGATATAATATTAATAATACTATATCATATCGTGCAATTTCCTATCACTATAAAAAAAATATATGTACTTAAATAGCTCTATGCAATACACGCCAGCAGAATAACCATGCATTTGGCGTTGGTTTTTTGGTGGTCCTTTTGTGGTTTATGTTGGTCGTTATTTTTGGCCAAGTCACGTGATATATAGCTAATCTTTTGTACCATATACCATATCACACCAGGCCATAACCACTCAAACAATCACATCAAGGTAACGCGTCCGCCTATTTCGTTCGATGCAGCACCGTTGGGCATGGATCCGTCTCTACCAGATATGAACTGTTCGTATATGCCTCTCAATCGAAGCCGTTCTTTGGTAGATATCGAGGCCTTGGTTTCCTTCATAGCAGCCTCCATGTGCCGCGGTTCAATTTCAGGGCTGTTGATATCACTGTCCTTGTCGCTGAGTTCATTTCCTTGCTGCCGTTCATCCGACTGGTCCTTGTCGCTGGAATCACGTACTCTGAGAGCTGCTAGACTCTGCCGCATCTCATAAGCTTCCACTTCCGAAATATCGCCTTGTAATGGAACGATTTCTGTATCCAAATCTGGGTTTCCGGCCTTTCCATGGTCATTGATATTGTTATTTCCACTGTTTGACTTCTCTTCACTTTGCACCTGTAGAACGTCCTGGATAGATGCCAGATTCGCATTGTAAATAAGTGCATGCAAATCCGCTCCGGAATATCCGTCTGTCTTCTTAGCAATGTCCGTCAGATCAATCTCCGTAGACAGCTTCATCTTTCTACTAGCAGTTCGCAGAATCTCCTCGCGGTCGTGTTCATTAGGCATATCGCACAAAAGAGACTTGTCTAACCGTCCCGGTCGCAGCAACGCGGAATCAATCAAGTCCGGGCGTGACGTCGCGGCAAGTATATATACACCATCAAGGCCTTCCGCTCCGTCCATTTGCGTAAGCATCTGGTTCACAACTCGGTCTGTCACTCCTGTGCTATCATGGCCTCGCTTAGGCGCCAACGAATCAAACTCATCGAAAAAAAGTACACATGGCTTGGCAGCTTGTGCTCGGTCGAAAAGATCTCTTACAGACTGTTCACTTGCACCGATATACTTGTTGAGAATCTCAGGGCCTTTTACCGATATAAAGTTTAGTCCACATTGAGAGGCTACAGCTGATGCTAGCAACGTCTTACCACAACCAGGATAGCCATAAAGCAATAATCCTGATCTCAGACGTAGTGGGCAGTTGGCGAAGATCGGAGCGTACTTTGTAGGCCACTCAAGAGTCTCTAAAATGACCGCTTTAGTTTCTTTCAATCCGCCTATATCGTCCCATGACGTCGTAGATTTCTGTAGCTTGACACCTCGTAATGAAGCAGGACTAAAAGATTGTAATGCACGTGTAAAATGTTCAGGGTAAAGCTGGTTATACTCGTCGCTGATCATGGCCTCATAAACAGCTCCTTCTACAAGCGTCCATAAATCTCCAGGCTGATAACCCTCGGTCTCGCCCACGATATCAACAAGTTGTCCTTTAAACTCGAAACCTTGTGACTTTACAGACTCCTCCAAAATTTTTTCCCGAATCTGTTTATCTGGCGCTTGGTGGTGGAACACATCTTCAAACACATGTCTCGCTAATAATGATCCATGGATACTCTGTTTAGATGCCGAAGTAGCCAAGATCGTCACTGTGCGGCTACTAGACGTCTGTTCATAGATACTTCTAAGGTATTCTGCCAGTTGCCGTGACTTTTCTCCTGCCATTCCACCGCCTGCTCCAGCGTCTGATTCTGCACGGATCATCTTGTCCAGATCATCGAAAATCACTACACTCGGCGAGTACCAGGCTGCTTCTAGAAACAACTTCTTGATACTATCTTTGAGATATTGCAACGATTTCTCAGAGTTGACGCCACAACTGAACCAGAAAGTAGACACCAAGTTGTCGTTCAGTGCCTGACAAATTTCTTTTAGTACAGAGGATTTGCCGCAACCCCTGGAGCCATAAATCAACGTCCCGCCTTCCGAAGATACGACGCAACTGATGTATTTCTGTAGAATGTCATCGATTCCCACGAGCTTAGCTGGTTTTCGGCTTTGTTTCTTGTTTTTGGTCTTAGCCTTGAGTTTATCGTTAGCAAGACTCAAACAAATATTAGGACTAGACTTGCGTTCGTGGTCCTTAGAAGGCATCCAAGGGTCTCCTAACACCACAGACATTCTTGTATCTTTAGGGATCCATTCACTGGACTTGATCTGTACTGCGCAGCCGTACTGGAAAGCTTTGAGCGGTAACGGTATTGAAATAAGCTGGTTGTTGGTGAGGGGCCCAAGCTTTTCTAGAGTTTCTACTAATGACATGCTTTCCTTGTCGGACAATCGCGTAAGTTCTCCGCCCATTCTTAAGTTTTCTTCGTCGGGATTCTTTAGTGGATGTACAATCACTCGTTCAGAGGTTTTTGTAGGTTTAGAGGAAGGTACTTCGAGACGGATCATATGACCAAACGAGTGGGACTCGAGCCCTAATGCTCTACAGACAGTCTGAGAGAGACAGACATGACCGAAAACAGCGTCTGGAATGTAGTTTACATAAGCAACGACTCTTTTGCAAGGCTGGGGCTTTTCATCTGAGGGATCTTTAACGACAGAAGGGTCGTCCTCACGAGGTTTTGGGAACGGTACTACTGATATATATGCATAATTGGAGGCTTTCAGAGTGTGTATCAATCGCTCCGAGACCCAAACTTGCTGCATTTGCGACCCTTTTTCTATTTGGTCGTCTACAAAGTGACGCAAAAGTATCCCAGATGATCGTTTGCTCTTCTTTGTAGGTTTATCGGTTGATTTCGGTATGTTACCTTGTTGTTGAGTGTTCTTCGGAGCCATTTTCGGAGCCGTTTTCGGCGCTACTATAACTTCAGAGTCCGGACTTAGTAACGCAAATCCTTTGGCTGGACGCGGCTCTACTGACACGACTTTGAGACGCGATATCATGCTGGAAGAAGGGTAGACAGTCACCACTTGGTCCACGGCTATAGCACGTACCTGGTTGATCATCCAGGACTCTACGAACCTAGCATTTGTCTCTATAACATCCCAATCTGACGGTTCCAAAGGCTCGAGGAACACTTTATTAGCGTATTCGGCGTTTGCATGCAAAGTTAAAGTCACTGGTTGGCCTTCTTTTAATGATAATGCTTGCGCAAATGCAGCATCTAGTTCCAAGGTATCAGCCGCCCTTCCTGCTGCTTTCAACCTCGGTTGTGAGCTACTTATCAAGCCTGTCCATCCTAGAAATATGTGCTTTTTGGAGTTACCGGTAACATTTTTGACCGTCAGTTCTACTATAGTATTCTGTGGAGATATGTTACCGCTGAGTAGAGCAGAAGCCGCTGACTGGGGCAAGTTCGCGAGTGAAGACCTCAAGGACACAAAGGACACATTGGCATGATACGACATGGTCGACTAAGAGCCAAAATGAGGTTCTTTGTTCAGTTTTGTTGTTCGTTGAACTTATCCGAGGTGGTCGGCTAATATGTCAAGTTGGAAAGAGCGGAGTAAGGATGAGCGGCGGGTAATTTGTGAACTTTTTTTTGTTTTTTATGTTTTTGTGATTTGGGACATTAAGTAATCGCTTAGTCAGCTTTTTTCTTGGTGTCGCCGATTATTGCCACATTAAGAAGCCAATCTCTTTGTGTAAAAGATTTAAGTGAACAGCACAGCATTTAAATCCGAACCAAACCAGCCAGGTTCTCAAAAGAGGGAACTAAGTGACAAGGGCGCCCAGACCAGAACGTAGCGTGTTATCTATAACTCTGTAGCAGCAGTGTTCAAGCCAGAACAGATTGAACAGATTGAATATTGAACATGGGACTCGCGGCGTTTGTTTCGTACTTGTCAGGATGGGGTTACGTCATAGCCTGGGTAAGTAGTCTATCTGGTTATTGGAGGTCTCGGACCTGGTGCTTTTTGAATTTTGTGTGAGGGATCTGGGTGGACATGGAGATTGAGGGGATATCACAGAATGAGACATATAGGAAACAACAAACATGTCTCTCTAATAGTAGTATTAGTTAGGTCAATTATTTGTCTTCTTCATGGATTACTAACTGCGTTATAGAGCACTTCTTTGTACCCTCCGATATTACTGAACCGTCGATTACGGTCGGTTGAAGGAGTGTCACTGGACTTTCTATATATGAATGCCCTGGGCTACCTTACGTACGCATTCAGCATATCATTACTATATTTCAACCGTAAAGTGCGTAACGAGTATTCTCAGAGACACAAGTTAACTGAGAATGGAGACTTGAATTTCCCTTTGGTGCGGTTCAATGATGTCATTTACGGTTATCATGGTCTGTTTGTTGCAGGTTTTGCGTTATATCAAGTGTATTTTTGCAATTATACACGAGGCCCAGGACAGCGAGTAGGCCGTGCGACGAAGTTCTTGTACTCCGTGAGTCTTTTGAGCATGCTGATGTTGTCTATATTCGCATATTTCGAGACCAAAAAGGGCAATGCACGGTTCCAAATGTTGGATGTCGCGAATATCTTGGGCAACATTAAAGTGCTGATGAGTGCGTCGAAATATATCCCTCAAATCTTTTGGAACATGCGAAGACAGTCCACCAAAGGTTGGTCTATCAATGGCACCTTGCTTGATGTTTTGGGTAGCTTTTTGTGCCTTTTCCAGCTGGTGCTAGACGGTTATGTGCACAACAGTATAGGAGACGTGTTCAACAACCCTGTCAAGCTGTCGTTGCCGCTGGTGACGCTATGTTTTGATGTCATATTCATTTTGCAGCACTATGTATTATATCGTGATGACGGGATGTTGAGCAAGGGCAAAAAGGGGATTTTGGAGATGGAAGATGTTCGAAATCATTAGCATGGCGTACAGGTACGCTATGGATAGGTATGCTATGGATAGGTAAGCTAGGGGTATTACTACACTTTACTGGTATACTATACTATAGCTATTGAGGGTATAGAAATCTTTATACCGATATACGCTCTTGTATACTGCACTGTACACTCTATTGTACACTCTATTGTACACTCTACTGTATGCTCTACTAATGTGCTATACTGTAAGACACTATATGGAAGCATCTACTTGAAGTGATTCCAGAGCAAAAACAAGAGTTTGATACGATAAAATATGCGAAAGATATGCGACAAAGGATATCGGATTCGCCGTTTGTCTGACTTGTTCAGTATTGGTCGGCCCAGGCAGCATATCTACCTACACCACACCACACTACGATACAAATACCTTAATGCACCTTGGTGGGTCCTGAACTTTCGCTACTTGGTACTCTGCGTCCAGAAAGAAAAGCTATTGATTAGTTTATATATTGAATTACCTTTAGTTACACCTAGATGTTATACTTGATTATTACAGTTTTGATACCGATACGATACTTGTCTACAGTGAGCCCAGCTAAGCTAATAACATCAGCCAGTAAGCTTTTGCATGTATTGTGCTCAATTCTACGCTCATGGTGCCAACTAGCTAACTAACTAAACATCTAACTAGCCAGCCACCTGCATAAAAGCCACTTGTGTCGCTAGCTCCATGCACGACGACCGTTTGGGATTGTTGGCTCTTGTCTTTTTTGGGTCCCAAGATAATGTTGCCTAATGTCGGCTTTTTAAGTATGTGTTTTTATTCTTCTTCTTTGTTGAGTTCTCGTTGAGTTCTCTTTAAGTTCTCTTGAGAGGCTTGTTTTGATATGTTTCTCTTCTGGCTTCAGGGGCCAAGCACCGATGAAAACGAAAACAAGGTTGGTGGTGGACTTGTATAAAGATAGAAAAAACATGATAAAAATACAACAAAACAACACATAAATATACTTAAAAGAAAACTTGAAACATATTATTCATGCCTATAAATGGTATTCCAACTGTCGCCGCTCAAATATCCCTCGTATTCGCTCTGTTGGGGTCGTTTCTTAAACTTGAACCTTGTCTTTCCAAAGCCAGTTTGATGCCGAAGGCCTGCAGCTACAAACGGCAATGATCTGCGTATTGGTCCGATTAGGCAGGTCTAAAGGCCTATCACGGCTGCAAGAGGAAAGGTGCTTTGGAAGCTGGAAACGGCGTGGGCCAAGCGGCGAAAAGACTCAATCGGTCCAGCCAGCTAACTATGAGTTAGTGAGGGTGTGCGAGAGCGATAGATAGGTTGGTTAGGGCTGTAATCAGAGACTCTAGGCAGAGACTATAGGCAGATATTCTAGGTAGAGGTTGTCGGCAGAGACTGTTTGGTTAGGTGGAACTCATTAGGTGGTATATCTACGCAGTCTGTATCTATCTATATAATAAGTATAAGACAACCCAAAAGACCACCAATATCGACCTGAATATCTTCTTTGTTATCTCATCTCATCTCATATCCCGTCATTTTATGCCCGTATTTTTGTCTCCTCTTTTCGGTGCTGTCCCTTTTCTGTCCCACCCGAACTGATCTCCCCACCTATCGCTCTCTGGCTTCGTTGGGAATTTCTTGGGACGAAAGATCGTTGTTGTATGCATAGTCCACTCTCCGTTTCTTGATACGTTTAACACCTTCCTCCTCCACCATTGTTTACTCACGTGGGTCTGCACAGTTGACAAGTTCCGGATTTACTCGGTGATATCTAAGACATAGTTATATTGGTCTGTTCTGTTCCTGAGTCCAGCTAATAAGTACCTAATAAGTCTGCCAGGGACTACTACGACCCACTGCTAAAACCTGCCTTGCCCTGCCTCTTAGCGTGAGTCGGTTTTGGCTTCAACCTCTTCACTTTACATCACTACATCTACAACTTTTGAAGCACTGCCAACCTTGGACCGCTACTTCAACCTTACAGTGCTCTGCCTGATCAGTGACCCGCTTCTCTATGTCGGACCAGTCCGGCAAGGACAACTCCCGGCCGTCAGGAGCCAATGCCGGGCCGAATTCCAGTGGTAATTCCAACCCACATTCGAAAGGCCCTCTAGCTACCGGGGCTAATGCTAATAACCACTCGATGAATAATGGCATGAATGACTTAAACAACAACATCAACAGCAATAGCCACAATAATATTCGCTCAGCTACGGCTGCACCCGCAAACCGGTTCCTATTATCGCCGAACCCGAATCCCCAGAGAAATAGCCCGATACCTTCACGGCCAAGTGGGCTAAATGGACTCAAAGACGACCTGGCGAATCAACGGTTCTTCCTATCCAGTCCTATGGACGTCTTCCCATTACCATCGGCGAAGCACGATGCTACATCAGCAGCGGGCGGCAAAAATGAACCCAAAATGTACCCAGACTTCTTTCCATGGAGAAAATCCAAAGAAGAGGATAGCCTGGCAGTGGATTATGTTCCAAGAGGTTATCATCAACCCGCAGAAGTGTCCAACGAGTCTGGGTCCGCGTGTACTTCTATGCTTCCTCTGTTCAAACAATGGACAAGCACCCCTGCATTATCCTATTTCTTGGTCAAATCCATGCATACCAGAGAGAAGATCTCCCGCATCAATACGGCATCTACTTTCAAGCCTCCTCCTAGAGTCACGTTGACTGACCAGAAACGTGAAGCTTGGCTCAAAGATCTTGCATCTCCGGCTATTCCGTTGAGAAAACTCTCGAGAACCATCCCTCATGGAATACGTAACAAGGCTCTGTTGGAGCAATGTTACTTGAAAAAGATCCCCATATCACGTGCCGTATGGTTCGCCAGATGTGTCGGTGCGAACGAGCTTAGAGGTTTGAAGAGAAAAGGAGTCAACGCTAGTAGTGCAGGCCTGACAGACTCGATATGGATCAAAGACTGGACGTTAGAAGTGATTGACTACTTGGAAAAGTCGGCCAATAGTGCCTCGTCAGCGCAGCTTGAGCTCACCACCACAAACACCACAAACATCGACAAGGAACTCGACAAACTGGACTATCTCACTCGTTTCACTGGTTATTTATTTATGGAGTCGCTTCTTGACCATCATACGTTCCTGTCATGGGTCTTGAAATACCTCACTGACGCTTCCCTTCAGAGCCTTCCTGTGGCTTTAATGTATGCCAGAATGTACTGGAGTTACTTCATTAAGAGCCAGCCCATGTCTCAATACTTGGCCAAAGTCTTGATCCAGCAGTATTCCAGCGTCATGCGAATACGCAACAGCTGTGGTGGTTCCAGCTTGGACTCTAACTCCGACTCGGCGTTCCAGGAAGTAGTCGATATTCTAAGATCCTATATGAAAGAATTGTTCGTCATATCTCCAAACTCTTTTGTAATCCCGCGACTTTGGGGCGAAATAGGGCCTATTCTCGAAGAGGCTCTAGTGGATATCACTTCTTTGGTGGATACAGTCAGGTTACGCAACGAAGCTTTATCCGTAAGCAACAGCATAGAAGCACGTCTTGCAAAGCGCCCAAACTTCACACTGGTGGAAAAGTTAGACGGCATTCAAAGCACTTCTGCGGATTTCACTCAGGTCGCCAAGAGCTTAATATTCACCTCACAATCACAACATGAAATTTTGCCCGTCGTCTTCAACTGGGCTACTTGTACTGGTCGTAAAAAAGTCGATACCGTCTATACAACAGTAGCATTGTGTGAAGTTTGGGCCAGTAAAGAATCGAAAATGAACTGGAACATCTCCAGTTCGTTTATCGATTTCCTGATTGGAATAAATGATGACAACTTCTACGTCATGGACAAGATCTACCTCTTGGCCACAGAATTGCTGAGAAATGGTATGTTTTCCATGGGCGATTACTTCCGCAAACTCATCTCTATGGGCCTACTATTTATTGAACGTTATGAATCTCACAGAAAGGTCCAGGTCATGCTACTACAAAACTTACCTATGCATTACAGTGGTGTGAATTTTGAACAGCAACGCAACGTGTTGCTTAATAGAGCTAAGCAGAACTTCCAACCTGGTCCTGAACCTGAGCAGATTGTTGTTGAACTCTTGGGTTTCTTATTTGTATCGACTGGTGCTGGTAGTGTTAATGCTGATGATGCTATTTCTGGTGCTTCTGGTCGACAAGATGTCTGTTGTACTCTTACTACGAGAACGGAGAATGAACTCAAACAACTGCTAGGGTTCCAGAAATGTCTTGTTTCAGAGAAAATCGTCACAGAACTGGAGAACAGACTGGACTCCGACAACGACTTTTACCTATCTCTTGAACAGGCTGCTGTCTATGTTAAAGTGCTAGAAGTTTTAGGTGACTACCGTGCATTGTACCATTCAATCTGGTTGCTAGTACCAAGAATTCATTCTTGTGATGTCCTATACTTCCTGGCAAACGTCCTGAAAAACTTCCGTGCATGCTTTGGAGCATTAGGCCAACTGCCCGACTTGATCCACTTGTTTGTTAAACAGTTCAACAATCTCAAGGTCAAAGCCAGACTGTCGAAAAGCCTCGCGGATCTTATAAAATTCACTTTGGACGAGTTTGTAGGACTTAAACCGGAACTCAAACTGGAACTGGAATCCTTTTTGCGGATAGGCAATGGTCCGAGCCCTGCGGCTGACAGTTTATCTCCGATGTCCGACATCTCTGCAATCACTAGTCCAACAAGTGGTGATCCTTTATTGGTGCCTTTTGGAATCACTGAGATCCCTGACTCTCGTACTCTTCCGTCTGTAGTTTCGTCTGTCGGTAACTTGCTGCTCAACGAATGTGCTATTGAGCAGGACATCAAAGATATGGCGAGAGTGCGTTCATTGGCTGCTGCATTGCAATATTTGCGTGGCATTGACTATCTTGTATATGATGAGACGTTTGCTTCGCTGTTTTCTTCTCAATTGAACTTACAGCCTGATGCTGATGCAGAACATGTGGTTAATTTGGCTCAGTTTATAGCATTCTGCCTAGTATACGAGTGTATTCCGTTGGAGAAGGTCAAGATCAATTTGCCTTTGGTCGAGTATCACAACTCTGAGAATTACTTTGGCTTTAATCTCGTCGAACAAATGTCTTTTGATGTACAGTGTTCGAGCTACAAGAAAACAGAGGCATCTTCGTACTGGGAAGATGTGTATCGTATTATCATCTGCAAAACGTCCTCTTCTGCGTACAAGGATATTTTCCCAATTATCGCCGAGTTCTTGGAAGAAACAGCTTGCTGTCGGTCTGAGTTATTTTTCGATAAACTGGTTTACCCTTTGGTTGCTTCTAAAGATGTCAGTTCAATTACGAAACTTCTGGAACTCACCAAGAATCTTCTTTTGATCACTCCTGCGACTGAGAATGCCGGTGTTGATGGTGGCTCGTTTGAAAGTTGTGTACTCTCTTTGCTTGCGGGCTTGAACTCTTTCAATCTGTCTCTTTCACAGGGCACTTTGTGCTTGTTAGTAGAGCACCAGAGGCTAATCCATCCGAACCTTACTGAAAAATTTTGTGACATATTCTTGCATTGTATGGCAAAGTCTCAAAGTAGCGGTGTCAATCCTTCTGTGTTTGGAGACCTGGTACTGAAGTTGAACCCTCAAGATTTATCTATGTTATTAGATAGGTGTGAGAATGTGTTTTTGAAGTCTCAAGACGTGCCTTTGGTGGTGGTAGAAGGCGAAAATGTTGTGCCTGAATTATTGGAGGTTGTGGATGCAACTGCGCAATTCCAAGGCCATGCTGTTTCGCAGTCTTGTGATGAGACTTTGGCGAGTTTTATGGAGCTCCTGGTAGTAAGGTGTGAGACGTTCAGCAATTCTAATGGAGCGAATGACACAAATGATACCACTGAGATACCAACTGAGACAGCAACTGATACAGGGACAGAAACTACCTCTGCATCTGATCTTGTCGTGGGTATTTTGTTGCTCATCAAGATCATTATGATACGTTTCCAAAGAAATCAACCGGGCAATGATCAGTTTGCTCAGAAGGTTTTGGATGGTTTGTTACATCTCCAGCGATTATGTGTCGGGGATGCGAGGTTCAAAGAGATTAGCGGTGTTTTAGTGGACTGTGTCAATGTGATTCAGAAGGAAATGGAACAGGAAATCAATATCTCAGGTTCTGGTTCTGGTCCTAATTCTAGTTCCGGTGCGAAGACTAATGTGCCTATGCTTATTGGGTTCCACGAAACTGAGTCAGTATTGTCGTCGGATGATAACTGTCTGAGTGGCCTTGCATTGTACGATAAAGCGAAAGAGGCATATTCTAATGTCAACGTTCGAGCGTTTGATCTCTTAGAAGATGCGAATCCCACTGTGTCTATCAATGATGTTCCTTTGGACTTGTCGTTGTTCCATGCCTCTGTTGACCGTAAGAATCCACGATAAACGAAGGGAAGGGAAATTGTGGTTGTAGTATTATTACATATTGTTTGGTAGGTTTCGAAGCAAGAGCCTCATTAATGTTATTTTTATATTTTTATACACCACTGATATACTGTATACCCAACGGCTGGCTCTCTACGCATCTTAAGGTATCGTATGTTTATAATAGCACGCCAAGGAAGTGTGTGGCAAAAAAGAACAGGCTCTACACATTAGCGAATCTTCTCGGCCCCAATAAATTGATTAGTGATTATAATTTGGTAATTCGCCTTTTCTGCTTCTTGTGGTGGATTACTAATCGTCAGTTGTTAATAAAAACTCAAATATACAATATTCGGAGTTATATGTTAACTCCGCGGAGTTTACGAGACAACTACGGTATCCCCTGGAGTATTTAAACACCATGTTAGCACCACGAATGAAGACAAACAAGATCAATTGCAAGAGTAACTTCTGATATTTTCTCTAACAATGTCTTTTAATATTGAGATTTTCAGAAACAGTGCTATCGGCGACCTGTTAGAGCTTTTCAATATCCACCATTACCCTTCTAATTTCTCCCCTCAAAAAGGCGATAGCGAGCCAGAACGCGTAGACTCCAGTAGTAATTCTGAGTCGGGTAGCCTTGTTGAGCACGCTGTGGAAACTGCTGATGCACTTTATGAAGAAAAACCAAATGATACTAATACTAATGCCGGTTCCCAATTATTCGGTGATGACGATGTTATAGATCCTTTCTTGGTATCGTGGAATGGTCCTGATGACCCTGAAAATCCAAAGAACTTGTGTAGGTCTATAAAAGTCGTCATGATCCTATTGAATTTCTTATTCGGGGTGACCACTTACATGGCTTCAGCTATATATGTTGCTGCAGAATCATTACTTGAATCTGAGTTTCATGTTGGTCGTGTCGTAGGCACGCTGCCTTTATCTGTGTACATTGTAGGATACGGGCTTGGACCAGTGATTCTCTCGCCATTGTCTGAACAACCAAAAGTCGGTAGAAACTGGATTTTTGTCATTTCTATGTTTCTATTTTTCTTGTTCCAAATCGCAGCGGCTCTAGTGCAAAACATTGGTGGGTTTATCGTCGTGAGGTTTCTCGCTGGTGTAGCATGTTCTCCTTTTCTGTCAGTTAGCATTGCCACTATGGGTGATTTGTTGGAATTTCGAGTTTTACCTTATTTGATAGGACTCTGGAGCTGTTTCGGTGTATCAGGACCTGTATTAGGGCCATTGGTTGGAGGTGCACTATCTTTGACACCTGGTGGCTGGAGGTTTATATTCTGGTTCCTTGCCATGCTCAGTGGAGTTTCGTTCCTTGCGATTGTTTTATTCTATAGAGAGACGAGTCCTGAAAATATTCTCTATAGAAGAACGGTTAGAATTCGACGAGAAACAGGTGATGGCCGGTATTACACTAAAGAAGCCAGAAAATCGGAAGCTGTGCCAATGTCGAATTTCCTATACGAGCTGTTGTTGCGACCTTTAATTATAACTGTCAAAGAGCCAGGTGTGATTGCTTTCGATTTTTATCTCGCAGTCACATATGGTGGTTACTACCTGTTTTTTGAAGGTTTGCCGTTGGTTTTCGGGGAAATGTATCACTTCACAGTGATAGAAACTGGTCTCGGGTTCTTAGGATTTGTAGTCGGGTTGTTCATCGCCTACTTTATGCTCTGTCTTTATGTGAAATATTATATGCCAAGATTGAAGGCAATAAAGCCAGAGTCTCTTCTTCCATTGGTAATTGTTACAAGTTGGTTTATGCCTCTTGCTCTGTTCTTATTTGGCTGGGGTGCTGGTTTACATTGGATAGTGCCTGTGATTATTCAGTTACCTTATATAATAAGTGTCTATCTCGCGTTTCAGGCAGTTACTGTTTATTTAAGTGGCACTTATCCCCGATATGTCGCTTCAGTATTCGCTTCCAACAATATTGCTAGAGCTGCTCTTGCGTGTTCACTTCCATTGGTTGGAGACATAATGTACAAGCATACTGGCAGTGACAAGTACCCAGTAGGGTGGGGGTCATCCATAATAGGGTTTATCATGGCCGCTATGATGCCTATTCCGTACATTATCTATCGTTATGCAGATAGGCTGCGTGGTAGGTCGTCATATGCGAATTGACGTGGGGGTTATAGCACGATCTTCCGCGTGTCTTCTTTTGAAATATAAATCTATTGTTTGAAATAAACAAACTTATATGATTTAGATACTGTAAATTCGTTTGCTTTCATCACTAGTTGGATCCTTTCATTGTATTTTTCGTAGTAGGTTTAATGCTACGTGGTAGACTCAGTTATTCTTGCTCTCGTACCAATTTATAGACATTATATTTGAGCTATCTAGTTCTTTTGGCTCCGTATGTTTTTGAGCTGTTAATAAAACAGAGATTTGCAGCAAATTTCTTCAACATTTTTCTCAGTAAATTCCTTTCTGGAGTTTATCCGGAAATTATCCGTATCGGGCAAGCCCTGTGGAGATCCATCCATGGAATTTTCGTTTTTCGTTTTTTCGTTTTCTTTTTTTTTGTTTTTTGTTTTTTGTTTTTTGTTTTTTGAACACTGAAATTTTCAAGCTCCAGTCAATCTTTTTCAACCAACCCTTTAGAACCGAACCAGACCTTTCCAAACTACAAACTAAAAATGTCGGACACCTGGCAAAAGCCCTCCAAATACATTCCTAAGCCAGGAGAATCCGAGCTTCCTCCTCAGCTCCGGGTTGAAGACACTTCACCGGATGCCATTCTAAAATCATTGAAAGAGCTTCCGTTCTTCATGAACGACGCCGATGATATCGGAGATGATCCGGAAGCAAACCAACAATTAGAAGCATTAAGGGCGTTGACTTATGAAGGCGAGCCTCACGAGATTGCCATGAACTTTAAAACTCATGGTAACGATTGTTATAAAGAGAAGAAGTACCATGATGCTATACAATATTATAATCAAGCATTAGATCAGAAATGCAACGTCCAAGAGATCAATGTTGCGAGTCTGGTGAACCGTGCTGCTTGTAACTTGGAGCTCAAAAATTACAGAAGATGCATAAATGACTGCAAAAGTGCTTTGGAATTGGATCCCAAAAATATGAAGGCTATCTACCGGTCTGCTAAAGCTTACCTGATGGTTGATCGTCTCGATGAATGCCTTTCTGTATTAGAATATGGGCTAGCTTTGGAACATGACAACTTAGCTCTACAAAGTCTCTTAAAGCAACAGAACGAAAAACGCGCTAAGAAAGAAGAATTGAAAAGGAAACGAGAATTGGTTGTGCAGGAAGCTGAAACCAAAACAAGAAACTTACAAATGGCATTACAGAGCAAACATGTAGTGCGCAAATTCTCAATAGGTAACCAAGAGTCCGGTGACAATCCTCAAGGCAAGGTGTTTCTTGAAGATCCAATGTTACCTTCATCTGCTCTTTACTTCACTGTGTTGTTCTTGTATCCTCTCGAGCTGGAAAGCGATATGTTCCAGTCGGTTCATGAAGATTCTACTTTAGACGACAGCATCACACAGCTGTTCAGCTCTCCTCCTCCATGGTTTGCTAAGTCGGAAATGCATCCAAAAGATTATAGGAAGGTCAATCTTGAAGCTTACGTACAGACGTTGTCTGGAGGTCTCGCTAAAGTAGGCAAGAAGTTCTCCATTGCGAAGATTACAAGCATGGAATCACCGAAGATACCTTTGATAGACGATACACTGAGAGTCTACATTGTACCTAAGAACAGAGCCAGTGAGTGGCTGGCTACTTGGAATAAAGAACAAGCCAGACTTCTGTTGAAAGACGATGATTGATCGAGACGTTGGCATAATGTAAATTATTATTACTCTTATAAATATTAGTATCATTAATATTAATTTGGTTGTATATTAAATATTGGAAAAAATGTGATGTTTCTTTCGATGGATTTCTACTTGTGAGACTCACTGGTTATAACCCATTTCCCTGGCATACTCTTCGATTTCCTGTTGCGTTAATCGGTCGGTACCGTTCCAGTTGGCTGAGGAGCTTCGAGGCCTCAACTTAGAGAGTCTCTTGGACTGTGTAAATACTTCTTCCATGTTGAGAGGTTGTATAGGACCGAAAATTGTGTCAGGATTGATGAGTTGTTGCTTAGCAAGGATGTCTCGTAACTCTGGAGAGTTGGCCCAGTCTTGTAAGATGCTACCGTCTTCATCATCCTCTGACTCCGACATGATTTCCGGTAAAGATATGTCTTGGGCAGATGCGGATACGGATGCGTAATGGTTCTGGTTTTGATGCTGAAGCTGCTGTCGAGCAATGTTCATGTTGATTTTGACCTTTAGACTTTTGTTCTGCGTGTTTTGCACAGGTGTCTGCGGTCCGCTTGATTTAGACGCACTCGCCCCGGATCCAGGTTTAGCAAACTTCAGTTTATCGTTGGAGAACTTGACTCCATCAACATGGGGTATTACTGATCCTGCTGCCTTTGCGTTGCCCAGCAGTGTCGCTTTCGTGAGATTTGAATAGCCTTGGCTGTTAGTCAACTTCGGCTGCTTGGTCACGTGCTGTCTAGGGGTCTCTGGGTCAGAAGGTCGCTTGATTGGTTTATTTGTGGTTGCAGCTGGCTTCAAAGATCGCTGGATCATGGGTTTGGTTGCATTGTTGCTGGTACTGGAGGTGCTGGTGGTTGTTGTATTCACTGATACCGGTAGCTTCTCATCGCTTTTCGACGGTCGTGGGAGAGATGTCTTCACCAAAGGTCGTCCTGGCCCTACCCTGGGAACAGTTGAAGTGGAACTTGTCGTAGAAGATGACACAGAGCTTGCCGTGGAGGTAGAAGTGGTATGTTTCACAGAAGGTATTCCTGAAGTCATTGCTGGTTCCTCTTTTGTAGTGGGAATAGCTTTAGAGAGAGATTGGAATGTCTGCTGCACTTTGGGCTTCCTCGGTTGTAACGACTGGCTTGTCAGCTTCGATCCCACTCTCGGCTCGGTCTTGTTATTAGAAACAGGGATTCTAGTAGGGGATGCTACTCGAACAGGAGTCGAAGTAGAAACGGCCGGTTTGTGTGGTGATGGTTTGTGTGGTGAAGCTTTGTGTGGTGATATCTTGAGCAACGATGGATCGGGTATCTTCTTGGCCGGAGACTTGGCTAAACTGCTGCTAGTCTGTTTGACCGGTGAGTTTATAGGCTTTCGAACCGGACGAGGGCTGCCAGTATTGTATGTGACGGTAGGACCTGGGGTATTGGTGGTGGTCCTTGAAGCACTAGAGAATGTTGGGGCCATAAGACGCGACAGTACATCCCTCTTAGAAGGGCTGCCACCTGTAGTACTGGTATTGGTGGTGGTATTGGTGGTGGTTGTAGTGGTGACAGGCTTTGTACGCGAATTGGCTTCGGTGGCAGTCTGTTCACTGCCTGATAACAACCGTGATGCTTTCTTGATGAGGTTTTCCATAAACGAACTGGGCTCCGCTGACACAATTGGCTTCTTTGGAGAACTTGTGATTGGTTCGCTGACAAAATGTTTTGATACAATCTCTTGGAATGGCGAAGAGGTATCTGCATTGGTGCTTGTAGATGAAGCGGCTTCTTTAGGCGACAGCTGTTGAGCAGATACATAAGATTTATCTGACAACGAGGCAATCGACTTACTAGAAGATTTCTTAGATAGTGGAGCACGTGCAGGCAACGACACGAAACCCGCAGGGGAATTGGAGTCTTCCTCTAATTCGTCGGGTTCCTCTGGTTTAGGCGTACGAGAGGCAGTTTCAACGGGCTTTTCAGGACTGCTGTGTTTAGTGACGTACGTCTCAGTCTTTGTCTGGGGCTTCGACTCCAAGGGACCAGGGGTGCGAATGGACTTTTTAATGGCCATGAACGAGCTGTTATCCTGGGAATCGTAAGACTTTGCCGGAGAGGACTTGGCTGGGGATTTTTCCAGATGATGTTTCATAGGTGGACCTTTCACGGGAGACTTCTCTAGAGACTTCTCTAAGACGGGCGTATCCTTCACTGGGGACCTGTGCAAAGTCTTTGCTGGAGACGCAGCGAACTTCACCTTCGCATGAGTCCCAAGCTTATCATGATTTTCATGTGGTGCAACATTCTCCTGATTTCCTTCAAGATCGTGTCCCATTTTCATTTTGACCGGCGAACCTCCGTTTGGCAACTGGTTTTGGATTTGTAATTGCTGCAACTTCTTGGGGCTTTGGAGCAACGTAGCCACGCTCATGCCTTTGCTGATATCGAGCATATGTTCATGCAGCCATTCCAGCTCGCGGCGGGCGGCAAACGCAAAGTCCTCTACTTCGTCCACGACCATATCCAGAACCAACCGCTGCTCGTTAGCGAGCCATTCGTCCGAGCCTACTTTAGTAGGGCCTAAGCGGAGCATGATGGTCACGTGATACGGAGGTAAAGCGTGAGTGAATGAGCGGAATTTAAGCAAATGTGGCTTAATGCAGGTTAATACAGCTTAATGTATGTGATATTAAGCAAATAACAGCAAATTCTGGGTGGTTGTTATGGTTGTTCAGATATTCAAGCACTGAAATACCTGATTCAATGCTTGTTTACTATAAGGTGCCTAAATAGACAACACAAAGGAAACAACACAGTAAACACACGACAGAAACGAGTGGGATATCTGTTTCAGTTTTTCAAGTAGGATCAAAGGCTTGAAAATGACTGTAACCAGGTGATCCGAATCCAAAACTAATGTTTTGTAGTTATGTAGTGATTAGTAGGAAGGTAAGTTTATATTGAGAGATGTTTGTTTATGTTATGGCCCAAATAGGCAGGAGGCAGCCTCGCTCCCAAAACAGCACTGAAATTTCAATGTCAAATTTCAGTCCCAAATAAACCAACCACAGTTGAACCAAACAAGTTACAAACATATTGTAACAAGCCACAACATGCTACAAAGTCGTTACAGGAACATGCCATTACATTATTTTATGTGTATATTTATATAGATAGCCATTCTCTCTTTACTCATCAGCCTCGTCGTCTCCGGCCTCAATCTGCGGCGCAAGATAGTATCGCAGGTGCCCGTTAGGAAGCTTGTACTCGACCTCTAAAGGAAGCCCTTCGGTCATCTTGAGCGTCACCGCAGCCGACAACGCACCGCCCTTGCAAATGGTATTGAGATATTTCGTGTTGAAACTCAGAGAAGATGGCTGCGAGACATTGACGCTGACTGTCTTGTCCTTGTGCTCCAAGTCTTCAAAAGGCTTAATAGTAATGGCTCCATCACCAATATCGCCCCTTGTAGAGAATCGCACACCATCTTTAGATGCTTCTATTCGGACTAGAAAATAGTTAGTAACGCGGACGCGTCGGCGGTAATTTATGTCGTATACTTACGAGAATTGGAAAGTGCACCTAGGTCACGACAGATTCGCTGAAACTCGCCAGTAGGCATCGTAACAATGGAATCGTAGTCCGTATTCGGGATGTGCATGTGCTCCTGGTCGATGCTCATAAGCTTCAAGTTGAAAGCAGAGATCTTGTCTTGCTGCGTATCTTCAAACGTCAGACCGAGACTGTCGCCCTTCTCTTCCGCTCGTAAAGTCAACATGTCGTCGTTATCACCACATCTCAGGATCTTTGCAAGAGATTTCAGGTTCAATCCGAGCACAATGTTACGGTCGCATCGGTAGTCACTGAATCCATCGCTACCTAGCAACAGACTGATAAGCGCGACGTGGGTCTGGTCCACGGCCTGAAGAGAGATTCCCTGTTCTGAGCACTCAAAGTTACAATCAGCCATGATATCACAGATGGCTCCGATTACCTAAGAAATAAGTTAGTTCAAGTTCAAGGACTGGATTTTTACACTTGTCATAATATTATAGCACTTGTACTTACCTGCTTCAAAAGTGCGGCTTGTTCTAATTTAGCTTCTAACATGGCTGCGGTATTTTAGTAAATATGAGTTTCTGAGTAGTTTTGGATGTTCTTTGCGGTTGCTGAACACGGGTGTGGTATTAAGTAAAGGTGGAAGGTAAGAAGGAAAGTATGTCAGGGTAGAAATTTGAAATTGGGCGTGGTGACGCGTCGAGGGAAAAAGGACGAATCGGCGAGAAAACGAAAAAAAGACGCGTCGCCTACCCAAAAGAGCTAAATGATATCCTAATTAGGACAAACGAAAACACCGCGTTTCATATCAAGCTCACTTAATGTGAATATAATAACTCGTTGGAATTGAACTTGGAGGCGTCTTTAATAATATTAAATGCTAATAATATTAAAAAGTATTCAGTGATACGTTAGATATCTGAGGATATCAAGAGATACTTAGGATACTTAGAAATACTTAGTTTATCTCAGACTAGCCTTACTTGCAATATTACTTACCTAACCAGCCAATTAAAAATCAATCAATAATATTAACCATTATCATCCCTAACTTTAACCTACCTGCATAATTCAAACTCATGACTATACGTGACTCACGTGACTGAAGGGCCCTAACTACCAGACCTAACAACTAAACCTAACTACTAACCTAACTCTCGTCCATGGCATCATCGCCCATATCGTCCATATCATCATCGTTAGCACCACGCTCCTCTGGACCGCCTTCAGCCTCGTGTTCCTGCCTGGTCTCAGCTGCATCGTCAAATAAGGCACAGTTGGGATGCATCACGTATCGCGTAGCCTGATAACTCACAATGTCATCATCTCCCTGTAGACCTTGGCCTTCAATAGCCATCAGAATGCTGTCCTTCACCAGCCGCTTAATCACCTTGACAACGAGCTCCTTCTCTTCGTGGTACTCTGCTTCTGTACGGATCTCGTCCTCGAGCTCATTCAAGTAATACTCCGCAATCTCGTCTGCTGTGAGCCCTGTGTCTCCGCTATCTCTACTGACCACTTTGACTATTATATTGGTCATCTGAGCGTACTTGTCATATGTGATCTTGGTTCTTTGTCGGGCATTATTCGATTGTACAACGTTCACAGAGATCTCCGTAAAGTCATCTTCTATTTGTACATCATCTTTGTGCACATAAACAATAGACTGACGTAACAAATCATAAGCTTCATTGACAAACCTAGGCGTGATGTCATCAGTACAGTTAGCCCTAGCAATGGCTTCCGATAGTCGGATCAAACTCTCCAGCTGTCTCACAGTAATACGATACGAGTTTCTGCCTAAACCTTGCGCATCATCAGCTCTCAGCTCTTTGTACTTGGCGACCAGGAAGTCACGAGCCTCTTTGCCCATCTTCGGCTTGAACGTTCTCGCGTAACGGATATAACGTTGCAGTTGTTCTGTCGTATAAACCGTATTGATCGCGTCGTCTTCTTTCATGTGTAACTCCACAATATGGTCAGCGAGTTGCGCATCAATCTGTTCATTAGGTTCGTCCAGAATAACGAAAAACAAGTCGAATCGCGACATGATAGGCGCGCTCATGTTGATGTTACGTTTCAAGCTCGCTTTACGGTCGTATCTACCGCCCACAGGATTAGCAGCAGCCAAGATAGATGTTCGTGCGTTCAGCGTAGCTTGGATACCCGCTTTGGCTATAGAGATAGTCTGCTGTTCCATGGCTTCATGAATAGCGACCTGATCAGCAAGATCCATCTTGTCGAACTCATCAATAGCACATATTCCGTTATCCGCAAGCATCAATGCACCTGCTTCGATAGTATACTCTCCGGTTTCTTCGTCTTTGACCACGGCGGCTGTAAGACCAGCAGCAGAGGACGCTTTACCAGATGTGTATACGGCTCTAGGCAAGAACCCACACACATACTTGAGGAACTGAGATTTAGACGTAGAAGGATCACCGACGATACAAACATTGATATCTCCTCTTAGATTGATGCCTTCTACGGTGGTCTTGTGGACGCCGCCCATTAGTTGTAATAAGACTCCCTTCTTGATAAGCTCATGTCCCCAAACCGTAGGCGCGATAGACGCCACGAGGTTCGCATAAGTATGTTCTGTATGCACCATTGTTCGCAAGTCGTCGATTTCCTCCTGAGTCAGCGAGTTAAGGAACTCCTCTTGTTCCACGTCTCCTTGAGTACCGTCTCCTCGGACATCTCCTACATATGACAAGCCAGAACGTGATTCCTGGACCATACAAGCGAGAAACGACAACTTGTATGTAAGATCTCTTACACCAAGAGCTTTGAGACCACTTACACCGCCAGACAAGGCGTCTGCAGTTCTACCGGCACCGGTTTGGTCCCTGATAGCTGCGGGCTTCACTCCAGGTAAGCCTAACTGAGACACATCAGGAACTACAATCTCTGTACCGGTGAAAACACACTTGTCACCGGGTTTAGCACGCTCCACAATTTCTCCACGCAAAATCACGTCCATTGTACGCGGCATGGACCCTGTAGGTATTTCGCTGGAGTTTTCTTGGATCCTGACCTTTTGCCAGTCTACAAATTGGCTTTTAGACACATTCAAAGTCCATGATGATCTATTTGCGCAAGTAGGATTAGGACACATGTAAGGCTCGGTATATTTGAACGCTTGTTCCACGTCGTCTACTACTGCATGACATGCGTCACATGTGAAACTGCCTTTATACAGTTCCGGCCGGACTTCACTGGTACGCGTAACGGTACCGGAAATGCTGATCAAAGTGCCGATTTTGTCTGTTCGCAAGTCTCTAATACGATGAACAATCGGCAAGTTGTAAAATGCAATTTGGAACTGTTTCTCGGTGTTTTCCGTGCTTGTAGTGCTAGAACCACCACCCCCAGTACCCGTACCAGAGGCACTCTGAGACGCTGGGTCTTCGTTATTTAGCCCGTGGCCATATAAAAGACTCGGCTCGTACTTCCTTATAAGTCTTCGCAAACTTTTTTGTAAAAAAGGCAAGAAACGATAATATTGCTCGGTAATAGCTTGAGCAAGGACACCCCCTTCTACACCACTCAAATGCGAGAAATCAACATACAACGTAGTAAGTTCGTACTTTCTCAGGCCATGAATGAACGAAATATAATACTTGTCACCGGACTCAATTTCGCTTTCCGCTTCCGGGTCACTGAATGTTTCCAAAAAATGTTCAAAAGCTTCTCTTACTTTTTCACCAGTGGCATCTGTGACTTTTGGGATAGCAGGCATATTAAGGGCGTTTCTGGTGATTCGAGGCCGCGCCTCTTCTTGTCCATCCAAGGACGAACGTCTCGACCTGACAGGATCAGGGAAACCTTCACTATTAGGAGCGTTTGCACTGCTCGACGGCGCTTCATATGGCCTGGCATTATTATTATTACTGGAAGGGAAGTTAGGAGACGAGGGAATAGCTGTCTGGCTGTATTCACCTGCTCTGGAGCTGGAGTCATCGCTGGGCAAAGACATGTTGAAAACTTTTGCAGCAGTTTTGTGAAGTTGTGATGAAGAAGAGGAAGGAAGAAGTTGAGACGTGGAAAATGATGCGTACAAGACCAGGGGTTCTTTTTCGGTTTGTAGTTTAGAACGCGTCCCAATTACTTTTCCTAATTGGGACAAATCGCGAAAAAACCACTTACGCTTCCCAATCGGGACACCAACCGCACGCCCTTTTAAATAAGCAAACGCAAAGTGAATAAAGTTTGGTTGTTGTTAATTGAATATTATTGAGTGCTCAAAATGTCAGATGTTGGATACTTTGATGAGTGAGTGGTTTATTGGACCGATCTAGTAGTCAATGCAGTTGTGTGGTCTAGTGAGAAGAAGAGCAGCCAGCTCTTTAGCTAGTGGAGTATATAGTAAGTCATAGTATGCTATGTAACTAGTAATTGTTTGTGCAAGGATGTCAAACACCCCAAGACAAAAGAATCAATCAATGTCATGATATTCATAATACGCATGTTCGTATCAACCAAGATAATGCAAATGCACTTACTCAGGTTTCACATTCTTGGTGACAGAAAACTTGGACTCAGACCACGCTTGCATCTCCGCCAATAACCGTCCAGTGGCTGCAAGAGCGCGGAAATCGTCTCCTCCTCCTCTAGATACCCCGTTAACATGGACATTAGGCACTGTTCTGCGTCCCGTGACCTGACCTATATATTGCTGTAGCTCAGGACCATGGGGATGAAGATCAAGCTCCACTACTACAGGAGTAGGAATGATTTGGTACTCGTTCAATAAGATTTCTTTAGCGGCTTTAGAATAAGGACAGTAACTCTTGGAAAAGATCACGACAGGCCCATGTCCTAAGATCGCTTCATACTCCGTTTTAGGGTTGAACGGTTCACCTTCTTCTTTAGTAAGAGCTTCGTTTGTTTTATCTTTGCTCGGCGGTCTCTCTCCCGCTAATAAACTGTCAGGACGAGCTTTTATAGCTACTTGTTCGTCGCCTTCAGCATCTTCGTTCTCAGAAAAGGAATTGCCTAATCCTTCTTGTTCTTTTGAAGATTTGCTTTGTTGTACTGAAGCGGAGTCCGGTACGACTGAATCGTCTGCAGTGTTTTTCAAAGAGTCCAGCGTGGCTTTATATCGCTCCAGATCCGCTTGCTTGTTACCGCGGAACCCAAAAAATAGCACCAAGGCAATAGTCGCCCAGATAGCCAGTACAATAACCCGGGATTTTCTGGCCATTATGTTGCTCAGAATGAGAGTTGTGGAAGTTTTGAGAGCTGCGAAATGTGAAGTGTGGTTGGTAAGAAACTAAGTTTGGTTTCGCTTTTTAGTGGAAAAAGAGAGATGACAGATAACAGTCTTGATGGGAGCGAATCTCTACAGATTGATTGGTACAGGTGGTACCACAGAAGGTCCTGGCGAGCATTATATAAACGTTTGAAGCCTGAATAAGTATTTTAAATAACAGGGAATATATATTCCAGGGCTTAGGTTGGTTTTTGGTAGACTTTTGGTTGACTATTGGTAGGGTTCATATGGGCTTTACGTGGACTCTTTCTTAGTAAGTCACGTGATGAAGGACCTTATAGGCACACGTCCAAAAACCTTAAAAGACCAAAAAAGTCATAACAGGAGGGTCCCTCTCCTATAAACAAGCCCAGAAAACAATCCCACCTTGTGAATTTGGCCACTTAAATATCCAATATCAGCTTGCTAGTCGTCTCGACTCAGCGGTGGTTCATTACCCCGATCAAGGAACCTCCTGTATACTTGGACTCAGCACCCCACACCCACCCCCACATTGAGGATTTCAAGAGATGATGATAAACACATGTCGATCCTCCGCATTAACTTACCTTTTTACCATAACTTTGTCAAAATAGTAAAAGTAAAATAGGAAAAGTAAAGAGATGTCCGTAGCGCTACCGAAAATTGTGCTTTTCGGAGACTCCATCACCGAGCAGACTACAGACCCTTCCTTGTCATTCTCTCTTCCAAGTGCTCTTCAACATGCTTATCGACGCCGATTCGACGTAGTTATAAGAGGTTACAGTGGAATCACCACTACTAAACTGCTGCCGTTTTTCGAACCTCTATTAGACTCTCTTACCACGAAAGATTCCGCTATAGAATTAGCAGTCATCTTTCTAGGATCAAATGATGCTGCGCTAGGGTTCGAACATTCCGTAACACTTCAAGATTACCTCGATAATTTGGAGAAAATGATACTCATGGCTCACAAACGAGGCATTAAAGTGATAATAGTAGGGCCGGCGGCTAATATCGAGATCCCAGACAAGCCAGGTCGCAAAACGCTAGTGAAGTTAGAGTACAGTAACGCTGCTAAGGATCTGGCCAAAAAGCTTAATGCTCCATATATAGACCTTTGGCACGCGTTCATAGCAGCTTCAGGTTACCCGGAATCATCGCCTGATGTGCCTATACCTGGTCAAATAGACGTGGAATCGCCGTATACTGCTGCTCTGAATAAATTGATGTCTGACGGGTTACATTTTTCCGGAAAAGGTTACGCTATTTGGTATGAAAAGCTGATGGAATGTATAAAGACAAATTATCCCGAACTGACACCTTTTGAAAAGCCTCCTATACTAAAACTAGGCGGGCTTACGTACGGTGGGCCTTAGTGTTTGTAAAATAAATTTAAACTATTTAGAACTTCTTTGTTTGCCTTGTTAAGCACTGTCGTTGATTTCGCTCGTCTATACTATCAAATATTCAGAGCTCAATAAACTACAACACATAAGACATGCTACCCAGGTGCAGATGTAAATTGAAAAGTGTAAATAGAACTAAAAACTGGTAGATACCAGGAATGTTACCAAGAACCCAGATTACTTCACATAAACTCATCTCTTAGTCCAGCTATTGTATTACTTTTAAACCCATATTTTTGACCTAACTAACACACATTATACAGTCTCACTGGAAACAGCTACGACTGCAGGATTCTTTTCTGAGGTAGTCAATATCTCATCACTCTCGTACTCATCATCGTCAAACATAGCGATCTTGTAGTCTCTAAACTCCCTGGTTCGCAGCCGCCTTTCAAACATGACATCCAACTCCTCGAAAGTCCTGCCTTTGGTTTCAGGCAATCTGAAAACTGCCCAAACAAATGCCATAAAACTCAGAATAGCCGGCAAGAATGCGGCTTTACCTTTCCAGTTTCTTTCCGTGGGATTAATCATATAAGGGTTGGAGACTGAAGCGATGATTCCAAGAATATAATAAAGTGACCTACCCATAGCAAAAGTCTTGCTTCTTAATCTAGCTGTAGGTGTCTCGGAAGTAATCGCAAAAGCTAACGGTCCGATACTACAATCATAGAAGAAACTCTGCATCATGAGAATCACCGCAGCTGCCCAGTTACAGCTGCTTTTGGTGCTTAATGACAAGAATGCTACCAAGAAGTAAATTACACTTTGCCCTAGCAATCCTGAGTAATAAAGCCGTCTATGTCCTGTAATTGTCACCAAAAACCAAGAAGTGACATCTCCTCCTAAAGCGATACATTCTCCAATCATAGTGAAAGCAAACGACTTGCTCTCAGAAAATCCAACTTGTTCGAAGAAATAAGAACTACCGACACCTCCGAATCCTACTGACTGCTGAGCCATCCAAGTCAAACATACAATCTCGGTTCTACGCAAGTTAGATCCTTTGAAACAATCCAAGTAGCTGACGTTGTTTTCTCCTCTTAAATACAAATCACTGTGCAACATCATAGCAACTTGCTCATCAACGTATTCAGTAGTTTGATCCTCTTTACGCGTGATTCGTCTGATATTTGTTTTTGCGTCTTCGATTCGATCTTGTCTAATAAGCCACCATGGTGATTCCGGCGCGTACCAAGTGATGATAGCTAAAGGTATAGGCCATACCCACTGGAGCGCAAAGGGTATCCTATACGACCATTGAGTGGTATTGTTAACAAGACCATACAAAATAGCGGCTTTAATCGTGTGTCCGATAGTGAAAGTGAAATTCACGTACATTGTCAAGTAATTTCTCAATCTCGCAGGACATAATTCTGCGGCATAACCTGGAGCTAAACCTCCAAGGATACCCCAGACTACGGTACACAGTATCTCACCGGCGAACAAGGTCTGCACATTCTCAGAAAAAAACACAATAAAGATAAACGCAGTAGCCAACAAGTAACAAGGCATAATGACTTTTTTGTAACCGAACTTCTCGATTAAGTAACCATTAAGCATCAAGCCAATGACTTCACCTACAGGAGACGCCATACTCAAAGCGGACTGCCATTTCGCAGGCACTTGATATTCGTGGAGTTTAGGGTAATACCTGCCGTATTTCTTAGCGAATGTGGAATAAGCATAAACGGAGCTGATTAAACTGTCATCATAAGCCTCCATGATGATACATAGTGACAAAGCCCATGTCCAGAAGACTGCTTTCTTGTGACGCTTGATGGACTCCCACAGGCTTATCTCATGCTCTGCCAAGATGGCTTTCTTGGCAGTGTCGTGGAAGTCGACCTTATCACTGATAACAGGCTCGTTGAGGACCGGTCTATTGATGATCTCGTCCATTGTCTTGTCTTATGCAATTATGATATAGCAATTAAATTGAATACTATACTATTAACACTACAAAGACCACACAAGGGCCGGCAATAGACGCTATTTATAATAAAAATCCAGGATTATAACCAGGATCCGAGAAAAAACGTTTTGCCGTGTGTTAGAGTATTGGCTTTATCACTTCGGTTGCCTTATTAGGCATGGAACTGGGCGATCAGGCTCAAAGCCAATCCTTTGACGCGACACGTGCATATAAGGGACACCAAGACAGGGACCACAAAATGAAGTTCACTATATAGACAGTGCCGGACTATCCGTGATTCCACAGAAAACTCCGATTGTTTTCACAGGGTCAAGGACAAGGACGACTTGTAGTGCAAGCCATTGTAAATGTTGGTTGGTTCGTTGGTGCCTTATGCACGTGGGCGACGTATTGGCGAGTATGGGGGTGGAGCGAGATGATCTCCACTGTCCAGCCTGCTTTTTTAAGCTTTTCAAAAAAGGAGCGTGAAATGACAAAAGACCTCGAAGCCCAGATAAGTTAAGATATAGATAAGCTAAAGGTTTAGTTCATTTGGGTGGTCAACTAAAATTTTTTCTTGAGTTGGTTAATTAACATGGTACATGCTGTATCTATACTATATCATACGACTCTTTGTTAGCCTGGCTATATAAGACTACCACGTAACACATCAGCGACGGATCCACCGTGAATCCTATCCACGTGGTAAGAATAAGTATCGGAGAAAGAGGAAACGTGTGTTTGGTGGATGACGCTTGAAAAGTGGTTTCACTTACCCCTTTTCTTGAGAGCTTTGGACGAAGGTTAGGTTATAGGCGAAAGGTATACGGATCAGGATCAACATGAGATCGACTTACGCAATGCGTGTGTCTGGAAAAACATGTGCTAGGATGGTTCCATTCAGAGGCTTAGATAAGTATATGGGCGTGTGCTATCGTCGAATGTAACGTCGTATCCCATGTTACAAAGAGGTCAAACCTTATTTCACCTTAGTGACAAATGTTGCACTGGCTAAAACCGCTGACATCCCTCGACGGACGAGAGAACACTGAGCTGAAAAACTAGCATAACCAAACGTTCTCACTCATAATTCGTTATAAACATACGTAAAAGGCAGAATATGTCACATTTGACACGATGTCGCACCACAGGAGGGTACTTCGAAGCAGTGCAGTACTTTCCAGTGGAAAATTACAAACATTAAACGTTAACAACAACATTAAAGTCAAAGTAACCCAATGACAAGCTCACATGTCACCAGCTAATACGACACAGGATCATCATTGTCCTCGTCGGTTCCATCACTGGACCAAGTCTTCTTCTTGGAGATGTAAATCCAGCCAGGCTCATCAAACAGTTGACTGACCTCCTCCAAGGTAGGTCCTTTAGTCTCCACAAAGAAGATGTAGATGGTGATACACTCCACGACCAAGATAGCAATGTATACAAAGTAGAACTTCCAGTGGAGTCGATCTAGACCAATAGGGTTCACATACTGATTAAACACGGACGACAGTGAGGTGATAAGATTGCCATAAGCGAGACCTTTTGCTCGGATATTATAAGGTAGAATCTCCGCAGGATATGCCGTAGTGAGACCAGGCCATGCGAACCCAGCGATTCCATAGAACAAAAAGATCATTGCGATGACAGCTTTACCAGCGCCGTTATTGGCACTCTGAGCGTAAACCGCAGAACAAGCTGTCCAGATTGTGAAAGTGACAAGCATTCCTACTCCAGCGATCATGAATAACCATCGTCTACCGAGCTTATCAACAAGACAAGCAGAGAAAAACAAAGCAGTTAGAAAAGTCCAGATCTGTAAGCCTGCATTGATAATAGACTGTTTGCTGGAGTCAGTGACACCCACAGAGGTCAAAATGTCGTGAATGTAGTAAGACACTAAACCGTTTCCTGAGCATTGCGAGTAGAAACTGGTCAAAGTGATGATGAACACACGCTTTCTGTTACCAGGAGTCTGCAAAAAAGATAGCCACGAACTTTTCTTCGACAGTTTTTCGAGCTCCAAAGCGCTTTCAATCTCTGCCATTTCCCAGTGTACAAACTCGTCATCTTCTCTGCCACTAGCGTGGTATTTAGTAAGGATCTTGAGAGCCTTGTCACGTTTACCTTTGGACACTAACCATCGAGGGCTTTCGGGGACAATCCAGATAGTACACAACTGAATAAATGGCATTGCGGCTTGAACACCTACGGGGATTTTCCATGCTGCATTGGTCTTGTAGTGCATTGTTCCGTAGACGGTCCAAGCAGCCACGATAGCTCCAAGACACCAACATGTGTTATAAATAGTAGTGACTTTACCTCTACTACTAGGATGAGCCAATTCCGTCACAAGCAAAGGTGCGGCTCCACTAGATATATTTGCGCCGAGACCCAGTAAGAATCGGCCACCGATATACATGCCTCGGTCGACACTAGGTACCACTTGAATAATGACACCAACAAGGATAATCACGGACCCTAAAGCTGTGCTTAGTCTACGACCAAGATAATCAGCGAGATAGGAAGACATCAAAGATCCCGCCACGCTTCCTATTTGGACAATAGCGGTGAATAGACCCAAAGTGCTTCCTGTAGGATGGTTAAAATAATCCTGCCATGGGTCCATGGTCTGTAGACCATTCAACAGACTTCCATCATAACCATTACTAGTGGCAGATAAGAACAACAAAGGTATCATAAAATATAGCTTTCTGATACCGGGCTCCCTCCACCATACTACTTCTTTGGCATGTTCTAATATACTCTGGTTATCGGCGAGCTCTTTGAGATCATGAGCTTGTTTTTCCAACGACATTTTGGAGATTCGAAAATTCAGCAAAATTTAGTAAATATTAGTGAACGAGTCCAGTAGTATGTATATATATATATTTACATCTCCTTTGTCACGGTAAAATGTCGCATATTTTAAAGGCTACCCCTCCTAGATCTCGGCCAAGAAACCTTAAATGATATGTCGCTATAGTTAACAAATACGTAACAAATGTGGGGTAGAGGCACAATGCCCTCATCACCACTTGCCCGATTTGGACATGCGGGTCTCGGATAAAGCGATAGCGGCGGTGGATAAAATAGAGTTCCGAGATAAGATACAGGGGGGTTACATTGGTGTAGATACTACGCTCAGACTTTGGCATGTTTGTTTCGGGCTTCAGATTGTGCCCCCTTATGGCCCTACTTTGGTGGTTTCTAATATTCACTACAGTACATGTTAAAGTTCAAGAACACAACGGATATAGGGTCTCCTACCAGTAGAATCAGCAAACAACCAAGCCTCATCGAGGCCGTTTGAAATTCCGAGATCTTTGTGGTGTTGTGCTGTGTTGCCGTATTCTCTCAGATGGGCATCTCGATATCCTAAAAGAGTCGTCTGGCTGCCCTGCTGGCCCCCAAATGCGGGGAACATGTGTCAGTGAAGCCCCCCACAGACAGTATTACTCTTCATGAAAAGAAAACAAGGACCAATCTGGTCAGGAACAGGCCGGAATATTAGCGAGCCATTTGCCTATTCTGGCGTAGCCAAGTCTCGTGAGCTGATGTTGGAGATGTAATTGCGGTGCCCTCATTGTCATTATGTCATGCTAGCGGGCTCTCTAGCCGAAGAAAAAAAATTAAAAAAGAAACGAATGACAACAACGAAGCGTAAAAAAAAGAAAGATAAAAAACGAAAGGGCCAAGTAATATAAGAGATACGCGTATTTTAGCTTTTTTTTTCAATCTTCTTCTGGCACGTTCTGTGTAGAGCTCTTAAATGTTATCTTAAAGGTTAATCTCTAATACTAACCTAATACGTTGAGTAAAAAAACATCATCTATGATTCACGTATATAAACATTTCTAATTAAACAAAAGCAATGCGCTCTAACGTTCTAAACATGCCAAATAAACATTTCAAAAAGCTAAATGCGGATGCACATTCAAAGATCCGCTTCTTCATCATGGGTGACCGTAGCATTGACATCGAGGTTGTTCAATGAGGGTGCCTTAGAAGAACTAACATTTGCTTCACTTCTGGCAGCTCTCTTCTTCTTGGAGATATAAATCCAGCCCGGCTCGTCGAATAATTGACTAACTTCTTCCAAAGTAGGTCCCTTGGTTTCCACGAAGAAAATGTAGATAGTAATACACTCCACGACCAAGATAGCAATATAAACAAAATAAAACTTCCAGTGGATGTTATCCAAACCAATAGGGTTAACATATTGGTTGAATACGGATGCCAACGATGTAATCAAGTTACCATAAGCAAGACCTTTCGCTCGGATATTATAAGGCAGAATCTCCGCAGGATATGCTACAGTAAGACCAGGCCATGCAAAACCCGCTACACCATAAAACAAGAAAATCATAGCAATAACAGCACGACCGCAACCTTTGTTACCGTTCTGAGCGTAAACAGCAGAACATGCGGTCCAAATAGTAAACGTAATTAACATACCGATACCGGCAATCATAAACAGTAGACGTCTACCGAGCTTATCAACAAGGAATGCTGAAAAGAACAAAGCTGTCAAAAAAGTCCAGATTTGCAGACCACCATTAATAATAGACTGCTTACTGGAGTCGCTGACACCAACAGAGGACAAAATATCGTGGATATAGTATGATACAAGACCGTTACCTGAACATTGAGAATAGAAACTGGTTAAAGTGATGATGAAAATTCTCTTTCTGTTACCAGGGGTCTGTAAGAATGCAAACCAAGAGTGATTCTTATGGGCCTTCTCTTGCTCTAAAGCACTCTCAATCTCGGCCATTTCCCAGTGTACAAAGCTATCGTTTTCTCGGCCACTAGCGTGGTATTTGGTAAGAATCTTCATAGCCTTGTCACGCTTGCCTTTGGACACTAACCATCGAGGGCTTTCAGGAACAAACCAAACGGTGCACAACTGAATGAAAGGCATAGCAGCTTGAATACCGACAGGAATCTTCCAAGATGCATTGGTCTTGTAGTGGATGGTGCCATAAACAGTCCAAGCTGCGATGATAGCACCTACACACCAACAAGTATTATAAACAGTAGTAATCTTACCTCGACTACTAGGATGTGCTAATTCAGTAACAAGCAGAGGAGCCGCACCACTGGAAATGTTGGCTCCGAAACCTAATAGGAATCGTCCACCAATGAACATACCCTTGTTCACACTAGGTACCACCTGAATAATAGTGGCAATGACGATGATGAAGGACCCAAGGGCGGTGGACAGCTTTCGACCGAGATAATCTGCAAGATATGAGGACATTAGTGAACCAACGACACTACCGATTTGAACAATAGCTGTAAACAAACCTAATGTACTTCCACTAGGATGATTGAAATAGTTCTGCCATGGGTCCATAGTCTGTAAACCGTTTAACAGACTTCCATCATAACCGTTACTAGTAGCAGACAAGAACAAGATAGGGATCAGACAATAAAGCTTGATAATACCTGGCTCACTCCACCACTTGACGGACATGACATTATCCACCATGCTATCGTTGTCTGCATCCTCTTTAAGATAATCTTCTGGTTTCTCCATTATTGTATTTTTTGTAGTAGTTCTTTGTCTTTATGGAATAAAGTAATAAACTTCAAACTCAAAAGTTGACAAAAGTTTGAAGACAAAGACCGCGTATTTATAGAGCTGGCGTGGTAGGACTCAGCATTACCTAACAAGGAATGTTGGTGGGATGAAATGTGGGGTTACGGAATGAGCTTCCGTAAAACGTCCCAATGGGGTAATTTGAGCCGCACAGCCCCACACCTGACGCCTTGTTTGGGTCAGGAGTGCAAAAAAACAAAAAAAACTCGGATAAATAAGTTTGTGCGACGGCCGCTTTCGTAACGTCAAAAGAGCGATCAAAAAGCTTCTACACAAGAAATGATCTTGACTTTTTATGCCATAGATATGTGTATTAGAGTCACTAGTATCTGACAGGACACGTCAACAAGCAAAAAACCAACAAAAACGAAACATGACCCCACTTTTCGTCAACGCCCGCCCACTTTCCCCGGACATTTTTCGGCTGGATTGAGTGGTCGTTCCGCGTTTCAGCGTAAAACTCTTGCCCCCCTCAGACCACGGAGGTTACATTCACCGTGGAATTACGTGGTCAGTGTGCCATTTTCGGAAAAACATTACACTCCTATTTTGTCAAAATATATGGGCAGGGCGACACTTTACTACAATAATTGAGGGTTTTATGCGGTCTTTAGCGTGGGGTCTTGTTCTCCACGCCTTTATCCAGAATGGCGAGATATAAAAAGTGAACTCTCCATGCCTGGCTTATCTTATCAAAGCTTATAGAGGTATTCACCAGCAGTGTTGATCAAGTTGAAGCATGTGTCAGACTGTCCTTTGGCTTTTGTTCCGTGTTCCGTGTTTCGATTTCGATTTTCGATTTTCGATTTTCGTTTCTGTATTAGGTAGGCTCCTCCAAGGGCGTAAGCCCGCAAACACAAGAAAAAATAACAAGAAAAATTAGTCCAAAAAAAACGAGCCAAAACAAGAAAGGAAAATCCTCTCCCAGTGTCAGCCCGTCCGGCTTACGGACACGCTACCAGATTAGGTATAAACCAGGAGCAGGAGCTCGAGGTCTAGACTATACGTGGCAAGCGTGACTAACATCCGACCCCGGTATATGGACACACAATGAGCACGGGCTGAGCATGACCGCGTGTCGTCGGCCTCGACCAGGCTAGACTAGACCAAGTCAATCATTGCGTATCCAAAATCTGGGGATCAACCTTTCGCTTATGACCAAGTGATCATAACGGGTTCGCATCCGTCACCCCAACAGATTATCGTGGTCTCGGAAAATCTCTCCCCTACAAACGTACTAATGGATAGTCCGAGTTTCCATTTGTGTGGTGCTCGGCGAAATCTCAGGGCCTTGGCACCCCTGTCTTGGAAATACGTCTTGGAAATACGTCTTGCAGGATCAAAAATGCATTTGTTTCGTGGGTTAAAGAAGAGAGAAAAGAGGTACAAAAGAGCGACAATATCCAAGGTACTGCACTAGACAGTCTCGTAGAGGGCTGTAGACAGACTACCAGAATGTGTTGATTCCGTTATGAACGAGTCCTTAGAATAAGTCCTCGGATCAAATCTTTGGAACATACCTTGTTAACAAAAAGAACAACTTTACTATATTGCCAATAATGACAACACAACAGCCTAGAAACGGGCCTCCTAAATATGTGGCCAGAAATTGTATCAGTCTTCCAAATAAGTGTTCCAGATGAGAATTGAAAAACTGAAAATCTCTATTGCTATGCTGCATTCGTCCTGATTCCACTGGACTTAACAGTCGTAATGTACTTCCTTGTGCGATTGAGACATCAAGGAAATAGTCAGTAAAGCAAGAGTACACGGTCTCTATTCATCAGTAGGTTCCATCTTACCTACTACTACGTCGCTAGAGGCCGATGGAATCAGTAGGAGTCGAGTCGTCAAGGCTCAGGTGTTTTCACCGTTTGACCATTTGGGTATTCATGCAACAAGGTTAACTAGCTCGATATGGTCCATCTTGTCTTTCCAGCTTGAATCATATCATATGTGCTAATCTTGTGGCTATCCAGCTCTTTTGACTTTTGGCGATATCTTTCTTTCACATATCTTCCACATCAAGGTCTCTATATAGACATAGATAGACGGACTTAAACCACTCGTATCCAGCGTCCGAAAGCAGTGCTAACAGACAAACATGAATAAGCAGTCTTTTTCTTCTCTGGTAACCCACCTCACAATATCTCATAGCTCACAATAAGCCCACTGTAAACTCATATGGTTGTGTTGGTGTGTTGATTTGGAAAATGTGGGGTAACCCGGAAAACAGGCCAATCACAGACCCTATCGGCCGAGTGCCCCTTGTTTGCCGGTAAATCTACCAATTGCATAACCACAAAGCCCCGATATGTGGCATTGTGACATCATAACGAGTAACGCTGTTACCCCCAAGGAAAACACCAAAATGAAACATATGTAACATTTTCAGAGAGTTCCTGGATTATAAATGGGTGTAGTTTTCATCTTCATGTTCTGTAGTTATCACACACTCTGTTTTGTAAACCAACCACCACCACACAACACAGAGACCGAATAACAACTTACAATCACCAAAAAAAAGAGAAAAATATGTCTGTACAAGTCAAAGAATCCAATGGCTCTCCATTGTTGTATGTAAAGAACAAGCCGTTCTTGATGTTGGCAGGTGAATTGCAGAATTCATCTCTGACTTCGGCTGAATATATGGACACAGTATGGGACAAAATGGCACGAACCAACTATAACACTCTGTTAGGAGCAGTTACTTGGGAAGATATCGAGCCAGAAGAAGGCAAGTTCTGTTTTGACGAGCTCGATCGCGTCATTGAAGGCGCTAGGAAGCATGATATGCACTTGGTTTTGCTTTGGTTCGGATCATTCAAAAACGCTCTGTCCACTTATGCTCCAGGTTGGGTCAAAAAAGACCATAAAAGATTCCCTAGAGCTCATGTTCGAGCTGAAGGAGGCAAGATGAGAACCTTGGAGGCTCTTTCTGTGTTCTCCCCCGAAAGCACCAAAGCCGATTGTAAAGCTTTTGCCAAGTTGACTGCGCACTTGAAAGAATTCGACGGTGAACATGCCACTGTGTTGATGATCCAAGTGGAAAATGAGACTGGAATGCTCGGTGACTCTCGAGACTTCAGTTCACTAGCTACCAAGCAGTTCAGAAGCGAAGTCCCCAAGGATTTCATCAGTTATTTGCGAACCAATAAAAGCAAGCTTCATCCTACTTTGACTGCGAATCTCAAATATTTCGAAGAAGCCAATTTGGCCTCAGGAACTTGGGAAGAGGTGTTTGGTGTCAGCGAACAAACCGACGAGATCTTCATGGCTTATCATTTCTCAAAATATGTAGAAGCTGTGGCTGCTGCTGGTGCGGAAAAATACTCCATTCCTTTGTACACAAATGTCTGGATGAACTATGTCGGTGATGACAACGACTTCCCGGTGATTGTAGGAGGCGGTGGCCGGCCTGGTGATTATCCTTGTGGAGGTGCTGTAAGCAATACTTTGGATATCTGGAAGGCTAATGCCAAATCCTTGAACTTCATTGCCCCGGATATCTACTTGAATAACTATTCTGAAACTTATCAGAAGTACCGACATAACGGTAATGTTTTGTTCATCCCTGAGCAGAGACGAGACGCGTTCGGAGCCAGACGTGTATGGGAATCTATTGGTACTTACTCTGCCATTGGAGCCTCTCCTTTTGGTGTAGATACAGTAGAACCAGAAGAATGTCCTTATACTGAACACTATGGTCTACTTAAGACAGTATCTCCCTTGATTTTCGAGGCTAGAGAAAAAGGTCAAGAGACTTTCGGGTTCTATTTCGATGAACCTGGTCCAAAATGCAAATCTCCTAATGAGTGGGTTTTCGAATGCGCAGGTTACCGATTGACTGTCAAGAGATCCTTTGTATTCGGCAAACAAGATGCCGGGTACGGTATGATTATCCACAAGGGAAATGCGAAGTTCCTGTTCATTGGTAAAGGGTTCGCTGTTTACTACAAGAGCCTTGACCCCAAGGCCACTTTCACAGGAATCTTGTACTTCCAAGAAAAGAGACTTGACAGTAACGGCGAACTTGTTACTGTCAGGCGCCTCAACGGTGACGAGACACGAAGCGGAGTCATGTGTCTTATGCCTAATGATAACCCTGACTATGGCGGATTCCCTATTTGTGTAACTATTCCTGCTGCTACCATGGTTGCGGAAAGTCAACCATATCATTTAACAGAAGACCTGGAGGATTACTGAAACAATGACTTTACTCTCGTTAGCGTTCCATAGTGCTAGTTAGTTTTGTTGTTTTGTTCTCAAATGGTCAAAAAAGTTGACGGCGAGTCGCCGAGCTTTTCAATCTGCATGTTTTCAGAGAAAAAGCTCTCGATATCCGTTTTCTCACCCATTCTACTAGAATATTGTAATAAAAACGTCAACATCCACTTGTCCATTTTGTAAGCGCCGTCCATGAGGAGTTTACATGCGTTTTGAAACACTTGTAACCGCGCAATCGTAATGTCGATACCCCTCCAGTACTTGCGGAGTGTAATCAGCACACTGAAGTTTGATTCCAGCTTCTTTCTGATCTCAACTGTGCTTGAGTCTGAGAAAAGAAGCCTGTGTAGAATAACTGAGGATGACACAATAGTCATTTGTCCTATTGCAGAGTAGAGTAGATATAAACCGTTGTCAAAACACTTGCTAAGTAGAGTACTGAATGACTCCGCATGAAAGATACACCGGGCGGCAAAAGGCTCTCTAAGGAAACTAGGTGTCGCGGCTTCATCCAAAAATTGGAAATATAGTAGTGTAGCGTAATGATGATAGCCTAAATGAAGAGCGACAAACGGACGCGCCAAGTCGAGGTTTTGATATAACACAAAGTTTGTCTCGTTGAGTTTCATCCCTGTAGGCAACTCCTCTAACCAAGTATCCAGTTTAGTAGATAAACTCGTCAATGTGGACTCCAGCTCTAATTCAGGCACGGATTTAGCCACTAAACCTTTGTTGAAGTCCTGTATTTGTCTATAAATATAAGCGAGTTTGATCATTTGTTCCCATAGACCATGCTTATTATCGAGCTCCAACTCACTTGGGCTGCCTGTTTTGAAAAAGAACTCCGGCAATGGTAACTTGATAGAGAAATCATAAGGAGCAGCTTGTATTAATCTTGGTAGATCAAGACCTCCACTACTCCAGCTGTCCATCATATATAACGACCACCAGATCCGTCGCCTTGTTTCTCTTGTAATTGGATCCAGATCTAAATCCTCGGAGCTTAGTTGCAGGATTTGAGCGAGTCTTACTGCGAGACCATAGAAAATGGCTTCACTTTTAAAATCTGGCACTGACAAACTGGTGCATACTATAAGAATACACGCTTGGACATTTTCAAGACACACGTTCTCAACATCCATCAGCAGCAGTTTCTTAGCTTTTATGTAGTGTTTATTACACAAATCATAGGTGATACCTTCTGTGAATCTTCCAGCGACTCCTATTAAGGCATGCAATAAGATCTGTGAAGTTTTGCCTGCGTTGATTTGTTCCACTAAAGTCGTAGGATGGAACAAAGAATGCGGTTGATCATGCATATAAAGAAAGTAAGAATCCACAATTCTCATGAGTGTTTCTAGAGGCGGCAATGCTAGATCGTCTTGAACATTATTGGGCTTGACACCTATTTTAGGTAGCAAAGGTAGCTTGTGGACTGGTCCAGGTGCTAGCGAGCATTCGATGCCCTTCTTCTGGCACTGTAAACAGGCGCCGGAGCCTTTAGCACCGGGACCGGTACTGGTGCCCGTGCGGCATTTGATTTTATGTACTCTGGATTTATATTAGATACTGTCGTATATACGGGAAGACATTTTTGTTTTTTGTATTATATGTTTATATTGTTCCACTTACCGGCACTCTTTACACGCTTTAACGACCATTCCTTAGTTGAGTGTGGAAGAAGCGAAGATGGCTAAAAGAGGAAAATATATCAAAATGAAAAGAATGAATCGTGGGCACAATAGGGTTACTGTTTCACACCTGACAAAAACAAAAAATGAAAAGCACAGATCCGGTCATCTCAAGAAGATCTGGAATATTTACGTGCACCAGATCTGAATCCTGATAGTTTATACGCGGTTCGTATATCTCTCGTATTGGTGCTCGTGGTAGCCCACCTCGGTGTGTGTGTGCGTATATCTCACATTAAATTTCCTGTTTGGGAGAAATTGATGCACGAATCAAAAAAGCGGTGAAGAAAAAAAAGTATGAGATTCTTTTAGTCACGAATTGAATCACTTATATACGAATGTCATAGTGGTACTATTCAGTTACACTGTAAGCCTTTGAACATTTATTTGGAAACGAATCTCTTGCAATCCCCACAATAAGGTTTCTGTAACTGGCCCCCAAGATCTTCCAAGTTGGGCAATACGATCCGCTTTTGTCCAGATACGTAGGGCACGCCATTTATACCTTTATTTCCTGCACTGAATTTTAGCAACCAACCTAAACTGTTTCGGTAGTTTCCCATGCCAAGAGCGAAGCAACAAAGTCCATATATCTATATAATATGTTAGTCTTGGGGAATTTTTTTGCCGTTAATTGTCATTGTGAAACCCAATAGCCAGAAACCGTAAAAGAAAGAAGATACCGACTCTACGACTATACGAGTAACTATAGCTATAACTATAACTATAGCTCGCTGTCATTCGAGTTAGAGAATAACGCGTTTGCCGTAGGAACCACAGGGATGCTACATGATATAGGCAGAACAAACTCACATTCAGCCAAAGCGCCAAACGTGGTTTCTTTTCAAGCGGATTTGAACCTGGATAAAGAAGGACTAGATGATGCTTATGAATTCGCCTCTCGAATACAACTCCTAGAAAGAGACCCTGAGCTGGAGCGCCGGTTGGTGCGTAAAATCGACTTCAGAGTGTTCCCCATGATGTGCTTGGTATACATGGTTCAGTATATAGACAAAGTGTCCAACAGTTATGCGTCTGTGATGGGTTTACAAAAGGATATGCATATGCATAGACAAATGTATGCATGGACAGGCACTGCTTTCTATCTCGGTTACTTGACTTTTATTATCCCCGCGGGGTTCTTGTTACAACGTTTTCCATTAGCTAAAGTCATATGCTTATTCATGTTGTTATGGGGGGTTATTTTGATCGTCAGTGCTTTTGTCTTCAGTTACCGAGGTTTCATAGCTTTGCGAGTGATTCTTGGAATGTTAGAGTCTTGTACTAGCTTAGGTTTTATTCTCTTGACATCTCAATGGTATTTGCGTGAAGAACAACTGACAAGAATAGCTTGCTGGGCAGCGTTTAATGGTATAGGCAAGCTTGTAGGTGCCGCCATCACTCTCGGGCTGGTATCCCGGGATTTATCAATAGCTATAGCTACCTGGAGATTAGCGTTCATTATTTTCGGCGCAATGGCTATTGTCACTGGTTTATTATTTGTATGGAGGGTTCCTGATAGTCCATTGAGTGCTGCCAGTGCCAAGTTCTTCACTAATACTGAAAAAAACTTGATTTTAATCCGGCTCAAGCAAAATCAACAAGGTGTCGGAACGCGTTTAATCAAGAGAAAACAACTTATAGAAGGTCTATGCGATATCCGAACTTGGGTGATGTTCCTTTCTGCTGTCTCGTTGAACATCCCTAATGGTGGTGTCAGTACGTTCTTCTCCTTGATTATGTCATTAACGTTCCAGTTCGATTCTCAAAAAACCTTACTGATGATTATACCTGCAGGATTCGTCGAAGCTCTGTCTTTATTTATCATTGCTCTTTTAGCCGCGAAGTCCCGTATACAACGCTTGAGTCTAGCTTTGATTACTACTTCCATTGCTATCATTGGTACATCCTTATTAGCCTTTAGCGATACAACAGCTGCAAAACTCACTGGTTATTATTTATTAATGTGTGCTCCAGGATGTATGACTGTCATGTTTTCATTGGTATCCTCTAATGTCGCTGGTCACACGAAAAAAGTGTTTGTAGGAGCCGTCTACTTATTAGGTTATGGACTCGGAAACGTTATTGGACCTCAGACGTTCCGGTATAAAGATGCTCCTGATTATATCCCTGCCAAAATACATCTTGTAGCTTGGTACTCAGTGAACTGGTTGTGCTTGCCCGTGTTGTATGTACTATATCGGCGCGACAATGCTGCAAGAGACCATCTGGCAGCGCAAGGAGCTATTCAACCGTTGGGGGACAATGACGAATTCACGGATCTAACTGACAAGGAGAACCTGAATTTCCGATATATATTGTAGTATCTATGTTATTGTATGCTGTTTTTATTTATTCAATTCAGTTCTACTCTATTCTATTCATTGTTGTAACTTTTTGAAAGCGTCTTTTAATTGTGGCAAATAAGCCTTCAGTAAAGGATCAGCCTCTTCGCTATATGGTACAGATAACCGTTTCTCTCCAGAAATATACTCCTTAGGAAGACCAATAGTGATACCTTCTACCACTTCAGAGTGCACTTTCTTCAATATAACTTTCATAGCTTCTAACGCATTCTTACCTTTAGAACCTCCTCCGAAGGCGACCACAACAGACGGTTTATGAGACCATTCATTAAACAGGTGATCCAGCATAATCTTCATGGCGCCAGGAGGGTATGAATTGTACTCAGGAACTACGAAAACAAACGCGCCTGACGCTGCTATGGATTTAGAATACTCCCTAATGGTCTCATTGTGATAATCCTCGGATTTTTTGATCATCATAGGAGGTTTATCGTCTATGGGAGTGTTTAGAACATCAAAAGGCTTGGTAGCCGAAATGTGGCTGATCTCTGCATCAGGATATATTTCCTTGATTACATGGCTAGCAAATGCAGCTAAGCCAGGGGAATTCGCTTTGGTTCGATTACTGGCAGTCAATATTGTGATATTTCTGAGCATCTTAGCCGTCGGAAAGAATCACGTGACAACGAGATGGCAGACTGCTGTGCGATCTATCCAGATTTTGTTCTCAAGCTACTTTGAGTCCCTGAAGAATTTGAACTTGGAGATTTATAGATTAAGAGGTCTCTAGATAACGTTAAGATCCTCTAACTCAAAAATGCTTCGATCTCCTCTGAGTCATTTTCATCGGGGCGTACGATGGTAGGCTCGGAGTTCGGTCGCGGGGTTTCGCAGAGTTAGTGGTGAGCAGAGACACAAGTTGACTGAAACAATAGATAACACAGAGCGTATCGACTGATTACATGGCGAATCCATGATATCCTGTTTTCATAAGAGGGCCGATTTAATTCAGTCATTTGAGGCCTGTTCTTTTGTCCTGACAATATGGCAACTTCTTAAAATGTCTCATTTTTGACAAAGTCACGTGCTGCCATGTGGATCGCCCAGCGTATTCCTTATAACGTTGAAGCGATACCAAAGCTTGTTACAATGTCATTATTTTAGCAATTTAGGTGAATTTACGTTGCATGATGTTTTTTTTTAAGTTAGTTTCTGTCTCTTTCTATCACATCTACGCATACTCTTCAATGACACTACGAGGCTCAACATAGCTTACGCCAGCATCAACATAGTCATAGGTCAGATCAAAACCTTTAGGACCACCAATATCCATTCCTCGAGGAGTCTTCCATTTCGGTGAGCTTGCAATAAGAATCACAAGCACCTGCAGTCCGTATCGGAAGTCAGGGTTACCGATGTTGGCGCCGTTCTGAGTGTCCATCACACAGATAAGATCAGGCACTGTAGCGACACGTTTCTTCTCTCCAGTCTCAGGATCGACAATCTCAGCGGAAATGTTTTCATTCTTGAACGGAATGACCATATTAACGGGCTTTCCGTTGTGGGTCTCGTTGCTGGACTGTATTACTACCTCACCGAAACTGTAACCACCTTCCAATCGTCGTTCAACTTCGATGATTTTACCCCTGAATATCTCTTTAGCGGCAGTAGGACCTCCTGCGGCCTCAATGATATAGTCAGGTACATTATCGATCATATTCTGCTGTCTTGCCAGGAATACGGCTCGACCTAATCTCCATGCAAGCGAAGTAGTACGCTGAATAGACCATTCCGCCATGTCTGATACTCTACTTAAGCCGTTTACCACTCCTACGCGAGAACCAATCTGCGACAGAGTAGCTCTGATCATCTTTTCTAGTACTAAATGACTCTCAGCACCAGTAATAAGCCCTTCATTGCCATTACCATCACTGAATGCAGCAGGTCCTAGAACACAGTCGTCCCTATAGATCAAAGGAGTAGTCTGCCAGATAGTAGGATAAGCTCTGCCCATGAGATCGGCATCTACACACAATGTACCGTAAGATGCAGCTAATCGCATGCTTTCAAGACCATTGCCTCCTCCGATTTCTAAGGACATGACAGCTTGAGGTTTCTCTCCGCTGGTTACAAGATACTTCGAGAACAGTTCGTATGCGTTTTCCATTTCAGGGCCTTGGATCTGTTCAACAGACACCGTAGGAGAACCGGCACCACCACACACAGGACACAGAGGATCGATACCAAGCTTCCTGTTCTTCTCAGTAAGTTCGTTTATATCGACCACTTTCAATTCTTTACCCGCACGCAGCAATTCTCGAATTCTCAAGTAAACGGGATAAGGATTACCACCGCCTCCTGCACCAAGTATATAAGCACCAAGAGCCAGAAACTCGAGATCTACCATAGAAATGATCCATTCACGGTTCTTGTTGATCACAGGTCGGTATTTCTCTACGTCCACAGTCGCCATAATCGAGGTACCATCTTCTATGCGTGAAGTGTCATCGCCATGAGTAGCAGCATTCTTGAAGATCTGGCCACCTCCTACGCCATTATCAAGCAGGCTAGTATTCAACTCAATAGTCTCCAGTTGTAGTCTCTTTACATCAAGGTCACCTACGGCTTTGACAATGATTCTGATTCTATTCGCGACATAAGGCAACGGAATACAGTCGAGTTCCGCTATAGTCACAGTGTCAGGCTTAGCACCGTTCTTGATAGCGGCTTCAACGGCCTTTTCACAAGATACTTCCTTCACTTTAGCGATAGTAAGAGTCTCAGAGGTCTCGCCAATGTAGTCAATGACTGCAGATACTTTAGAAATCGCTGCTCCAATCGCGTTCGCGATACCAAAATATTGCGGCTTTATCACTTTAGACGCACCATTCAGACTATCAGGAGCTAAGATCGAACCTCCTCCAACAAGAAGCACCGGGATCGGATCTGGAGAGGTCTTGATTCTATCCAAAGCGGATTCCAACACTTCTTTAGCTTTAGCTTCGAACTTTGCAATCAATGAGGGTTCGAAAGTGGACAACGCAGAAAGACCGACAGTAGGCAGACCTTCAAAGACAGACTTGTCATCTTTATTGAGACACGACGCGAGCTTCACATCGGTAGCAGTGATGATATCTCCGCCGAAAACCAAGCTTTTGGTGAGGATTTCACTACCAACGGAGTCCGGTCCGATAGTCAGTTCGTTGACATCTTCGGTTCCATCTCTAACGATAGACCCACCGCCAAAGCCTACGCTTTCCACATATGGCATAGGAAAGTTCATTCTGACGCCTCCTACAGAGGAATAGCTGGCGGCTTGTCTCGGGAACCCATTGGCAAGCAGCATGCCTACATCCGTGGTAGTACCGCCAATGTCCATCACAATCATATTTTTACCTTGTAACTCTTTATCATGAGAACATAAGAACGCCGCACCTCTCATAGAGTTTGTAGCGCCAGAACTGAACGACCTGATAGGTATTCTAGCCGCTGCACGGGCGGGTAAAACAGTACCGTCATTCTGAGTCAACAATATAGGAGCACAGATTCCAAGCGATTTGACGGCATTTTCAAACGAAGACACGATTTTCTGAGCAAAAGGAAGGATCGCAGCGTTCAAAATAGACGCATTTTCTCGTTCCAAAAAGCCGATATTGGCGACTTCGTGAGACATCACCACAGCGACACCAGGTAGCTCCTGTTCAATAATATCCTTGACAAGAATTTCATGAGAATTGTTCAAAGGACTGAAGTTTCCAATCACCACGACACTAGAAATGCCCTTTTCCTTGATGATTTTGCAATGTTCACGAACCTCATCAGGGTCCACTTGCTTGACTAATGCTCCATCGACTTTGAAACCACCTTTAAGGAATCCTACATGACTATTGAGAATAGCAGCCAAAGTAGGAGGGAAGTCACAGAATGGAGGAGTTTGTATGCTATAAGGTCCGCATAATCTTAATACCGCTACAGGCACCAATCTACTGCGATCACGTTCAATGACAGCATTGATGAAATGTGTCGTGCCGATAGTTACGCTGGCAATGTCCTCAGGCCCTATATCAGTAGCAGATTTAAACAATTGTTTAATGGCATCTACGATTCCATCTGACACATCTGCTGTAGTAGGCGACTTCTGCCATGCTAATACTCCTTCTCCTTGAGTATTGCTGAGCTTGACAGGATCTAACAAGACAGAGTCTGTATTAGTACCTCCGACATCTACGCCTATCAAATAAGAGTTTTTCTCTTTAGTCATTCTAGTCTTTTGGACAATTTTTGGATCAGTCGTAAGAGCAGTATTAACGTTACTGGCCATCGTTCATTGGACCCAGAGTCGTTCTTATAGTTTCAGCGTGCGGATAACTTGAAGCATTTCTATGGAGTGGGTTGATGCCAAGTCCAAGTACCAATCAGCTGCGAGTATATCCGACGGGACCAGGGCTACTCCCAAAACGGCAAAATCAGTCGCCGAAAAAACTACCTGCAATAAGATAAGAGACAAATCGGGCTTTTGGAAAAAAGTGATACGCCGCATTTCCAATTATGAAACGGATTTTCGGTTGGTTCTTGGTCCATGTATAGCCGAACCCAGTAGGCCGGCCAGTATCCGTGAACAACGAAGAATATATTTCATTGGCCGACTTTCTCAGAGATAAAGTAACCGATTTTCGGAGGATAGCTTATCTTTGTGGCTGCTAAATCAACTACGTTTATTTCATTTTAATTGGATTCTATTATACGCTACGACGTTACATTTCACCCCAACCTAAAAAAGATCAACTACAGATCGACTCTAATAACCGTTACAGGTTTAACAGGCAGCTCTTTGACTCCGGACAAGTCTATTTTTAAGTAGCCATCCTGAATGCTCGTAACTAATTTCTCATCGCTTCCTAGAAACCGTGCATTGGTAATATCTCGGGGAATGCTCAAACTCAATATGTCTACTGGCTTGAATAAGCACAAGTAAAGAATACCTGGCTTGGATATAACCTTTCCCCAATCGAAGTTCTCACTGTAAGGACTCTGTTGTCCGCCTTTAATGGCCTCGTTATTTATCTGTAGCCATTTCCCAATACCAGTCATTCGACTAAGAGTCAGCTCGTCTACAGATCCATCTCCTTTGGGTCCAATATTCAGTAAAAAGTTTCCTCCTTTCGACACAATTTCACACATAGACTGTACAAGCTCTTCTGTAGTCTTATAATCTTTGTCATATTTACTGTAACCCCATGTATTATTCAACGTCTGTGCCACTTCCCAGTCTACTCCTGGTAATCCTGTGGTAGGTACAAACTGTTCAGGGGTCATAAAGTCTCCATATCGATTGTCGAAATCCATGCCTTCATCCGGAGACAGAACTCCTCCAGCTCCTTTCCTTCTATAAAGCCTGTTGTTGATCATGATTTTAGGGTTCTTTAGCCGTATTTTATCCATCAATTCTCGAGCTTTCCATGCTAATTCTCCTTCCAATGGTGGCACACTAAAGTCGAACCACATGAGATCAAAATCGCCATACTTTTCTAAAAGCTCATCGACTTGCTTATGTAAGAAGTCGATATACTTGTTATGATCACGAGGTCTTCCGGCGTTTCTTTCAATCTCACCTTGAGGATACTGCATGTCAGTGCCTGTAGTCCTGGTGAAATCAAAATCTGGGTGTTGCCAATCTGGCAATGAATAGTAATAGCCAAACTTCAATCCGTGTTTTCTGCATGCATCTGCGAATTCTTGACATAAATCCCTACTAACAAGCTTAACTGAGGTAAAGTCCGTATACTTGCTGTCGAATAGATCGAATCCTTCATGATGTTTGGATGTCAGAACGACATACTCCGCACCAGCTTGCTTAGCCAGTAAAACCCATTTGTCGACACAGCCTGGAGAAGGCTTGAACTTTGGCAGAGCAAGCTTTTTATAAGTAATTGCATCCAATTCTGCCTTTTTCATGAACCATTCTACGTTTTTAGGTGCTACGCATTGTCCATTGTAGTCACCCTCTAAGCCAGAGAACAGTCCGTAATGAATGAACATTCCAAACCTTGCGTCCTTCCACCATTTGATTCTGGCATATTTCTCTTTTGGAGTCTCTGTACTTGGAGGAGGAGTAATGTCTTTTACAGGCAATTCCGCGGTCATTGATATGTCTGGCTAATTAGATAAGTGTGGGTGTTGGGGTGTTGATGCAAGATTTGTACAGATGTAACCAAATAAAAAGTACAACAACTAGATTTACAGTTGCAATGAAAAATACAAAGAGTAAACAATGGCTATACCTTGAACCTCACGTAATCTTCGTTGGGTGATCAATCCTGATGGTCGAGAACCATAGCCGCAAATCTGCTTGCCGTTAGCCGTTAGCCGGTTGCCTATTTGAGAAAAAACACCCGTCACACAACGGCAGTGGTGATAAGGCCCTACGAGACTCGACCGACCTTGATATTTTGCGGCTACAGATAACACGCAAAAGATAAGTGATATCTCCAACAATGTTACAATCTGTATAGCAAATTGGGGATCACGTTATTTAGCGATCGATACCAGGCAATTTGGGAAACCTGTGATGAGATTGTGGCGGGAAAGATATGAGCTGTGTTAAGATGCGTGTCTCAAGGATATGTCGCCCTAAAAAGTTACCTAGAACAGCACACCCTAGGAAACAGGAATATTCTCCAGGACAGTCCTATTCTGTCTACGCATATGCTTTATTAATTCCAACTATTAGATATGTTAGTAGAGGTATTAAAAGTTACCTTTGTAATTATAATATAGTCTCTATAGATAATAAATCTCGTATAAGATTTCACATTCCTTCTATATATATACATCTACAAAGCTTGACTCCGTGTTATTCTCTCCTGAAACATGTACTGCCAGTCGTCCAAATTCCATTGCTCAAAACTATTCCCATTGATCCAGTTCCAGTCGCTTGAGCTGAAGAACGAAGACCCATTTTGATCAGTGGTCGTGGCAGCCAATGCTGGGGAATCCTCATGCTCATTTCCTCCTTCTCGTGCTTTATCACCGACTAAATAGTCAATAGAAAGTCTGTTCAAATATTGCTCCGTGACCTTCTTGCCTCCAAATAAATGCGAAATATTGCTGGCCAGGTTGGATTTATAGTCCTGGAATCTCGCCAGGTCTGAAGCGATCTTTTTACCCGTAACAATATCGTAAACATCCAAAAGCCTTTCCAGGACATCAATTCCTTCGGTAACCAGTTTGCTAATAACTTTTCCTTCATTCTTGATTATTTTGAAGTCCTCCAGTGCATATCGAGCGTCCTGAGTGTAATCAACGTGGTTCTCAGGTAATTCTACTAATGCAAAGAATAACTCTGCCACTGAAGCACTGAACACATTGTATGATATGGCCATAAACATACCCTTTGTTAAAAAAGCATTCTCAGGCCGTCTCATGTTTCGGTAAACAGAGAGAACATCTTTGGCAGAGTCTATACAGGCCTTGTAGCAGTACTCGTTTCGGGGGTAAAGATGAGCACGATGCAATCGGAACCTCTGAGTATGCATACAGCTCCAGAAGATGTTGAGTACATAATAATGGTCTCTAAATCGCTTAGGAACAGTTGGTAGCTTGCCGTCTTTTTTAGGTTTGATGTGCCAAGGCAGGTGGTCTCTGAAAGCGACAATCTTCTTGTCCACCTCTATCGCTTTCAGTGGGTCTGTAGTTATGTTGCCATTCTCATCCCAGAGTTCCTTGCAGATGAAAAGGAACTTGGTACAGAAATAGAAAGTCGATGATTCCGTGCACTCGTTTAATGGTCGTTCGGTGACATCCTGTGGGCTGATATCGTCATCGTTACAGTGTGTGATATAACTGGAACCTTCCATATCAGAATAAGATATATAAGGAGTCCTGTTGAGACTCAAACCTTGGAAAGTGTCGCAACTGAACAGCCCCCAGTGCGCCCGTAGACGCATTTCTCTCATTCTAGCATCTTCACCTGGCAAAGGAGACTTTAGATTCAGCTTCTTGGCAACCGATATAGATCTCTTTAATAGCCTGTCGAGTTCTTTGTATTCCTTAATAGGGTGGAAGTAAGTCTGTAAGATCATAAATGTCATGATATGCAGAATGTTGGTTTGGTTACTATCCATCTCCATAGCTAATAGGCATTGTCCATACCAAATGGCAGGCAGTTGACGAAGCTCATCGACATCTACTTGGACTTCTTCACACTGCTCTGGGGGGATCTCCTGTCCTGAGCTAGCTAATATAGCGAATAACATAGATATAAAGCCAAGATCGACGTCGTATATACCGGACTGCCAGAACTTGGTGTAGTTTTCATGAAACCATCCGGGATGTACGGCACAAAATATGTGAACAAACGTGTCGAAAAAATGTGCTACAAGCGTGTCACATAGCTGTTTTCGCGGTAGTTCATTCATAAGATTGATGACACGAGGGTCTAACGGTTTCAAAGTGGGCATTTGGCGAGCCATTGGAACCATGTTGAGTAGATCCTGTACAGAAAAGATCGAGACAGTGTTGTAGATAAGCTGGTCCAGCACAAGCGGACTCTGTCTTACTGAAGACCTTTGCCCAAATTTATGTGTAGAGTCGTTTTCTTGCTCTGAGAAAGTGCTGTCGCACTCGAGGGAAATGGCAACTGACGGCGAGGGAGTCTGTATATTTAAAGAGCCCGGTTGTAAAGTTTGATGTTTGCTGACAGAGTTCAATACAGACATATTGGACATATTAGTCAGATCAGCTATGCTCAAGCCCGGGGTTCCAGGAGACGTCGGAGAGAAGACAGTTGTTCTATTGAGGAACCCTTGGGGTGCGTAAAGAGCATTCTCGGGGGTATTTTCGGGTGCGCGTTCAGGCCTTGGACCTGGTCCAGGAGACGAGGGATTAGGAGCAGGCGGTTTAGAAGGCTTTGTAAGGTCTTTCACAGCAGAAGCATTCTGCACTGATTGATCGAATATATCAGCATTGGGCTTAATGTCCACATAGTTGGGATGATTTAACGAAGGCACATCAGACTTGTAAATCACCACTCTTCGACACTCAGTCTCCTTGTGGGCCTTGATACACTGGATACATGGAGATTTCATATCGCATTTGCGTTTCTGTGTTCTGCATCGTAGGCAGTTGGTGCCCTTCCTGTTGCGACGGGTAATCATGGTAATGGCAACGGCATACGAGGGTTCTTGTGTAGGTGTGTGTCAGAATGTCACTCGGAGTACAAGGCACAAAAAAACTCTTTTTAACCGAGTGATAGGAATGAATAAAAAAGACAATTCAAAACGGGAACAAAAACAAAAACACAAATGAAAATGAAAATGACGAGTGTATGGAAAGTGGGATGATTTGGATTTTCGTCCCGAGGAAGAACCCCAAAAGTTATTTTGAGATATGCTAGGGTGCTCATTCGCACCCTCGGGCAGCTTATCTTATCTCTCCTTCTTTACTGCCCACTTTTTTCCGACCCTTCTACCACCACCCGCACCACAACTACCCAAGAAGGGTTAAGATAAGCTCACCAAAAGAAGTAAAGCGGGTATGCGCCACGATGATTGGCTCCGAGAACACCTTCGAATCGTCTCTGTTATCTTCAGACGTCGCTGGCATGGACATTATAAAAATCTCTTCAGGTGCTGCTATTTGGTTCTACTGCTGATATCTCCTCAGGTTTGTCCATTGGTCCATTACATTTATCCAATATATTTTGAAAGACAACCATGAGTACTGTTGCTGCTGCCCCTGTATCTGCAGTCAGAAAGGTACTCAAGAAGCTGGAAATCCCTGCTTCCGAGAGATACGGTGCACCTACCAAATTCTTAAACTATGATATTATCCCTTTGCCTCCGTTCAGAAGAAACTGGAACGGCTGGACTTATATCAGTGTATGGAACACTGGTAACTTCACTCCTGGTAACTGGTCCGGTGGTTCGTCCTTGTTGTCGTTAGGACTCAACATCGGCCAGACTATGGGCATCATTCTCGTAGCCAAGGCTTTTACCATTTGCTTGTCTATTACTAACGGTTGGGTCGGTGCCAAATATCACATCGGTTATACGGTGTTTCAAAGACAGGTGTTTGGAATCTATGGTGCTTATTTCACCATGGCCCTGCGAGAAATCTTGTCTTTCGTGTGGTTCGGATCGCAAGCTTGGATGGGCGGCTTATCTTTCGGATGTATGTTTTCTGCATTCTCTCCTTCTTTCAAAGATATGAAGAATACTTTCCCTGATAGTGTACCCATGACTTCTAAGCAGTTGTGTGGCTTCGTTGTGTTCCAAGTCGTTTGTATGTTTTGCTTGATCATTCCTCCTGAAAAAGCTCACAACTACATGACAGTATCTAATTTTTACAATGCATTTGTAATGGCTGCCATATTTATCTGGGCGAGAGTACACGCTGGTACTATTGGTCCTTTGGCAGACTTGAAGACTAGTCTAAGTGGCTCTGAGCTCGGATGGGCATGGATGTATGGCATGTCTTCAATCGTAGGTGGCTTCGCCGCTGGTATAACCAACCAAGCTGATTATAGTCGATTCGCAGTTAAGAAGACTTCACCAATCTTAGGCTGTGTTATGGGTTTATGGGTAATCTCTTCTATTGTGCCTTTGATTGGTATTGTCACTGCTTCATCTATGCAAGCCAAGTACGGCACTCAATACTGGAACCCTAATGATATCCTCGATCTATGGATGGCCAATGACTACAGTGCCGGCACTAGAGCAGCTGTATTCTTTGCGTCACTTGGATTTGTCATGACGGTAAGTATCTTCACATCAAGTCTCAATGTTTTTTTTTTTTGGCTCTACTTCTCACGTGACTTTGTAGCTGCTCACGTGACCGAAAATATTATTGACAATTGTACCTGCTGCTTTTACTAACTCTGATTTCTAGCAACTGGCCTGTAACACTTTTGAAAATGGTTATGCAGGTGGTATGGATATGGCAGGAATGTCTCCGAAGTATATTTCCATTGCTCGTGGTGCCATTATAACTAGTTTGGTCAGCTGGGTATGCCAGCCTTGGACTTACTACAATACTAGTAGTGTATTCGTGACGGTTATGTCATCTTTCTCTGTGTTTATGATTCCTCTTATTTCTATTCTTATTTGTGATTTCTATGTCATTAGAAAAAGGAAAATCTATTTGGTTGATCTTTTCACCGATCGTAAAGACGGTAAATATTATTTCACCTGGGGAATCAATTTTAGAGCTTTATTTGCCTTTCTGTTCTCCGTGGCTTTCAACCTTCCCGGTATGATACACCAAATCACACCTTCCATTACTGTTAATGAAGGTATCTACAACTATTACAAGGGTAACATCTACTTTGGCTCTGCGCTCGCTTTCTCAGTATACTATATTCTATGCAGAATCTGGCCCATTGAAGGTGCCGGAGGTCAAGACGATGCAGACTACTTTGGTACTTTTACCGAAGAAGAAGCAGCGGCTCTAGGTATGATTCCTAGGTCTCAATTGACCCAAGATCAAGTCACAGAAAAAGTTGGTTTTGATCTTCATGTATTTGACCAAATGGTACGAGTCGGTAGAAACCTTCGAACTGTTGACGAAGAAGGTATTGAGAAGATTGGCGGTGCCGTTGTTCAGACTTCTGTAGATAGCGAATCCGAAAACGATTCCAAATCCAAGAGGACTGGAATTAAAGGGGTGTACGATACAATCGTGAAGAAGTTGGATGTTATTGCTTGACGTTACTGTCTGTGGGTAGTAGATATAGTTTGTTAGCATTTGTTTGTGTGATGTTTCTAAGTGAGACTATCTTAGTTTATTTAATGGAGTAGACCTGATAATCGAAGTCGAATTGGTGTGCATAGTAGATGGCCCTACAAATAAGTAGTAGACGAGAGAATTACAAATCAGAGTGAGAAACGTCTCAACAAAGAGTTGCATTAAGATATGCTCATGTCATTTTATTTTCTGTCACGACAATAAGATCATTAAATAAATGAATTAATCTGTATTTATAGACGTTTACTTGATTGCGTTAACCGTTTCCGGTAGCCGTGTTGTTCATACATTCCATAGAATGATTGGCTTGGTATACCGTCACAATACGAATATAGAATAGCTGTATCAGGCTGATATCCCAGAATATTCCGAGTTATTGACTAGTTATCTAGATATCTATATAGTCGATTACTTTCGCAGCGTTATTTGCCATACCCAATATTCTACTTCTAGACATTCGTATGTAATGGTCTAGCTACATCAGGTCACGTGACTCTGTTGTGATTCGTCTGTATTTTGCACAAACTGAGAAGCTCCTATCCCTTAGATGTTTCCAGCAGACTAGCCTAATTTTCTTAGTGGAAAATAGCATGAAATAAATGAATTGATTGATGTAAATGCCTCCAGTAGGTAAACTCGATGTCGTTGGTACCGTAGGGTACGATAAGTCCAAGAATGGCTTCTCAAATAGCCAATCTCAGCGAGAGATGTCCAAAGCCACCGCAACTCGCATGCTGATCCAATTCCACCCGATTTTTGGCTTCTATGAGAATCTTTATAGCTTATGGTTAGCCCGTACTACTCAATGATAGTTTACGATATTATTCTAGGTCAGTATTACAGCTCGCCAGTAGATCCCCCTGACATGCCACTAGTCGAATCCTGGGCAACCCCTAGGATTTTTTTCTAATAAGGAAAGCCTCTGGTCAGCACAATTGTATGTAAGCAATTTTCAAACAAACTTGTGCTGTTTTATTGGTCAGCCGACTTTTCAGATGTTTAGTAGGTATTAGGTGGCGAAATCTTCTGTTGTCCTTAGAATGTTTATAATACAGATTGAAATAATGCAGTATGATGATGTACCATATTCAGGGCATTAATTAGCTTCATCGTTGTAATTAAATAGTAGTTTTTGGTGATGATCATGCTTCTTTCTCTGCGATGTTAATATTGCAATATGCGTTTAACTTGGTATTTATAATTAATGATCCTACTCAAAGATGATATACATAGTTAAAAATACGTGTTGCATAGTATTGTGTTGTTAGCAAGATGTACTCACTATTTTAGACACGTATCATATACTTAGATCAAAATTTATTATCCATGTATAGTACCGTTATAGCGCCGTCGATCTGTAGCCGGGTGATGTGGCGCTTTCCTCAGTTCTTAGAAAACAGGAATTAATAGTGTTGAGTTGACATACTGCAAGAAATGAAGGTATCCTTTTTGTCAGACGACTATTGGTCAGCATGTTGCTCTGGGCCGAAACTTGCTTTTTCCATAACTTTGAGGTTATGGCGATCATAGTTAATCTTAAGATCTATAGAGGTGTCACTGAACTAAAAGTAGAAGTTGAGGAGCTGCGACAGCCTTACGAGGTTATGAGAATCATAGTAAGCCTTAAGATCTATAATTGTAGCTGAACAAAAGCGGCCAACTTATCTATAGCAAAAGTATTTGTTTGTACATGCATTCCTGAACAATTCCCAAACTATTATTTGTTCACTTTTAGATAACTATGCCTATTCTGGTATGGACACGTTTCTCGCTGCAGCTGCAGCATTTTCTGCAAGGTTCGGAATTTAAAATCGGCATGTCCATGAGAGGTAATTACTGGCACCAAGTTTTCCGTTGAGCTGAGAAAACAGAGGGCCGCATTGAAGAATGATTTATGACATTTGAAAGATAGCAGTTTCTTTCCGAATTAGTGGTATGATCACCTCCACATTTCAAGATGTCGACTGTTCTTAAAATCTTAGTACGCATCGTGTAAGAATGTGTGATTTGCAGAGAGAGGGTGTTTACTGCGCGGAATTCCAATTTTTGCACGGGGCCCAATTAGGCTCTAAGGAATTTATACGGCTTACGTGTCTATTATTATTATTGGGCTACTAAGACAGCGTAGCACAACACTCCAAATTCTTACGTAATTCTTCTTCTTTTGGTGATTTTCAGGCCGCGAATGTTTACTGTTGATAACATTGCTTTTTCCATAACTTGTGAGGTTATGGCGATCATAGCGACTTTTGGGACATTGCAGACGTGTCTATTATTATTATTGGGCTACTAAGACAGCGTAGCACAACACTCTAAATTCTTACGTAATTCTTCTTCTTTTGGTGATTTTCAGGCCGCGAATGTTTACTGTTGATAACATTGCTTTTTCCATAACTTGTGAGGTTATGGCGATCATAGCGACTTTTGGGACATTGCAGACGTGTCTATTATTATTATTGGGCTACTAAGACAGCGTAGCACAACACTCTAAATTCTTACGTAATTCTTCTTCTTTTGGTGATTTTCAGGCCGCGAATGTTTACTGTTGATAACATTGCTTTTTCCATAACTTGTGAGGTTATGGCGATCATAGCGACTTTTGGGACATTGCAGACGTGTCCTTTTGGTGCGTTAGCCTACTTGGTCTACACTAATGCCGCCATTTGCCCTAACCTTGACGCATACGCAGGTATGATACCCTCCGAATGGTAGGAATGTTGTCTCCTTGAGTGTTTTCTTTATTTGTGTTGTTTGGCATTCCCATCCTATAGTTTCTATAAGATTAGTCCATAGTTATGATAATCATAACCCCTCTTTAATCTCAGATTATTATTGGCATAGGTATTTTCTTTGTTTGCAATTACGCCTCTAATGTTCAAGGTATCAAAACTGCTATAGGTGATAACCTTGGGTATTTCTTATGACCTATGAAAGTCATATGTACTGGCATGCTATATTAGAATTTGTCGGCTTAAATTGTTCCGCAAGGCGCCCTGGATAACTTAGCAGGTTATGTTTCCACTTAAGACAATCGTAAGGTGATCATAATGTCTTTTTGCTTCAATTATGATAACGTAACACTTCCAAACGACCTAGCCAGCCACACCTTTTTTCAAAAAGATCATAGGTGTTATTATAACCACTTAGCTTTTTCTGTAAAACTTGGATTCTTCACACTAAAATAACGTGTTTGCATATTCAAATGCTTTGCTTCAACTGAACTCAAACGTATTACATATCCTATATTAATCTTGAAAATGCTGAAAACTGGACATAAATACAGGATATAAGTTCCCTACAACATCCCAAACCCCAGTAATGCAGCTTACTTTCTAGTTCAATGAAATTCATAGGACAGATCGTCCTTATTTACTTCCAGTCTTTGTTCCTAATTCTATGCAATTCATAGGATATATTTCCTTTGTTTGCTTTGAGTCCTTGTGTGGGAAAACATCAGGATTACAACACATTTCATTT